>CM035421.1:178523440-179003440 GCA_020310875.1 Ceratopteris richardii | reverse complement strand
GGTGTCGAGGGCTGGTCTGGTGATCTGAGCGCCTCCACGAAGATTGGCAAGTAGGAGAACCTCGTCTCGCCACCCCTTTCATCAACAATTGAAGCACAAAACGTTTGCACCCATTTTTAGCAAACTATGTATTTAGGTTTTGATTCAAATCAATAAATGTATTGAATTTCACAGAAAGCACTGTTTTGAGCCTCATCTTCGAGCAGTTGGTATAATTTCTTTACCCTTACATTCTTGGGTGCAAAATTTTATTATTGGTATAGGTTAAAGGCAACTGTTTGTTAATCATAGGTTAAGCGTTAATCATAGCTTTACTTGAAGCATATTGGCATAGTATAAACTTAACAAACTGGACTCTAACGGAATTTCAGAATTAGTAGCTGAACATAAGGAAAGAGTAACAAAAGAAGTTCAGGATATAGTTAGAATTGTTCAAGCTAGGTCAAAACAAACTTCAAACATGGATGAGCTATTTCAAACTATGATGCACGAGACGCAAGGACAAAAAGTAGTTGAAACGTTATTAAAAGATAAAGGGAAATTTACTGGTATGAATGTTACAAATTATTTAGACACGTTTGAGGAATTAGCTAAGTTACACGGTTTACCTGAAACAAAGTGGAAATCCTATCTTGGACGTCTGGCCATAGGTACGGTAAAAGCTATTATGGATATACATGACCATAAGGAATGGGATGAGTTTAGAAAAGAGCTGCATAAGGGATTCTACTTAGAAGACTACAGTCAACATAGTAGAGAAGGATTTATGAAATGGATTAGTTCACTTAAGCCTCACATTTCTTTAACTCAACTCCATGGCGAATTTATGAAAAGATTCTCTCAATTACCTGAACAGGATAGGGTTGCCCTTACCCCAGATATCATTTTATATTTCCTTAAAATCTTAACTCCAGATATAAGGGTAGAGGTTGAGTGTAGGCTTGAAGAACCGGGAAAGAAATATGGGCTTACAGATGACTGGGGTGTAGTGAAAACTGTAGTTGAGGCGGTTGCTCACATGATCCAACGTAAAACACTCCTTTATGAATCGATGTCTCAACCATCTTCTAGTTTTCCTCCGATTCAGGCAACTAGGGATACACATATAGATTCAAAAGCGGAGCCTACAACATCTACATCTAGAGTACCAACCGAGTTACAATTTGAGATTTTGTTTAACAAGTTGGACAATATGATGCATATGCACGAGAATATGTCTAAAGAGGTAGCGGCTTTGCAGAATGTGGTGTATGCTTTAAACCTTCAAGATAAACCTGCAATGCAAGCTCATCCGACTATTTATCCTCAACCAGTAAATGCTCCAAATCCACCATTAGTAGCTCCGAATCATCCATTAGTACCTCCTAATCCACCTTTTATACCTCCTAATCCTCCAGTTGTACCCCAACCAATTCCTCAACCGATTCCTCAAGCATTTAACCAAAGAAATTTCAATGAAAGGAGAAATGCCAATGTAAGGAGATGTATCTGGTGCGATGCCACAGATCATTTGACTTATACATGTGAAGCATTGAAAGATGCGAAAGAGAAAAGACTTGTAATTGATATTGACAAGCGATTGTGCAACTATAGAACACATTTACCCTTAGCTGCCAATTGGGGAAAGGGAGGGATGCAGAAGCTGTATGAAAACCTTTCTGAGTCTTCGAAATCTGCTTCTGCTGTTAAACTAGAATATGTTGATAGTGACTCTGATTCCGAACAAACAAGGGAAACGAGGAACTACTCAATTGAAGCTTTGATAAAGGCAAGAGATGATATTATGCAGAAAACTGCGTGGAACTCTCCGGTCGATCAATTCTCGATATATTCGCATATTGCGAATGTTGAAGAGAAAAGAAAGAGGGATGATGAGCAAGATACAAATGATTCAGGTAGACGAATGACTAGAAGTAAGATGAGAGATGAGCCAAAGCCTAAAAAAGTTCAGTTTGAGCAAGGTGAAAGTTCTAAAACAAATGAGGAGCGAAGAAAAGAAATTAGGGAGGGTAAACAACCTGTGTTTAGTGAGCCAATTCAAACATCAGACAAAGTAGAGCAAATTCCTAGAACTGAAACAAAACCTGAAGAGAAACCAGAAAAGAAACCAAAACGAGTACCGAAAGCTATTCTTATTTCTGAACTTGAACAAAAAGTTGATTCGAAAGAAATATTGTATGACATCTTATTAAAAAGTGCAGTCACAATGACTTTGGAACAAATCTTCTCAATAGCAAAAATTGAATTTAAGGAAAATTTTATTAAACTAATTAAAAGGAAGAGATTCCCTCTGTCACAAGAGGTAGAGATGCAAGATGTTGCCGATGTAACTCACTTGATTCATGAATCTCTTTTTTTAGACTCAGAAGATGAAGAAGATAATACCTGTAATGTGAACAAAAATTTCTTAGGACCGATTGTACCAGATGACGAAACAAAAAACTCAGAGAGTGATTTTAGAAAAAGTTTTTGGGCAAGAGGACACCGGAGATTAAAGTTAACTTAGGAGATCAGAAGAGCTCATATTCTGCTTTAGCCCTAATTGACTCTGGGTCTGAAATCAATGTGATTTCGAAAGGATTATATGATAAGTTTAAATGGCCTATTGATAAAAATCACGGCTGGATAATGCGAACCGCGGACAATGGTTGTGGATCACTCCTAGGAGCATGTGCCAACATACCTCTAATGATAGGTGGAATCTCTGAGACATTCCACTTTTTCATTCAGGACAACTGCTCTTATGAAATTATCTTAGGTCAACCATTTATATGTGAAGCCAGAATGGAGACTAAAGTAATAGATGACGGCTCAGCATACGCAAGAATTAGATCTAAAGATGATCTACAATCGCTTCAAGTTATGATAGTCAGCCCAAACCATGTACGAAATAGGGAGCAAATTAGGAAGACGCCCATCCGTTCTCATGAAAAGATACGTGAAGATCATATGCCTCTTTGTGAGTTTGGAACTTATTATGATCAAAATTTTGCCTAGATGCCACTGTTGAGCGAGACAACGGTGGTTCTTGGTTTGATGTCTCGCACCCATCTGTAGACATTTTAGATAGTTTTTCTTTATATTTCCCTTCATCATATTTGCAATTCAGTCATTATAAACAAATTCCTAAAAAAATTATAAAACATTATGAAAAAGTTTATAAAGAGAAAGGATTCATTTCATCTGATGAACACATTGAAACCGTAATTGAAACTTTATCTTCAAACTCATTGATTGAAGAACTTCAAAATATTTTGCATGAAAAAGAAAATTTTAGATTTGTACTTTTAAATTCTATTGAAGAATATGAATTGATTATTAAATTTGTCATGAGTAATGAAAAGGAAGCAAAAGTAAATACAAAATACAAAACCGTTGATAAAAAAATTAAACCGATTGCCCAATTATTACCACGAGAGAGTGAAGAGAAGTTTAGGAACGTTACCAATGATCCTTATTTAAGAGAGCGCACAAATATAGGTCATACTTTCACAGAAGAAACTTTAAAGCTAATCAAGATAGGAAATGATGAAAATTTTTTGTTACCCGAGGAACGTGAATTATTTCAAAGAGTGATTAGAAAACATGGAAAGGCATTTTCTTTATATTCCCATGAGATAGGTTGTGCAGACCCAAAAATTGTACCACCAATGATCATCTTTACAGTGCCTCACATTCCATGGAATCTTCGACCCATACCTGTTCCGAAAGCCCATTTACCAGAGTTAATGCGGCTTCTTAAGGAAAAGATTCACATGCGAATTTTAGAGCCATCGTCTGCACCCTACTCAAATAGGTGGTTTACTGTTCCAAAGAAAAATGGCAAGTTACGGTTCATTCAAGATTTGCAACCTGTTAACAAGGTTACTATTAGGAATGTAGGTACTGGGCCCATTGTAGGAGAATTCGCTGAAGCCTTCGCTGGTCATGCCATTTACTCAATGGGAGACTTGTATTCTGGCTACGATCAATTTCAGCTTGCTATTGAAAGTAGAGACATTACGACCATGAAAACTCCTTTAGGCTTAGTTCGCATGTGCACTTTGCCGCAAGGAGCTACTAATTCAGTAGCGCATATGATGAACGCCATGAATTCAGTATTACATGACTTCATTCCTAATATAGCCATGCCATTTATTGATGACATTCCTATTAAAGGATGTATTGAGAATGCGAAAGATGAAACTTTAGATTCCTCTGGCTGCAGGAAGTTTGTAGTAGATCATATCTCTGACTGTGAAAGGATTTTCCAGAGATTTGAAGAGGTTGGTCTCACATTCTCCATTGAGAAATCTGTTTTTGGTGTCAATGAGGTACTTATAGTTGGGCATTTATGTGGACATTACGGTCGGAGGCCATATCCACCTAAAGTCGACGCTATAAACAAGATTTCTGAAACCTGTAGTAATATTAGTGAGGTAAGACGATTCCTTGGTGCTTGTGTGTTTTATGCCATCTGGATTCCACACTATGCACATGTTGCAAACTGTCTTTATGCTTTGCTAAGGAAGAATCGAAAGTTTCTTTGGACTGAAGAACACTCAAAAGCTATGAAAAAGTTAAAGAAATTACTTCGTGAAGCTCCTATTTTAAAGCGAGTAGATTATACTGATCAAAAGCCTATCATTTTAACTGTTGATACGAGCCCTATAGGAATAGGATGGGTTATTGGTCAGGACGATGAAGAGGGCAATAGGTATGCTGTGAGATTTGGAGCAAAGATTTTACACGATACGCAAAGAAATTATCCGCAAATTAAACGAGAACTATGGGGTTTAGTCACGGCATTAAAATCCGATAAAGAATATTTTATAGGTGCAAATGTAATAGTTGAGACAGATTGTCTACCTCTGATTGGAATGATTACAAACTGTTCATCACCTGACATTGCCATGCTTAGATGGATTTCATACATCAAGTTTATAAATCCTGTTTTGATACATATTGCAGGTAAATCTAATCCTGTGGCTGATATGCTTTCTCGAGCTAGATTTGATAATGAGGAAGAAACAGAATTAGAAATAAATGCAATTAATTATGATTCTAAAGCATACGCATATGAACAGTTTAATATTGAAGAATACGAAGGAGAGTGGCAGGATATTGGAAAGTATTTAAGTACTTTGGTTAGGGCACCTTCATGGTCTTCAAATAGATTTCGGAATATTAGGAAAAGAGCTTACAACTTTTTTCTGAAAGATGGTTTCATTTGGAGACATGCGAGGGGAAAAATTAGATTGCCTCAACGAGTACTAGGTACTAAGGATCTTCAGTTACAAGTCATGAAGAGTATGCATGATACTTTATGGGCAGGACATAAAGGTTTTGTAGCTACGTATGAAAAAATTAGAGAAGGATACTGGTGGCCAGGAATTTATGTTACTGTTAAAAATTATGTTACTTCATGTGACGTATGTCAGATTCATTCCTCAGTCAAACATAGGGATCCGTTGCATCCTACCTATCCACCATGCATCCATTATAAATGGGTTGTAGACTTAGTTACCATGCCCAAAGGTATCAATAAGATGAGATATATAGTCTTAGCACGTGAAGATCTTACGAATCATGTAGAAGGCCGAGCTTTAAGATCTAAGACAACCTTGAATGTATGCAATTTTCTTCTTGAGGATGTTATTTCACGATTTGGTTATGTAGAAAAGGTAGTGGCTGATAGGGGAGAGTTAGATGCGCAGGAGGCTAGAGAATTCTTTGCTAGGCATGGAATTCGCTTAGCCCTTACTACTGCTTACAACCCTGAAGCTAATGGGAAGATTGAGCGAGGGCATTCTCCTATTATTAAAGCAATTTCCAAAGCTTGTAATGGAGAAATTAAGAATTGGCCAACTTATCTGCCATTTGCGTTGTGGGCCGATAGAATGACCTGCACTAGAACGACGGGGTATATGCCGGCAGAGTTGATGTATTGCCAGAAACCAATTTTTCCTGTGCATACGCAAATTCTTTCTTGGACTACTTTACCATGGGAAGATAATTTGTCAACAGAAGATTTATTAGCTCTGCGAATCCAGCAACTAGAGCAAGGGAATGAACGTTTAGAAGAGGCTATAGTTAAACTAAAAGATTCTCGATTGAAAAACAAGAAGTATTTTGATAAATCACATAGGTTAAGGCCAAAGCCGATTTATGTTAATGATTGGGTTTTACTGTATGACAGTACGTTTGATTCTCAGTATGATGCCCGTAGGAAACTTAAAAGACGATGGTTTGGACCTTATGTGGTAGTCAAAACTTATGATAATGGAACTTATGCCTTACGTGAATTAGATGGCACTCCTCTTAAAAACTTAATTGCTGGCAAAAGAATTAAATTATTTAAACAAAGAGATAATGAAATGTATGAAGTAATGTTTGATGATGAGCATGATTAATAATGTATGAATGAATTTCTTTAGTGTGGGTTTCTTTTGCAGGAAAACCAAGAGAAGATTTGAATATGAAATTTAATCATTTTGCGTGTCTAACTGTTGCTGGTTGAATTTTAACAGGTCTTTGAAGAACAAATTAAGATGAAGCAGATTGAAGATGAAGTTGATTTTAGGTCGTATTTTTCTTGTCATACAATTTTGATTTATGTATTTTCTTTGCATTCATATAAAACTAATTGATAAAATCTGGAATGAAGAATATTAATTTATAAAGGACTCTATTTAACCATATTAGGGAAATAAACATAATTTATATTTCTACATTTATAGATTAAGTGAGATTTGTTAAAAATAGAAGGATTTGTAGTTCATTTAGATAACGAAAGTAGTTGTATCTATGTAGGAGCATATTGTTGCATGATCCATGTCTGTGAAAACCTAGATCTTTCTTGTCCATGCAGCTAGATCCTTAGCTCGGATTAAGGGGTTAAGCCTTTCCCCTTTAAAACAAAAAAGTAGCGAAAAAAAAAAAAAATATTGACATGGAAGTTATACCTTCTTTCACCCCAAAAAGGTATTTACATTTATTATCGACATGAAGTTTATATCATGTTTATATGAAGAAACGAGTTGTGAAAAAACACATCTAGTGATTAAAATTGGGCATACAAGGCGGCTGTCTGTCCAAGTAGATTTAGTAGATTTCTTTGGCATGCTTGATTGCTCATATGTGAATGCATATATATAACGAAACCTGCATTTGAATGAATGAAAATGAATTCTGTTTTATACTAATCTTTACATAGTTTATAAATGGACAAAATATAAACTAATGGTTATTGACTAAAAAGGTTAATAGTTTACCTTTATACTTTAATATGTTTTCATTGCCAGATGTAATTGAAATAAACTTCATGTGCATGTTGAAAAGATTTAAAATTTGATAAGATTAAATAGATTTAAAAAAGAATTGATGCTGTTCTATGATTTAATTTCAGGATAATCATTGAAAATGCTGCTTCCCTTAATCTGCAAGTTGGCCCATCGGGACGATGTGCAGGTTTGGTGGCGGTGGATGTCGGGAAGATTTGCATCTTCCAATTGATGACCCGAAAAATTAAAATATTTATTGGTGAATTCTAAACCTCTTTTAGATCACTGTTGATCAGTTGTGCTAATTTGATTAACTATTTTGAAAATGTTATTAGGTATGAAGGATGAAGCAGGACATATGTTCATGTTAGGGTTTACCCTAATTACTTATTTAATGAGAATTTCCTATTTTACATTCAAGAATTATGGGTATTCAGCCTAGGGTTTCTTGAATTCATGTGTTGTTTATAAGAGTTGGTTACTGTTAAGGATCTTAAATGAGTCCAATGGGTTAAAGCTAGGGTTTAGATGATTTATCATGGGTTAGAGTTAGGGTTTTAAAGGGTTTTCATGAGTTTCTGATGGGTTTTAAGTAGGTTTTCTAAGGGTTTAGGATGTTTTCAAGGGTTAAAATAATTAACATTTAATGGAATTGATTTATCTCTAAACATTGATGAACTTACAAAAATAAATTATGGTTTAATTTATTAATTACATAGTGTATGTACCTTTATTTCTAAGGTTTTAAAGAATTAAAATCATAAACTAAGGTTAATTTAACTGAATTATTTAATTAAGCAATTTAGGATAATTCAATTTAAATGAAAATGAAGTGGATAATTAATGAGCGGTGTATGTGAGTGCTGTTTAAAGAATGGTGTGAAATCAGTGTGTAATTAAAGTGGATAAAGTGAGTGGTTAAAAGTGTGGTAACTATGAGGGCAAAATCAAAGAGTGGTCTACATTAAGTATGCATTTAAAGTGCAAAAAGGATGTGATGAAAAGAATGGTATAAGTAGAGTGTGTAATTAAAGTGGAGAAAAGTCAAATGAAAGAGTGGTGAGAAGTGTGGGTTAAAAGAATGGATGTGAGAGAAAGCAGGAAAACAAAAGAGTGGATTAGGAAGGACTTGTGTATGTATTTAAATGTGTGTTGAGCTCAAGTTTTTCCTAATGTTTTTTTTCAGGTACTGTCTCCTGCTCTTTACTTTCTTCTGTTTCCCCTTCTTTCTCATTAGAGCCTCCTCGTGCTCGGGATATTGAGCCGTCATTATGATGTTGATTGTCCGGCTAGAAGCATGCCCATGCCTATTCCGTGGCTTGGTCTGAGTCCCTGCAGTAGTATATGTGCACGTGTGTGTGCGTGTTATGTGCACGTGTGTGTGCGTGTGTGTGCGTGTTATGTGTACGTGTATGTGCGTGTTATGTGTGTGTGTTATGTGCACGTGTGTGTGCGTGTGTGTGCGTGTTATGTGTACTATGTGCGTGTTATGTGTATGTGTATGTGTTATGTGTATGTGTGATGTGTGTATGTGTGATGTGTGTTATGTGTGTATTGTGTGTGTGTATTGTGTGTGTGTACTGTGTGCGTGTTATGTGTATGTGTATGTGTTATGTGTATGTGTGATGTGTGTGTGTGTGTACTGTGTGTGTGTGTACTGTGTGTGTGTGTACTTTCCCCCCCCTCTCTCCTCTGTCTGCAGCGCGCAGCACGCGCGCACAGAGAGAGAGAGAGAGAGAGAGAGAGAGAGAGAGAGAGAGAGAGAGAGAGAGAGAGAGAGAGAGAGAGAGAGAGAGGCAGAGAGAGAGAGAGAGAGAGAAAGAGAGACTCCCTCCCCCCCCCTGGCGCTGCGCACGGCAGAAAGAGAGAGAGAGAGAGAGAGAGAGAGAGAGAGAGAGAGAGAGAGAGAGAGAGAGAGAGAGAGAGAGAGAGAGAGAGAGAGAGAGAGAAAGAGACTCCCTCCCCCCCCCTGGCGCTGCGCACGGCACAGAGAGAGAGAGAGAGAGAGAGAGAGAGAGAGAGAGAGGAGAGAGAGAGAGAGAGAGAGAGAGAGAGAGAGAGAGAGAGAGAGAGAGAGAGAGAAAGAGAGACTCCCTCCCCCCCCTGGCGCTGCGCACGGCAGAGAGAGAGAGAGAGAGAGAGAGAGAGAGAGAGAGAGAGAGAGAGAGAGAGAGAGAGAGAGAGAGAGAGGAGAGAGAGAGAGAGAGAGAGAGAGAGAGAGAGAGAGAGAGGAGAGAGAGAGAGAGAGAAAGAGAGACTCCCTCCCCCCCCTGGCGCTGCGCACGGCAGAGAGAGAGAGAGAGAGAGAGAGAGAGAGAGAGAGAGAGAGAGAGAGAGAGAGAGAGAGAGAGAGAGAGAGAGAGAGAGAGAGAGAGAGAGAGAGAGAGAGAGAGAGAGAGAGAGAGAGAGAGAGAGAGAGAGAGAGATAGGGAGAGAGTGAAAGGCAGAGAGAGAGAGAGAGAAGAGAAAGAGAGAGAGAGATAGGGAGAGAGAGAAAGGCAGAGAGAGAGAGAGAGAGAAAGAGAGAGATAGAGAGAGAGTTAGAGAGAAGTAATTGGTAGATTAAATTTAATTTTATTTATTTGTTTGTTTAAATTTAATTGTTAGATGTTAGTTTCATTTATTTGTTTGTTTGTTAGATTAATGAATAATTAAAAGTAATTATCTATATTTGGTTTGTATAGTTTAATATTAAGTTATTAACTTATGCATAAATGAATTAATACTATTGATGCATGAGTATGTTAATATTTAGGTTAATGAAAAGTATAAATGCACATGTATACATTACCTAACTAATCGTATTTAAGTTTATAAGATAAGGTAGAAGTATGTACATTAGCATTAGCATGAATATGAAAACATGTTAGATACATGTGTTTGTTTAAGTTAACATGTTAATGTATAAGTTAATGAGGGTATCTACGTATAAGAATTTATGGTAGGGTGCATTAGCATACATTAGTATGTGTATGAGATTAAATGATTAATGTGATAAGCATATATGTGTTAGTGCGTGTGCATATACATATGAATTAATGGATGTGTGCATGACAATGATTGTTAATACATGATTAAATGCATTTAGAAGTGAGAGGGAATGTGGGCATTTTGTTATCATAATTAGAATGCATTGGAATGAAAGGTATAATGCATTAAATTACCTAGCTAGTTGTGCATGAGTAAGCTTATGCTATTATGAAAGTATGTGTTTAGATGTAAGTATATGGGTTCTTTTAAACGTAAGCATAAATGTGTTTATATTTGCAGCATATCAACATGTTAGTATGTCTAAGCTAAATGTTAGCATGAACAATAGAATCCATGAGCATGAGTATGCTTTAATGTATGTGAAGTATGTCTTTTATGTTTTATTAATTTCTTGTTAGAATACTTATGTGCTAATGTTTTTTTTCAGATTACAATCAGTTCAAGTGAAGTATAAGCAGTTGAAGTGAACCGGCAGATTGAAGACCCATTTAAACCTTATATCTTCATTTAGTCATTTACCCGATTGTTTAGACATTTATCCGATTATCTAGACTTTACATTTGTATTAACTTATTAATTCATTTATTTAAATCAGTTTAGCATTATATTGTTTCTGGTAGTTCTTTCATGTCTTCCGATTTATATCATGAATCTGAACACAGTAGTAATAACATTATTGAGCATACAACCGAATCCGTCGAATTAGTGTTAGAAGAACTTATTAAGAACAATATTACTTCAGAATCATTAGTGTCTTTATCTTATGACCACTGTTTAACTACATTCCTAGCATTTTCTTCCCAAACAGATAACCGAAGAGTCGTTATTGTTAACACCCAAACAGATAGCTATTGCCAGATATAAAGCAGCTTGTCCCTATGGTCCGTAGTCTGAGTCCGCTACAGACACCCTGCGTGTGCCGAACGATTTAGGCGGATGACTTGATCCACCATCCGAGCATCCCTCACGACCCTACAGCGGTTTTCTCCTGTTTTAATGCTTGTGCCCTAGTAACTGCTTGTACCGGAGCCACATTACTGCTACTTGAACTTGAATCTGCCACTAAGCCTACCACATTGATGGGTGTAACCTTGGGTGCACTAGAGGGGTTTCTAGGACATTCTCTTGGGAGATGTTCCTTACCGCATTCAGGACAAAAACCTTGTATGGTGATGTTTTGTCCTTGTCCCAGAGTTGGTTGGTGGGAACATTCACGAATGAAATGGTCGCCCTGACATCTAAAGCATGGTCCTCTAGGGGCTTGTGGTCTCACTTGTCTCGCTTGGGGCCTGGGGTTTGGATATGTGTACATAACATTGGAGTATTCTGGTTCCCAATTTTGTTCCATGAGTGGTGTCTCGTATTGATATGGAGAAATCTCACTTTGCTCAGGTGACTCTATGTAATAAGCATGTGGACTACCTTCATGGGAGTAGTCTGAATTAAGAGCATGAGAGTCGTTTTCTGAGACCAAAGGGGTTAGTGGCACCAATGCTCTATTAGGGTTCTCCTCCGCCATCATATACTTAACTGGGATCACATTGGTAGGAGTTGGTGGTTGGTTTCCCAGGATTGGCTGTGGCCTGTTTGGTGCTTGATACTGCTGCTGGTATTGAGGTTGATATTGTTGATGTGGCCTATAATATGGCTATTGGTACTGGTTCTGATACCTACCCTGCTAGTAAGGTTGCTGATAATTTTGTCTAATAGCATGCCTGTTATAGGGACAATCTTGAGCCGTATGATTCGTGTATTTTCTCTCAATAGTGCAATATAGAGCATTAGGGTTTCCTTGGGGCTGAGCCATCATTGGGGAAACATTAGCCATGTGGTCTCCTCCACAGTTGTAACATCGTTTCAATGAGGTGACCCTTGGCATTTGTCTATTTTGAACTCCTAGCCTCTTGGCAACCTGTTCCGCTATCTCATCTATCTCATTGGAGGCTCTAGAGGTATGACTAGTAGAGCTGTTAGAATCTTTATAGAGTTTGGACAGTCCTAACTCCTCACCCAAGTTGTCTTCTATGTCAATGCACATGCGCACACACTCTTCTATGGATCTAGGCTCTTTCAAGTACACATATGATCTCAACTTGGTGCCTAGTAAGCCATCTAAAAACAAGGCCACTTGTTTGGCTGGTGTGGGCAATTCCGGTACAGGGCATCTTTCCAAGTACTGTCTAAACCTTCTTCCTGCAAGTCGCACTGTTTCTTGGGGTGTCTGCTTGAAGATGTGGATCAAGGATGATGTGTTATGCCTGATACCACTCTTGGAAAACTCTACAATGAATGCTTCTAGCAGTTGGCCTATGTCTCGATAGTTGCGACTGTTTAGGGGTTGAAACCAAGCTAAGGCAGTACCTTTAAGATTCAAACCAAATGCCTCAAACTGTGTGAACAAGTCCTCAACCTGTTCAGCTCTTAACACTTGTTTGAACTCGGCCACATGATCATAAGGATCTCCTGACCCATCAAAATAGTTCTTCATTGTCTTAACCACTTGAGATGTTCTAAGGGTTCTTGAGTGCTCTCGTGGTCTAGGCAATGGGAAATCATGTTCGTCTCTTTGATGCCTATGTACGCGATGTCTCTCTCTTTCAGGTCCTTCATTTTCAATTCTTGATCGGTCTCTACCCACTGTGTGTGCAAAGCTTAGCTCAGGTCTCTCTCTGGTTCTTTCCCTCTGGGTTTCATGAGCCTTGGATGATCTTGCTTCTTGGAGGCCTTGGGAGACATTAGATCTTGATGGAGGGAAAATTGCTTCACCCTGCCAACTGTATGCATGCCTATCCTGCTCTGTCACCAAGAACATTTTCTCAGATGTGTGATCTAGATAGACAACTTTCCCTGGTGTCTCCGGATCCTTGAACTCATAAATGGTGAATATAGGGCTCGGTTGGTTTGGCTTAAATCTCCAAAAGGCTTCCTCTGTTTCTCTATTCAAGAATAGCTCTATGCTTTTGTTGTCTTGGGAAATCCATTCTAGAGTGATCACTCTAGTCAAGACTGACTTACCTCTAGGGTTCTTGGGTTCTCGTCCTAGGTCTCCTTGCTCTAGGTCTCCTAGCTCATTCTCAGGAATGATGTTTCCAAACTCATCAGCCCTGTCTGGTAAGTTGGTAACCACATACATGGTTCCTTCCTTATCAATGTATGCACCCTCTTCGAACTTGACCACTGGGTGTTCAAGTCCAAAGGGTTGGTCAGGATTTTTGAGTTGAACCACTGATCGTCTCAGCCCATCCTCATAGATGCGAGCACCTAATTGGTTGGTCCTGATATACTCCAATTGGGTCTTATAGGGACCTTTTGGTGTCTGTAAATAGGCAGTGCTTGAGCTACGTGTGGGTCTTTCCATGCTAAAAGACATTTCTGAGTCACTGGTTTCCGAACTTAGTGTGTAAGGATAACCACTAAGCTGTTGAGCCCAAGACTTGGCTGTATGGTTGACACTAGCCTCAGATGATCTAATGCTTTGTCTATCCTTGCCTAAGTGTCTGCCAGATCTCAGGTTCATAAGCCTTGGCTTCTAGTCCCAAAGTTTTCTTATATTGCTCAAAATCCTTTGGAACTCCTTGGTTTTCTAGTTTCCCTGAGGGTCAACTTCAAAATATCCTATCTAATAATTCTGGTAGTACTCCCCACGAGCTTTCCAACAAACCCAAAATCACAGCAAACGGATTTCATATGAGAAAGTTATGCCAGTTCAGGGTTATGGGGTTTAAAACAGGGAAACATGACCTCTCAGGAAGTGCTTCAAAAACAGGCGATACACGACACTTAGTAAGTATCGCGATACTTGGAAGATGACAATACATGATACTTGGAATTCCGCGACACACGATATTTGACCCAAGAGAAAACCCACGATACTCGATACTTGACACACTGGAAAAGTCACGATACTCGATATGTGAGGAATGTCGCGAAAGATCACGATTCTTGACACTTGTTGAATATCGCGATACTTGACTCCACTATACTCGATACTAAGGCCACATGATACACGATACTCGACCAACTAGACAGATCACGATACTCGATATCCAGCAAGTATCGCAGAAGGACCCTCATGATACTCAATATTGCACAGGTATCGCCAAGAGGAATCCCACGATACACGATACTCAATATTAGGCGAGAGTTAGACTCACGATACTTGACACTGCAGGTCACGATACACGATATTGGGTGGGTATCGCGAAAAAAATCACGATACACGATACTTGGAAGTCCCACGATATTCGATATTCGTCAAGTATCATTTTCAGGTCTCTACGATTCTCGATACGTGACCAATATCGTGAGAAATTTTCTGACGATACTCGATATCTACCAGGTCTCGCGAAAGTTAACTCCACGATACACGATACAGGATAGGTATTGTGATCAGAAGTTCACGATATACGATACATGATATCTGTCTAGTATCGTGAATGTTTCTCAGCGATACATGATACACGATATGTGACCACTGCAAGTATCGCGATACTCGACCACAGGAGTTTCACGATATCCAAGTATCACGATACTTCAACCGCGGGAAAACATGATACTTGGTTTTTTTGGAGTCCAAATTCAAAAATTTTTGCAAATATGAGTACCTTGTGTCCTCCTTGACACTCCTATGTGTCTGTAGATGCCAAATCTTCCTTCAAACCCGCGATATTGCACTCACGATACTTGGTGCAGGTTATGTCACATCCGGGGCTGTTCACTCTGACTTTTGTCGATTTTGGTATTATTTCTTCAGCGCTTCCATGCTTTGTCCTTGACCTTGAGCTTCAACACCTTCCAATTATTTGCTCTTACATATTGCAAGAAATTGTTTGACATGATCGTCAGGGTCTTCCATCGAGACTCCTTTGAAAATAGGAAAATTAATGTTGATTCACGAGAGAAGCAATGCTAGATCACCTTGGGACATCTCCGAGTCGTCTATGTTTTTTTGTTTGCCTCTAGACCTTTCCCAAATGTTAATGCTTTGCTTCCTACTAAGGGATGAAGGTCGTAAATGAGTTTGCATCATAGATAGCCTAGGCCCAATCGATGAACAAGCTACCAAGCCATGGTCCCACCAGGGCATGCCAAAAAGTTTACAGCTCACTATGCAATAGTGCCAATACTATTGTATGAGACTAGGGAGGTAGCATGTCTACTATGAAACTAAGTTGACCAGAATCGACTCGTCATGGGTCTTCATTTATATAGACTTCTACAATAAAAATTTATCTAATGGAACTCGCACGAAACAATAAATGGATCCAATAGATATGTAAAAATAATGAATCAACTCTAAGCATTTATATTATTGCAAAGATGTCACAGAGTCAAACAAAACCACCAATCATCATTTACAGGTCCACAAGAAAACCTTTTTGATTGAAGATTTTACAATTCCACAGAAGTCACCCTTGTCATAGAATCCAATAAAGGAATACATATGTTTTAAGCCTAAAGTGAATGGGATGTCATAGCTACACTCACCTTCCCAGAACTTGGAGATCCTTCAACATCCTAAATCTCACAACCAGGGAGACCAAGGAAGGATGAAGCCATCAAAAGGTCCTAGCTAGAAGAAGAAGTGTAAGCTAGCTGATTGCCTTCCTTACCTAATTTATGATCAATTACCTACAATTATAGCCCTCCATAGGATCACCACCTCATTAATCCCTGACTTCCTATGGTTCCCTAACAATGCAATGGTATCTAGTGCATAGACCACTCAGAGCCTTAATCATGGAAGCTTTCATGCTTGAGAGCCTAGATCCGGTAGCTCCCAACTTTCACCCCTCCCATTCAGTAGTCATTAATCACCTTTGACACGTTTTTCTTCCTCTTCAATACCGTGGGAGCCTCTATAATCCTCTCAAGAATCATCAACTATCCTATCACGTGGTTCTTGACCTTCTCCATTGCGCTTCTTGTAGCCTCTATTTTGAGCATGCCCAAATCCACTGCCTCCACATCTGCTCTCATTAGTTGTAGTTCTGCACTTCCACTACATCTACCACCTCCTGTGTGGTGTTATTTCCCAATGTACCTTGGATAACACTCTACATGCATGCTATTTTTTTGCACATATCCCCGTGTGTTTAATGCACAATGTTGCCTTACCAATGATGTAATGCTCTATCTCTTGGCAATGTATGGTGCTCTACTCTAATAGTCTATGACTCTTGTCTATCTTCATGTATCTATGTGCTTGTCTAGGTGTGTATGTCTATCTCTATGTTTGTATCTATATCTTCTTATGCCTCTCCCTCTCTCTATATGCTAGTCCCCTTTTTGGCCCTAGAAGGATCCTTATAATCTGTGGATTTTATCATTGTTCTATCACTTTCGATTCTTCTTTGCTTTGCATCAATGTATGATGATAATTGTGATAGTTCCGACTGTCCATTTGCATGGGGGAACTACACAAAAATCTTGGATTCACGTCCCACGAAGGGCATTGTAGATGGGGACTTCAAGTTTTTGGTGTAAATGTCAGCTGGACTTAATGCAATAGATAGCATTGATAGGGAGATACTTGTAATTAAACTACATATTCATGGATGTGTAACATCATTTGGGACAATAGTGGTTGGAACCTACTAATGCTTTGCTTTTATGTCCCATAAGCTCAATTCACATTAGGAGATGTTACCCTGTGCTTCAATCCATCTGGCTATTGAATAGCCAAAAGCACGAAAAAAATGGACAAAAGATTGAAAGTTTCCAAAATCAGAGACCCTTGCAATAGATTGAAACCTAAGATATCCTGTTGGATGTACAATATCTATGTATGTATGTATTTATATATGTATATATGTATATATGTATGTATTTTTGTATGTATGTTTGTATGGGTGCTTTAGTGGAATTACATTTTCCCAAAAAAAATTGTATAACTTCAAGAAAGTACTTATAGTATGTTCTTTGGAAATTGGTATCTCCAGTGTCAGCCACAAAATGGTAGACAGTTCATCAAAACAAGTAAGTGTTAGAATATTTACCATTGATTTCTTATATCTTGCAAGTTATTAGATAAATATCGCACATATCTATCAAAGCTTAAATGCATAATAAATAAGCCTCATACTACAAAATGAAAAAGTGTGACATTATTCATTCTGGTTGTCATATCACTACTCTATTTGATATGGGGGATCCCAAGGGAACTTTTTTCATGAGGAAGGAGACAAGGAAGAGCGCTCACACACACACACTCTCACAATCAAAGAGAAACACATACTCAAATTGAGGCGAGGAAGAATGATCTTCTTCTTCTTCTTCTTCTTCTTCTATTACATACAAAGGAATGTATAAGGATGACCTAAAAACAAGAGTACAACTATTGCAATATATAAAGTCCAGTACACAAGGAAAAGTCTAATGTCTGCGAATGAGTGAGCTAGCAAGAAAAAAATGTGACATCACTCTCGGTAGATAAATCAATGAAGTGTCCTAACATATACCGGCATGACCACTATACATGCTAGAGAAATGAAAAAAATGATACGTGTCATCCTGGATCATCACATGTTGAGCTTGATATCTCAACACGTGTATCCATGAACGTGCAAATCTACACCAGCTTCATAAAACAATGCATAATCCCACATAACATAGAGTGCACCTCAAATCATCCAAATGTGGCATCCTCGGAACTTGCATAAATTGACTTTCAAGTCCAATAGTGTAGCTTAGATCAAGCCCCGTAATTGTGAGATATATCAAACTTCCCACAATTTTCCTCTACATAGTAGCATTTTCCAATGCTTCACATGATGTAGTATCTAACTTCAAATTCTGATCTAATGGCATATAAATTGTCTTATCTCTTTCTGTATGTATAAACTCAATGCCCAAGGAATAGCACAACACACCAGGGTCTTTCATATCAAATTCCTGCATAAGAAGTTGCTTTACCTCTTTGATACTTTCTTCATTATCACCACCTACAATCAAGTCATCAACATAGATAGCCACAATTGTGATGCCATTATCAACCTTCCTTTCACTATAGTGAATGATCTGCATCACACATAGAAAATCCAATGGTGGTCAAGTAATCACCAATCATTGCATGCCATGCACGAGGTGCTTGCTTCAGTCCATAGAAAGCCTTTTGCAACCTACAAACATATTTTGAATGCTTTGAATCTTCATATCCTTGTGGTTGGTTAGCTCACTCCTTTATACCAACAATCTCTTGCATAATGGCCCGGTTTTCTACAATTGTAGCATTCTCCATTGGATGCTTCTCTTCCATGTGATCTTCCTCCTCTTCCTCTACTCCTTCCTCTTCCTCTTGATCCATAGCTTTGGTTGGAGCCTTCTTGGTTGCTTGAGCTTGAGCTTGATCTTCCTCTCCCTCTGCCTTGGGAGTTTTGTCCACCTCTTTTGCCTTTGCCTCTACCTGCACAAAAAACTTGGGCTTGGCTGCCCTTTGATTGTGAACCTCCTTGGTTCATCTCCTTGGTCACCATCAATGTGACTAATTGATCAAATTCTGGTAGGGAATCCCTCACATAAATTGATGTGGTGAATGCTTTCCACCTTTCATCCTCTCTCAAGCCATTGAGAGTGTGTGTGACAAGATCATCATCTTCGATTGGGCTCCCAATTGAGCCTAGAGCATCTACAAGATCCTTAACCTTCAAAATGTCCTCATTTATGTTAGTACTTGGTGATTTCCTAAGATTATTCAGCTCATTCTTGAGTTGAATCTTCCTTGCCTTAGTTGATGAAGAGTACAATCTCTCCAAGGTTTCCCAAACCTTCTTGGATGTGTCCAAGTCTTATATATGCCCTATCATGCTATTGCTTATGTGTTGGGATAGAATGAATATGACTCTCCTATCCCTTTCTATCCATTCATTAAGTGCCTTGACGTGACCTTGAAGTGGTGTATCATGTACATGAGGCATTGGGTCTGTGCCGCTCACTAATCCCCATAATCCTTTGTCCATAAGGTAGTTGCTAACTCTAAATTTCCATGGTTGATAATTGCCTTTCTCTAACTTCTCTACTTGTGCATTATACTCAGCCATACTCAGCTCTAAGATGCTCCTATAGCTTCTCCTCAAGTGTTTGTATGCTTTAGAACGTGTGGATGTTACCTTTTGATAGCTTTTCCCTTGCAAATCTTTGAGTAGTTGAGATCTTGATCGGCGTAGCTCCCTTTCGATGTCTTCTTGCTTTGATAAGTCCTCCTTGTGCTTCCACGAGTTGCCTTGATACCTTCAACTTCACTATGCTTCGCACTAATGTCTCCAAGCCTCCAAAATAGCTCTGATACCACTGATGAGGGATGATTCTAACACCCCAAGGCAACAATGGAAGATGGATGCTCGCCACTAGGTCCACAAGCAGAGATATGTGCTCAATGTTCTAAACTTTTCTCTGCACCAGTATAGACACTTAAAATGAAATTTTGTACAATTGTAGTAGACTATAAGAGCTACCCAACAAGATTTAAATCATCCCAAATGGATATTCCACATGGGAGAATCACCCTCTGCAAAACAGGCTACCTGTTTGCAACACTCTCTGCCTATGTGCAGAGACATACCTTCACAAAGTTGGCAATTTCTCATAACTCACTCAGCCAAATAACTTGAAACTTTGGAAAACTTCAAGGCACTATATGGAAGACCAAATGAAGCTTGAAATGAAAATGAGTACAATAAAAGAGAAAACAATGCTCTACAATTTGGTACAATCAGATTTGGAAAAGCTTAACTACACCTCTAGATAGAGAGGCGCAAAATCATGAGAAAATGAGGTAAGCAAGCAAGGGGGTTGCTTTCTAGAGTTTATCACTTCACTAAACTAAGTGGAAACTCGTGGAATGCCTACAACTCAAGAAAAAAAGGTGGGATGATGCTTATATAAAGTTTTACTTATCCTACAATCTAGCTAACCACCCACCAATCAGTGTAGGTGCACTTTTTGGTGGCTGATTTGACGAGATTTGAATTTGATTGAGTTTCGTGGAGATTCTAACTTTATTCCACAACTTTGAGTCCTCCTTTTTTATTGTTCCACTTGCAAAACTCGTGGTTGACCCTTTTTTGCATGATTGAGTCTTGATTTTCAACATTGATAAGTGTTGATGCTTCTAAAAATTGGAATCTATATCAGTTAGATATCAAGAATGCATTCTTATATTTGCAAGACCAAAGCTTTCTGGCAAACAAGGAAGATTCTTCTTTATTTGTCAAGAAGAACAAATCAAAAGTCATCTACTTATGTTTCTATGTAGATGACATCATTATTACAGGGAATGATGCTAATGGCATCAAGAAGGTCAAGGCTCAATTAATGAAGGAATTTAAAATCAGTGAACTTGGTTTATTAACCTACTTTCTTTGCTTAGAGCTTGTGTATACAGATTCTGGTATATTTATCACTCAAAGGAAGTACATACATGATATGCTGGTAAAGTTCAAGATGGAGAACACTAAAATTGCAAGTACTCCTATGGAACTCAACCATAAGCTGAGTTCTCATGAAGGTGAACTACTAGATGATGTTACAGGTTATCAACAACTTGTGGGAAGTCTATATTATGCTACTCTAACAAGAGTAAACATTGCCTACGGAGTGAGTAAATTGAGTCAGTTTATGCATGCACCAAGGAAGCCTCATATGGAAGCTTCAAAGAGGGTGCTTACGTGTCTAAAGGGTACAATGAATGAAGGGTTGTTTTATCCTTTCACCTCTGACATAGATATAAAGATCTATTCTGATGTAGATTGGGCTGGCTCCAAGGATGATAGAGGAGCACTTCAGGTTACCTATCCTTTGCAGGTTCAAAGCTTATATCTGGCCTCATCTTCCACAGAAGTAGAATATAGAGGTTTGGCAAATGTAACTCAAGATGCTATGTGGCTTAACCAACTATATGCAGATTTGGAGATACATTCCTACACTCCAATAATCTTTGGAGATAACACTAGCTCACTTCATTTGGCTGCGAATCTTGTATATCATGCAAGGACTAAGCACATTGAAGTGCACTATCATTATGTAAGTGAGAAATTACTTAGCAAGGATATTCAACTATCTTATGTATCAACTCATTTACAATGTGTAGATATACTGACAATCATTGATGGGAAAAAGATGAAGAGGTTCAAATTGATGATTGGTTTCCAGGAAATCAAGGAGCAATGAAGACCAAGCATGTTAGGTTTGAGGGGGAGCTGTTGGTACAATTAAACCCAAGCCCACATACTTGGTTAATTAGCTTATGCTTGATTTATTGGCATAACTTATGCAAGACTTCATATGATCAGTCTCTTATAAAAATTCTTCACATTTATCCTTGTAAAAGTGGATTAGATCCACATGGAGTTAGAAAGCTCTAAAATCATGAATCAATTAATAGTTGAGTGATGAGGGAATCTATCCTACACTTTAGGATTCACCTTTAGGTAGACGTTTGAATTTGAATTCAAACTTTGGCTCCAAGCATGACTATAAGAAGAGGATCAAAGAGACCTCTGTGTATCTCGAGCTTGAGAGATCATCTTGAAGGAAATTCATTGTGAAGTGAGAGCTCATCTCATAGCTGATTCACTTCTCACACATTGATCAATGGATGATTGCCAATGACATTGTATTTGTACATGTTTTAATACATATATGATCATTACATTCTCATTTTACTTCTCTGTATAACTCCATCTGCACAGTGATCTTCTCAGAGCTTCTTCTCAGTGTGTAGTTGATGATTTTCCTTGATTTAAAGTAGTTTAGATTCAAAATACTCTCTATTATACACCTAAAAAGTTTCATTAGCATCGCTTCTCGGGATCATGAGATATAAATATATCATTTCTCACTGTTCTGATGACTGTTGCAACCCATGAATGTGGGGATGGAGCTATGATTTGCTAAACATCTTTCTCTGCATATAGTCCATAATTTTTTATGAAACCACTCATGATTGATATCTTAATAAGTTAATTAGAGTTACCGAAAAGGAATTAAGCCAATTGCTGTTGTGCTCAGAGAATTGTTCAAAACATTGAACATGTGTAAGAACAAAAATAGCAAGTTTTTTGTTCTTGGATCAACTTCAACATATCTGTTTTGATCCATCAGTTAGTGGATCATCTTCCAAGCAACATATGTGAGTATTTGTGTTCATTAGCAAGCTAAAGAGGCCCACTACACTCTCTAGCTATCATTCTTAGCAGGTGTGAAGTAGGATCTAGCAACACCACCATCTCTGGTGATCATCCACCATCTCCTCCAACAGCTTGTACGAAGGAACCATAATATATTTTGAAGAGAGAACAACGTACACATGTGCCCGGGGATCATACTATCACCTATGATCTAGGATAGCAGGATGCCCCACAACTTGCTAAAATATGTGCAAACTTAAGTGAGGAGTTTTTCCAAGAATTTATCCACCTCCTCAAACGGTTTATTGATGTTTTTCCCTAGGATTACAAGGATATGAATGGACTTCAACCAATTTAGGCTAAAACAAAAAAAAATTAATTGGGGGGCCATACTTTCACTTCTGTGTATGCTGCCGCTTCAAATACCTTCACATTTTCCTTTTAAGTCTTCACTTTTGCACATAAGAGAGGGTTCACCTCAACCTTCCAAAACACTTTAAAAACACTTTGAACCTTCGGGAAATTAGAGAAATACCTCTGCAACCTGCAACCCACTTTCTCCAATTTACCCTTTGTGGACAATTAATTGTGCACTACCTGTGCACTTTGACACCTGCACTTTAGCACTTTGACTTTGCACCTATTGACTTTGACCTTGACTTTGTTGACTTTGAATAGTTTGACTTTTACCTTTTGACTTTGACTGTGGTTGACTTTGACTACAATTGACTTTGACCAATATGACTTTTATGGGCTCAAGAATGCTCATTTCTAAAAAATTGAAGATAGTGCAAAACGGGGAACAAAATTCTCTATACGTAGAGCACAAAAGAGTAACCTCAAAAGTCACTTTACAAGACTTTTATTGAAGAGACATTCCTCTTTTGCATTGGAATCCCAACCATAATGAGAACGATAAGGATGATTAAACTTCCATTCATTTTGTCAACTCCAGTGATTGTGATTGGATGAATAAGGATGAGCTTGACATCTTGGTAAGAACATGTGAGACCTAGATTATCTTGGCTATGTTGGCAAGAAGTCTATAGCTTCTTGGATGGATTTTCAAGCTATAATAAGGTAGCAATTGTTCCTCAAGGCTAGAAAAAGGCTACCATTTCTATTGAATGAGTTATTCATTTGGCTTGACCAACACCCCACATACCTTCCAACACCTGATGTTTCATGTGTTCAAAGAGTTTATAAAAAAGTGTTTGGAAATATTCCTTGACGATCTTTATGCATATGCAAAACAATAAATTATGCATATTTTTTTACTTGAATCAAATCTTTGAAAAATGGAGACAAAATCATGTGTGTAAATTCAAACAAATGCATATTTGTGGTGCATTAAGGAAAAAATTTGGGACACATTGTATCGAAAAATGGAATCTGGATAGATGAAGATAAGTTCAAATTCATCATAGACCTTCCAACGCTAAAGAACACCAAAGCAGTTCAAACTTCTATGGGCCATTGTGGTGTTACCATTAGTGTCCATGTGAAAGGCCAAATGGCCATTGGACACTTCTTTGTATATGTCCTTTAATAAAACATATAGCAGTCTGGTCAGTCACAGACCATAAGTTCGACCGCATTTGTAAGACCTAAGAAGTCTGTCTTCATGCTCCCTGTGTACTGTGTTTTTTTGCATATTCTACAGTCTCTATGTGGAGTATCGTGTGCGGCTTTAGGGGCTCGGTTTTCTACTCCGAGGATATCGTCCTGGAGATTGAGAGAAGGAGGGCGCACTATGGTGCATCGCCATTAAAGTACTTCATTGGTATCAGAGTAGTTCGATGCAAAAGCTTTGTTCCTTTTGTGCGAGCGAAGCGAGCATCCCCCCCTGCTTTCTCCAAGGCTTATGACTAAGGTGGTGATCAAGGCATAGACCTTGGCATACCTTGTCATCCGAGTCACCTAAGTCACCGTTGGTGCCATTGGCTGCGCGCGAGAGAGGAACTCAATGATCAAGGAATATAGAGGTTCCCAGTACTTCGGGGGAGGTCACCCATCCCAGTACTATTCCCCCCAGAGCTCGCTTAACCCTAGCAATCTCTTGCCACTAAGCTACACTCTTGTGGTGTCTGAAGAAGGGGAAAGACCAAGGTTGACATTACCTTGAACATGTTTTGGTCCCTCAAAGCTTCATTATTTGCTTTCAAAGCCTATTTTTGAAGCATTTTTGGGGTGTCTTTTGAAGCCGTTTTGGAGTACTTCCACACATAGTTCTCTGCACACAGGTCCAAGAACATCAAGAAGAGTGTTCTTTGTACTTCTCTGACATTAAATATCAACCTTTGGGGCTGTGTTTTTGGCCACACTCATAAAACTACAGGTTTCTTGAAAGATTTCAGTTTTGGTGGGCAGCCACTGCAAATTTCTATAGGTTTTTTGAGCCAAAAACATCAGAGTTGATAGACACATTGTGCCATCACCTACCCATCACTCAAAGGTGGCTTCAAAAAGGGAGCATCCATCACCTACAACGTCAAGAGTCTAAGGAGATATGTACATTGTAGTGATGAAAACAATAGAGCAAACACAAAGTTCATAGCAAGGAAGAACGACTACAGACATTAGAAGACCCCAATAGGTCCCATAGACACCTTGATGTCAAGAATCACTAATTAAGCAAATATGGATTCCAAAATAACTCCTCAAAGATCAGAATGGTTAAGCTCAACTCTAGGTACCTAAGACCCACTTTGCCAAAGCACTTCATGATGACTCACAATTAGTCAAATACACAATGTAGGCATCACAAAGGTCACCCCATCACAAAAAACAAGACAACTACAACTAGAGTTATGGGTATAGGGAGCTTGAGTATAGCCAAGTTTATTGTACAAATGTTCCACCTCGAAACATAAGTAGAACTCAATCTCAACCTATTTCTCAAAGAGTTCCTTGCTTTAGGTGTACAGAGGATCATTTTGTTAGAGAATGTCCAGATGCTCAAGCTCCCAACTATTGCCCATAATTACTAAGAAATCTTTCTGTAATGAGTGTGGAGAAACTCATATCTATCTAACTTGCAGATTAAAAGGATTATTGAGACCCTATCATTATAGAAAAGGCAAGACCATTAGTAGAGCATCAAAATCGATGCTATCCAAGAGGGGATGTGTCAACAAATGATATAAATTTCTCAATGAATGCTAGAAAAAGTTCCTAACACTATTCTTCCAAAACACATGCCCAAGAGCATTTCCAAACAATAGTTAAAGCCAATCAAAAGGAAGATCAAACTCAAGAAGAGGAAAAAGAAACTTTGAGAAGGACAAGATAGAATCTAGAAAAATTAAGAGCAATTTCAAAAGGTTGTGAATGAATACCAAGAGATTATCAAAGCTCAATAGCAATTGTAAGAGTTAGTCCTTGAACCGTAGGTGATTGCAACAGAACTAGGGCCCATTCAATCCAAGTTTCCACTTTCTCAAAAGAATATTTTTGCTGAAGAAATCAAGGGTTCTTGGCAAGGTGAACTTTGGGATGAAGTATTAGAACAAAAATGGAAGAAGGAGGCTCTTACACAACAAAAAACCCACACTTTTTGAGTTCCAAACATGTGATGGTCCAGCCCATAGTAACTTACCTCTTAATGCGTTTGTAAGTCCATAGTCATGGGCTGATGAAGCCACACACTTTGAACTTCTTCCATCATACACTAGATATGATGAGCTAGCCTTTTAGTGCAAGAAAGTTAAGCCATTTAAGCTAAATCCCTAGCCCAAGGGCCAAAATAAGAACATCCACACATACATGAAATCCCTATTGATAATATTGTTGATTATAGTGAGGGAAATGAGTTCAATACACTATTGCCCATCATCTACAATTGTCTAACTACCAAATCAAGTGTAGATTCAGGTGTAGGAGTACCATTGCTACACGAGATTATAATAGATGTGGGGTAAGCTTGACTTCCTATCCACCTTGATGTGTCTATAACTAGTTGACAAACACATGGAGAGACCCTAAGGTCTCTTAGAAAATGTTTTTTGACCACATGTAGTGTTCAATTTGAGCAGATCATTGCCATATAATGAATTTGGAAATGTAAATAATTAAAAACTACGTTTAGGATGGCCATTCACATTGAGCTAACACATGTATGATTAAGTCCACTCCATCTACTTTGTATCATACATTCATTAGCACAGAATTTGAGTCATTAATTCATAATAATCTCTATCTACTATTCTCTACAACAACCTCTTCATTTCATTGATTTTGTGTGATTGAGTTCTCTGAGAAACTTGATCATTAGAGTTAATTTAACTTGGTCAATCATTATCAAAGAGTGAGAACTGAACATTTTTTTCAGAGGTTCAAGTTCAAAAATAGCAGGTTTTTCATAGTGTATCTATGTGCAAGTTATCTGGTTTGGTAAAAACATTTGAAAAAGATTCTCCAAGGTATGGCATAGTGGGTATAAATGCATATTTTGGAAGCTAAAGGTGTCTAATAAGATGCCATAAAGTCACATTGGCAAGTGTAGAGCAGGATTATTGCAACACGAACTCATCTTTGAAGTGTTATCAAACCATCTCCTCACAGTGGTAATAGAGCTACATCAACTCAACATGGGAGATGGATTTCCTTCATCCATTGACAAATTGGATCAAGGTAATTACTCAGCTTGGTCACTTAGAATGGAAGCATATCTTTAAGGGAGAAATCCCTATGGTTACATTTCTAGAGATGAGATGATGCAACTCCTCATAATGAAAGGACAACCAACTCAAGACAAAGAGAAGTTAACTATGTGGTGCTCAAAGGATGCTCTAGGTAGGTCTTACATTCTTAACTCAATCTCTAATTTTTTACTTCCACACATTAGGAGCTGCAAGACTTCAAAAGAGACATGGAATTCTCTTGAAGCATTCTTCTCATCAAGCACTAGATCTAGGAAGAACCAACTCTAGATGGAGTTTACCACACTCAAGAAGATGCCCAAGCAAAGTGTGACTGATTTTGTCACCAAAATGGACTTAGCAGATCAACTTGGGAGCATTGGAGAAATCATTGAAGAAGAGCAGATAATAAGGCAAGTAATCAATGGAATCAAAGTAGATGACAAATGAGAAGCTTTCACCATAGCAATGGACCTATACATGGACATGGGGGTTCCTGACTTCAACACCCTCATGGGACAATTGTTCACACATGCATCAAAGCTTATGAAGAATGGAGACAAATCAAAAGGTAACCAATTCTCTACCCTATACAGAGATTAAAAAAAAGAGTAAAGATAGCAGAGGAAAGGGTAAAAGATCTGATGTTGAAGGTAGTAACTCTCAAGAAAACTTTACAGGTAGAGGTAGAGGTTCAAGAGGAAGAGGTAGAGGAGGTAGACAAGGGAGGGGGAGATTTCAAAGCTCATCTCCATGTGCCATATGTGGCTGAGAATTGTATGAGGAACCCTCTTGAATGGTTGGATTTCATAGGAGGTATACATGGCACAACTTCTTGGATTTGTAGATAAATCACATCCTGAGTATGTGTGTAAACTCAAGAAAGCACTATATGGATTGAAGCAAGCTCCTAGAGCTTGGAATCATAGACTAATGACCTTCTTGCTAGACAAAGGATTTGAATTAAGCATAGAAGATCCTTCACTTTTCATTAAGAAAAGTAAATCTAAAATGATATACTTTTGTGTGTATGTAGATGGTATAATCCTTATAGATGATGATGCTAATGGGATCAAAAAAATAAAAGCACAAATGAAGGAGAAGTTTAAGATAAGTGATCTCAACAAAGTGCAAAAGTGTAGGTTTCTTTTGAATCTATGAGTCGTCTCTCTCTTGTAATCATTATGCCACCTCATACTTTGCAAACAAGGGATTTCTTATCCACACAAGAGATGCACTTTGGCTTCATCCCAAGTGCAATGTATTCAAAATCAGCTCTCCAGAATGGATCAATGGCCTGAAATCTCATCCAATGTCTTCTATCTTGGTTCGGAACGTGCTTCCACATGTCAAAGCCTTTGTTCAAATGTGTGGCTCTTAAAGGTTTTGTACAACCTATAAGCAAGACCATTGAGACCAGGTCTCTTAACTTTGGGCAAGAATTCAATAGCTTCAAGGATTTCCTTTTTAGATAGAGGAGCATCAAGGAATTCGGTATTCTCTTGATCAAATTTTCATATCTAAATCTTAAGACAATGGCCATACATTCACACATATGTGAAGAAAAAGGAGCAAAAACCTCGAGCAACTACCTGAAGTGATTAACAATTAACACATAAATATCCTCATATGAAGAGCACTCAATATTATTGTTTTCAATCATGTACGCTTATAAGATAAAATTCTTTTTGCTCGCTCAATCGGACTTTGTTGCTCGCGCTACACACAGAGGTTCGCGTTCATCTTTCCACCGAGCCGCGTCCGAGTTGCTCCTGGTTCTCATAAAGAGTCCCTCAATATAAAGACTCTCTTTGCTCTTTTATTCTTATACCCCCACTATACCATATGGTAAAATAACCATGTGACTCATGTGACATTTCCTTCCCCTTGAAAGCATTTTCGTCCTCGAAAATGTACATGAAATGTCCATAATGGTAGAACAAAGTGCTCGGACTCCCCTGAACCCCATGTACTCTATGTACATGGTCATCTCTGTGTGCTGTTTCCCCATATCCTTCCCCTGAGGAGTCTCATATGAGATCATCTCAAAGGTGGGAAACTGTCTAAGTGGTGCCTACTATCTCCCATGTACTCACCACTTCCAAACTATCACTCCATAACATATAACATCATCCAAATGACCTAAGTCCATATGATGTAGCGTCTATGGAGTAATAATATAAAAAGCAAGTGTAAGGTGCCAAGCTTATAGGCTTTACCATACCATAATGGAGATAGAAAACCATAGAATCCTATAAAATATAGAACAAAGTCCCATAACAAATAGCTCCAAACCCATCTAAGACTAAATGATAGATTTCCCTCATAACACTCTAGGTCTTCCTAACCTTGAGTGTACTCACAAGTAATAGTTTCCTCTAAAATACCTTGTGACTATGCAATTCCATCATCTAGCTCATATATAAGAATTTCTTGATAGTAAAATGCAATCTCTACATTTCACCAACCAAGAAGTTTGTGGTTTGTTATCCTTTTCCTTTGGACTAAGTTCTATTGGAAGAGCATCTATTGGCACTAGTGAAAAGTCAAAAATTTCTCTTCCCTGTAGTTTGCCATATGAGTGAAGAAAGCATTGCCTTTGAGATTCAGATAATCCCTAAGTACCCATCCTCAACTAATGCTCACACATCATCCTAATGCTGAAGCATCAACTAAGAGTTTGGTACCCCATGTTGGAGATAGACGTCTGCCGAAGCACGCGAACAGCACAAGGAAGAAAAAGAAGCTTGGAGCACAAACACACAATATTGAATGTATTACTAGAGAATGTACAAAGATCAGTAGCCCATTAGGGCAATAGGCGTATATACAAGCCGGGGGAAAAAAACCTCCTAAAGAGGGAAAAAAGTGCCCCGGCGGTCCTAGAGTGTTCACACACATCACTACCTAAATGAATCAACAAATCCCCCCTAGGAGTGATGCGGTGAACAAGGAGCTGGCACTCATGTATAAGGAAGTGCCAAGCTATGTGGAAATCACTCCACAAAAGGAAGTAAGCCCAAAGCTTTGCGAAAAGCTTCAAACTTCTCCCTAGGCAGAGCCTTGGTGAAAAGGTCTGCAATGTTCTCCTGCGTGGGCACATATGCCAAGCTGATCTCCCCAGCAGAGAACCTCTCCCTGACATAGTGATAATGCACCTCAATGTGCTTAGTGCGAGCATGGAACACAGGGTTCCTCGCAACTGCCAATGCGCTCTGACTGTTAGTGAAGATGGTGGTGGCAGAAGACTGGCCAACACCCAAATCAGCCATAAGGCATCTGAGCCACACACACTCAACAGTTGCTGTGAAAGCTGCCCTATACTCAGCCTCACAACTCGAAGTGGCCACAATAGGCTGCTTCTTGCTCAACCAAGATATACATGAGCTACCAAGCATGAAGCAAAAACTACTGGTGGACACACGAGTGTCATAGCAACCAGCCCAATCTGAGTCAAAAAAAGCATGCAAATTTGGCGGTAGTGATCCCCCCTTGGGATAAAACAACCCAAGTAGCCGAGTACCACTCAAGTAGCGAAAGATGCGCTTAACCGCTTTCCAATGCGTGACTCCTGGGCAATGCATAAACCTGCTCATCTGTGAGACAGCAAACTGAATATCTGGCCGAGTAATGCATAAGTAAATCAAGCATCCAACAACCTGCTGATAGAGAACAGCATCAAATGCATCTCCAGCATCATGAAGACTCAATCGTAAACCTGTCTCCATAGGAGTGGCAATAGGCTTACAGTCTTCAAGGCCAAAACGCTACAATAATGTGTCAATATATTTCGTTTGACACAAAGCCATTCCACCATCAACGTGCATAAACTGAATGCCCAAATAGTGATGCAAATGCCCCAAATCAGACATCTCAAATGAGGCATGCAAATCAGCCTTAAAATCAGCAATATGTGTCTCAATAGGACCAGAGAGCAGCATGTCATCAACATAGACAACAATGATCAGAAGCACAAATTAGCACGTTTAACATATAAGGTGCTTTCAGTTGGACTGTTCTCAAAACCATGTGCAATCAGATAGGCATGTATCTTCTCATACCAAGCACGTGGTGCTTGTTTTAAACCATATAATGCCTTCTTTAACCTGCAAACCTGGTTTTCATGCCCTTTCTGCACAAAGCCACGGGGCTGAAAAACATACACTTCTTCATGCAAGTCACCATTCAGAAATGTTGTTTTAATGTCCAACTGATGTACATTCCAACCATGATGGGCTGCAAGTGCACAAATGCTCCGAACAGTAGTCATACGGCATGTAGGTGCAAAGGTCTCATCAAAATCAATGCCTCTTTCCTGTGCATAACCCTTTGCAACAAGCCTAGCCTTATACCTGTCAACTGTACCATCAAGTTTACGCTTCAGCTTGTATACCCACTTAGTGCCAATGGCCTTCTTGCCAGGAGGCAAGTCACATAAAGACCATGTACCATTCTTCATTATAGCATCATATTCAGATTGCATAGCAGCCATCCAATTTTCTAAATTTTGTGCTTCATCAAAAGAAACAGACTCATTCTCATCACAGAGACTAGATGCAGCCATAGCATAGCAATCTGATGCAAAGGAGGCACTATGAGAGCCTGAACGAGTACGATATGACAAAGGTGCATCTAATTTGCTGTCACGCAAAGTCTTCACCATCCATTTTGGCATAGTTTTTGCCTGCTCAATATCAGCTCTCTCATCAACAAGTGCATCATGTAAATCTGCATCAAAAATGGAATGATCTACATCATCATATGAAACCTGCAAAGGCTGAGAAGTTGCCTCATTAGGACCAGCACTAGCCTGTCCACCTGTAAAAAGAGGCATCAAAGTATCATACATGTCTTTGGAGCTAACAGATGTCTCCTTAGTACATGAAAGCAATGGCTGAATAGCATCTTCCACATAGACAACATCACGGCTAACCAGAATGCGTTTAGTCTGTGGATGATACAGACGATAGCCTTTACTTTCAGAACTGTACCCAACAAAAATACATTTTACTGCCTTATCATCCAATTTTCTGTGATGTTGTTCAGGCACTGATGCATATGCCAAACAACCAAAAACACGCAGATGAGCAACAGATGGCTTGCGGTCATGCCAAGCCTCATATGGAGTGATAGACTGCAACGCTTTAGTGGGACACCTGTTCAGTACATATGTTGCACACATGACAGCCTCAAGCCAGAAACTATGTGGTAAAGCCTGACTTTTGACCATGCACCTCGCCATCTCCATGAGTGACCTGTTCTTTCGTTCAGCAACTCCATTCTGTTGAGGTGTATACGGCACTGTACACTGGTGTTTTATCCCACGTTCAGCCAGAAATGCATTAAAATCTGAGGACATATATTCCCCCCCTCGATCAGAACGGAGGGTGCCCATTTTACATGCTGACAGATTTTCAGCCAAAACCAAAAACTGTTTGAAGCACATGAACACTTTGGACTTTGCTTTGAGTGGATATACCCATGCATGCCTGGAAAAATCATCAATGAAAGTCACGAAGTAAAGGTAATTTCCAAAAGAGGGTGTCTGCATAGGACCACAGACATCACTATGTACAAGCTGCAATTTCTGCGTAGCCCGAACTGAACCATCTTTTGGAAAGGAAGAACGCTGCATTTTGCCCAAAATACAGCCTTCACAAACATGTTTTCCAGGTGCCTCAAGTTTGGGCAAAGAGGACACCATTTCAGATTTCTGCAGGCGTAACAAACTAGCAAAATTCAGATGACCAAAGCGTGCATGCCAAAGCTTTGCATCTGACATAGCCTGAGAATCATGAACTGCACATGCCGAATCATTCACAGATCTTTCATAGTCTATGAGCTTATACATCCCATGAAATAAAATGCCAAAAGCAATAATCACATCACCATTTGAGAGATCATGGACTGTACACATGTCATCAACGAATTTCACAACCAAGCCAATCTTGGCTAATGCAGAAACTGATAACAGGTTCTTTTTTATTCCTGGCACAAATAAAGCATCTGACAAAGTGAAAGAACTACCATCAGCAGTAGTCAGAATGATCTTACCAACTCCCATAACAGGATAAGAGGAGTTATTGGCGCATGTGACAGTATTCCCTGTAGGGGCAGGCTCGAGTGAAGAGAAGAAACTGCGCTGCGAGGTAATATGTTTGGTCGCCCCACTCTCAAAGTACCAAACATCTGAGTCTACTGCAGACATGCACTGATCATGAGAAGATGGGTCAAAACTGCAGACAGTAGTAAACGCCCATTCTTCTTCCTGCACAAGATTTGCAGACTCTGTTTTTGGTGTAGAGGCCTCTGCAACAACCATTCCAGCCTCTTTCTTCTTTGCCTCTTTAGCAGCCAGTTTTGGACAGTTCTTTATAATATGATCATTTCCTTTACAGTACTTGCAAAACAATTTCTGCTTTTCTGATTTCTTCTCATCTTTATCCTGGTTCTTCGATTGTGCAGCATTTGCAGATTTCTGCTTACTAGTAGAAGAGCTCCATTTTCCTTTGCCCTTCTGACTAGCCAGGAAAGCTTGATCTGCAACACGCATAATGGACTTGTTCTGCCTGGACTGATCTTCCTGCAACAGAACAGAGACTAGTTCCTCAAATGACAAGGCATTCGGATTGCCTTTCATCATCAACCGAAGAGTAGAGGTAAAAATTTGATATGAATCAGGAAGACCATTCAAAACGGTCTGCACAAGTGAGCTATCTGGTATAACCTCATCAGCAGAAATCAATTGTTCCTTCAGGTCTTTGATCTTTGTAAGAAAATTGTCCATAGAATCACCTTCATTCATGTGCTCACTCTCCAACTGTTTTCGGAGGTAAGCAACACGAGCCTCATTCCTAGCCTGGTACAAAGTGGTAAGTGTATCCCAAGCATCCTTTGCTGTTCTGCAAGAGCGAATGTGAGGAATAATGGCACGTTTGACAGACAAAGCTATCAATGCATGTGCCTGGGCATCTCTACCATCCCAACGAATCTGCTCTGTAGTAGGTGCAACAGAAATAGCAGCATGAACAGGAATCTGCGGAATATCATCTTCGACACCATCTTCATCAGCTCCAACACCTGTATTTGCAGTACCTGTCGTTACAGGTGTAACAGGATGTCTTTCAACACCCTGCACAATATTCCACAATCCTTTTGCAACCAGTACATGTCGCATCATATAAGCCCATAGTGGGTAGTTGGTACCATCCAACTTATCCTCAACAGCCAACATACGGAATACATCACTGCTTTCAGCCATGGCCGGTGACTAAAATACCTTGATGCAGAAAATTGACTGTATCTCAAAAAGTTGAACAGAACTGCCCAGACGAGTTCTGCTAGACCTGTAGCAGACTTCGAGATGCTTAAACTGGCGAACAGAAACTGGTATATACCTTTGGCACAAAAGGACGAAATAGCCTGCACAAGCACTGCGATAGTGCATTCGGAGGCCGAAACAAGCTCAGATCGCGATTTCGGCACCACACAGCAAAGCTGTTTTGATCTCGGAAACACCTTGAGTATGCTCACCAAATTTCGTGCAAATCTGAGACTGCAAACGGAGTAGTGTCGACGGCGCCCTAGAAGAAGCGACGACCTGCTCTGATACCAATTGTTGGAGATAGACGTCTGCGGAAGCACGCGAACAGCACAAGGAAGAAGAAGAAGCTTGGAGCACAAACACACAACACTGAATGTATTACTAGAGAATGTACAAAGATCAGTAGCCCATTAGGGCAATAGGCGTATATACAAGCCGAGGGAAAAAAACCTCCTAAAGAGGGAAAAAAGTGCCCCGGCAGTCCTAGAGTGTTCACACACATCACTACCTAAATATATCAACACCCCAATAGGTTAGATACATCTCTATCTCCTAGAAACGCTAAAGAGAGAAGTCATAACTCCACTCCCAGTCTAACTAATGTCAATAACTAGATCATCTCATCTAGTCAAGGACCATCATTGTAACATCATAACTACTTCTCTCAAGAGTCTCCATGTGAGACTCAATCTAACCATCATGACCAATTGATCTCCATCTTGTCTTTGATAGAAGAGTGCCACTTCTATCTAGACAACCAAAATGAGAAAGTGAAACTCTCTCCATGTCTCTCTCTGTATAATCTCCTCTAAGGAAAAGAGCTCTGGTAGTGGAATGTATTCCACTTTCCCTTTCCCTTTGGAAGAGACTCCTTTGAATCCATTTGCTCTACTCATCCATAAATGAGAACACATACATAAGTTCTCCATACTTTTCCCTCCCAAAATAGTGGAGAATCATACTCCCATGTGAAGGAAGATTACATTGAAAAGTAGAGGAAATGAATTCCTTCTGAAATATAGACTAAGAGATGTTTCCCAAACACCTCTTCTCTCTAAAGGAAAACATACTCTATTCTTCTCCTATGAAGAAATCATGTTTTCCTTTCCTTCTTTCTCTCTTAAAGAGCAGGAGATAAAGTGAGACCACTAAGCTAAAGTGAGATCTCTCATGGATCTCTGAGCTGATTCCCACTTTCTCCTTTCCTTAAAAGAGAAACTCATGAATTTATTTAGTCATCTCTTCCATAACTAATGCATAATCTCTCATTATACATATTCCTATGAAGATGGAGAACAGATCTCCCCTAACTAATGAAGGTGTATGAAGTGAAGAGTGGAGAAAATAAATTCCTAAATAAGGGTCAAAGCCCTCTACTAGAATGGTCAGCAATGATATAACATGATTATCCTTCCTAAAAACCTGAAAATGAGTATGTGATATCAATGGTGATGAAATCACCCATCATATTCTCTATTGGAAGAATAAATCTTCCCTAAATTAGGAAGGATAACTGCCAATCCTAAGGAGATGTCTACTAAGAACTCTCCTCCAATCTAGTGAGACATGACGCCATGAATGATGAGTCCTTTTCTTCCTGGCCATAGAAGAAGAGTGCTCAAAGGGAAGTTGTTTCCACCATCCCATACCAGTGGAAACTTCTTCCCATTCACGGTGTCATACCTACACTAAACCAAATATATATTCCACATATACGTAATGGAATATATAGGTGGATTCTAATGAATCCCATATCCTAAAATCATGTGAGTGGACTCAAGTGAGTCCCATGTCCTCGAACTAGTTAGTTTGGTTCTCGGCAATGTGTGACAATGGATATCCCTTTATGTTCCAAACCAACTTGTTCCTAGGTACCAAGACTAGGTCTGAGTACCTCTTTGTAGATCCCAACATACATATATGTATTGGGTACCCCAACTATTCCTGACTAAGGGATCTATGCTCTATACCATAGAGCTAGTGCCATGTCTTTGGCCTTCCTAAGCATCACTCGAATCACATAAGCACCCGTCGATGTTGTCTCATGAAACCCATCTCTATGATCCCATCTATTTGGTTTCCTTAGTAGTGTAGCAGAAATGCTTCACTACTTAGTCAAGTGATGTGCATGAGTGAAAGTAGTCACTCTTTGGGTATTTTTGATAATACCCCATAGTCTCCTAATGATCATGTGAGACTCTTGTGAAGATAACTAAATCTTCACGAACTTGGAGATTATCATAAATGTATCTCCCGTGCCTGTATGCAACTTCCTATAACCTATAGGATTGCTTGTGCACATTACTAATGGTGAAGGCATAGCTCCTTCCCTTAGCAATCCTATAGTCTAAATCCATAAGAATTATATGTAGGGATCCTATTTCTATTGAAGTTGCCTTATCTATACTACTGTGATGGTACTAAGTCCATCAAATACATGCTTATAAGCATGCCTACATCTTATTGATGTTTGCAGAAAAGGCATGTTACCATGCCATAACATTCTTACCTAAAGGTATGTGCGTATATAATGCCATGCGGTAGGAAAAATTTTGACAGCATTTCCCCAGGAAATGGAATCCCAAAAAATTTTAACCAATAGTTCAGTGGCACACAGGCCACCCAACAACATAGGGCTTGATAGGCCCATGGCATGCACGCCATAAACTGATATATGGATTCCATAACCTGCAAAAACATAAGAGCAATTGCTAGCAACAATTCTTTGTGTTGCATAGCCATATAGTTTCTGCAATCTGCTTTCCTGCAAACAATCCAAAAGTGTACTTCTCACCTATTGATCCATACTTTTAAAATTTAAACAATGATCAATATTTGATGTATGCAATCCAATCTATGCATGTACATACAGAACATGCCATAACATAAAGTAAAATGTCTGAAGCATAAAGCATACGCCCCTGAATAGTGTTGATTTTGGAATTGCATGCATCCATTCCTTCTCAACGAGCTTTGAGCTCTTTGCACATGCTATATATTTCAGTTTATGAACATTTGCAGGTCCTAAAGTGATTTTTGCAGGTCTAAAGAAGGATTAGTAATGCATTTTTTTACTAAATTTGCATTATTCTGGTAATCACCTGAACATGCTTTATGTTTTGAGAAGTAATCCGATGTTTTCGGACACTTCAAAGCTTATATGAAAATCCGAGAAAGTGGAATGCATTCCACTACCAGAGCTCTTTTCCTTAGAGGAGATTATACAGAGAGATACATGGAGAGAGTTTCACTTTCTCTTGCCACTTCTCGTTGCCTTGATAATCATTATCCATCTCTCAATTCTCGACATCCCAATGATTTTGATTATTTGACTCTCTGTCCATGTCCAATCGACCTTCTTTGGCAATGTACACCTTCAATATCAATCCTATCTTTGTTGTAGATCTTGAAATAGTACAACAAATGCTTGACAAGAGCATTCGGATTGCCTTGGCATCGGCGGATACATCATGAGTAGTAGCGAGCTTGTTGATATATTTAGGTAGTGATGTGTGTGAACACTCTAGGACTGCCGGGGCACTTTTTTCCCTCTTTAGGAGGTTTTTTTCCCCCGGCTTGTATATACGCCTATTGCCCTAATGGGCTACTCATCTTTGTACATTCTCTAGTAATACATTCAGTCTTGTGTGTTGTGCTCCAAGCTTCTTCTTCTTCCTTGTGCTGTTCGCGTGCTTCCGCAGACGTCCAACTCCAACAATTGGTATCAGAGCAGGTCGTCGCTTCTTCTAGGGCGCCGTCGACACTCCTCCGTTTGCAGTCTCAGATTCGCACGAAATTTGGTGAGCATACTCAGGGTGTTTTCGAGATCAAAACAGCTTTGCTGTGTGGTGCCAAAATCGCGATATGAGCTCGTTTCGGCCTCCGAACGCACTATCGCAGTGCTTGTGCAGGCTATTTCGTCCTTTTGTGCCAAAGGTATATACCAGTTTCTGTTCGCCAGTTTAAGCGTCTCGAAGTCTGCTACAGGTCTAGCAGAACTCGTTTGGGCAGTTCCGTTCAACTTTTTTAGATACAGTCAATTTTCTGCATCAAGGTATTTTAGTCACCGGCCATGGCTAAAAGCAGTGATGTATTCCGTATGTTGGCTGTTGAGGATAAGTTGGATGGTACCAACTACCCATTATGGGCTTATATGATGCGACATGTACTGGTTGCAAAAGGATTGTGGAACATTGTGCAAGGTGTTGAAAGACGTCCTGTTATACCTATAACGACAAGTACTGCAAATACAGGTGTTGGAGCTGATGAAGATGGTGTCGAAGATGATATTCCGCAGATTCCTGTTCGTGCTGCTGTTTCTGTTGCACCTACTGCAGAGCAGATTCGTTGGGATGGCAGAGATGCCCAGGCACATGCATTGATAGCTTTGTCTGTCAAACGTGCCATTATTCCTCACATTCGCTCTTGCAGAACAACAAAGGATGCTTGGGATACACTTACCACTTTGTACCAGGCTAGGAATGAGGCTCGTGTTGCTTACCTCCGAAAACAGTTGGAGAGTGAGCACATGAATGAAGGTGATTCTATGGACAGTTTTCTTACAAAGATCAAAGACCTGAAGGAACAATTGATTTCTGCTGATGAGGTTATACCAGATAGCTCACTTGTGCAGACCATTCTGAATGGTCTTCCTGATTCATATCAGAGTTTTGCCTCTACTCTTCGGTTGATGATGAAAGGCAATCCGAATGCCTTGTCATTTGAGGAATTAGTCTCTGTTCTATTGCAGGAAGATCAGTCCAGGCAGAACAGGTCCATTATGCGTGTTGCAGATCAAGCTTTCCTGGCTAGTCAGAAAGGCAAAGGAAAATGGAGCTCTTCTACTAGTAAGCAGAAATCTGCAAATGCTGCACATTCAAAGAACCAAGACAAAGATGAGAAAAAATCAGAAAAGCAGAAATTGTTTTGTAAGTACTGTAAAGGCAATGATCATATCATAAAGAACTGTCCAAAACTGGTTGCTAAAGAGGCAAAGAAGAAAGAGGCTGGAATGGTTGTTGCAGAGGCCTCTACACCAAAAACAGAGTCTGCAAATCTTGTGCAGGAAGAAGAATGGGCGTTTACTACTGTCTGCAGTTTTGACCCATCTTCTCCTGATGAGTGCATGTCTGCAGTAGACTCAGATGTTTGGTACTTTGACAGTGGGGCGACCAAACATATTACCTCGCAGCGCAGTTTCTTCTCTTCACTTGAGCCTGCTCCTACAGGGAATACTGTCACATGCGCCAATAACTCCTCTTATCCTGTTATGGGAGTTGGTAAGATCATTCTGACTACTGCTGAAGGTAGTTCTTTCACTTTGTCAGATGCTTTATTTGTGCCAGGGATCAAAAAGAATCTGTTATCAGTTTCTGCATTAGCCAAGATTGGCTTGGTTGTGAAATTTGTTGATGACAGGTGTACAGTCCATGATCTCTCAAATGGCGATGTGATTATTGCTTCTGGCATTTTATGTCGCGGGCTGTATAAGCTCATAGACTATGAAAGATCTGTGAATGATTCGGCATGTGCAGTTCATGATTCTCAGGCTATGTCAGATGCAAAGCTTTGGCATGCATGCTTTGGTCATCTGAATTTTGCTAGTTTGTTACGCCTGCAGAAATCTAAAATGGTGTCCTCTTTGCCCAAACTTGAGGCACCTGGAAAACATGTTTGTGAAGGCTGTATTTTGGGCAAAATGCAGCGTTCTTCCTTTCCAAAAGATGGTTCAGTTCAGGCTACGCAGAAATTGCAGCTTGTACATAGTGATGTCTGTGGTCCTATGCAGACACCCTCTTTTGGAAATTACCCTTACTTCGTGACTTTCATTGATGATTTTTCCAGGCATGCATGGGTATATCCACTCAAAGCAAAGTCCGAAGTGTTCATGTGCTTCAAACAGTTTTTGGTTTTAGCTGAAAATCTGTCAGCATGTAAAATGGGCACCCTCCGTTCTGATCGAGGGGGGGAATATATGTCTTCAGATTTTAATGCATTTCTGGCTGAACGTGGGATAAAACACCAGTGTACAGTGCCGTATACACCTCAACAGAATGGAGTTGCTGAACGAAAGAACAGGTCACTCATGGAGATGGCGAGGTGCATGGTCAAAAGTCAGGCTTTACCACATAGTTTCTGGCTTGAGGCTGTCATGTGTGCAGCATATGTATTGAACAGGTGTCCCACTAATGCGTTGCAGTCTATCACTCCATATGAGGCTTGGCATGACCGCAAGCCATCTGTTGCTCATCTGCGTGTTTTTGGTTGTTTGGCATATGCATTAGTGCCTGAACAACATCGCAGAAAATTGGATGATAAGGCAGTAAAATGTATTTTTGTTGGGTACAGTTCTGAAAGTAAAGGCTATCGTCTGTATCATCCACAGACTAAACGCATTCTGGTTAGCCGTGATGTTGTCTTTGTGGAAGATGCTATTCAGCCATTGCTTTCATGTACTAAGGAGACATCTGTTAGCTCCAAAGACATGTATGATACTTTGATGCCTCTTTTTATAGGTGGACAGGCTAGTGCTGGTCCTAATGAGGCAACTTCTCAACCTTTGCAGGTTTCATATGATGATGCAGATAATTCCATTTCTGATGCACATTTACATGATGCACTTGTTGATGAGAGAGCTGATATTGAGCAGGCAAAAACTATGCCAAAATGGCTGGTGCAGACTTTGCGTGACAGCAAATTAGATGCACCTTTGTCATATCGTACTCGTTCAGGCTCTCATAGTGCCTCCTTTGCATCAGATTGCTATGCTATGGCTGCATCTAGTCTCTGTGATGAGCATGAGCCTGTTTCTTTTGATGAAGCACAAAATTCAGAAAATTGGATGGCTGCTATGCAATCTGAATATGATGCTATAATGAAGAATGGTACATGGTCTTTATGTGACTTGCCTCCTGGCAAGAAGGCCATTGGCGCTAAGTGGGTATACAAGCTGAAGCGTAAACCTGATGGTACAGTTGACAGGTATAAGGCTAGGCTTGTTGCAAAGGGTTATGCGCAGGAAAGAGGCATTGATTTTGATGAGACCTTTGCACCTACATGCCGTATGACTACTGTTCGGAGCATTTGTGCACTTGCAGCCCATCATGGTTGGAATGTACATCAGTTGGACATTAAAACAGCATTTCTGAATGGTGACTTGCATGAAGAAGTGTATGTTTTTCAGCCCCGTGGCTTTGTGCACAAAGGGCATGAAAACCAGGTGTGCAGGTTAAAGAAGGCGTTATATGGTTTAAAGCAAGCACCACGTGCTTGGTATGAGAAGATACATGCCTATCTGATTGCACATGGTTTTGAGAACAGTCCAACTGAAAGCACCTTATATGTTAAACGTGCTAATGATGTGCTTCTGATCGTTGTTGTCTATGTTGATGACATGCTGCTCACTGGTCCTATTGAGACACATATTGCTGATTTTAAGGCTGATTTGCATGCCTCATTTGAGATGTCTGATTTGGGGCATTTGCATCACTATTTGGGCATTCAGTTTATGCACGTTGATGGTGGAATGGCTTTGTGTCAAACGAAATATATTGACACATTATTGTAGCGTTTTGGCCTTGAAGACTGTAAGCCTATTGCCACTCCTATGGAGACAGGTTTACGATTGAGTCTTCATGATGCTGGAGATGCATTTGATGCTGTTCTCTATCAGCAGGCTGTTGGATGCTTGATTTACTTATGCATTACTCGGCCAGATATTCAGTTTGCTGTCTCACAGATGAGTAGGTTTATGCATTGCCCAGGAGTCACGCATTGGAAAGCGGTTAAGCGCATCTTTCGCTACTTGAGTGGTACTCGACTACTTGGGTTGTTTTATCCCAAGGGGGGATCACTACCGCCAGATTTGCATGCTTTTTCTGACTCAGATTGGGCTGGTTGCTATGACACTCGTGTGTCCACCAGTGGTTTTTGCTTCATGCTTGGTAGCTCATGTATATCTTGGTTGAGCAAGAAGCAGCCTACTGTGGCCACTTCCAGTTGTGAGGCTGAGTATAGGGCAGCTTTCACAGCGACTGTTGAGTGTGTGTGGCTCAGACGCCTTATGGCTGATTTGGGTGTTGGCCAGTCTTCTGCCACCACCATCTTCACTGACAGTCAGAGCGCATTGGCAGTTGCGAGGAACCCTGTGTTCCATGCTCGCACTAAGCACATTGAGGTGCATTATCACTATGTCAGGGAGAGGTTCTCTGCTGGGGAGATCAGCTTGGCATATGTGCCCACGCAGGAGAACATTGCAGACCTTTTCACGAAGGCTCTGCCTAGGGAGAAGTTTGAAGCTTTCCGCAAAGCTTTGGGCTTACTTCCTTTTGTGGAGTGATTTCCACATAGCTTGGCACTTCCTTATACATGAGTGCCAGCTCCTTGTTCACCACATCACTCCCAGGGGGGATTTGTTGATATATTTAGGTAGTGATGTGTGTGAACACTCTAGGACTGCCGGGGCACTTTTTTCCCTCTTTAGGAGGTTTTTTTCCCCCGGCTTGTATATACGCCTATTGCCCTAATGGGCTACTCATCTTTGTACATTCTCTAGTAATACATTCAGTCTTGTGTGTTGTGCTCCAAGCTTCTTCTTCTTCCTTGTGCTGTTCGCGTGCTTCCGCAGACGTCCAACTCCAACAGAGCTTACGATCCTGTATTGTTAGCTTTATAATTATGTCATCCAAAGAGCCTTGGTGCAATGGATAAAGCATAAAGCTTTCAAACTGATGATGAGGGTTCAAGTCCTGCGCCCTGTAGTGTCGGCTTCGTGTCTCAAGTCATGCTCTGATACCACTATAACATAAATATATTTTTTCTCGCTCAATCGGACTACGTTGCTCACGCTACACATAGAGGTTCGCATTCGAGCTTCTCCTAGTTCTCGTAAAGAGTCCCTCAGTATAAAGACTCTCTTTGCTCTTTTATTCTTCTACCCCCACTATACCATATGGTAAAATAACCCTATGACTCATGTGACAATGCTTTTCCCACCTAGGAGTCTTTAAAATATATATGAAGCATTTTTCTCCTGATTTCCTCTTGAGAATTCCGAATCTGAATATTATTCCCTTATTCCTTAGATGAGTTACCTATGCAAAGGTAATATTGGTTTCATTCTTTTGAAAGTACAAGTATTAAGAAAAATACATACATGGTTGGAAGGATGTTTTTGTCCTTACACTCCACATGAAAGATCTTCTAGTGATAACATTGATTGTTTTTTTCTCTGGTATGAAATAGATGGATTATCAAATGTAAAAATGAATAGTAGATCTTCGATCATAATGTTATAATGAACCACCTCCCTTGATATGAATATTCTCATCTCCAAGTGAACAATATTCATTCTGACTAAATTCTATTACTATTACATCTTATCCTTGGAGAAAATTGTTTTAGTACCCCATGGTTGCTAGAAGTTAGATGGTAAATGAGAGAAGATAATCAAAATAATTTGTATAATGGATTAGAAAGTATGTGTAAGTAGACAAAAATGCTTCTTTTCATATGTGCATGGGTCACAGTGAGCTTTTCCATTCTATTTGAGTGAAAATGATAAAAATGTGAAAAAAGCAATTTTTTTGGGCTATGAAAAATTATGTGTTTGATGAAGTGGCACTTTACTTTTGGAGGGAGTATGAAAAATTAACTAGTTTGAGTGATTTTACGAGAAATTTTGTATAAAAAAGTAAGTTTTGACATGTATATTAAAAAATGTGTCCTCTTCAATAAACAATAACTAGAAACCTCATTTCTTTATTGACAAAGATGGACAAATTTGGTGATGTGTATGTTGGGTGTGTGTAGAAGTGAAAAAGACACATGAGAAGCACACACACAAGGAGCACAAATGCAGCAAGACACACGAGGAAGAAGAATGGTTGGAATAGCTCTCTCTATTGACGATCAACTAAACTCAAGTAAGAGCTGATAAATATCCCTAAGTACAAAGTGCCACCAGATATGAGTGAATCATGAATGTGGTAACATAGGAAAAAAACCTCTAGCAAGCATTAGAGTAAAAAGTCTCTATGTATTGGGAAAAGGTTCACATCAAAACTGTTGGTGCATGACAATCATAAATTGAAGGATTAAGAAGAAATGAAATCAAGGAGTTAAGAGAAGAATAAATTCAGAAGGTTAAAGGAAAGACATATTCAGAAATCCAAAGATGTGTACACATATGTACATTAGCTGAATTATACTTTTGTTTTAGTCATACACTTGTATATATTCATCTATAAATATGTTGGAAATGTCGGGGCAAATAGAGCAGAAGAAGAATAGAGAATAGGTAGAGAGAAATCAGTTGTAAGAAGTGTCATTAGACACATGAAGAGTGAGTGATTTGTTCATCCTCACTTAGATGTAATTTTTCTGAGAAATCGAAAAAATCTTGCGCCTGATATTTTGCTGTCTGCTCCTTCTGTGTCTAATCTTTTGAGAAATCCTTCTGCACATATCTAAGTCCATAGCTAATCTATCTATGGCTAGAATTTGAGAGGTTAATTGTAATCAGGCTGAGAGAATTTTGTTTAGGAACATTCATATGTGAGAATGTTGTAAGAGTCGTGAAAGTTGGCGCAGATTTCATCTTCAGAGAAATAGTCATTGCTCAGTCCACAGTGTAAAGTTTTACATAAGTGAGGGCTCAAAATCTAAGTTGGAAGGTAAGCCATCTATGGCTAAAAGATCTTGATCAAACGGGATTTACTTTGGGAGAATCAGTGTTAAGAAGTTGCAGGTGTCAAAGTCGCCATTGCAGAGAAGCTGTTTCAGACATAGGTAAAGTGTTTTACACATTTCTCAGTGTGTACTCAATCATTTTGAGAAATTTAACTTGGTAAAGTTGCGCAATCTCAAGGCGAAGTGTTGTACAAAGTTTTATCAAAAACTTTACAGAATTGGTTAGTCAATGAGTGATTAATCTGCAGCAGACTTTTTCAGAAAAATGATTTCTTCACTGTTAGTCAAATCTTGGTATTGTGTAAATATAATTTCAAAGTTATGAGGAGTCTAAAGTTATTCTTGGTCTAGAGGTGGTCTAATACCAAGGATAGCTTGTTCTTTTGGAGATTAACACTCTCCATCAGTGGTATCAGAGCAGGTTGTGTCAAAATTGAAGTGAAGAAGACTCCGACTACTGCAGAAACACAAATCTTTACATCTTGAAGGTGCAGAAGGATAAAGGTTGAAGAAAACTTGAAGGTAGACACATTCAAGCTATCATAAGGATCAGAAGGAGTAAGGTTCGAAGTAAAGGTACATTTATTTCCTGTAAAGGTTAAAGCTTTGAGACTACAGGTGAAGCAAGAATGGGAGATAGTCTCCAAATTGAAAAGTTGGATAGAGAGAACTATCCAGCTTGGTCTATGAGGATGGAAGCTCATCTTATGAGCAAAGATCTGATAGGATACATCACAGGAGATGAAGAAAAGCCAGAATTCAGAGATCCTAGTGTTCCAACTAGAGAGGAGCTTGCAGACTTGAAGAATTGGATGAAGAAGGATGCTCAAGCAAGGAGCATAATCTACATGGCAGTCAATGATTATTTGCTTCCTCACATTAGAGGACTTGAAAGTGCATGTGACATTTGGAATGCTTTGGAGGAGCATTTCCAAAACACAACCAAATCAAGGAAGGCTTCATTATGGGCAGAATTTACTACATTTAAGAAGAAGGCCTCACAATCAATTTCTGATTATGTGACAAAGATGAAGGACATTGCAGATTCTCTAGGAGCAGTGGATGAAGATATTGAAGAAGACAAATTGGTAAGACAAATACTCACAGGGCTAAGAGGAGATGAGAAGTGGAAGCCTTTCATTTTATCCACAGAACTTTCACTAGATCACTTTACTCCTGATTTGAATCAATTGTTAGGTCATATGCTAACTTTTGAGAATGATGTCAAAGGAGATGTTGATAAGAGTGCAGGTCATGCAATGTACTCTAAGGACAAGAAGAAAGCTAACAAAGGAAAGCAACAATCAGGTGATGAAGAAGGTACTTCAAACCAAGCAAATTTCATGAGAGGCAAAGGGAATGGCAGAAGTAGAGGAAGAGGCAGAAACAACAAGGACAACACAAGAGCTTGTTGGATATGTGGTAAGACCAATCATCTCTCTCATGATTGTTGGCATAATAATCAGAACAATGGCAATTATCAAAACTTTAATCAAAGAGCAAGAGGTGGTAGATTTCAGAGAGGAAATTTCAGAGGTAGAGGTGGTAGGAACTCTTTTGGAAGAGGTGGAGGAAGAAGCTTCCAAAACCAATCCTACAACAACACCTATTACAACTATGCATCAGATCAGAAGGAGGATTCGACTCTCATTATGAATACATGTGAAACCTCACATGAAGACATGAGAGTGTTCTATATTGATTCAGGATGTAGTAATCATTTGAGTGGAAATATTGCTTTGATGACTGACCTAGATCATAATGCAATTAATCATACAGTTCAGACAGGTGATAATACAAAGCATAAGGTAAAGTCAATTGGTTCAGTCAAAGCTAAGGATGGGAGCACTCTTCTGAGTAAGGTTCTTTATGTTCCCACAATTCCAAAGAATTTGATCAGTGTAGGTCAAATTGTGGAAAAAGGATTTGAGGTAAGGTTTACAAATGATGGAGTCTATGTTGAAGACCCTAGTCAAGGGTATAAACAGGTTGTTACAGGAAAGAAAGAAGGAAGGCTCTTCACATTGAAGGTACAAGGAAATGTTGGACATGCTATGTTCACATATGGAGAGCAAAAGGTGTCAGAATTGGATCTTTGGCACAAAAGACTTGGACACTTTAATGAAAGAGGTATCAAAGATATGATCAATAATGATTCAGTGCTTGGATTGCCTAACATTGCAGGTCAACATATGACATACAGATGTGAGGCATGTCAATTAGGTAAGGCTCATAAGCAATCCTATTCCAAGCATGGGTTTATGTATTCAGAAAGACTTGAATTGGTGCATACAGATGTGTGGGGTCCTTCAAAGGACTTTAGTATAAATGGTTCAAGATATTATGTCATTTATGTTGATGATGCTACTAGGTGGATCACAATTTATGTGATTAAAGAAAAGTCAGAAGTGTTTAATACATTTAAACACTATCATGCTTATGCAGAAAGGATTACAGGTCAGAGATTGAAGAGACTAAGGTCAGATGGAGGGGGAGAGTATTTTTCAAATGAATTCAATGATTACTTGTGGAATGCAGGTATAAAGAGAGAAGTTACTTGCAGGTACTCCCCTCAACAAAATGGGGTAGCAGAAAGAAGAAATAGGACTCTTGTTGAATTTGCAAGGTCCATGATGAAAGAGAAGAATTGCCCAAATTATTTGTGGGCAGAGGCTGTTAATACAGCTACTTACTTGGTCAATAGATTGCCTTGTAAAGCTTTGCAGGGTATGACACCATATGAAGTTTGGTGGGGTAAGAAACCTACCTTGGATCATTGTAGAATATTTGGGTGTTTGGCATATGCATATGTGCCATCTCAATTGAGGCATAAGTTAGAGCCTAAGGCAGAAAAATATGTTTTTATTGGCTATGATGATAAGCAAATGGGATACAGGTTGTGGAGTCCATCCACAAAGCAATTCATTGTGTCTAAGGATGTTACATTTGATGAGCAAAGTACTTGGTATGCAGGTAAATATAATATACATGAAGATGATGAAGAAGTAGTGAATCAAAGAAAAGGTAAAGCAAAGATTCAATTACTTGATGAAAGTGAGAACAATGAAGTACAGGTTGAAGCTGAAGAGAGGCCAAGGTTTGATCCAGAATGTGATGAACCAGAGACTTCAAGAAATGCAGAAGTTAGGAGGTCATCTAGGCACAAATGGCAACCTACAAGGTATAGCTATGACACCTCATTCTTGACTACTAAAGATTATGCTTATTTGGTAAAAGGAGATGAAGATCCATCTACATATGATGAAGCCAAAGGCAAGAGAAATTGGGAAGAAGCCATGCAAGAGGAGTATGATGCTTTGATAGAGAATCAGACTTGGGATCTGGTTCCTAAACCTAATAGCCAGAAAATTATTGGATGTAAGTGGGTTTATAAAACCAAGAGATTTGCAGATGGAAATGTGTCTAGATACAAAGCTAGACTTGTTGTGAAAGGGTATGCACAGACATATGGAGTGGACTATGATGAGACTTATAGTCCTGTGGCAAAAATGACAACCATCAGAACTCTCATAGCAATTGCTGCTTGCAAAGGTTGGAAGTTGTCTCAACTAGATGTTAAAAATGCTTTTTTGAATGGTTATATTTCAGATGAAGTGTACATGGAGCAACCAGATGGGTTCAAAGACCAAGTAAGTCCAAATTATGTGTGTACGCTCAAGAGAGCTTTGTATGGACTAAAGCAAGCCCCAAGGGCATGGAATTATAGACTTGTAAAATTCTTGAATGATCTTGGATTTCAAGCATCAAAGGCAGATAGTAGCTTGCTAGTCAAAGCAAGTGAAGATGGATTCATTTATGTGTGTATTTATGTTGATGACATAATACTTACAGGAACAGATGATAAAGGGATACAAATGATCAAGAAGCAGATGGAGAAAGAGTTCAAAATCAGTGATTTGGGGAATCTATCATTCTTCTTGGGAATGGAGATTTCTTATACTCAACATGGAGTATATGTAACCCAAGAAAGGTATCTTAAGAATTTGCTAACCAAGTTTAAAATGGAAGATTGCAGGGTGGCACCTACACCCTTGGAAGTGAACCATAAATTGTCAAGGTTTGGAGGAGAAGAGTTCAGAGATATGAAACTTTATCAAAGTTTGGTTGGTAGCTTGATTTATGCTACATTGACAAGGCCTGATTTGTCATATGCAGTTGGTGTGCTTTCACAATTTATGCATTGTCCTAGAAAGGAACATTGGATTGCAGGACAAAGAGTACTTAGGTACATCAAGGGTACACTCAGAGAAGGGTTGTACTATGGGTTTACTTCTGATACAAGAGTGAAGATATACAGTGATGCAGATTGGGCAGGAAATGTGGATGATAGAAGATCAACCCATGGATATTTGTGCTATGTAGGAGACAAATTGATTTCATGGTGTTCTAAGAAGCAACATACAGTTGCCTTATCATCTACAGAGGCAGAATATAAAGGTATGGTGGAAGCTGCAAAGGAGGTAATATGGCTAAAGACACTCATGAAGGTGTTTGATGTGATTCAAAGTACTCCTATTGTTTGTGGAGATAATATGAGTTCTCTATATTTGGCAGCTAACCCTGTTTTTCATGCTAGAACTAAGCATATTGAAATACAGTATCATTTTCTAAGAGAGAAGGTCATTGAGAAGGAGATTGAAGTCATATACACTCCTACAAAAGATCAACTTGCAGATATGATGACAAAAAGTCTAGATGGACCAAAGCTACAAAGATTTAAGGATATGGCAGGAATCAAGAAGATAGAGAAGAACCTCAATTAATGATTGAGGGGGAGCTGTTGGTGCATGACAATCATAAATTGAAGGATTAAGAAGAAATGAAATCAAGGAGTTAAGAGAAGAATAAATTCAGAAGGTTAAAGGAAAGACATATTCAGAAATCCAAAGATGTGTACACATATGTACATTAGCTGAATTATACTTTTGTTTTAGTCATACACTTGTATATATTCATCTATAAATATGTTGGAAATGTCGGGGCAAATAGAGCAGAAGAAGAATAGAGAATAGGTAGAGAGAAATCAGTTGTAAGAAGTGTCATTAGACACATGAAGAGTGAGTGATTTGTTCATCCTCACTTAGATGTAATTTTTCTGAGAAATCGAAAAAATCTTGCGCCTGATATTTTGCTGTCTGCTCCTTCAGTGTCTAATCTTTTGAGAAATCCTTCTGCACATATCTAAGTCCATAGCTAATCTATCTATGGCTAGAATTTGAGAGGTTAATTGTAATCAGGCTGAGAGAATTTTGTTTAGGAACATTCATATGTGAGAATGTTGTAAGAGTCGTGAAAGTTGGCGCAGATTTCATCTTCAGAGAAATAGTCATTGCTCAGTCCACAGTGTAAAGTTTTACACAAGTGAGGGCTCAAAATCTAAGTTGGAAGGTAAGCCATCTATGGCTAAAAGATCTTGATCAAACGGGATTTACTTTGGGAGAATCAGTGTTAAGAAGTTGCAGGTGTCAAAGTCGCCATTGCAGAGAAGCTGTTTCAGACATAGGTAAAGTGTTTTACACATTTCTCAGTGTGTACTCAATCATTTTGAGAAATTTAACTTGGTAAAGTTGCGCAATCTCAAGGCAAAGTGTTGTACAAAGTTTTATCAAAAACTTTACAGAATTGGTTAGTCAATGAGTGATTAATCTGCAGCAGACTTTTTCAGAAAAATGATTTCTTCACTGTTAGTCAAATCTTGGTATTGTGTGAATATAATTTCAAAGTTATGAGGAGTCTAAAGTTATTCTTGGTCTAGAGGTGGTCTAATACCAAGGATAGCTTGTTCTTTTGGAGATTAACACTCTCCATCAAAAACTACTCAAGGAACAAATAAGTGTAACAAATCCCCCTAGAGCAAATGATGTGAACACATGCAGGAAGTGATCGATCAGTCCCCCACAAGGCAATAAGCCTAATGCTTTGCAAAAAGCTTTAAACTTTTCTTGGGGAAGAGCTTTGGTGAATATGTATGCCACGTAATCTTGTTTAGGCACATATACCAAATCAATATCTCTTGCATGAAAGTTGTCTCTCACATAGTGATAATGCACCTCAATACGTTTTTTCCTTGCATGAAATGCTAGATTTTGTGCAACATCTAATGCACTCTAACTATCAGTGGGAAGCGTAACATCATAAATCTCCATGCAAAGATCCATCAATAGGCCTCTCAGCCATATACACTCCACTTTAGATGTGAAAACTTCCGTGTACTCAGCTTCACAACTAGATGTCATCACTTTAGGTTACTTCTTACTCAACGCAAATATGCATGAGTCTCCAATGAAGAAGGACTTACCAATAGTGGACATGCAAGTATCATAACAACCAGCCCAATCACTATCTGTAAAAGCATACAAGCATGGTTGAATATCTATATCATAAAAGAGACCTAAACTAAAATTTCCTTTGAGATATCTAAACACACATTTCATCACTTTCCAATGCTTAGTGTCAGGGTTGTGCTTGAATCGACTCAACTCCGAAACTACATACTGTATATATGGCCTTGTCTTGCATGCATATATAAGACATCCCATAACTTGATAATAAAGAGTATATCATGTGTGGGCTCAATTTCATGCTCATTTTCAGCCATATTTCGATGCAGGTGTTCAATCATATGTGGCCGGAAATTTCCGATAGTTCTGATAAATTTTTTACTAAAAAGTTTCAGACATGTTTGGCTGAAAATTCTTAGGATTTTTAGGCCTGTTTCTAGAATTTTTAAGCCCTTTGAGCCTTACTGGCTCATCTATATGCATTTCTTTACCGTGTCATCAAGTTTGTGGCATTGTTGTGATGGCATAAGAGCATATGCAAAACAACCAAACACACAGATATGACTAACCATAGGTTTATGTCCATTCCAAGTCTCATAAGGACTGATGACTCTCAATGCTTTTGTAGGGCATGGATTCAACACATAGTTTTCACACATGACCCCTTCCTATAAGACAACAGTTACGCAATATAACAGAGGAGTAGTAGCAAAGAAGATAATAGATATAGGAGAATCTAAACAATTTTCTACTAATAGCAAGTACAAAGATGAAGGCATTGTCCACATGTGCGCTCTCAAGGTAGAGCTTAAATGGTAATCAAGACAACTCTAGATAGGGAGATACAAGGTAGAGGTATGCATGCTCAATTCGATGTCTTAGGTAGTGCAGAACTCATGTATACATAGGATCATGGGTGGCCTTCCATGGACCGCTATACATGGGTGGTAGAGCGTTGTCGTCAAGATTTTCTCTCCTCTCTCACTTGTGAAGGCCTACAAAAAACATATTTGGTGAAGGTAGTTGGAATTCCCCGAGAATTCCAGGATGCATCAAGGATGTCAAAGGAAGCTCACATACAAAGTTTCAAAGAAATCAAGAAAGTCCATGGTAGCGGTCAAAGCTAGTCAAAGTTAGGAAATTAGGGCAAAAATTTCATTGTCACCAAATTAGATGAAAATTCATATATTTGTAAAGATTGTCAAAGGTAGTCTATAGCCCAAATTTCAGCAGAAAATGGATTTTGTAGCACATTGATATGCTATGTTCATTTTATAAAAATGTAATTTTTCTAGTTTGACCCTACAAATTCTTGTATAGAAATTTATGTTAGCCATATGGTTTGGCATGTATAAAGACCATATGTGGCTACATATTTGTACAAATTTTCAAGGCTATCAGAGCTTCCTAGAGACCTTAATGCCACCTTGCAAGCTTCCAAATGTAGACAAACTTGTACAAGGAAGATTCAGATGGAAGTTTTTTTTTGCATATTCCTAAAGGAGTTCTTCGGATACATTGTCCTACAAAGTTTCATCTTCATCAAAGCCTATTTGGAGGGTCAAAGAGCACAAAGTCGAGTTTTTAGGATCACTGCAGTTTTCTAGTTTAAGCAAATTGAAGGGTTGAAGGGCTACCACATGGAGAAAGCTGATTGAGCCATGTTGTACGATCAAGATGAGCTCATATTCAAGGGTGGAGATGCACTTATGCTTAAAGCAAGGAGGATCCACGATTTTTTTCATAAAAGAAGACTTTTTTGACAATCAAAGATCAATAATGCAGCTTTTCTCCAAAAATAGTGGCTTATCTTATCCAAACTGATGTCAGCACTGATCCGACGGTCCAGATCATCCCCAAATCCAATGGTGGAGAATGAAGGCACCTAAACTTCACTCCTTTACACTAGATTTGATCAAAAGAACAATTCCAAGCCATTGATTTGATTAATCAAATGGTTGTAATCGAAAGTAGTGATCCTAGAGTTGAGAGTTGATTTCTCTAGATCCAAGGGCCCAAATTCATTCAAAAAACTATATAAACCCCCCTCCAAACTCTTAGAGGATCATTGTTAGGCATCCATAGGGCTCATGCTAGCTTACGGTTTCCTTGAGACGATCACCCTCGGTTGAGCGAGTGAGGATCCAAGGTGGGCTAGTATGAGTATAGTACCTAGTTTCAAATTTAAGTTAGAACTCCAATCTAGGATAGGCTCTTGAAACCAGCATCTCTATCTTGACTCACCCTCAGTGGAGCGTGTGAGTGAGTTAGAGCTGGTTTTAATGAGTCTTAGACTTCTTTAGTTAGACGTTACGAGCCTAGACATACATAGGGTCAATGAAGTGGAAGTCACCTTCTTACGTATGACATTCGGTTGAACTGTCATGGTTTGAAGGTCAGAACCGCCTTTGATCAGTAGACTGCTTAGCTTGACGTACCACGACGATCTTATACATGTAACTTAATTCAAATCCTTTTAATTCATGTCACTTGTCACTTGTCTCTTCTCTCTTGTCTCTCAGTTTCTTAAGTATTTTTACATGTCTTCTATTTTCTTCTATGTGTGAGAAGGCTCCACAGGATTGCGTTGAACCAGTGAGGATGTTTCAATGAGCTTGTGATTAAACTCTATCATCATAATTCACTTGCATGCATATAATCTATACATACCCATACATATTGATTGGTTTCTGAAAGTGTATAAGAAGCTCCAATATTGGACCATTCTTCCTTTCAAAACTAATTTATGTGTAAGGATTCCATCTATTGTCGTCATGCATACATATCATCCAAAGAAGACTATGCATATGGATTGGAATTAGGAAGTGTTTAAGAAGCTCCTTCAATGGACCATTCTTCCTTCCAAATTTGATTCGTGTGTATGGTTCTCTTTCATTCTTATCATTCATGTTCATCAATCTAACTTGCACTCCTACATTCCCATTCCCATAATCATTTCAACATTTCTCTCTTCTCCATACTCAACATTAATTTCACTTTCACGTCCTTAAATCTTCCAACATTCATTAGCTTCATACACCCTGTGTGTGCCACGACCGGACCCGATCCACCCGGATTGCAATCACCTCCACATTTGAACCCGACGTGAAACACTTCATGGCATTTGCTTCTGATCTTGTTGGGAGGTTGTGATCCATATCCTTTGTTTCATATTTTTCATCCTCATCATTTCATCGTCATCACTCTTGAGTGTTGCACTGGATTTCTCACAGTATCGTGCACATCTTCGTCGTGAAGTAAACGCATTTGTGAGAGATCTAGAGCATCGTGCATCACTTGCTTATTCACATAAGATGGAGGAAGGATTCAAATCCCTTATTGTTGAGAAACAAGGCCAAAGAATAGTCTCTTTTATGTTGGGAGAGAAGGGAAAATTCAATGGCATCAACATCACAAGCTACTTAGATTTGTTTGAAGAGCAAGCTATGATTTTTGGTCTTTCCGAAGATCTTTTGATATCATTCTTTGAACGAATTGTTGATAGCTCTATCGTAAACCGTGTCACTCAATATGATAGTCTTCCTTGGAGTGATTTTAGAAAGGAGATGCTCAAAGAATTCTATCTTGAAGATTATAGCCAACATAATCGGGATGGATTCTTACGATGGGTCAATTCACCAAAGCCTAGTAGCTCTATTACTCACTTACAAAATGACTATATTAGACACTATGAACAACTTCCTGATGAGGATAAGATAACTTTGGAACCTGATCTTGTGATCAATTTTCTTAAGCTTCTTCATCCTGAAACTCATAGGGAAGTTGAACGGCGATTAGAAGAACCAGATAAGCGTTATGGTCTTACTAACAATTGGCAAAAAGTGCGTAAAGTAGTAGAGGTTGTAGCCCATAGACATCAAAGACAATCCATGCTTTATGAGCAAACTAGTCTTCCTCAAGCTAGCCTTCCACAAACTAAGGAGCGAGTTAGAGAACAATCCCATGCTATGCTTTTTGACTCTACTCCTATTCCTCAAATGATGGAGCCTACTCAAGGTTTTAAAGTAGAGCCAAATAAAAGTGTAGTTGAACAATCTCAAGTGGAAATTCTCACTAAGCAAATGGAAAGTCTTATTGCTACACAATCCAATTTGGCCAAGACTATAGATGCTTTACAATCTAATTACACAAAACTTTCCAAAATCAAATGAGCCCAATGTCTTTTCAAGAGCCTAATCAACATGTTATAGCTACCAATCAAAATCCACAAGTAGCTCCTACTCAAGCATATCAAGTTCCTCCAATGCATAATCCTTCAATGCAATATCCTCATCCTCATGTGCAAAATCCTCAAATGTATCAAAACATATATCCTCAAGCTTCACAAATAGCTTTTCAAAATCCTCAAAATCAAAATTTCTAAAATCATCAACCATATAATATGGAAGCTCCTCTTGCACCTCAAGTACCACATGTTGCTCCCCAAGCTCCTCAAATACATCAATTGCCTTATCAAAATCCTAATTATCGTATTCAAGCAATACCTTATCAACAAAATCCTCAATTTCAAAATTTCCCACCACAAGTTAATCAAAATCCTCAAAATCAAAATGGTTTTGTGCGTGGCCCTCGTAGGTGTCCTTGGTGTCATTCGTTAGAGCACTTTTTGAGAGATTGTGAACTATTGAAGGCTGCTAAGGAGCAATGACTAGTAATAGACATAGACAAGAAAATCTGTGACTATCGATCTAGGCTACCTTTGCAAGGAAATTATGGTAAGGGAGGAATGAAAAAACATTGTGAAAATATAACCATTACGGACGTAGGAACTAGAGGAGTGAAACTAGAAGCTCTTGATGAACAACAAGTAGACTCAAGTAAACTCACAAAGGAAGGTGACTTTTCCATAGAGGCTTTAGTAAGAGCACGAGATGAGATTAGGAGAATAACGGCTTGGGATTCACCGATAGAAGATCAATCTCTTATTTCTCACAGATCCAATGTAGAAGAAAAACGAAAAAGAGATGAAGCTGAGCCTAGTGAAAGAAGATTAACGGGAAAACAAACCTCAAAGGGAATAGAAACAATCGTAGAGCAGGGAGAAACATCACAATCCAAAGATAAAAAACAAGAATCACAGCCCAATGAACAAAAACAAGAGGAGAAACAAAAAGGGAAGAAGACAAAGCAAAGAAAAACAGAACCAGAGCCTTTAGATAAACAAGAACAATCAAAACAAATTGAAGACCAAACATGAGAACATGAACAGAAACAAAACCCTGAGCAAAAACAAACGAAACCAAAGAGAAAACCTAAAGCCATCTTGATTTTAGAAATTGAGAGAAAAATAGATCCTATGGAGATTTTAGATGACATTTTGCTTAAGAGTCAAGTGACTATGTCTTTAGAACAAGTTTTCTCTATTGCAAAGCCTATTTTTAAAGATAATTTTATCGGCCTAATTAAAAGGAAGAGGTTTTTGCTTAATCTAGATACTGAGATGCAAGATTCTCTAGATCAAGATCAAGCTATGAATGAAGCCTTAAACTTTGATGAATCTGATGAAGAGGACTTTGATGATGATGAAGTAAATGTTAATAAAAATTTCTTAGGACCTATTCAACCTGACCATGAAAATCATGAAAACAATCTTGAAAGTTACTTTAAAAGAACATTTTGGTCTAGAGGTACATCAGAGATGCATGTTAAAATAGGAAATGATAAGAACACTATCACTGTAAATGCATTAGTAGATTCCGACTCCGAAATCAATGTGATTTCAAGAGAAGTCTATGATAAGTTTCGATGGCCCATGGATAAAGATTGTGGATGGCGTATGAGAACTGCAGATAATGGTGTAGGTACCCTGTATGGAGCTTGTGCTAGTGTGCCCATATCCATAGGAGGAATCAGAGAAGAGTTTCACTTTTTTATTCAAGATAATTGCTCCTATGAAGTTCTCTTAGGTCAACCCTTTATTTGTGAGAGTCGTATGGAAACTAAAGCCATGGATGATGGGTCTACCTATGCTAGATTTAAGTCTAAGGATGGAATGCAATCACTTCAAGTCATGACAGTAGGAGTGAATCATCCTAGGAATCGATTGTCAATTAGAAAGAAACCTATTGTTACTTAGAGTCATGAGCATGGTTGTAGTGATTGTGCACCTCGATTCATGTTTGGAGCTACATATGATCAAAATTTCGGATAGAATCCATTGTTGAGCAGGACAACAGTGGATATTGGTTTGACATCTCGCATCCAACCAACATGTACAATAGTTTGTCACTTTGTTTTCCACATTCTAGATTAGATTTTCTTCATAAGAGTCAATTGTCCAAGTCTTTTATCCAAAAAACCCAAAAAAATTATAAAAACAACAAAATCATGGAACACAATGAGAACATTGAGCATGTGATTGAAACATCTCATTGTTTCTCTACTCTTGAGGAGTTAGAGTTATGTCTTCAACAAAATTCTAATTCCCATATTATTCTTCTTTCTTTCCTTGATGAGTATGCTCTAATCCAAGAGTATACTCTCAATGTTGACAAGTGCTCAAAATTTAACCAAACACATGATGCCTTAATTGAAACAAAGTACAAAACTGTAGATAAAAAAATCAAACCCATAGCTCAACCATTACCTCAAGGAAGTAATGAAAAAATTATTGGTGTGAAAAATGATGCAATTCTTCAGGATAAGAAAAACATAGGACATACATTCACGGATGAGACAATTAAACAGGTGAAAATTGGTAGAGATGATGACTTTCTTTTGCCAGCAGAGAGAGATAAATTTGAGGGAGTCATATGTAGCCATGGAAAAGCCTTTACTATGTATCCTCATGAGATTGGTTGTGTAGATCCTAAGCTAGTTGCACCCATGATAATCTTTACTATTCCACATATTCCATGGAATCTTCGTCCTATACCAGTTCCAAAGGCTCACTTACCTAAGCTAATGAAACTACTTAAGGAGAAGATAAACATGAGAATTTTAGAGCCATCTTTTGCACCTTACTCAAATAGATGGTTCACTATGCCTAAAAAGAATGGGAAACTACGTTTTATTCAAGATCTCCAACCTGTCAATAAAGTCGTCGCCATAAGGAATGTAGGAACAGGACCCATTGTAGATGAGCTTGTTGAATCATTTTTAGGACATTCTATCTATTCAATGGGTGATTTATATTCTGGATATGATCAATTTCAATTAGCAATTGATAGTCGTGACATTACCACAATGAAAAATCCTTTAGGCTTAGTGCGAATGTGTACTTTACCTCAAGGAGCGACTAATTCTGTGGCTCATATGATGAGTGCTATGAATATGGTCTTACATGATTTTATCCCTCATATAACTATGTCATTAATTGATGATATTCCAATTAAAGGGAGTGAGGAACGTGTAAAGGACATTACTTTAGATTCATCTGGATGTCGTAAATTTGTTCTTGACCATATCTCTGATTATGAAAGAATATTTCAACGATTTGAAGAGGTAGGTCTCACATTTTCCATAGAAAAATCTGTTTTTGGTGTCAACGAGGTTCTTATTGTTGGACATTTATGTGGCCATTATGGTCGAAAGCCATACCCACAAAAAGTTGATGCCATTAGAAAGATTTCTGAAACATGTAACAACGTGAGTGAGGTACGTAGATTTCTTGGTGCTTGCATCTTTTATGTTATTTGGATCCCACACTTTGCTTATGTTGTTGGTTGTTGAGGAAGAAACAAAAATTTATTTGGACTGACAAACACACTCAAGCTATGCGTAAATTGAAGAAATTATTGCTTGAAGCTCCCATCCTTAAGCGTGTAGACTATTTTGCTAACAAACCTATTATATTGACTGTTGATACTAGTCCTATTGGTATAGGTTGGGTCATAAGTCAAGATGATAGTGAAGGGAATAGATATGCAATTAGGTTTGGTGCCAAAATTCTACATGAAACACAACGAAAATATCCACAGATCAAACGAGAACTATGGGGGATGGTAAGAGCTTTGAAAACAAACAAAGAATATTTCATTGGTGCAAATGTCAAAGTTGAGACTGATTGTTTGCCTCTCATTGGAATGATAGCCAATTGTTCATCTCCTGATATAGCCATGCTTAGATGGATCTCATATATTAAGTTCATAAATCCTGAGTTAGTTCATATTTCAGGTAAGTCAAATTCAGTTGTTGATATGTTATCGAGAGCTAGATTTGATGATCTTGAAAGTGATCTAATAAAGAATGTGAACTTAATTGACTATGTTCCACATATATACGAGTATGAGCAATTTCATGAATCTGAGTATGAAAATGAATGGAGAGACATAGGAAAGTATCTGAGTACACTACAACCATTACCTAATTGGACTACAAATAGATTCTGTAACATTAGGAAACAAGCTTATAACTTTTTCCTATGTAATGGTTATCTTTGGAGACATGCTAAGGGTAAGGTTAAGAATCCACAACGAGTCCTAGGAAAACAAGGTCTTGAATTGCAAGTAATGAAGGAAATGCATGAGACATTATGGGCAGGTCATAAAGGATTTTTTGGAACATATGAAAAAATTAGAAGTACCTTTATTGGCCTAGGATGTATGTTGACATTAGAAGCTATGTTTCTACATGTTCTACTTGTCAACTTCATTCATCAGTCAAACATAGAGATCCGTTGCATCCTACTTATCCACCTTGTATTCACTACAAGTGGGTAGTAGATCTTGTAACTATGCCTAAAGGTATTGACAAAATGCGCTACATTGTACTTGCAAGAGAAGACTTAACTAATCATGTAGAGGGACGTGCACTATGATCTAAGACCACTTACAATGTTTGCAAATTCTTGCTTGAGGATGTCATAAGTCGCTTTGGGTACATAGAGAAAGTAGTTGCCGATCATGGAGAGTTAAATGCGAGAGAAGCTAAAGAGTTCTTTGAGCGTCACGATATTCGTTTGTCTCTCACTACTGCATATAACCTAGAGGCCAATGGTAAAAATAGAGAGAGGACATCCACCTATTGTGAAAGCCATATCTAAAGCATGTAATGGTGACATCAAACAATGGCATAGATTCTTACTTTTTGCACTTTGGGCAGATAGAATACTGGATATATGCCTGCTGAACTGATGTACTGTCAAAAACCATTGTTTCCAATTCAGTCTCATATTTCTGCATGGTCAAATTTGCCTTGGTCTGAAAATATGTCTACTGATGATTTTTGGAGTTTGCACATTAAACAGTTAGAACAAGGTAAATTAAGACTTGATGATGCCGTTGAAAAATTAAGAGAATCTAGAATGAAGAACAAGCATTATTTTGATAAAACTCATCGATTGTGTCCCAAGCCAATTGAAGTAGGAGATTGGGTGCTCATTTATGATAGTACATTTGACTCTCAATATGATGCACGCAAAAAGCTCACTCAACGGTGGTTTGGTCCATACATTGTATCAAAAGTCAACAACAATGGTACGTATGCTCTTTGTGAATTAAATGGTGTTGCACTAAAAACTTTGATTGCAGGTAAAAGGATAAAGCTATTCAAGAAACGTGATAATGCCGAGTACATTTTGGATGAGGACATTGAAGAAGATGACAACAATGAGGCCGATTCATAAACAGGAGTATCCATGTTATAAAAAAAATAAAAAAATAAAAAAATAAAAAAATAAAAAAATAAAAAAATAAAAAAATAAAAAAATAAAAAAATAAAAAAATAAAAAATAAAAAAATAAAAAAATAAAAAAATAAAAAAATAAAAAAATAAAAAAATAAAAAAATAAAAAAATAAAAAAATAAAAAAATAAAAAAATAAAAAAATAAAAAAATAAAAAAATAAAAAAATAAAAAAATAAAAAAATAAAAAAATAAAAATATAAAAAAATAAAAAAATAAAAAATAAAAAAATAAAAAAATAAAAAAATAAAAAAATAAAAAAATAAAAAATAAAAAAATAAAAAAATAAAAAATAAAAAAATAGAAAAATAAAAAAATAAAAAAATAAAAAAATAAAAAAATAAAAAAATAAAAAAATAAAAAAATAAAAAAATAAAAAAATAAAAAAATAAAAAAATAAAAAAATAAAAAATAAAAAAATAAAAAAATAAAAAAATAAAAAATAAAAAAATAAAAAAATAAAAATATAAAAAAATAAAAAAATAAAAAAATTAAAAAAAAAATAAAAGAAAAAATAAAAAAATAAAAAAATAAAAAAATAAAAAAATAAAAAAATAAAAAAATAAAAAAATAAAAAAATAAAAAAATAAAAAAATAAAAAAATAAAAAAATAAAAAAATAAAAAAATTAAAAAGTTAAAAAATTAAAAAATTAAAAAATTAAAAAATTAAAAAATTAAAAAATAAAAAAATTAAAAAATTAAAAAATTAAAAATAAAAAAATTAAAAAATTAAAAAATTAAAAGAAAAATATAAATAAAAATAAAAAAAACATAAAAAATAAAAAAATAAAAAAATAAAAAAATAGAAAAATAGAAAAATAAAAAAATAAAAAAATAAAAAAATAAAAAAATAAAAAAATAAAAAAATAAAAAAATAAAAAAATAAAAAAATAAAAAAATAAAAAAATAAAAAAATAAAAAAATAAAAAAATAAAAAAATAAAAAAATAAAAAAATAAAAAAATAAAAAGATAAAAAATAAAAAATAAAAATAAAAAAATAAAAAAGTAAAAAAATAAAAAATAAAAAAATAAAAAAATAAAAAAATAAAAAAATAAAAAAATAAAAAAATAAAAAAATAAAAAAATAAAAAAATATAAAAATATAAAAATATAAAAATAAAAAAATATAAAAATAAAAAAATAAAAAAATAAAAAAATAAAAAAATAAAAAAATAAAAACATAAAAAAATAAAAAAATAAAAAATAATAATAATAATAATAATAAAAAAACGTTTAAAAATATCATTAATTTTTCAAGTTCATGTTTCTTTGTTTTTTTTCCATTCTTGTTTCATGCATGTTTGATTTATGTCTTTGCATTGCATTGCATATCCACATCACTTGAGTCAAAAAAAGGGCAAATGATGATTTCTCTACTTGTGTAAAATTGTATCTTAAGTAGTAATATATCTACTAAGAAATTGATTATAATCTAGGATTGTGGAAAGATAGGGCATGTAGATTTGGAGGTTTATTCTGGTGACATGACTTTTATATATAAACATGCATATGTATCCTGTATCGAAAGCATAATTGTTGAAATTCTAGCTCCTGCTATTGCATGTTTCTACATCCTTAGTCCATCTCACAGCACTTGTATCAGAGTTTAAACGACTGTTCTCCGTCATAAAAAATGTGTGTACCTTGTATCGGGGTTTAATTTTTCCCCATTATCAAAAAAAAAAAAAGAAATCTACATGTTACCAGGAAGTTTACACTTTCTTCCACCCCAAAAAAGTGATCGTAACCATAAAGTTGTCGAATCATCATCATCATCATCATCATCAAAAAAAAAATCCAAAGGAGGATAAAGAGGCATAGTAGAATAAATCACGGGCTATATAAGCAGATTTATGCATTAGTGGAGTTTAGTTAGATTTCCTTGCATGTTATTAGAGAAAGAGCATATTCATATTTATGTAGGAAAGGAGTTGATCTAAAATAAGCTAAAGATGAAAGATGTCTCTTGAAAATCCTAAATCTTTGTTTATAATCGTATTTAAGCTAGATTGCTTTCACACTTTCAAACTGAACATATGTGTGAATCGACAAATCATTCATATCCTCCAAAACAAACAATCGTATCCTGCCATCCAAACAATCGTATCCTGCCATCCAAACAATCATATCCTACCATCCAAACGATCGTATCCATTCAATTCAAGTTCTTCTTCTTACCTTATCTAAAGTAAGAATAAAAACCTGCATGTATTTATATATATATATATATATATATATATATATATATATATATATATATATATATATATATATATATATATATATATATATATATATATATATATATATATATTTATACATATATATATAAATAGATAGAAAATTGAAAATTATACCTTAATAGTGTCGAAACCATCCAAAACGATTGTGAAGGTTGAGAATAAGTAAGCTCGCACTTAGTCGTGTCAAACGACTTCCTTCATATACATGCTTTAGACTATTTCTCATTTTTAGAAATATCAATGCTCTCACTGTCATTTTGATACCAATCCTCAATAAAATCTGCCATGTCATCATCTTCATCATTGTCACACAAATCTTGTACTTTATCGTCTTTTGAATATAGATCTTTCAACTTTGCATATTGCACAGGATTAGTTTTGTGTAGCCTCCTCATGGAAGCTTCTGATAATCGTGGTCTTACTGGTAATTGTGAATGCTGTGGACGAATATCATCAACATCATACGTTGGAATCTACACATATAAATAAAACGCATTAGTATTTCATAAATGAATAAAAAGTAAACTTCAAATATAAAATTAAGTATATAACTTATTAAATATGGATAGAAATTTTTTTTTCTCTCTAGCTAAAAGGTGCTCTTGGAGGTCTACGCCATCCATAATTCACTAATAGTTCATCACCAGCATGTGATGTAGTAATAGCATTGACAACTATGTATCTTGATACATCTCTACTCATGTATGGTGATTCATGACTATTTTCACGCTCCTCAAATGTGCAATTAGTCCTTGAACTATTATGTAACCCTCGACTACTATTTACTAAACCTGCTATATTTCCATGTGTGTAAGGTCTTCCATCAATATATAATCTTTCATTTTCTGCATGTAAAATCCTTCTACTAGTAAGGGATGCTGCGTTCAAGCATATTCCATAAGTACTCATGCTTTGAACATAACGTGAAAGTCCATGCCAATCTCCCCATCCATATATAGGACCACAAAATGACATAAGAGTGACTTTAGAGTTCGGAGGCACATACAAATCCTCTACAATAAAGAGACCACGACCAGCATTAGTAATAGTGGATGGAGCAATCATATAGCGATTACCCCAAAAGTTGAAAACCTCTCCATCTAAAGGAAGTGGTCCTCTATTCCATCCTCCATTTCTTCTTCTATCATATGTTTTTACTAAAGAATGATCACGAGCTGGCAATGGATAACCTCCAGCCGTTTCATCCTCTAAACCAGGAGGTAGAGGATTTCTAGAAACCTCTGCTTGTAATTGATGAACAGCAAGTCCATGACGTGTACGAGGTATATTAACATTATGAGAAAAATCATCATCACCATCATCATCGAGCAAGTATTCCTGTATATCAACAATAATTTGATTTTATATATGGTTTTTAAATAAAGTAATGATATTAATATATATAGAAAATACATACCCAAGCATTTATCACGTTGACTAGGTGATGGTGCACACTCAAAAGTACCATACTCTACCTCATGTTCAATACATTCCAATCGTGGTCTTCGATACGTGCCATAACAAGAGTTACACCAACATATAATATGCTCTTCATAGTAAAATTCATCATAATTCCTATTGGAGGACACATGTGAAGTCATTGCATGGGTAGGAGGTGGTGGAGTACCCTCTGATTGATCAGAATCTGCACATAATAAGAAACATAAAAAAAATATATAAGTCATGTATCCATCAAATATATTTAAAATTAAACATTTCGTATACTTACAGTATAAAGTCGTTGCACGAAGAGGAGACGGTGGTGGAGTTCCATCTGATTGATCAGAATCTACAAATAATGGTATTTGATATTAATAATTTGATTATCTACATAAACAAAAAATTCACAGATACATATTTACACATACACACATATTCACATATACACATTTACACATACACACATATTCACATATACACAACTACATATTATTATGGGATAAATGCATGTATTTTGTATGAATGAGTGTATATGCTTGCATGTGTGTGTACATATATATGTGGATATGTATATGTGTGTTTATGTTATATGTATGTATATGTGTATATGTATACATATATGCATGTGTATATGTTTGCATGTATATGTGTATGTGGGTATGTGTATGTGGGTATGTGTATGTGTATGTGTATGTGTGTGTATATATGTGTATGTATTCTGACTTTTTTTTCTGTTTGAGATTAAATTAACAGGAGATATTGTATGGTCGAAAAAAATAAGAGGCGAGGTAACATACCACCTGAGTCGTGGTAGTTTTTTCGTAGACAACTACGTCTTCAGGAGTCGTTTCCTCAGCAGAAGGTACACAAATTAATAGTTTATATTTATAATTTTTATATATTTTAGTAATTTTTTACATTTAATTTATGTATTTTTTTTCTTGAATAAACAAGCTGCTGCAAAGAAGAGAGTGGAGTCGGGCCACACATCGCACCTACGCCAAATGGGCCATAATGGTTTTGTAGCTACGTTTGTAAGTATATGTGTTATTGTGAATATATTTTCTATTTTAGTTAAAATGCAAGCAACTAATGTTTTTTATTTTTTTCATTGTAGCGGAAAGATTATGGCCGATATCCTACGAAACAGGAGATCCAGTATGCTACACATTTTGGATATCGGCATTTGAGCGAGTATATACAAGATCATCTTGATGCCTTTGTGAGTATTTTTAAATTTTATATAATTATTTTGTTTTTATGAATGTTATGATTATTTTATTTATTTATGTTTGTTATAAGTAGTACATGAGTATTATGGAGAGACAAATATGGATGAGGTGGAGAGACAGACACAGGAGGGACGATCTCGATCGTCACAGGGTGATCATGACGATGAGGATGAGGAAGATCAGAATGATCATGATATTGTTGATGATGATGATGATCATAATGATGATGATTAGGATTTTAGTTGATTATGACATTGGATTATATGTATTTACATTGATATATATATATATATATATATATATATATATATATATATATATATATTATTTCAGTTATGTTTTGAATTGTGTGTATGGTAGTAAGTAATGAAGAGTTTTGTTCTATTGAATATTGTTATTATTGTTTATATTAGGCATGTGTTTTAATACTTTAATTATGTATGTGTGTGTATATGTATGTATGTGCATGTGTATGTGTGTGTATATGTATGTATGGGCATGTGCATGTATAAGTGTATATGTGTGTATAAGTATGTGCATATGCATGTGTATGTACGTATGTGTATATGTATATGCATGTATATGTATAACTCTATGTGTATATGTGTGTATGTGCATGTATATGTGTATATGTAGGTATGTGCATGTGTGCATGTGTATATGTGTTTTAATACTTTAATTATATAATTCATTCATATGTGTGTACCTAAGTGTATATGTATGTGTGTGTATATGTATGTATGTGCATGTATATGTGTGTGTATATGTATGTATGTGCATGTGCATGTATAAGTGTATATGTATGTATCAATATGTGCATGTTCTTGTGTATGTGTGTGTATATGTATATGCATGTATATGTATAACTCTATGTGTATGTGTGTGTATGTGCATGTATATGGGTATATGTAGGTATATGCATGTGTGTGTGCATGTGTATATGTGTTTTAATACTTTAATTATATAATTCATTCATCTGTGTGTACCTAAGAGTATATGTATGTGTGTGTATATGTATGTATGTGCATGTGCATGTATAAGTGTATATGTGTGTATGAGTATGTGCATGTTCTTGTGTATGTGTGTGTATATGTATATGCATGTATATGTATGTGTGTGTATATGTATATGCATGTATATGTATATGTGTGTATATGTATATGTATATGTATATGTATATGTATATGTATATGTATATGTATATGTATATGTATATGTATATGTATATGTGTATATGTATATGCATGTGTATATATATGCATGTGTATATGTATGAAACATGCATGTGTATGTGGATGTGCATATACATGTATTTGCATATATGTTAATGTGTATATATATATATATATATATATATATATATATATATATATATACACACACAATAATGCATGCATGGATGTCTTTTTATGTGGTTGTAGGAATGTTTGTGCATATGCATGTGTATATGTGTGTATGTCTAAGTGTATGTGCACATGTATCTATGTGTATATATGTGTGTGTATGTGCATGTGTATATATGTATATGTGTGAAAGTGCATCTTCATCATGTATAAGTGTATGAGTGCATATCAATAAGTGTATGAGTGCATAGTGTGAGTATGCTATGTAATGAAAATAACACAATTCAAATGATCTACAAAGAATAGAAATTGTACTTACAATTGTTAGCCATACTTTTTTCTTGGTTAGCTTCTTGAATAACCTGCAATAAAGAGAGAAAGAAGAGAGAGAGAGAGAGAGAGAGAGAGAGAGAGAGAGAGAGAGATCTAGAGAGAGAGAGATCTAGAGAGAGATCTAGAGAGAGAGAGATCTAGAGAAAGAGAGAGAGAATTCAAAGAGAGAAAGATGTAGAAAGAGAGAAACAAAGAGAGAGGGAGACAATAAGAGAGAGCTTAGGCAAAACAACAATTCTACATATACTTGCTTCAGCTCGTAAGCGCAACGCAATTGCAAACGTTGGAGAGCTCTTCGATCGAATGCGTGAAAATGCTGATCGCAGAGCCTCCAACGTTTTAATTTTTGTCCGTCAACAGATCGTCGTGTAAGTGATGCTATTCATCGTCGTATAAGCGACAATTTTTAGCGTCACTTACGCAATGACATGTAACGTCGCCTATGCGACACAATTAAGCGTCGCTTATGCGACGCTTTTAAATTGCGTCGTTTTAGCGACGTTGTATGGGAATGTCGCAATCCCCTCGCATCACACGTTGCAAATACTGTCGTTTTATGCGTCGTTTAATCGATGGTCCGTGCGCGATGCTAATTACGATGCAAGGTGCAATTTTATAGCGACGAAATTCTGTCGCCTTAACCGTCGTTATCCGCCCGTATTCCTTGTAGTGTGAATCTGAATATTAGATGGAGGAGCCTCAAGGAATTTGGTATTCTCTTGGTGAAGTTTTTAGATCTCAATCTTGAGACAATGGCCATACATTCATGCATACACAAAGACAAATGAGGAAAAACCTCGAGTAACTACGTGAAGTGATTGACAATCAGCACACAAATATCCTCATATGAAGAACACTCAATATTATTGTTGTCAATCATGTAAGTTTTTCCCACCTAGGAGTCTTTTAAATATATATGATGCATTTTTCTCCTGGTTTCCTCTATGTATCTAAGGTTGCTCCTGATCTTAAGAAGGCCCTTTTGAAAATGGAGGTTACCTATATTGACTTCTATCTTGAGCCTCATGATGCTTTTCTAAAGTTCCTCTCTTCTTGTTCTCGAGATAATTTGGATCTCAACCTAGTAGAGCATTGCGATGGCATGGGTCCACTTGACAACCATAGTCCAACTCATTGATGAAGAGGAGAGGGAATAGATAGCATGCTCTAGCCTGATACTTAAAAATAAAAATCTTTTTTAAAAGAAAAACTTTGAAAGAAAAACGGCCTGTTTTAGACTTGTCGAAGTCCCATACACAAAAGCACCGAAGCAAATTGACAAGGCACTTGAGCAAATAAAAAGGGAAAAACTCTAACCTCTTTATTTTTTTATATCTTTTCTTCATCTTTTATCTTCTTCTCTCTCTCTTTTTTTTTTGTTTTTTTTCTCTTTTTTTTCTATTCCAATGTTTTCTTTTTAAGAGGTTCGGTCAAGGTCTACTCCCCCTGACTTTAACTTTGAAATTGCAACTGTACAAGGAAGGGCATAGTATCCATGGGACCTCCCTTATCCCACAAGAACAGAGGTTTACAATACTCGGTTAAACGACGATCACAACTACTGCAGGAATGGAAAAACAGTGGCACCTCAGCCACATGCAACATCTTTCCAAGATACACATGTCCCTTACATGTTGCTGCGAGGGGTTGAACCCTCGCCCCCGCCTCAAGAGGGGAGAGGCCCAACCACTAGGCCAGCGAATTGGGACATCTATTCCAATGTTTTAGAGTAACAGATGTACCCATAAGGAAAGCTTATGGATGAGCATTGAATTTTTAGCTTTTCGAATTTCATTTGGATATTCAATAGGAGACGCACCACTAAAGAGAATCAAAAGCTGGATTTTTTTTTTGTTTTTTTCTTTTTAGCATAATCTCCCGGACTTTCATTAAAATAAAGAAGAAAAATTACGTGAATGGAACTAGTGCCCATGAGACCCCCCAAATCTCAGTATGGCAAGCTAGAGGGCATTACAAATGAGGAGGATAAATCTATCATCACCCACTTGGCTTTCAACTTGTTGTTTTCGAGGAGATAAATACACTGATGTCTAAACGATCTTATCTTCTCTTGAATTTTAAATACCCGAGGCGTACACCATAGCCGTACCACACGACAGACAAGCTGTACTACACCATAGCCGTACCACACGATAGACGCTGTACTACGTGATAGACAGCCAATCTATCGCCCTTGACGGGCAATGGATAGAGCTAATCCACGCGATAGACAGCTGAAGACAACCAGTCTATCGCCCATTTCGCGACAGACAGAGTTCAAGAGTTGACGACGACAATGGGTTGACTAGAATGGATTGACCGACGAGGATGACTTGCGGATTCAGCGCGACAACAGCACCTTCCTCAGCGACACCTCCTATCGTCATTCCATACTCGCTTCCACGATGGACTGATGGCGAGTCGCGACTCCACGATGGACTGACTGCTTCCACGACCGGCTGGTCGGAATCACCTCAGCTCAGGGATTTGGGGGGGGCGGGGGGCACGAAAAAGCTCATCAACAGCACGTTCGTCAGCGACACCTCCTATCTTCATTCCATACTCGTTTCCACAGATGGACTGATCGCGACTCCACAAGGACTCAAAACAGCATATGCGCGACCTGCGTTCGTCCAAAAGATCGCTTTTTTGATCGTCGAAGATCATGAGATGTCCATTTGTTATGTTACTGCTTTTCGAATCTATTCACATCTCTATTCCATTTGCCTCTCGGATCGTTGCAGATCGCCGAAAAATGCATGTAGTTTACTGAATTGTCTAAGAAATCGCTTCCCCTGTCCTGATTACTGCAATCGCGCTACACAACCGTTTTCCCAATCTATTGCTCGGAGAGCATGGCAACCTTCATTGCACAACTGGAGCAGAGAAATTCCAACACATCAGAAAAAAAGATGCTGTAATACGACAAACTGTTAGCTGCGTTACAGAGGCGCGCGAGGCAGAAGATGGTGCTTGAATGCACAGAGGAGAGAATCAAGCTAAAAGTCCGTTCGAGCTGAGATCGCTGCTGTGCACCGAAATTGTAATTGATTAGACTACCGCGCCAGCGCACGCGCCGTGGCGCTGGAAACCTGAGGGAAGTGTCAGACCTGGATCGCGGACCGACTTTCATAGATTCGAATCTGACGAATAGCTCGACTCTCAGCTACAATGCGCAAGGTACGAACATGCTTTTCCTTCTGCTTTCTGTTTGATGTCACTTCACTGTGTCCTTCTTATGCTCGTGGAGGTGAAGGACGTGCACTTCGTACGTAGAGGCACTGATGTACTTTCCATGGTGGAGCAAAACAGTATCAGTGCTTGAAGCAATGAAATAAAACATCCGTAAAAGCTGAAGGTAGGACACAAAATATATTGATTCGGCAAAAGGAGCAGCTAGGAGCTTCTTGTAGACAAGCACACACCTAAAAATGGTGTACAAGAGTAAAGCGAATACAAAGACTGCTTACATATACAAAAAAACATCAGTGGAAAAGAAAAAAAAAAATTTACGAATTGTAGGTCTAAATCTCATAATATGTCTGAAATTCGAGCCTACTTGTACAGGTTAGCAATCCAAATGTGCGTATTCATCCTGCACTTTCCGTAGTACGGTTTGTGCGCACAATTTGGGCTATCAAATCTACAATGAAAGACGTGAATAAAACTACTTGAACTTGTGCATGGGTCCACTTGAACACATGCTAATGGGAATAATCGAGCCATGACAAGAAATTTAGGTCTTTGTTATATAGCGAAATTGTGCTAAAAAATATCATTTGCTTAAAGGGACCGTACAAATTATTGTATATTTTTGTATCCATCTTGTAAAAAATAGAAAGAAAGGACTTTGAAAGTACAATGGTCATATTATCCCTTGGCTACAAGTCACAATGGCAATTGGCCTATCTTTGGCTCATTAGGAATGACATTGCCTTCTTTGTTTATTTACGGTTCTTGATTCCCTTTCTCCTTCTCAATCTTTTTTGCGAGCTAGGAAAGGTCTCATGGTTCATCTACCATTGCTGACATAGGCTCTCTTGATACACGTTGGAATCTCTCTATGTTATCGATAGATGTTCTTACAACCTTATTATCCTCACCATGACTTCTTTCGGCCATATATATGCATTTTGATGAAGTTGGTATGAGCATCATCCTCCTTCATAGATATGAAATTTCCAAAGATCTTTAGATTGATGCAAAAGTGTTTCTTAGGAGAAGAAAGATTTCTTAGAATATATATTCACATAATTAGTAGTAACTCCTTGGTATCATCACGTCAACTATGCCGAAAGACAAATGAAGAATCCAAACAGCATCGTTTGAAAACAATTCCATTACCTTATATTAAGATTCTAAATTCCTAATCTTCTTTATAACTACAAAATACTACATAAAATTTGGGGTTTTTCATATTGTAGTTCTCATTGACATATTAATACTTATTTCTGAAAAATATCCAACATTAATGTATTTCGCGGCATAGACATACTCTTATCATGTGAGACCCTCACAAGAATGGCATCTAGAATGAAGGGCTTGTGTTACAAATAAAATGTTGTAGAATCATAGGTTCATGAATCCATTTTGCATGCATTCAAAGGTTCAAAAACATTTGGATAACCTTGGGTTTTACTAGCAAACCCTTGGGAAAGTCACTCCAATTGAATGATCTGAACCTCTGGTATCATTCTAAGGTGTGGAGGCTTAGTCTTTGAAGACGTTTTCACTTCTACACACCTTGAAGGTGTGCGTGAAAGTCAAGAGCCTCAAATTACCTAAGACACACATGCTATTTCTTGTGATCCCATGTGATTTATTACTTTAGAAACCCATGTGAAGGCCTTAATTAAGCATCCATGTGACTTTGATAAATGGCCAACTCTAGAGGTATATATATATGGGTGGAGATGGATGGATGAATATGTACTCACTCACTCTCAAGTGTTGAAAGTTTGATCTTGGAGGACTTAACACAAAGAATAGGATCTGCTACCAAAAATGGAAATTCTACGAAATGGTGTAAGGGTTAACTCTACAAAATCTTTGGCCATGTTGGTAAATAATGGATATTTAAAAGACCCATCATTAGATATAAATCTAGGGTCCATAAATCCATAAGGGATATCGCTATCAATATGGCATAATGTATTCTAGGCAATATAGTACACATTAGAAAATTTTCAAAAAAAAAGTGCCATAGTATAGTGCCCTCAAGGGGTCTAAAAATTTGGAGTATATATTCATGCAAGACATATCATCAAGAATATGTGATTTTTTTCCAGAATATGTGATTTCAATGCCTACAGTAGACGATGAGTGCCACGACTCAAATGGAAAATCATCCACAATTTCAAGTCCCTTCATACTCTAGAATGGTTTCTCCAAAATGAAATGTTTCTTCGACCAGCATTGAAGTTCCTCAAGAAGTTGCTACCAAACATCAAAACAAGGCATAATCTCTAAAATGAATTGATGAGATGGATGCTTATTCAAAATTTTACTGAAGAGCATCAATGTGCATAGCGATTGAAAACCAACCATCAACTTTACGCATGAAGGCAATGCTAGGCATTCTATCCCAACATAAGCTCAATGTTGAACATCCACTCCATGCATAGAATCGATGCTTGGAATCGAATGTACTCATCATAAGGTTGATTCCAAGCATCAACTTCATACATAAGTTCTATGCCAAGAAAGTTATGAATACTTTCAAATCTTGTAACCAACTTTAAGCATAAAGCGAATGTTTGGCATCAACTTTATGCACAAAGTTGCCAATGTTTTGCATCAACTTTATGCACAATGTTGATGCTTTTGCCTCTAAAAAGAGCAGCTAGGAGCTTCTTGTAGAGAAACACACACCTAAAAATGGTGTACACTAGTAAAGCGAATAGAAAGAATACTTACATATGCAAAAAAAAGCATCTATGAAAAAAGAAAAAAAAATATTAAGAATTGTCGGTCTAAATCTCATAGTATGTCTGAAATTCGAGCCTACTTGTATAGGTTAGCAATCCAAATGTGCCTGTTCATAGACTAATAGCATATAGTCTCCGTTCTACGGTTTGTGCACACAATTTGGGCTATCAAATCTACAATGAAAGACGTGAATAAAACTACTTGAACTTGTGCATGTGGCGACTTGAACACATGCTAATGGGAATAATCGAGCCATGACAAGAAATTTGGGTCGTTATTATATATCAAAATTGTGCTCAAAAACATAATTTGTTTAAAGTGACCATACAAATTATCGTATATATTTGTATCCATCTTGTAAAAAACTAGAAGAAGGGACTTTGAAAGTACAATAGTCCCATTATCCCTTGGCTACGAGCGACAATGGCAATTCGCCTATCTTTGAATCATGAGGAATGACATTGCCTTCTTTATTTGTTCACGGTCCTTGATTCCCTTTCTCCTTCTCAATCTCCTTTTGGAGCTAGGAAAGGTCTCACGGTTCATCCACCATTGCTGACATAGGCTCTCTTGATACACGTTCGAATCCCTTGAAGGTGTATGTGATTTATTACTTCAAAAACCCATGTGAAGGTCTCAATTAAGCATCCATGTGACTTGGATACATGAACAACTCTACCTTCTTGGCCTAGAGGTGTATATATATATATATATATATATATATATATATATATATATATATATATATATATATATATATATATATATATATATATATATACATATGTATATATATATATATATATATATATATATATATATATATATATATATATATATATATATATATATATATATATATACACACATACATGCATGCATACATACATACATACATGCATACATACATACACACACACACACACACACATATATATATATATATATAGAAAGAACTTGGAGAAGCTTGTAGGAGGTAGAAAAGTGAGGTTCGAAGTGACGAAGTTTGGTCTAGCCAACTAGCACAAGACTAGCGCTTGAGCTTATGGAGACTCAAATAGACCTTATAGGCATGCGATAAGTGCAAAGAAATGCACTATGTACTTTGGAGCATCAAGGAGAATGAGTCGATACAAAACAGATAGGTTGGTGCGTCGACTAGCTCAAAAAACTTACTATCTATGGAAGAGACAATGAACTTCAAATGCCTATAGTAACCAGCATGATTACAATTAGAAAAAATCCTTTTATGGGAGTGATACACATAGGGTTGAGTGTATAATAATGCACAAAATATAACGAATAAGCAAAATATGCTATAGGAATGAATCAGACACTCAATGGTGGTACCTCCTATTTTTTAGGAATACGTAGAGATTGACCTCGAGACAGAAAAACTCAGATTTCTTCGAATCTACAAAACCAAATGTTATAAAAAATTATAAACATAAATGAGATACTAATAGCTTTCCAAGGAGCTATGTTGCACTCAATTTGGAGATCTGGAGAGAGAGATGCAGCCTCTACAAGATTACTATTGGCGAAGAAGATGATGCAAAAAGTTGAAGGAGCTAGACAATGATGGTCACAAGTGTATGTATATTGCTTCCATGTATTGTACAAGTGATTTCAAGTCTTTATATAGACTCTATGAGTGTTCCACGACTTCTACAAGTGGATTTTGAATTCAAATGAAGGTGGGAAGGGTTGTTGGAGGGAATCAATTCACTTTCCTACAATCTAGGAAAAGTGAAGATCTAGTTTGATCTACTTTTAGGTGATTGATTGCTTGATTGAATGCAACTCAACCACCATAAATTCCTGGGATTTGGGCTCTATCTTTCTACTTTTACATGTGTAAAGCTCAAATCTTTTACGATGGTAAAAGATCCATGAAAAATCTTTTTTTTTTTAAGTACAATAAGTGAGCATAAATAAAAGAACTCTCCAATGGATATTCTTTCGACGTGATAGCCTTTGATGTAGATCAAATCCACCTCAAGCATAGTGTAAGCTTCATGTTCCAACAACTCCCCCTCAAGCTAAAGTATGCTCGAGTCTTCATTCTTTGATAGGTTGAATACCTGCCATAGCTTTGAATCTACAAAGCTTTATTCCATCAAGTGCCTTGGTCATCATATCTACTACTTGCTTTTCAGTTGGAACAAAAAAAATGTCAATCTCCTTTGCCAAGAGATTCTCCCTGATGAAGTGGTAATGCACCTCTATGTGTTTGGTTCTTTCATGGAAAATAGTCTTTGTTGCTAGATGCATGGAACTTACATTATCTCCAAGTATGTGAGGTTTGGAACTCACAAGTCCCAAATCTGTATACAATGCCTTTAACCATATTGCCTCTTGAGTTGCTATGGTCAAGCCTCTTTACTCTACTTCCGTCGAGGATAAAGCGATTGTTAGTTGCTTCTTGGAACTCCATGACACTAGCTTTGAACCTGCAAATGCTAAGTAACTAGAAGTACTTCTTCTATCATCCCTAGCTCGTGCCCAATCTGCATCTGAATAGATTTTGATATCCAAATCTGAAGAGTAAGGATAGAATATACCTTTGTTGATTGTACCTTTGAGATACTCAAGTACTCTCTTAGCCGCATCCATGTGTGGTCTTCTTAGTGAGTGCATAAATTGACTAAGCACTCCGACACTATATGAGATGTCTACCCTTGTATGAGTAGCATATATCAAGCTACCTACCAAGCTTTGATACTCTTTAATGTCTTCAATTTTCTTAGCTTCATAAACACTAAGTTTATGATTCATCTCCAAAGGTGTACATGCAGGTTTAGTGTTCTCCATTTTGAACTTGAGAAGTAGATCTTGAATGTATCTTCTCTGAGTCAAATACATTCCTTCATCTGTGTATATCACCTGCACACCTAGGAAATATGTGAGCTCACCTAGGTCATTGATTCTGAACTCCTCTTGCATGTGTCTCTTGATCCTTTGAATGCCATTTAGATCATCACCTGTTAGAATAATATCATCTACATATACACATAGATAGATAACCTCATCGTGATCCCTTTTGATGAATAGAGAAGTATATGAGATGCTTGGTCTGAACCCTTGATCTTGAAGGTATGTACCAACCTGTAATTCCAAGCTCTAGGAGCTTGTTTCAATCCATACAATGCTTTCTTAAGTCTGCAAACATAAGATCCAGGATTAGGGTTTTCAAAACCTGGTGGTTGTGACATGTATACCTCTTCACTTATCCAACCATTTAAGATTGCATTTTTCACATCAAGTTGGAGGAGTCTCCAATTCCTTGCAGCAACTACACTTATCAATGTCCTGATTGTAGTCATCTTTTCAACTAGTGAGAATGTTTCCTCATAGTCTACACCATGCATTTGAGAGCATCCTTTGGCAATTAATCTTGCCTTGTACCTGCAAACTGATCCATGTGAATTTCTTTTAACTTTATATACCAATCTGTAACCAATTACCTTTTGATTCAATGACATTGGAACCAAATCCCAAGTGTCCATCTCCTTCAATGCATCTATTTCTTCTTTCATGGCCTTTTCCCAATTAGGGTTTCACTTTGCCTCTTCATAGGTTGAGGGTTCCTCTGAAATAGAGTCTGTTGCTTTTTCCACTAGTTCCTCTCTATAGCACACCATTGAAGCTCTTTTATTCGTAATAGAATCTATTTACACTCCCATCTTGAAGTATTGTTGTAGCTTGAAGACCTTGAACTTCAACGGTAACATCTAAAGCTTGTAAGAGACCAAAAGGGAAAATTCTTACGATAAGGTGTCACAATATCAAAGTTATAAATGGACAATGAGTGACACATGAGTACTCCAAGGGTGCACGTGTGTACATGCATCCCTCTAGAGTTGGGCCTCATCAAGTTCGAGATCATGGAAACTTTGATCTTGAAAGGGAAATCTACTTGGCTTCAAAAACCAAAGAGACAATGGTATGGTTGCTATTGTACAATATCTCTTTAAAATGGTAGCTATGAAACTCAAAAACTCTACTAGAATGAGATATCCTATTAGTTGTAAGTATTACTCCACAATATTGCATGGTTTATAGTGTTGAATATCTCTTTCACCTATTTAGGTATGCTTTTGTTTTTTACATATATATTTCCTTCTACTTTAGTGGAGGAGCATCTACTTCATAGTCTTAAAATTACTTTCTAGACATTCGATGAAGATATGATGAATTTTGTGTATTTTTTGGTTGTTGATGTCGTTTAATATGTACATATGTATTTTTCATCTTTAAACTATCTTTCCTTCAATGTAGATGGAGGAACAACCATTGCATAGCCTTATAGGTACATTCTAAACATTGCATGAAAATTTTGAGGTATTGCTCATTCCATGGCCTTACTCATTTCTTAATGATGGTGTTTTCTTTTACATTCATAGATATTTATGTTGTACCCATTGAGTAGAATTTTATTATGAAAGGCTAGATATCAACAAAATTAATTCTCTTATAGGTTTAAAATGGACAGGGCTTAATGTACAGTGCATCATATATTTTATGCAAAATATATGAATATATATATATATATATATATATATATATATATATATATATATATATATATATATATATATATATATATATATATATATATATATATATATATAATTACATGCGTTTTTAGATCTATTTGTCTATATTTTTGTGGATTTGGTTAGAAAGGATATGAACTATGAGTATTTTTGTAAATGTTTGAAATGCATATGGCATCCAATATCTCCTTACGCTATCTACATTTTTTTTAATATTTTAGCTATGCCCCCTTATATGTTGGGTGGAGGAACAACCATTAATAGACTTGAAAATCAAATACATATAAAGATTACATGTAAATGGTAAAGCATTAATCATTTGACATGTAGCTCTTGCTCAGCTTCTTCATGAAAGAGTCCATTTCTTTTTAAATGCACACATATGCTGTGCATAATGCACATATTAATTTTTGGAATGTTAAAGATCACCAAAGTTGATTCTCCTTTGAGTAGAGAGTAGCCAAGTCTTGATCTATAGAAAATATCATATTTTCAAGAAAAAATGGTAATGGATATTAATACTATGGATAATTCACATGACATTCTAGGTAATTTAGGTCTATATTTTTGTATTCCCATCTATTATTTTCTACACATGTTCTAATAATTTCCATTCATGTATATTCCAAGAATTTTTTGTGTGAAGATATCCAACTCATGACTAACAATGTTTACTAGGGGAAAAATAGTTATAAGGATCTACTTGCATATGGGTTGGATTTAAAAGGACGTAAGGTTTAGAATCTACAATATTTTTTATTATACATATAGCAATATTTCTTTCTTCACATGCATATGTTTCATTTTCAATTGTTCATGGGTTCCGAAGGGAGCGGACGATATAATTAATGTCCTCAAAAATTGAAATATAAATGAGGTTGGCCTTTTCTTGTAATGGATCTTTTTCCACGTGATGATTTCTTTTTTTCTCTAAAGCGGGTCTAAATAAAAAAAGGGAGAGAGATAGAAGAAAATTAAAGGGGATTTCAAAGAAGGATTATTAGCTTTTTGTCCCTTTCATGCAAGGTCCACTTTCTTTATGGCTTGTTATTGTAGAAAACAAACAACATCTAGTGTTTGAAAGGTTTATTCCTCCCAAAATTGTTGATTCTTCTACCCATTCAATCTGCATATTTTTCCATGGAACAATCTCATGTCTCCTTCCAAATTTTCTAGAGGGCTTTGTTTTCTATTACATTCAAGAGTTGTACCAACTAGAGCTTCTTTCTAGCCAATTGATTTGTTTAGCATGAAGACTCTTTGAACGGTCTTCCAAAATATGGTGCTCTATGAAGAGGAGAGAAAACGGTCTCTAATATCTTCCCTCCCATTAAATAATCTTTTACCCCATAGAGAAGATTTGAAAATCTTTTATGGATCTAGCATTGGTCCACAAATACTTTAGAACATGGAGAAGCACCACAAATCTTGTGATGAGTTCTTGCATTTGCAAGCACTTCAAGTTGTACAATCATTGATGACATTCATAATATGAAAATTTTGTAAGATTTGGTATTTGTAATTGAGACATATCTACTTTCACATTTTTAGAGTTTACAAATGTGCATTTATAATGTGTGTCGATGATTATTCAATTTCAGTTTTATCCATAGTATGTTCAAGTTCACATTCATTGACTTTTCATTGGTTAATTTTCTCAGTAGATCATCATTTATGAAGTTTTAAAATTAAAAACTTTAAGGATATAAATCAATAAGATTGTTCATGTTGAATATACTCTAGAGTGTATACTCGAGTAACCACAAGTGATCCATGGTGCTCTAAGCTATAAGGCCCCAATTATGAGGAGAAATCACTTTGAGAGCATGAAAATTTATGGAATGTTGACTTCTAACTTAAATGAGAACAATATGTTAACATTTATGGGCGATTGATTGTCTTTGTGATCCAAAACATGAGGTTAAGTAGGGATAAAATTTCAAGCCATTCGTTTTCCATTCAAGGTAAAAATGAAGGTCCTATGGTTCCATGCAATTTCCCCATAGAACCTTAATGGGAGGAGTCTAGAGGGGAGGCTTCTCCCTTTCTATGTTATCTAGAGGGCCAAGATAATAGGACTTCTAATCATGAATATATTATCAGAAATTATATTTTGCAAACTATTTTATATCTCCCATCTATGTTTGTCTATATTGGCTCCCATTGTAGAAGATATATAAGCATGGATCACCATATAGTAACTTACTTGTTAGAAATAACTTCCATGGACCTAAAGTTTGTAAGAATAAAATTCCATATCCACTTTAAATAACCTTGCATGGCCTGAAAATGACCAAACAAAGGGAATCTACAGAAACATAGAATAGGCATCTACAAAACTTTTGCAGAGGCTTATCTCATATTTCTATGATTGCCCTTTATTTTGGTGCTTTTGAGGTCATGCAAGATTATTTATAGTGGACATGAAACTTTATTATTACAAATTTTAGGTCCATAAAACTTTATTATTACAAATTTTAGGTCCATAAAACTTTATTATTACAAATTTTAGGTCCACGAAACTTATTATGTGCACAACTCAATATCCCAATGGAAATACGAGTTTATAACCTTAAATGATTTGATTTGCACACATACCATGTTGAATAAGTGCGCAAAAATGTGTATGCCCCATTGATCATGATGCAAAGGTCTTGTTGATATCCTCCATTTTTCACTTGCAATGTTGTATTGTAATTGTCATGAAAACATTTCTAATTGTCAAACTCCTCCAAAAGTTGTGTGAAGACAACCAAGTCAGCATTATTCCAATTAGTTAATTTGCATAGAATTGCTAACATGACATGTATTTTTGAAGTAATTATTGCTAGATCTATAGTGGGACTTTTCCATTACTTGTATACTAGAAATCTTGATTAATACAAACCAATACATGAAAATGCTCCATATGAAAATAGAACATGTCATATTCAATAAGTAAATTGAGCAAAACGTAAAGAAACAATCAACATTTGAATGTAGAATGTAATTTACCTTTCACTATTACAAGTCATTGATGATCATTAATTTCACATTCATGAAGCTTTAAGATGAGTTTGAGTCTATTATTACATTTTTCACCAAAAAGATAAATGTATATGAGATCAAAATAAAAATGCACATGAAAAGAATATTAGTAGATGTAGCTTGTAGTATAAAGGCATATGTGTATGACTTCTTCAGTGACTTCTTAGTCATATTTGCATGCTAAAAATATATCAAAATAATTTCTTCTATTTGTAAATGTTTGTTTGCAATGTTACTCACATCCTCATTATAAATCATCTTCCGAATCAATAAATCTTATAAGCATGGAGATTAACTTTTATACACAATTTCCTATTCATGCATGATAATAGTGGTATCATTATTTTGAAAAAAAAGAAGTAAGGAAAATGAAAAACTCAACAATGTAAAGTGCTTCTTTCAGGTTGATGAAGCACTTACTCCCTAGATCAGGTACATATGCAAGGTTAATATTGGTTTCATTCTTTTGTAAATACGAGAATCAAGAAAAATACATACCTGGTTGGAAGAATATGATGTTTGTGTCCTCCCAGTCCACATGAAAGAGCTTCCAATGATGACATTGATTCTTCTTTTGTCTTGGAAAAAATAGATGGATAATGGAATGCAAAATGAATAGTAGATCTTTGATTAGAAGGTTATAATGAACCACCTCCCTCGATATGAATATTCTCATCTCCAAGTGAACAATATTCATTCTAAGTAATTCTACTACTATTATAACTTATCCTTGGAGAAAACTATTTGAGTACCCAATGGTTGCTAGAAATTAGATGGTAAATGAGAGAAGAGAATCAAAATAATTTGTATAATGGACTACAAAGTATGTGTAAGCAGACAAAAATGCTTCTTTTGATATGTGCATGGGTCATAGTGAGCTTTTCCATCCATGTGAGTGAAAATGATAAGAATATGAAAAATCATTTTTTGGGCTAAGGAAAATTACGCATTTGATGATGTGTCAATTGAATTTGGGAGGAAGTATGAAAAAGGAGCTGGTTTGAGTGATTTTATGAGAAATTGTGTATAAAAAAGTTAGTTTTTACATATATATTAAAAAATTTATCCTCTTCAATAAGCAATAACTAAATATGTGAATTTTCAAAGAAATTTCATATTTTCATCACATTGAGATGTCATAGTATTGAAGCTATAGATGGAAAACGGCTATCACATGATTACTCCAAAGGTGCATGGGTGTACATGTAACCCTCTAGAGTTGGGCCTCATCACATTAGAGATCATAGAAACTCGATGGAAAGCCACTTGGCTTCAAGAAACACAAAGACAATGGGATGGTTGCTATTGTAAAGAAGGTTTTTACAATGGAAAGTATGAAACTCGAAAACTCTATTAGAATCGGATATCCTATGAATTGTAAGTATTACTCTATAATATTGTATGTTTTATAGTGTTGAATATATTCCATTCCTATTTAGATATGCTTTTACTTGTTTTAGATATATTTCCTTCTACTTTAATGGAAGAGCAGCCACGTCATAGTCTTATAGGTATTTTCTAGGCATTGCATGTAGATGTTGGTGCACTAGTCTTTCCAGAACTATCTCCTTCTTAACCTTTTCATGATAGAGTTTTCTTTTACACACATAGATATGTTGTACGCTCTACAATGAATTTTTTTGGAAGGTTAGAGAGAATTGAGGTAGATTCTCTTCTTATCTTGGAGTGGCCAAAACCTAATAGATGGTCCATATCATCTTTGAAGCAGAAGATGGTAATGGATATACGTAAATCTTTGAAATTCACAAAAGTACCTAGATTTATAGGTTTACACTAGTGCTTTACCATCCATTGATTTGTATATTTATTTCCTCGGATTTGATGATAACGCACCAATATCGAATACTAGTAATAATGTCGGCAAAGGGGCGTTGTCTCATCTCATTCCAAGAGACTTCCACCATGTTCATGTGTAAAGATATCACATATGCGCAAGTCGAAAGTCCTCTAGTTGAAAAGTGGGTTTGATAGAAGGAATTGCAAAAAATGACAAATATATTTGTAAAATATGTGGAATAGGTATAGGATTTTGATATTTGAAACAACATACCTCATTGTACATTAAATTCTACTATGATCTTTTGATGTGCAAACTTGGCCGATGGATACCATTTCAAAGTTCTGAGGGATCTTTACATTCATTTGAAATAAAGCTTAAATTTCCCAATAATGAAATGGAAAATATTTTAGTGAATCGTCATTGGACCTTGGCTAATGTGAGAAAAACACTTGGTGATTAAGGGCCTTGAGGGACTAACTCAATCCAAATTCAAAATACAAGGACATAAGGTGTGAAATGTTTTGTGCTTTTGTGTGAGTAATTTATTCGTTATTGCTTATTTCAGTTTTATAACTTCAATTTCTTATAAACCGATTACAAGTCAGAAGAAGATTGGAATAGAAAATGAAAGTCCCTATACATTGGAGTAAAGATGGAACTGAAATCTCATTGTCATAGCTCTTTTGCAACCTAATGATGTAACTTTTTTGGTCCTAGTCATTCTACTTCATGGTTTTTGCACTTGCAAGAAACTTGTAAAAATTAGGATAAACAATATATGTTAGATATTCTATATACCTTCTTATTTGCAATGATAATTTCTAAACTTTTGGAATGTCAAATCTCTATGTTCACTACTTTGAAATGTGGTTGGCCGTGTTGTTTTTTGTTCTGTTACATTTAAATATTTTCTTTTGCGCAAAAATATTGATATTGTTTGGTGTTTTGTACATTATTTTGTCATGAGAATCTCTTTTTTTAACTTTCAATATTTTCTTATATACTTTTAAATGTGGCCCCACTCACTTTAGAAACTTCAAAGTGCTATAAAAATGGGTTCTATGTGCTCATTTCTCACATTTTCACTCATAAAGAGCTAGCGATTCTCACAAGGCAATAGAACATTATGCCTACATGCAATGGTTGGTTCCATACCTTCCACACCCATCAAATCTCCTCAAGATCTTTTCATGGAGTTCTTGGATAGAACATGATACAAAGGTCGTTCAGATTTGTATGACCTAGTTTGTAGAGTCAATCATCTTGAAGGGACACTAAACATGAACTTTGATGTGCTCGATGACATTACTGATTATATGGATTTCTATATCTTATGATACTCCATAGATATTCCATCATATGGATGTAAATGGGTCCCTTGTGTCCTAGCCTTTTTAATATCCATAAAGGAGATGAGGTCTTTGCAAAGTGTCTAAAGTGTTTCATGGCTATTATTGAGGAAGTAGGGCACCTGTTAGATGGCATGGTGCCATTGATCAAGCAATTAAATAAGAAGAGCAAGATGAGAAAAAAATATTTATCCTATGTTGCAACAACGATCTTGTTTGTCAATGAGGAACTTGAACCTCATGTTGTTACTAGGGGTTTTGTAGATGATAAAAGGGAATCTCAAATACGAGATCTCAACTTATTAGAAGAGAGTGAAAGAATAAGTACAAAATTTCCTCATGGCATTGTGGACAAATTGAATAAAGCCAATACTTCACAAGATCATCCACCCTCCAACTTGGAGTCCTTGGAACCCACTCTTCCAGAGGTAGAAATGAAAATATTTTCCATGGTGCTTGTAGATGGAGCATGTTTTTTTTCTTACATGATATTGAGAAGGCATTTGGTCTACCCCTCGATGAAGGCCTTTATTTTTTGTTTGACCTCTGATGTTCCCATGGACAACCCTTCCCATATAATTGGACAATCAATAATTCCATTTGTTATTCATTTGTAGACACTATTGCCTCAGTATGCGAGGAGATTTTGAGTGATGTCAAGCAAAATGCCACTGAAGAGGATTTGGCCACAACAAGGGAAAGAATTTTGGAGAAGAAGATCACAACATCCCCTATTTTGGAGTAGATTGGCATGGCGCACTCTTTCCTTCCTCTAGATGCAATGGGAAGAGGAGAGGATGAAGATGATATTTATGGTTGACTATGTTTCATATTTCCTCTAGATGACATTTATGGTGACTATGTTTCATATTTTTACTCTTTAAATGTCTTTGTGCAGGAAGCAATTGACGTCAATAAATTTGCAACAAGGAGTGGTGGTGATCTGGTTGCTCATAGCGGTGGCTCTTCCTTGGCAAAATACATTGGGAAATTGGCAAAGAAAGTTTTTGTAATTATCCACAAGGACTGTTCCCCTCAAGGGCACTTCATCATGACTTGGTGTATGAAGGCCGTGGACAAACTTTTGTCCCTATCTACAATAATGCAGGGGACCAATTGTGTAATTTTGGTTAGAAAGTCGTTTATCCTTACTACCCTAGGAGTTGACTTTACAGGAAAAATATTAGGTCAAATAGGAATTGCTTTGGGTCTTGGATTGACATACCCCTATGTAATATCCTAATCAATTTTAACTTACCAATTGCCAAATTTTTTCCAAAGAAGAAAGAATGTAATGGAGAGGCTCAAGGTGAAGAGCCACATGTGTTTGAAATAGAAATTATGATTTTTTTGATTTCCATGTGCATTCAATTGTCTATTGTGCCTTTATGTTTTTGACAACATACTTCATGTTTTGCATATTTAATTCAATGTTTCTTTGAATTTTATGTAGTGCAATTGGTTTCTAAAGGCCTAGAAACACCAAAAAAAGGGTTGGCACAGAAATGTGGGTATGGGCACTGCAACACTTTTATAGGGCCCATAGACACGTTTCTGTGGCAACCATTTTTTTGGCATTCCTAGGTCTTCTTGAGTGTGCTAAAGCATTTGCATAGTGATAAGTGCATATAAATATGCATCAAGGTACAAGTACATGTAAACATGCATCAAGTTTATTGCTCTCTTACACAAAGGCTTTGCATGCAATGCACCTCAAATAAGGAAAACCATGTGCTCCAATCATTATGCCTTGTGGTTTGGTGGCCTAGAATTTCCAAAAAAAGTGTACCACAAAAACATGAGATTGGGCCTTACAAAAATTTGTAGGGCTTACTCCGACTTTTTTGTGGTAGGCCTTTTTTTTGGCATTCTTAGGCCTTCTTGCGTGCACTAGAGCACATTTGGACTCCTATAGGTGCATATAAACGTGTGTCAAGGTATAAGTACATGTAAACATGCATCAAGTTTATTCCTCTCTTTTACAAAGGCTTTGCATGAATTGCACCTCAAATAAGGCAAGCCATATGCTCCAATCATCATGAGTTGTGGTTTGATGGCCAAGAATAGCCAAAAGAAGACTTGCCATAGAAATGCAGGATTGGGCCCTGCAAAAGTTTTGTAGGGCCCAATCCCACGCTTCTATGGCACGCCTTTTTTTGGCTATTCTTGACCATTGCAAGCATTTAAAGCACAAAATAGAAACCGCATGTACATGAAATATTTTCTTAACTTCATAAAGAGTGTGAAAGACAACACTTTAGAGAACAAATTTAATAAGAATAGGATCATATTAATCATTTGGGATATACAAAAATTTCTTTCAACAAGAGAGTTTACAAACTTAAAGGGTTATTCCCCCTAATCCTTCTAGCTAGCTGCATATCTTTAGGTTGTATTGTCACTCTCATTGCATGGATAGCACACAGGTTAGAGTCTTCGAACATTGATATTAGATATGCCTCAATAGCTTCTTGGAGTGCCTCAATGGCTATCCCTTGACTACGAAGTTTGGCACAATAGTTTTGGAGCTCTTCCTTCACAACTCTTGCAAATGGCCTTCATGGAATAAGAAGCTCCACAAACTTTTGATAATGTCAAATCTCTACAAAGGCTTTGGTTTGCTTTCTGCACTTTTGTGGTGCTCTTGCATTTGGAGGGATGTTGGGTTGTGGTCTATGATATAGTTGATAGTTCTTCTTTCTTCTTGGAGCACATGTAGATGGTGTTGCCTCATTATTCACATGCTCTCCCATATTTGCATGTTGACTTTGGTCTCTTACTTCATTGGTTGTTCCTTGCCCTTGTCATGTAGGGAGTGTCTTGCCTCCTTGTAGTACTCGGTGGTTCACTAGGATATGATTATCATTCCATGGTGGCTCGTTAACACTTTCTTCATCGAAGGAATCCTCTAAATTTGACGCTAACTCCATTACGATTGGTATCGAGCCTTGAATGTTGTCTTAGGGGGGGCTCATCATTAGATATAGGAGGGGAGGTAGCATTTCTTGCCTTGCATCTCTCTCTTGTTGTGAAGCTTCATTCCCCTACAATGCAATGTTGCTAGAGTGTGTGCATGCACTCGATTCTTGTCTAGAAGAATGGCTTATGGCTCGACTCTTCTTATGGGGTGTCATCCATGCTGAGCGTTGAGTACCTTCCTCATGGCTAGGGTAGATGACATGATCCTTCTTAGCAACATGCTTTGTGCATGCCATTCTCCTATGATCTAAAGTGCTAAAATGAATAAGGTCACCTTTATTTAAAGACCTTTCACTTAATATTTTTCATGTTCACATTTAAATGGACAAAAGTTATTTTTAAAACATAAAAAAATATTTAGAAAACATTTAAAAACTAACAATAAAAATAAAGAATTAAACATGATATAATGGAAAGAATTGAAAATCTATTTGATGAGAAAGGAACTATAAAAACCTTGGCAATAAAGTTTTGATAAGAAATAATGTATTGTAGGAGTCGGTAAACTATTTCCATAAAAAATCCTCAAGGACTCTTTGTGCACTGCATTGGGCATGATAAAGTGGTCCTGATGAGGACATCCACTTCTCCTTGCAATATCATGTTGTATCTTTCTTGAAATTTTTGCTATTTGTGACTCACATGCTCGTTCCATTGCATATTTTCTATAATATTTTGTACAAAAAAACCAGCTGAACATTTCTTTGAAATAGTTCAATTGTAGTAGACCACCCCCATAATGGGTGATTTAAAGTAAACACCTCTAGCCCTATAATGTGACTTCTCTATTCCTTGTGTACTATAAATCTCCTATGATCTATATCTATTCACAAAATATACTCCATGTGCAAAAATAATTTTGGTCAATAAGATGTACACATGATATTAAAAAACATGTTAAAAAGTGTAAGGAAAACTTACTATGTAACGTGTAATGTTTCTCTCTCCCCACAATAGGATGAATGATTATGTAAAATCCTTCAAAGTCACTTGGAATAATTCTCGTTGTGAAGCATTAGTGGAAACCAAACCCATTGTGTGTGCACATGTGTGTTTATGTGTGCATACTAGTGTGCTTCTCATGCACTCATGCCATCACTTGCTCATGGTCATCATACCAATTCTCACATCTCCATGGATTGACATCTATGAGGTGGATCTTCTCACATTGGTACACACCATTGTGCTAGAGTGACACCAAATTTGGCACTATTGTCAGGGAGTGAACTTCGAGGAAGTGATGGTAAGATGTAGAGTTTTGACTTTGGAGTCATAGGTAGTTTCTTTAGTTTCACCTTTTTCTTACTTTCTTTATCATCATCATCATCATCACCATCAACATCCTCACCATCTCCCACCTCCATCTCCATCTTCGCTGAATTTTTAGCTTTTTGTCATGTTCCCTTCCCCACCTCATTCCCCTCATTTCATTTATGAGAGAAAGAGAGAGCGAGAGAGAGCCTGTGTGCATTTTGTTTCTTGTTGTTTGTGAGCTTTTGCTGTAGGTTTCGGCTGTATCATCACCTCTAGGAGCTTGTGTAGGTACGATAGACCTTTGCACAATTTCCAAGATCTTGACCTTTGTCTATCATGACCGACAGAGAAAGTTGGTATTTCTTGTTTTTATGCATGAACCGCACCACTAGAGCATTCCAAATCACTAGAAAGATCCTTAAAATTTTCATTTTTTTAGTTTATCATGAGAGACCAAAACTATGATAGACACCCATCTATCACGATAGACACCATCTATCGTGATAGACAAAAACCACGATAGACACCTGTCTATTGCGACAAACACCCATCTATCATGAGAGATAGACCCCATGATAGACAATCATCTATCATGATAGACACCATCTATCCTGACACACTGAACCCATGATAGACAGGTCCATCACGATAGACACCTGTCTATCACTGATGAAGCATTTGATCATCTAAGGCTAGTGTCAACCATACAGCTAGGTCATGGGCCCAGTAGCTTAGTGATTATCCCTACATACTCAGATAAGAAACGGGTGATTTAGAGATGTCCTTTAACATAGAATGGCTGGTAGGTAGTGCAAGTACAACCTATTTACAGACACGAGAAGGTCCCTATAAGATGATTTTGGAGTATATTAAGACCAACCAATTAGATGCATGCATCTATGAGGATTGTCTAAGGCGATTAATTGTCCAACTCAAAAATCCGGATTAACCCTTTGGACTTGAACACTGAGTGGTTAAATTCAAAGAGGGTTCATATATTGATAAGCAAGGAACCATGTATGTGGTTACCAACTTACTAGATAGGACTGATGAGTTCAAAAATGTCATTCCCAAGAAGGATTGGATACCTAGAGAAAGGAGATCTAGGACGAGAACCCAAGACTCCTCAAGGCAAGTCTATCTTGATGAGATTGATGTCAGTTCAGAAATATAGACTAGTTTCTAGAAGCATTCATTATTGAATTCTCCAAAAGTGGCATTAGACACAATACCTCATTGCTAATACATAGCTTCAAGCAGACATCCTAAGAAATAGTTAGACTAGCAAGAAGAAGATTTAGACAATACCTAGAGAGATGCCTTGTGTCAGAGCTACCCACACCAACCAAACAAGTGGCATTATTTCTAGATGGATTGTTGAGTGCCAAATTGAGATCCTACATGTGTCTAAAAGAACCGAGAACCATAGAGCAATGGATACACATGTGCATAGACATTGAGGATAATCTAGGTGAAAAATCAGAGATTTCAAAAATCTACAAAGATTTAGATAGCTCTACTAGCCTTACTTCCAAACTAGCTACATATGTTGAGGAACTGGTAGAAAATGCAGCTCAGAATTTAGGAGTCTCTAGCAAGCAGACACCTAGATGTGCCCTAGTAAAACGATGCTATACTTGAAAGAGGAGACCATATGGCTAATGTGTGCCTAATCATGGCTCAACCCCAAGTGAAAGCTAATAGCCAATATTGCATGATAGAAAGGAATTATATCAACCGTACCACACAAGATTGCCCATATAACAAGCAAGTGGTTAGGGAAAATTATCCACATTCGTATCCTCAACAGTGGCGATACCAGAATCAATATCCAACACAACAGTATGTTAGGCCCCAACATCCCTACAAGCCACCCTATCAAGCTCAACAAAGGCCTCAACCATTGTGAGTTCAACAACCAAAACCTCTAGCTAGTGTGATCATAGTGAAGTATGCAACTACTGAAGAAAGTTGTAATAGAGCCTTATGTGAAGAGATGGATTTGAACTTGGAGAAGATGAAGTGGTGCTGCAAAAACTTTGCACTACACCAACCAAATAAACTCCACTAATATGTAGTGGGCCTTTTTAGCTTGCCAAAGGATGTATTAAACACTCTAGGTACCTTGGAAGATCACTCTCAAAAAGATGAATCAAGACAAATAAGTTGGAGTAGATTCAAGAACAAAAAACTTGCTACTTATGTTCATACACCTATCCAGTGTTTTGAACAATTGTCTGGCCACAACAGCAATTGACTTGATTTGTTTTGGGGAACTCTTACTAACTTATTGAGCTAACAATCAAGAGTTGTTGCATAAAAAATGATGGACTACATAAAGAGAAAAGTGTTTAGCAAGTTGTAGCATCACCCCGATTTTCACGGGTTGTAGTAGTACTCAGACCCGTGAACAGAGAAATGTTAATATCTCAAGATTCCAGGATGCAATGCTGATGAAATGTCGCAGGCATATAGTAGACAGTATTGTATTTCTATCAAGCTTTGAATCATGAAAAAGTATGAAGTACACACTGAGAACAAGATCTGGGAAAATGATTGTTCTGATGGAGTGCTGACAGACGAGTAGAGTATGAACACATATAGTGGACTTCAACTGAACATATCTCAAGATTGAAAAACCGAATCGCAATGCAATTTCAGGCGTATGTAGTAGAATTAAGGATCAAATGTTACCAAATCAAAGCATTAAAAATGATGCACCGCTCAGAGAAACCATCTCTGCAATCTGACTAAGAAAACTGAGAGATATGGTAGTGAACAATATACTCAAAAAAGCATGAAGATATGAACTCAAATGATCATAAAAATGAAAGTATATTGATTGTAAAGTACAATGGACTTACTGATACATATGTGTGCCTTGAACCCACACTTTGATATGGCATAAAGCTCAACTCATAGAGGTCTAAAACCGTGACTAAAATGTCATGTATTTATAGCGATCTTTGGAGCCAAGATTTGAATTTGAATCTTGCTCACCTAAAACAAATCTCCTATCTTTTAGTGATTGATTCATTCTCCAACCACTTCAATCACAAATTCGTGGCTTCTCTTTCATTTTTTCATCAAGTGGTCTCAACGAATTTAGATGCTTTCACTTTTACATCAAGTAAAGACTTCAAAGATTACAAGAGGTAATTCACAAGTGAATTTCACAAAGACTAGACATTTCCTTCAAGTCTCTACATCTTTGGATGATTCAAGCCATCACTTGAACTTGTCATGGACTTGTTCCAACAGTTCCCCCTCAAGTCAAGTGATCTTGAGGTCTTCAATCTTCCAAGATTACCTGCAAACCCATCATAGCCTTGAATTTGCAAAGTTTTGTACCATCCAATGCTTTGGTTAGAATATCTGCTCATTATTGATTAGTGGACACATAAGTTAACTGAATTTCCTTGCTCACAATTTTCTCTCTTACATAGTGATAATGTACCCAATATGTTTAGTCCTTGCATGAACAATTGGATTGGCAGCCAAGTGAATAGAGCTCATATTGTCACCAAAGATATGTGGAGTTCCAATCTCCAAACCAAGATCTGTGAATAGTGTCTTCATCCACTTCGCTTCTTGAGTAGCTATAGCAAGAACTCTGTATTCAGCTTTAGTAGAAGAGAGAGCAAGTGTGGGTTGCTTCTTGGATGACCGTGAGACAAGTTTTGAACTTGCAAAGGTAAGATAACCTGAGGTGCTCCTTCTCTCTTCCTTGGAGCCAGCCCAATCTAGATCAGAGAACAATTTCAAACTTAAATCAGATACATAAGGGTAGTATAACCCTTCATCCATGGTCCCTTTGAGATATATGAGTATCCTCTTGGCAGCCTCCATGTGAGATTTCCTTGGTGTGTGCATAAATTGACTTAGCATACTCACACTATAACATATATCATCCCTTGTCAATGTGGAATAGTTCAAACTAGCCACAAGGCTTTGATAACTTGTCACATCTTCTATGAGTTCACCTTCATGTGAGCTCAACTTATGATTAACCTCCATTGGAGTACCTGCAATCCTGCGATCTTCCATCTTGAACTTCGCCAACATGTCCTTAATGTACTTTCTTTGAGTGAGAAACAAGCCATGATCTTTGTAGACAACGTCCAATCCTAGGAAGTAGGTAAGTGAACCCAAATCACTTATCTTGAATTCTTCTCTCATCTATTCTTTGATTCTCTTCGTGCCATCTGTATCATTTCCTGTAATTATAACATCATCTACATACACACACAAATAGATGACTTCAAAATTACTCCTTTTTATGAATAGTGATGGATCTGCCTTGCTAGGTTGAAATGCTTTGTCTTGCAAGAATGAGGCAAGCCTGCGATTCCAAGCCCTTTGGGCTTGTTTGAGTCCATATAAAGCTTTATTAAGTTTACACACATAATCAGGATATATGTGACTCTCCAAACTAGTTGGTTGTTCCATATATACCTCTTCTATTATCCATCCATTAAGAAATGCATTTTTTACATCCAATTGAAGTATCTTCCAATTCTTGGAAGAGGCAATACTAAGCAAAACCCTAATTCTAGGCATCTTTGCCACACGAGAGAAGGTCTCCTCACAATCAATTCCCTGAGTTTGTGCAAAGCATTTTGCCACAAGCCTTGCCTTATACCTGTTAATGGAGCCATCTGAGTTCTTCTTAAATTTGTAGATCCATCTTGAGCCTATCACTTTCATTGATGGAGACTTGGGAACCAACTCCCAAGTGTTATTCTCCTCAAGAGCTTCAATTTCTTCTTCCATTGCATGCCTTCGGTCTGATTTCTTCTTTGCTTCCTCAAATGTTGAAGGTTCCTCTTGATTTATGTCTTGTGCTAGATAGATTGAATGTTTAATGACTAGAATAGTATCAAACCCATACCTTTCTGGTTTTCTTTTATCCCTCATGGACCTTCTTAGGCCATGATGTGATGATTCTACATCTTGTCCAAGTTCGTGCACTTTTGCTTTATCTTTAGACTTCCACATTTTGAGTTTTTCATACTGAGTTGCTTCATCATCTTCTGAGGTATCTTGCTCTTCAACTTTAGAAGAATTATCCTTAACAAGTTTTGGAAAATCTTCTTCAAGATCATAAGGTAGGTTGACCTTTCTACATGAATCTTCATACCAATAACTATTCTCATCAAATACTACATCTCTACTCACCAAGAACCCTTTGGTTGTTGGGTTGTATAATCTGTAGCCCTTTTTATTGTTGTCATATCCAATGAATACACACCTTTCTGCTTTGGGATCCATCTTGCCTCTAACCTATGAAGGAACATAGCATAAGCAATACATCCAATAATCTTACAATGATCCAAGCTTGGTCTTCTTCCATTCCAAGCCTCATATGGTGTCATGCCATCAAGTGATTTTGAAGGTAACCTGTTAATCAAATAAGTGGCTGTGGATACAGCCTTAGCCCATAAGTAATTAGGTAAGTGCTTCTCATTTAGCATAGACCTTGCAGCTTCAACAATTGTCCTATTCCTTCTTTCTACCACTCCATTTTGCTCAAGAGTTGTTGAGCCCATAAAATTCATATTGGTCAAAGTCAACCACACTCAAAGTCAACCATAGTCAAAGTCAAAAGGGTCAAAGTCAAAGTAGTCAAATTCAACAAGGTCAAGGCCAAAGTCAACAAGGGTAAAGTCAAAGTGTTCAAAGTTCAGGTGTCAAAGTGCACAAGTAGTGCACAATTAATTGTCTGCAAAGGGTGAAATTGCAGAAAGTTGGTTGTAGGTTGCAGAGGTATTTCTGTAATTTCCCTAAGGTTCAAAAGTGTTTTTAAAGTGTTTTGGAAGGTAAAGGTGAACCTTCTCTTAGGGGCACAAGTGAAGAATTAAAAGGCAAAATGTGAGGGTATTTGAAGTGACAGCGTACGCAGAAGTGAAAGTATGGCCCCCCAATTAAATTTTTTGTTTTAATCTAAAGTCACTACAGGACAAAACAGGGATTCGTTGGCTGCCCACTTGTGGAGACAATCTTGGGACATCAAAGTGAGCACCAAGATACTCTTGTAGTTAGGAGCCTACGTGAATCGACACTCAAATCAAGGCAAGGACTATTCTTGGACGAAGCAAGACTAAGCGAAGGTGAGCATAGTCTAAGCGAAGGAAGAGAGAGAAGTGTAAGAGACACACACATTGTGCGACACAGAGAAGTGAAGTGCAAGGTGTTCATGAAGAGTGACTAAGGAAGTGTGCAGAGAAGGACTAAGCTATTAACCCCAAGGATCCCAAGGTCTCATTGAAGCTGCGCGCATGCCGACACAAGGTGTCCATCCCTCCTCCTTATTGGAAGCTTGGTGCAAGGTGTGCACAAGTGCAGGCTTGGAGAAGGCGGAGGTCTGGTGCAGAGAAGGCCAGCATCAACAAGACCCTTGGGTATTTGTTATTTTGTGATTGAGCATTCTATGGGATTTTGCAGAGAAGCATTGGATTGTACTTTGCATCACCATTGTATTTGTCTTCTTATAATCAATCGACAGAGGCTTCCAGTGTGTTTCTTTCTTATTGTCTTTCCCTTTTCTCCTACAAACACTCAAATCTCTTCTTGTCCAAGAATCTCCCAACAAAATTTGGCACGCCTGGTGGGACTCCAAGGAGATTTGAGCATAGGAGAAGTCAAGTGCAAAGGGTAGAAGAGTTCAAGTTCCGACAGTACTATCTAGTACCTTACTGAGTAGGTTGATGTTTCCCTCAAGTGCCTTGACATTTCCTATTTTCTCCACAAGGTGTCTTGTATCATCTCCTCTTTGTAGTTCATGCTTGTGTCCTTGGATCTTCTAAGTCTGATAGGAGAGCCACATTTCCTGCCACATGATTGGAACAACCTGAATCTATGTAGGAAAAATGCTCATTAGATTTACCTTGTGGCATGTGATTAGCAATGAGTCCTATTGATTTGAGTATTCTATGTAGTTATTGAAGTCTCTTCTTCCCCTATTGCCTCCTTGATAGTTTGAATGGTTGTAATTGTTGTGGTTGCCATGATAATTGTTGAACCTTCCTCTTGAGTAGCCATAACTTCCTCTATTGTATCCTCTGCCTCTTTGATTCTTGGAATTCCTAAAGCAATTTTCAGCTGTATGATTAGTTAAATAGAGCATGAATTAGAGTCTTGGGACCTCCCCTTGCCTTGTCTTCCTCCTCTACCTCTACCTCTACCATGTCTTCCTCTTCCCGCATAGTTAGCTTGTTGTATACCTGCTTCATCATCCACTTTCTTTCCTCTTCTTTTGTTTTCTTTGGACTTGCTTTTATCAATATACAAAGCAAAATATTGATTACCTTTGGAGCTTTTTCCATTCTTGAAAAGCTTGGCCTCTTGAGTAAGTAGTTGTCCTATGAGTGTATTGAAATCTGGTACATGCATATCCATGTATAGATCCATAACTGTGGTGAATGCTTCCCACTTGTCATCTGACTTCAAGCCATTGATGACCTGTCTTACAATTTGTTCTTCATCTATCACCTCACCAATGCTTCCCAATTTATCTGATATGTCCTTGAGTTTTGTGACAAAATCAATCACATTTTGTTTGGGAGCTTTCTTAAGAGGTGAAGTCCAGCCATAGTTGATGCTTTCTAGCCTTTGTACTTGAAGAGAAGAAGGCTTCAAGTGTATTCCACACATGCTGAGATGTTTTACAACTTCTAATGTGAGGCAACAAAAAATCTGAGATAGAGTTGAGGAGATAAGACCTTGCAAGTGCGTCCTTGGATCACCATGTGCTCAATCTTTCTTGCTCTTCTTGTGTTGGTTGACCTTTGTTCCTGAAACTTGGCATAACTTCATCTCCATCTATATAACCATGTAGATTCTTGCCTTGAACATAAGCTTCCATCCTTAATGACTAGGCTGAGTAGTTACCTCTATCCAACTTGTCAATTGATGAAGGAAATCCATCTGCCATGTTGTCCAGCCTTACTTTGATACCACTATGAAGAGATGGATTTGAACTTGGAGAAGATGAAGTAGAGCTGAAAAAGCATTGCACTACACGAGCCAAATACACTCCAGGGATATGTAGTGGGCCCTTTTAGCTTGCAAAAGGATGTATTGGGCACCCCATGTACCTTGGAAGATCACTCTCAAAAAGATGAATCAAGATAGATAAGTTGGAGTAGATTCAAGAACAAAAAACTTGCTATTTATGTTCATACACCTGTCTAGTGTTTTGAACAATTCTCTAGCCACAACAGCAATTGACTTGATTCCTTTTGGAGGAATCTTATTAACTTAGTAAGCTAACAATCAAGAGTTGTTTCATCAAAAAGTATGGACTACATAAAGAGAAAGGTGTTTAGCAAGTTGTAGCATCACCCCGATTTTCACAAGATGTAGGAGTACTTAGACCCATGAGCAGAGAAATGTTAATATCTCAAGATTCAAAGATGCAATGCTTATGAAATTTTGTATCCATATACTAAACAGTATGCGGATTTTATCAAGCTTTGAAGCATGGAAAATGATGAAGTACACACTGAGAACAAGCTCTAAGAAATTAATTGTTCTGATTGAGTGTTGATAGAGAAGTAAAGTATGTACAAATATAGTAGACTTCAACTGAACATATCTCAAGATTTAAAGACCCAATTCAAATGAACATTTATGAGTATGTAGTAGAGTTAAGGAGAAAATGTTATCAACTTAAATCATTGAAAATGATGCACCAAGCTAAGAGAAATCATCTGTGCAATCTGACTGAGAAAACTGAGAGATATGGCATTGAACAATATATTTACAAAAGCATGAAGATATGAACTCAAATGTTCATAAAAATGAAAGTATATTTATTGTAAAATACAATGGACTTACTGATACATATGTGTGCCTTGAACCCACACTTTGATATGGCATAAAGCTCAGCTGATAGAGGTCTAAACCATGATTAAAATGTCATGTATTTATAGTGATCTTTGGAGCCAAGATTTGAATTTGAATCTTGCTCACCTAAAACAAATCTCCTATCTTTTAGTGATTTATAAATTCGCCAACCACTTCAATCACAAATTCGTGGCTTCTCTTTCCTTTTTTCATCAAGTGCACTCAACTACTTTAGATGCTTTCACTTTTACATCAAGTAAAAACTTAAAAAATTACAAGAGGTAGTTCATAGGTGAACTTTACAAAGACTAGACATTTCCTTCAAGTCTCTAGGTCCTTTGATGAATCAAGCCATCACTTGGACTTTTCATGGACTTGTTCCAACATCTTAGTGCTAGCATCACCATTAATTTCAGAGAGTGATCCAAACAATCACTGTTTTGATTTGACTCATATGGATGGTCCATCGGCTTATGATATGGAGTCACTAGAGCATAACAAGATTTACCCTTACAAGAATCCTAGGGAACCTAGTTGGGAGCCAAAATATGCTAATGTCATGTACGAAAATCCTAACTCTAGGCCCCAACCTACACAGATAAGACCCCAACACCTAGAGGACCATGTTACAGATATCAAGGAGATCACTTCATTTGTGATTGCCCTATACCTACACCTATGCAACCCCAATTAGTGAAAATTCAAGGTTTTTGTCTAGATTGTGGGAAGAAGCACCTTTTATGAGAGTTTCCTAAAAACCCAAAAAATGGGCCAAAGATCACTCCTATCAATGTTATTGGGTTAGTGATAGATTCTATTGTAAGTGTAACTTTCATTGCCCCAGTGCAGGTGGTCACTAGAGCTGAGGCATTACAATAAAACCAAGGTTTACGTCAAAAAGAGAGTTCTGAGGTTATTGAGTCTCAGAGCCTAACTCAGAAAAGAGAAAGAGCTTGGAAGGAAAGCCGTGAATGAATGAAGAGACAATGGTCAAAGAAGATGAGTGAACTTGAGGAAAGCTTAAGAGAAACAAAAGCCAAGATAATCAAAATCGCATCTCAAACTCACTCTCACACATCACCACCACCATCCCCATCACCTTCTAATCCACCTCATGTAACACCATCACCAACTAGAGTAGGATCAATCTTAGCAAATCCCACTCCTAAAGACCTAGACATGATGCTTAACACATATCAAACCAGAATCGAAGAAGGGACACATGTAACAAAGCATGAAAAATGTTACCTCAGGTCTGAAATAGAAATTGAAAGAGCAAAGCTTTCTACAAAGATGGTAGAATTGGCTCAAAATATGTTAGCCAATCTCCTCTTCAATTGCACAACCTCAACCAAAACACAGTTACCTTTTGATTGATTATTAGAAAGATTGGAAAAGATAATAGTTGAGTTGGGAATGCAAGCTGCATCCCACGTGAGTAACATTAGAAGTGAAAGGATAAGGCTTCCTCCGAAGGATGCTTATGTTCCCAATTCCATTGAGTCAGGAGCCTCTACTTCTGTAAATCAATACTCACAAGAATTTCTCAAAGAGATTTAAGAAGAGAAATGGGCTAAAGAAATTGAAAAGCCTCCTCCCATTGAAATTGTGGATGACATTATCAATTCCCACAATATATTTCTTTTATTTATGGAGAACAAGAGGATACCTAGTCTAGTGAATAGTTAGACATCGAGTGTAATTCCTTGCAAGAATTGCCTCATTTCACACATCCATGGGAAGCATTGTCCACTTGTATGAGAGCACCCACAATCATTGTAAGAAATGAAGTCTTATTCATACCTAGGAATATGGAGGTAGTAAAGAACACTAAAGTGTAGTGCAACCTCACTTTAGAGGAGCTACTCAAGGTTAAGCCATAATTATGGAAACATGTAGCCAATCAAGTACTTGAAGTAGCAAAAACTCATTCCCACATAGGCTCACATAGAACAATGCTAGAAATACCCTTGGATAAGATAGGAGACATGAGGGAAGGAGAAGAAGGAAACACCTATCTTCCTATCACTCATGAACCAAGGCTATTTTGGACTCAGATGTAGGATTTGCAATTGCTACCACTTCCCTGTGGAAGTGTTGCGGCAAGACAATGCTGAGGCCAACGAGAATGAAATTACATTGGTCGATGGTCATATAGAGAAACCCTTAGGACTGCTAGAAGGGATAACTCTGAGTACTTGTGGTGTAAAGTTTGATCACACTTTTGCCATATGTGACTCTAGCAGAAACCAAGCCTATAAGATGATTTTGGGAAGACCATTCATGAGACAATTGCAAGTAGTACAGGATTGGGGAACCAATTCCTTGTATTTCCAACACTTAGGTGTTACAACTAAAGTCAATCTCAAAGACTACTCTCATAGAGATGTGCCCCCTTTATAGTGGAATCCCATCCATAGAGCCACAAATGACAGAGAGTCAGTGCACTCCATAGGATCAGGATCCTCATGGATGCATTAGGACACTCACTTATGGATGTGAAAAGTTGTAGTAGAAGAAGAGATCAGAGAAAATGCTAGAGAGTAGGTGCTAAGAAAACTCATAGATCAATTCAAGACTCAGCCTATGCACCTATAGTATTGTGGATGAAGATTTTGAACCTCATGGTTGGGAGGAAATCCTAACCACAATTGACATAGCTATGAAGAACAACGAACACCCCATTGTGATGAAGATGGTTATGACATTTTAGTCTTCACAATAGAACCACTAATGTGTGATTCACTTATCGAAGAATGTGAGCCTATCATGGATGAACTTGAACAAGCAAGTGACTCAAATTTAGAATCCATTATTATGGGCCCCTTTGGTGCATTAGAAGAGGAATACATGTACATAGTAGAAGCTCACCCTCAAGGACGAGAAGAGCTTACAAATGACGTGAGGTTAACTACATAGGTAATGACCAAGAGTGAAGACAAGAAAAGAAAGAAGAGAGAACTTCCACTAGAAGATGAAGAATCTTTGTTTGAGATTTCTAAAAATTTTAAGTAAGTATGAGGTCGAGGATAGAAAGGTCATTATAAGAATGCCTAAAAGGGAAGCACACAAGAGTGACCTATGATAAGAAAGATACAACTAAAAAGTTATTGTAGCCATAGAAAAAGTTGAAGAACGATGCACGTACATAGGACATGACCTAACTGAGGAAGAGGAAGAGGACTTGATCGATCTATTAAGAGAATATAGGGATGTGTTCGCATGGAGTTATAAGGACCTAAAAGGAGTAGACCCCGACATATGATCACATGCAATTCCCATGACCTTAGAAGCCAAACCCTCTAAGTAGAAGCCATACACATATAATGACAATTATGCTACCAAGATCAAGGATGAGATAGATTGATTGGTAGAATTCGGATATATCTATGAAATTGAGCACACTGAATGGGTTTCCCCGACTGTAGTGGTGCCCAAAAAGAATGGCAAGTTACATGTATGCATTAACTTGAAGAAGGTTAATGCAGCTACTATTAGAGATAGTTATCCACTTCCTATCACTAAGCATCTATTAGAACGCATGGCAGGCAAGGATGTGTACAACTTCCTTGATGAATTTTCAAGCTACAATTAGGTGGCCATTGCCCTAGAAGACATGCACAAGAGAGCTTTTTCCACATATTGGGGCATATTGTTTTTTTGGGTAATGCCATTTGGGCTTACCAATGCGCCAACTACCTTCCAAAGGCTGATGTGTCATGTCTTTAAAATGTTCTTGTGTAAAAACTTGGAAGTCTATGTTGATGATCTATGTGATCATTCCAACATTAGGAAAACTCCTATACTTGAGCTAAGAGAAATCTTTGACAAATGTAGAGAATATCAGGTCTTCCTAAACCCAAAAAGTGTGTTTTTATGGTGAGGCAAGGCAAGATTCCAAGACACATAGTGTCAATGAATGGAATCGCCATGGATGAGGATAAAGTTGGAGCTATTGGAGAGCTACCTAGGCCTAATAATATCAAGGAAGTACAAGGTTTTATGGGGCATTGTGGCTTTATCGTCATTTTATTCATATGTATGCAATCACCACAAAGCCTTTGTACTCCCTTTTGACTAACTTTGAGTGGTCAGAAGAATGTGAAAACTGCTTTAATGAGCTTAAGCGATTGTTGTGTTCAACACCAATCTTGACTACACTAGATTGGAACAAGCCATTCCATGTTCATGTCGATGCATCTAATTATGTTATTGGGTGTGTCCTAACACAACCTATGGGCGAAGGTAATATGGATCTCCCAATTGCATATGCCAGTAGATAATTGAATGAGGATCAACAAAATTGTACCATTACTCAAAGAGAAGGATTAGGCATGTATTTGGTTAAGAATTTTATACATTATTTGCTTTCAAATAAGTTTAAGTTTTTTACACACCAGCAAGGGCTATCATATCTAGTGGACAAACCTTGCAATGTAGGAAGATTAGTAAGATGGTTCCTCTTACTAATGGAATATGACTTTGAAGTTGTGGTTAGGAAAGGTAGGACTCACTAGGGCAGGTCAACGTTCTAGAATAACTTAAGGAGTATCCCCTCAAGGAGTGTCAGATGAGCTTCTTGATGCCTACTTGTTCAATCTCGAAGTAGTGCCTGAATGGGCTAAAACTATGGTGTCTATTCTCACCTTAGACCCAATCATCCCATACTGAATGCCAAAGATAAAGAAGTAGTGAGGTCTTAGAAATATCACATACTCATAGGCAGTGTGTATAAGCACACCAATCAAGGCACAATAGCTTGCTATGTAGATGAAGATGAGCATGCAAAGTGGTTGCAAATAGCACATGTAGGTGCACTACAACAACATCACTCCAAACACCAAACCCTATAGACTCTACAAAGCTTAGGCATGTATTGGCCTACCATAGAAGTAGATGTCCATAGGATGTGCAAGGAATGCCTAATATGTAGTATTCGACCACCAATGGAACATGCCACTCTGTATCAGGTGACTTTAGCACCAGATTGAAGCAAACCTTTGGTAGACTTTTTGAGGAAGAAAACATTCTCTCAAGAGATGACATTGGCTAGAAGAAGGAGCTTAGAACAAGAAGCACTAGACTATGCCCTCCTCATTGGAGATAATTTATACAAGTGTAGAAGAGATGGATACCTAAGACTGTGTGTCCATGAGATTGAATACCTTAAGATCTTAGAAATTGCTTACCAAGGTGTGGCAGGAGGATATTTTGGACCAAACCCTATGATCAAGGCAATTCTATTTGTAGTTCTTTGGTGGCCAACACTTCACATGGATGCACATACCTACATGAGGCGGTGTGATATTTCTCAACCAACTTAGTATCTGATGTGTAAGGATGAGATGCCACTGAAACCCATGATGGGCGGTCAAGCATTCTTTGAGTGGGGAATAGACTTTTTAAGTCCTATTAGTCCCCCAAATAAGAGTTTACATGCTTAGTACATTAGTTTTGCCATAGACTATCTAACCAAATGGGTAGAGGTAAAAGCCATGACAAAGAATGATGCTCAAACAACAACTAAGTTCTTATTTGAGAATGTGTTCACTAGATACGGGTTTCTAGTAGAGTTAGTAAGTGATAGAGGTATGCACTTCTTGAAAAAAGTCATTGAAAACCATCTCCAAGAATTCTTGGTGATACATAAGAAGTTGGCCCCCTATCATCCAGAAGCTTATGGACTCACCATGTTGTTTGGGCATATCGAGTCACCTATAAAATAGTACTTAACACCACACCCTTTTAGATGGTATTTGGCCAGAATGAAGTATTTCCACTATACTTCTTGATTCCTACATTAAGAGTAGGACAAGAGCATCAATGGACTCGCCATGAGCTATCATCTAGAATCTTTGATCTAGAACAATTAGATGAAACAAGATTAAGTGCAGTTGTAGGAATATACGCGGTCAAGGAAACGTAAAAGGCATACTTGGATGCCTATGTGAAGGATAAGGGCTTGAGAACGGGAGATTTAGTCTTAGTATATGCCTTGAAGCAACATGCATGGAAGTTGGAGAAGCGTAGCTATGGACCCATGTTATTAATGGAATATCAACAAGTGGATCTATCCAATTAGCCACTCTAAAAGGTGACATCCTACCTAGTTACATCAATGGATGCAAAGTCAAATTATGTCAAGAAACAATCACACAGGAAATGCTTAGTTGACTCAACACAGCAAAGAAACATAGGGAAGAGGAAAAACGAGTTCAAGAAGAAGCACAGGCAAAAGCCTTAGAGTGAATCCAATGAAACAAATTGAAGAGACATGGTAGGGATCAACCTAGGTTAGATAGTCATGATGCTCCAAGATATCACATGGCCATGTGCCAAGCATCAGGCACAATTTCACCTCCAACTACTGATCGATGTCCTTTCGTGACCGTAGAGGTAGGACAAGAATCACTAACCTACTAGCCAACACTCACAGACGCAAGGAACACCTCACTCTCTAACTCTATATCCACTACGGGTATCATGTTGGTATTGTAAAGGAGAAAAAGTATGTTCATGTTTTCATTTGCAATGCTAATATGATCGCCTTGTTTAGCAAATCCAAAGAAAAAGAAAACAGTAGTACTAGCAAAGAATTTTTTTTTACTGAAGTGTAACCAATCGAGTTGCTGACAGAATTATGCCGTCTACATCAAATACCCATCAAGGACCCTCCAACAAGATTGACAGAAAGAGTTAGTGCAAACTCTCGTTGGCTCAATGGCATGCCATGGCCATTAGGAGAAGCGGCATACATATGGGAGTCCAAGTGTGATACAACAATGTGTGGGGATATTTTCAATTCTTTTCAAGAGAGATCGAGACTCTCCAAAACACACCCAAACTACAAACAATCTGGCAATGTGCAGGGTTGGCTGACTACTTCAAGGCCCCCTCACCCAAACTTGATTTTCTATGCTGCTACTATTTGGTATCCACATTATAGGCAAGTGGTATAAGGGACCGACCCAAAACCTTTATCATTCCATCTTTATCGTGCAACAACGAATTGAAAAAGTTTGAGCGCACCTTGGAATTAGTGAGAGATGCACTCAACATGCACGACACACATGAACCCTCAAAGAAAGATGATGAAAACATGAAGGACATGAAGCTTTTGAAGCTAAAAGATATGGTGGTGCTTACACCTAACATTTCCATCCCTCTTTGACTATGCATGCAGCATTTCGCTTTCCTAGGTCAATAATGCTTCATGCAACCACACAAAAGAATATGTTTTAGCATATATCTCCCTGAGACAACATTGCTGACTATCAAGCTTCCCGTGTGGATTATTGAACAATTGTATGAAGCTAACAAGAGCTGGTCTAGGAAGCCAATGGTGAATGGATGATGGGACATTATGCACATTATTTATAGATGTTTATCATACAATGTGCCCATCTAGCATGTGTTGACTTGGTCACAAGTACAAATTTTTAAAGGACACTAATCTTCTACCCACCAATCCAAAAGAATGAGCGGCACGGTCCCATGTGTCCATCCAAGAGAATTTATCACGACCCTGGAGGTCTCATCAAGAGGTGAAGGCACCATGCCTCCCTTTACTATTAGAATCCCTCAATCTCATTCTAGAGTCACATCCCAAGCTGCTACCAATGCTCCCCCCATACCATTAGAATTCCAATTTGGCCCCACTAGAGACATTGAAGAGATAAGCACATTCAATTTCGAATCTTTTTTGCAAACCACTCAACTATCAAATGTTGAGTTCTTTTTCGACACAAAAGGCCATGGCACCTCTATACAAAGAACATGAAGATCAAGAGACAACTGACATGTACACTAGGAACACAACAAACAGAGGACTCTTTCTCAACAATTCGAACAACCACAGGCTAAAGAAGAAGAAGAAGAAGAAGCAAAAGCTACCGAAGCTTTAGCTTATACTGCATAGTTCTGCAAATTATACCAAACCATGGAAAGAGTTTGAGCACAACAGTTGCTTTCTAAAGAGAGAAATAGAGTACTCATGGCCCAACTTTTGGAAGAGGTTGGTATAGATTCTCGCTTCAGTGAAACTCCACAACTTCTATCAAAAACTTTGGTGTAATGGAAGCTATAAGATACACCCTAGAAACTCCTCATTCCCAATACGACCCACACAGGTTACAAACACAACCAAGATCAAGAAAGAACACTCAGATTCTCATCACTATTGTGGAGGCAACTTACTTCCACAAATGAACCAATCAAGACAACTACCACAATAATTTCCGCTATCCAAGGTACTTTCCAAGCCATTGACAGTGCCATGCCTAGTCCACCGAGGCAACCATTTGGAACTCCTAGCCATGAAACCGTCCTCCAAGAAGATACAATTGGGCCACTTCCTCCAACATCCCCATCATCACCCTCTTGAATATAGGTTCTTAATGTTATTCCTACTGCTGATACCGGAGAGCAAACCTTCATATTCCCGAACCCCACTTCTAGCTCAACTCTATTCTCTTCCTCCACACCCCATTGTATCATATTGCCATCGATACAATAGAATCTTTCATTGACCCTGCCTTGGGACATCCCATGTCCACAACCTCTATGATAGGCCACCCAGACTTGAGATCCACTTTTTTAGGCTTCCCTGTCATCGAACCTCATTCCATGGCAATCCCATATCCAAGCTCTCACATTCCAACCTCCGTCCCACTAGTTCTCCAACCCATCCATGCCTTTTTCTCAAATTTTCTCCCACCCTACACCCAAACCACCTTGTCTATCCCGTTCTAAGCACCCACATCACAATTATTCAACACCACCACACACCCCACCTACCATTCAGATGTAAATGGTAGACACCACACTCACTTCCACATCCGAAAGCATGGACATCTCGCCACCCAGAGCACCTCCCCCTCCCCCCATGGTTCCACTTTCTCCCATTACCCCTCCACCAACTTCATCTGCGCCCATCTCTCTGTTAGATACAACATTTACGCTTCCCATTCTCGATTCTCTTTCCCTTGCACCGACCAATGTAGAAATTGCATCCTCATCTATAGGTATTTCCTTCAATACTATGTATTAGTGTATGGCTCACCTCTCCACAGGGTACCATCAGCTAGAGGCACATAAAGTGCATACTCCAAGATTGCTCTACGGAGTTACAACAACGAATCACAGTACTGAAAGCAGATAGTGAGAGTCTTCAAGATCAGTTTCATACGGTACACGAAGCACATAACATACTCGAGACAAAGCTTCAAGACGTAGATACTAAAGATATGCAAGTGGTTGAAGAGTAGCTTCAAACTCAAATGGAATGGAATTCTAAAATTCAATGCGCCGTGGCCCTATTATAGAGGCATGTTGTGGCTCAAGAGGAAAATAGATGTTCTCAGCTACAAAACCAAGAAAACTTAGCAACAGCCATAAAAAACACCCCAGGGGCACCAATAAGTCCATCAAACTTTCAAGATGTTCCCTGTCACATCATGTGATTGGAACATCATGGAGCCTTTACCACATTAGCTAGAGGATAGAGGGAGATTTTTTATATTCTGAGATTCGAACAAGTGGAGATAGCTCAGTGGCTAGGAGGTTTGAACAATCTTATCTCTCTGTGTTGGAACGAAGCTCTCAAACACGTCCAGGATGAGGAGTAGCAAAGGGGAGAACTTAACACTAGTATCAGAGTGCGATTCAAGCCATGCACTACTTGCCATTGCAGGCACCAAGATTCGAACCTGTGTTTGTTGTTTCAGAGGGACATGAGCTATCCCACATCCCATAAGCATATGATGGAAGGTAATTTCATTCTTCTTATTCAATAGTAAGATGTAGAGCTTTTGCCCATGAGCTATTGGAGCACGAGGAGGAGAGATGGATCCCCTTCTCTCCCTCCCTCAAGACCTTTTGGGTAACTACCCAAATTATTGGGAGTAGTTTTGGTCGTGGAACATCATATTTTATAGCATCTTGAGTGTTCTTCCCCAAAGTGGTTGGAGTACTCATCAACAAAAGATATGGGAGAGGAAGGAGGTGGGAGAAGCATCTCAAACCCGTATGAAAAGGATTTTCTTAATATAACAGAGTGCTCCTTGACATCTTCAATCACATCGAACCACCGATACTAGAGAAGTAGTTGAGTAAGGAGCCGAGAAGGTTGGGCTTCCATCCCCACTTTGTTTCATGGTATGTCTACACATCAGATGCCCACACACGGATGTGAGAGGGATGAGACCATCGTCAAGGCAACAAGGATCAATCAAAGATGATACTTTCCACTACATGATTTAGCAAGGAGTTATGACAAATTCCGAGTTTGAGTGTTTTTGAATTTTGTAAAATCCTTACCTTTGACAAGGACAACGAAGGATTTGAGGGCCAAGCTCTTGGAGGGAAATTATGTGTACGATTATGAGGTATATACTCTCATCTTCAGTTAAGAATTCCCTCAAAATATAAGAATGGATAAGCTTTAGGTACCTTTAAAATAGCAGATTTTCATCATTTTCATAAATTTCAGGGGCTATTTTTTATAAGTAGCCATTTTGGGAAAGGGAAATGAAGCAAGATTTTTCTTAGTCTGGTAGGAAAAATCATGGATGCATATAGTATAGTGTATGTAATCTCATATAAAATCCAGAAATGAAAAGATTGGCTCAATATGATGGGAGTTTGAAGCTCCACAAGAACCCCTTCCATCACTTTGAGAAAAAATTTCAGCACCTGAATCTAAGAAATTCCCATTTTGGAAGAGGGAAAAAGAGGTGCATTAGCTATGGATGGATGGGAAAAAGTATATACACTCAGAGTATGGTGTATGGAATTCATAATGGAATCATTAGATTCATAAGAATAATAAGTTAATGAGGAATTTCAGCTCCTCAAAAACCCCCTTTCCACACTCTTTGGAAAAAATTTCACATGCTAATTTTCACCAAATTCCACTTTTGGGAGTAAGAAAAGAGACCATTAAGAGGTTTTCCATGGATAAGTGCATACATAAATGAATTCTAGTGTATGTATTACCATGGAGAATAAGAAAATCCAAGCAAAATCCACATTATGATCGATTAGAAGCTTGCTAAAATCTCCCATTTAAGTTTTTGCATGAAAGTAAAAATCTTGATTTAGGCCTCTTTTGGGGAGCAGATTAGCATGCAACAAGGGAGGATTTGGTAAGGTGAAAATAGGCCCAAGCATCTTCATATATTGCTCTCTGAGATTACGGAGATATTTTTAGGCTTTGCTCGATGGAAGAATTCTTTTGGGCACTCCAAAAGTCACATTTTTCACACTTTTTCCAGCCCCTCCACTAGTCCACTAGTTTGGCATGTCACGCTTGGAAAGACCATATTGTGGGCTAGAAAACTCAAAATTGGATGTGCTATGGCTAATTTCAAAGAGCACAAAATCTACTATCAGTTTAAGAAAGAAATTTTGGAAAATATGTATTTTTGTAGGTTTGTGCAGGTCTGCAAAGTCTGAACAATTTTTGGCAACTACCTTTCAGGAGCCATATCTTACAAACCAGGAAGGTGATTGAAGTAATTCCACTTTGAGCCGCTTGCACATGATATATATTTCATTTTTATGATTATTTGCATGTCCTAAAAAAGTTTTTTTAGTCTAAAGAATGATTACATATGCATTTTTTGGGTAAATTTCCATTATTTTGGTAATCATTTGACTATGCTTTATGTTTTGGGAAGTGATGCGATGTTTTCGAAAACTTAAAAGTTTATGTTAGGATCTGAAGAGGAAGGTGGAAAGGTCTGAAGGTTCATTGAAAAGGATTGGATGCAAGCAATTCCAAACTAAACCATTTAGGGATGTATGGTTCATATTTCAGGCATTTTACTTTATATTATGGCATGTTTTGTATGTGGATGCATGGATTGGAATGCATACATCTAAGTTGATGAAATTCCTAATTCTAAAAGTATGGATCAACTTGCTAGGAGTACACTTTTTGATTGTTTGCAGGAAAGATGGTCACAAGGGCTACATGGTTATGCAACAAAGAGATTGTTGCTAGCATTTGTTTTTATACTTTTGCAGCTTATGGATTCCATGTATGAGTTTATGGTGTGCATGCCATGGGCTTGTCAAGTGCTATGTTGCTGGATGGTCTGTGTTCCATTGAGTTTATGGTTAAATTTTTTTGGGACTCCATTTCCTTGGGGAAATGCTGTCAAAATTTTTCCCGCCTCATGGCATTATATACGCACTTACATTTAGGTAAGAATGTTATGGCATGGTAAAATGCCTTCTTTGCAAACATCAATAAGGTGAAAGCAAGCTTGTATGCATGTACTCGATAGACTTAGGACCATCAAAGCGTTATAGATAAGGAAACTTCATTAGTAATAGGATCCCTACAAATAATCCTTATGGATTTAGACCATAGGATTGCTAAGGGGAAGGAGAAACACCTTCACCATTAGGAATGTGCACAAGAAATGCTATAGGTAATCAAAAGCTGCATACAGGCACGAGAGATATATTTATGATGATCTCCAAGTTAGTGAAGATTCAATTATCTTCACAAGAATCTCACAAGATGATTAGGAGACTATGGGGTATTATGAAGAATATCCAAAGAGTGACTAGTTTCACTCATACACATCACTTGAGAAAGTAGTGAAGCATTCTCACTATGCTACTGAGGAAACCAATTAGATGGGATCATATAGACGGGTTTCATGAGAAAGAATCGATGGTTGCTCATGTGATTCGAGTGATGATTAGAAAGGCCAAAGGCATGGCACTAGCTCTATCCCTTAGAGCATAGATCCCTTAGTCAGAAATAGTTGGGGTACCTAATACATACATGTATGTTGGGATCTACAGAGAGGTACCTAGACCTAGTCTTGGTACCTAGGAACAACTTGGTTTGGAATAGAAAGGGATATTTGTTGTCACATATTGACTATAACCAAACTAACTAGTTCAAGTTCATGGGACTCATTTGAGTCCACCGATATGAGTTGAGAATATGGGATTCATTAGAGTCCACCTACATATTCCATTACATATATATGGAATATATATTCGTTTTAGTGTAGGTATGACACCATGAAATATTGGAAGAAGGTTCCACTGGTATGGGATAGTGGAAATGACTTCCCTTTGAGCACTATTCTTCTATGGCTAGGGAGAAAAGGACTTATCATTCATGGACATCTCCTTAGGATTGGGAGTTATCCTTCATAGTTTAGGGAAGATTTATTCTTCTAGTAGAGAATGTGATAGGTGATTCTATCACCATTAGTATCACATACTCATTTTGAGTTTTTCAAAAAGGATAATTCCATTAGTTTGATTTGATCCTATAGATCCATGCATAGAGGATGGCTGGCAGAAATAGCTCTTTAGTATGGATACACGTGTTTATGGTATCATGTCATATCATTGTTGACCATTTTAGTAGACACCTTTGACCCTTATAAGTAATTTATTTTCTCCACTCTTCACTACATACACCTTCATTAGTTAGGGGAGATTTGTTCTCCATCTTCATAAGAATATATGTAATGAGGGATTATGCATTAGTTATGGAAGAGAGGACTAAATAAATTCATGAGTTTCTCTTTTAAGGAAAGGAGAAAGAAGAAATTAGCTTAGAGATCTGGGAGTGATCTTACTCTAGCTTAGAGATCTCACTTTAGCTCATGTTCTTTGAAAGAGAAAAAGGAAATGAAAATATGATTTCTTCATAGGAAAAGAGTAGAGCATGTTTTCCTTTAAAGAGAAGAGGTGTTTAGAAAACATCTCTTAGTCTATATTTTAAAAAGAATGCATTTAATCTACTTTTTAGTGTAATTTTCCTTCACATGGGAGTTCGATTCTCCACTATTTTGGAAGGAAAGACATGGAGAACCTATATGCATGTTCTCAATTCTAGATGATTAGAGAAATTGAATTCAAAAGAATCTCTTTCAAAGGGAAAGGGAAAGTGGAATATATTCCACTACCGAAGCTCTTTCCTTAGAGGCGATTACAGAGAGAGAAGGAGAGATAGTTTCACTTTCTCTCTTCTAGATAGTCTTGTTAAGAGTGGCACTCTTCTATCAAGGAAATAGGGAGATGAGTTAATCATAATGGTTAGATTGAGTCTCATTTGTAGACTCTAGAGAGAAGCAGTTATGTTTATTTTTAGTGACGGTCCTTGACTAAATGAGATGATCTAGTTATTGACATTATTGATACTAGGAGTTGAGTATGAATCTCCTCTTTAGGGTTTTTAGGAGATAGGCATATATCTAACCTATTGGGGTACCAAAATCGTACTTGGTGTTACACCATGAGCATGATGTACAAACATCAGTAAGGAGGATGGGTACTCAAAAATTATCTGAATCTCAAAGGGAATGCTTTTTGCATTCATATGGAAAACTACAGGGAAGAGAATATTTTAGAGTTTGCACTACTGCCAATAGATGCTCTTCCAATAGAACTTAGTCCAATGGTAAAGGATGACAAACCACAGGCTTCTTGGTTGGTGAAATGTATATATTACATTTTACTACTAAGAAATTCATATATATGAGCTAGATCACAAGATATTTTAGACTAAACTATTACTTGAGAATACAATCAAGGTTAGGAAGACCTAAAGTGGTATGCGGGCAATCTATCATTTAGTCTTAGATGGGTTTGGAGTCACTTGTTATGGGACTTTGTTCTGTATCTCATAGCATTTTATTGTTGACTACCGCCATTATGGTATGTTCAAGCTTATAAGCTTGGCACTTTACACTTGCTTCTTATGCTATTACTCCAAGAGTATACATCATCTGGAATTAGGTCATTCGAATGATGTTGTATGTCATGGGAGTGATAGTTTGGAAGTGAGAGTACATGGGTGATAGTAGGCACCACTCAGATGGTTTCTTGCCTTTCAGATGATCTCTCATGAGGCTTCTTAAGGGGAAGGATATGTTGAAACAACACACAAAGATGACCATGTACATAGAGTACATGGGGTTCAAGTGAGTCAGAGCACTTTCTTCTACCATTACGGACATTTCATCTATGTTTTGGAGGGAAAAAAAGCTTTCAAGGGGAAGGAAATGTCACATCATGTGATTGGCACATCATGGAGCCTTTACCACATTAGCTAGAGGATAGAGGGAGAATTTTTATATTCTCAGATTGGAACAAGTGGAGATAGCTCGGTGGTTGGGAGGTTTGAACAATCTTATCTCTCCATGTTGGAACAAAGCTGGCAAAGACATCCAAGATGAGCAGTAGCAAAAGGAAGGACTTAGCATTCCCCCCAACAACATCAAAATTATCCTAGAAGATTATGCCAACCTACTGGAGGCACATGACAAATTATCTGAAGGCCTAACCAAACACTAAGAGCAAAGAGAGTGAGAAACTACAATTGTTCAGCATACCACAACATCATCCTCTCTAGTCATTACTGACTCAGCCACACTAATGGAACTCTAGAAAAAAATTGAAGAATTCCAAGCTAGAATCCTACAATATGAATGGCCACCATCCCCTCCTGAGGCTCTAGAGGAAGAAAAAATTGTTTTCATTCCAGTGGAACAAAATTTTGAAGAGGATTATAAACCTCAACCCGTTCCTGGCAGACGTATAATTGTAGAAGGCCAAGACACATTTGAAGCTTCATGCCCTCTTATTGGAAGCAAGTAAAAGACATTGGATGCACACATGAAGATCGCACAATGGTGCAACACCAAGCTCAAAGAATCACATGGAAGACCCCTACATTTGCTACACAACTCCAGCCAGAGGACTTACCATCAGCAACACAAAAAGGTAGTATTTTTCAACCGACGTGGTGGAAAACACTCTTGGAGACTTACCCTGAACTGGTACACACTTGGAACAATGCACCCCTACATCTTGTTTACAATCCATGCTATGGACCAGTTCCAAGATGCAGGTCATGGAAAATCTTTACCATCAGACTACAAAATAATGCAAAGTGTAGGGAGTGGCTCAATTATCCGTACATCATGCCACTGTAGGGACCACCTTCCATAGCTTATATGATGGCCACTATACGCCACTAAATCCCTCAGTTAAATCCAATGCCAGATGTCATAGCATAGATGATGCTGAAGATTCTAGATATGATGCAAATTGTCTTCAAAAGCTTTTGCAATACATTGACATCACAAGTTGCTCTCCCTTGCTTTACCAATGGAAATTATGATCTTGTGTATGACATGAGCATGAACCCAAGTATTAGAGTAGCCTATGCTTGGCATGCCCGCATTAAATACCTCCCATCCTGCTACAAACAGACTTTCAAAGATATGTTCACTATAGTTTTTTGGGAGTATCACTTTGAGGTATTCACACCAAAACCGACCCACCTCCTTCAACTATTTGCATGTGAGCAAGCGATGTATTCACAGTATTACACAACTCCACACCCAAAGACCCGCAGTGCCATCAATTGTGATGCATTGCAATTTGATTTGGCAAAAAGATTAAGGCTCTACAAATATGAGTTGTCTACTGATGTCCTCCAATATTACATCAACCACCGTCCAGAATAGAGGTCTATCAACGGTGACAGATGCTAGAGGGGGGAGAGTGTTACATGTATCAATATACAAGAAGGCTAAAGAAAAGAGTTAGAAGGAGCAAGGATATGGAAAAATTATGCAAATTTCGCAAAGAAGAGGCCTAATCAATTTTTTTAGAAATTATTTTCAACCAAAAGTGATTTTCATCATGACACCGACATTGTAAATATCATTTTTGATAGCTTTAGCTTCATGAAAGTAAAGTTGACAGGTTATGGAATGTTGGATGGTAAGAAGATATTTGAGCATGAGGATATAGTGAACCATGAGTCTAAAGATCAATATTTGAAAAAGGTCATTTTTTGGGGGAAATATAGTTATGGATTTGATACTTTTTCTAAAAGAAACTTTTAAAAATGATTCAAAAAAATTGAATTCTTATATATATATATATATATATATATATATATATATATATATTGTTGACAGTATACGGGAAGAAGCAAGTACGGACACACATGCAGATCTAGCACTGAGGCAACCCTTCATTTTTTTCAAAACCCTCACATCATTTTAAAGTAATTCTCATCACTACAAACCCTTGTAAATATCATTTCACCTTTTTGTAGCTCCATTTTGTACAAGCCGAGGAGTCCTCGAGCTTGGGGAGCCTTAGAAGTAGTTGCCTGTCAATTTTCATAATTTTTAGATCTCGTTTGGGCCCTCAAATAAGCCCTGGAACCTAATTTTTAACTAGGCCGGACACTAGGTCTGGACAGGGCCAAAGCTAGTCAAAAACTATAAATAGAGCTAGAGAGCTCATTTGTGGGGGGAGCTTCTTGTAGTTTTGAGCTTGTATGAGAACTTGGTTGCAATAGAAGTGATTCCATTGTCTTACTCTCTTTGTTCTTGCCGTGTGTGCGCGTGTGTGTGTATGTGTGTGCATGATAGTGTGCTTCTCACTCACGCACTTGTGCCGTCACTTGCTCGAGGTCTTCATACCATCCTCATGTCTCCCCGGATTGACATTAAAGGAGGTGCTACTCGTCACTGAGCTACACCAAATTTTGGCGCCGTTGCCGGGGAAAGAGCTTTGAGGACGAGCGTGTGATGGTAAGACGTAGAGAGGACGCGTTGGAATGGTAAGTAGTAGGTAAATTTCTGATTTTTCTCCATCTTCACCTTCATCTTCACCTCCATCTCCATCTCCACCTCCACCTCCTTCTCCACTACATATTCCCTCTTCCTTATCATTCCCTCATTTGTTGTGTGCGAGTTTGAGAGAGAGCGAGTGCGTGTGTTTGTTTTTGCGTGTTTTTTGCATGTTTCTTGCAGGTGGCAGCTCCATCATCACCTCCAGCAAGCTCAGCAGGTACAGAAATTGTCTGCACAGTCCCCGAGGCGTTGAGCTCGAGCTATCGCGACACTCCGAAAATTTCACCTTCTCACGATTCTGAGTGCACCACGACACTGCGCAGGCCTAGAGCTCCCAGGAACACTAGCTAGAACAGAAAAATTCGCCATATCTCGACCTATCGCGACACCCCACGAGGTATCGCGACACTCCGAGGTATCGCGACACTCCGAGCTATCGCGACACTCCGAGGTATCGCGACACCCCACGAGGTATCGCGACACTCCGAGGTATCGCGACACTCCAAGCTATCGCGACACTCCGAGGTATCGCGACACTCCGAGCTATCGCGACACTCCGAGCTATCGCGACACTCCGAGCTATCGCGACACTCCGAGGTATCGCGACACTCCGAGCTGTCGCGACACTCCGAGGTATCGCGACACTCCGAGCTATCGCGACACTCCGAGCTATCGCGACACTCCGAGCTATCGCGACACTCCGAGGTATCGCGACACTCCGAGCTATCGCGACACTCGGAGCTATCGCGACACTCCGAGCTATCGCGACACCCCGACCCGACCTATCGCGATACACGGCCATTAACGCATGAAAATTGAGAGTTAATTTTTGAGTGATTGAAAGGGTAGTTGAGCTTGATTTTAAGACATATTGGTATAGCGTAGAACCTTGGAAGTGGGCAAAAGACCTAGAAACTAGAGAGGGATCTCCTGAACCCTGAGAGCCTGTTTTGACCCTATAGTGCCTGAATGGTCATAACTTGACCATACGAACTCCGATTGATGAGATTTTGGTCTCGTTGGAAAGCTCGCTGAGAATCCTACGTGGACCTCGACTGGTTTTTGTAAGAATCATACGCGGAGTTTTAGAACATGCATTTTTAAGTTGACCTTTAGGTGGAACTAAGTTGTTCTTAGATTTCAGGGGGTACAGTGAGTTACTCCAGGGGGACTAAAAATATTGATGTGTGTCTTCCAATTATTTGTGGTGATAAAGCTATACTAACTGGTGAGTATTTGCAGGAACTTTGTGGGCACTCAAGGCAATCAAAGCAAGCTAGCAAGGGTGAGTACCGAGCTTGGGAGAAGGCTTCCTGGGTTTGCGTAGCTGTCTGATCAACCAGCTGATTGAGGTTGGAAGATCTCATAACCCTCCTTTGTCAATTCCTAGTCTAGGCTAAGTACGACTTAGGTGTGGTAATTAACTAGGGCAACGTTAGGCACGAATCAAGTCCAAGAGAATTGATCAACCAAGTGCAAGAAAATAAATAGGTCTTAAGTGCGAAAACCCTAAGGGACAAAAGGTAAACGGGAATCGATCACTCATCAAGTGCGGAAATCCACTTAAGTACTCCTGACGACGCAATTTCAGACAGACAAGACCATAAACATAATATTCAACTAAAAAAGGACCAAGTGATTGGTGCAAAATCAACCTGCAACGAGAGCGTGCTTGGGGTCCAGGGGGTAAATAAATCAGGCATATGAACCTTAGATCAGGCAGACACTTAGGCCGAGACAGACGAAGCCTCAGATCTTCTGAAGCTAGTGTCAATCACACTGCCAGGTCTTGGGCCCAGCAGTTGAGTGAGTACCCATACACTCCCAGATCAGAAACCAGTGATTCTGAAAGGTCCTATCACATGGAGAGACCAGTAGGTAGTTCAGGGTTGGCTTATCTAGAAAAGTCAGAGGGGCCTTATAAGACTCAATTGGAATATATCAGGACGAATCGTCTAGGTGCTCGCATCTATGAAGACGGACTGAGAAGATCAGTGGTCCAGATTAAGAACCCCGATCAACCCCATGGAATAGACCACCCGGTAGTCAAGTTTGAGAATGGAGCATACCTAGATAAAGAAGGGACTATATATGTAGTCACCACTCTTCCTGATAGAACTGATGAGTTTGGAAATGTGATTGCGGAGACCGACATGGGTGATATAGAGCAAGGGAACTTAGAGAGAGAGCCAAGAACTCCCCGTGGTAAGTCTGTCTTGACCAGAATCATGACTCCTGAGCGGATTCCACAAGATAATAAAAGCATAGATCTGCTTTTAAATCGAGAAACCGATGAGGCTTTTTGGAGATATAGACCCTCTCAACCTCAGGAGGTGAATACCCTCACAATCTACGAGTTTAAAGACCCTGATAGTCCAGGCCAAGTAACCTACCTAGACACTGCATCAGAGAGGATCTTCGTGGTCACTGAGCAGGGCAGACATGCCTACACTTGGAAGGGTGAATTTGTTTTTTCCCAACCAAGGTCTAATGTGTCCTTTGGTCACCAAGGAGCTGGGACCTCCCAAGCTCACGGAGCTCAAAGAGATAGAAGTAGAGACAAACCTGAGGTAAGTTTTGCCAACTCCCTGGGAAGAGAAAGAACGGGAGCTGAAAGGAATAGAGTAGAACCTGAGAGACATAGAACCCCATGGAATCACCGGGACATTGATGATTTTCCTTTGCCAAGGCCGAGAGAACACACTAGGACCCTACGACCAACCCAACTGGTAAAGTCCATGAAGAATTATTTCGATGGCACGGGAGACCCTTATGACCATGTGGCAGAATTTCGACAAGTGTTGAAAGCTGAACAAGTGGAGGACCTATTCACACAATATAATGCTTTCGGTCTAACCCTTAGAAACACTGCCCTCACGTGGTTCCAACCACTGAATGAGAGGCATTTCAGAAACATAGACCAACTCTTAGAGGCATTTATTGTTGAGTTTTCTAAGAGTGGAATCAGGCATAACACCTCCTCACTAATTCATAGCTTCAAACAAACACCTCAAGAGACGGTCAGACTAGCTGGAAGAAGATTTAGACAGTACCTGGAGAGATGCCCTATGCCGGAGTTACCCACACCAGCCAAACAAGTGGCCTTGTTCCTAGACGGATTGTTGAGCACTAAGCTCAGGTCATATGTGTACCTGAAGGACCCCAGAACGATAGAGGAGTGCGTGCGCATGTGCATAGACATTGAGGACAATCTAGGTGAGGAGTTAGAACTATCAAAAATCTATAAGGATTCTGATGGCTCTAGCACACAGACATCTGGTCAATCCACATCCTTCGAGGAACTTGCAGAGAAGGTAGCCCAAAAACTAGGTGTCTCTAGCAAGCAAATTCCGAGATTTGCCCCAGTTAAGCGGTGTTACAATTGTGGCGGCGAACATATGGCAAGTGTATGCCCCATTATGGCCCAACCACAGGCGAATCTTAGTAGCCAGTACTGCACCATAGAGCGCAGGTACACCAATCACATGGCACAAGACTGCCCATATAACAAACAAACTGTTAGACAAAATTATCCTCAGCCATATCCACAACATGGTAGATACCAGAATCAGTACCCATCACCACAATACAACAGACCACAGCAAACTTATCGGCCATCTTATCAAGGGCAGCAGAGGCCTCAACCAGTCCTAGTGCAGCAACCCCCTGCTCCAACCAATGCGATCCCAGTGAAATATGCTTCTACTGAAGAAAATCATAATAGAGCCATAGTCCCAGTCACCCCATTGCTATCAGACAGCGATCCAAGTGACCATAGTTTTGACTCCGCACATATTGATAGCCCACAAGCTTACTACATGCAATCACCCGAGCATGACGAGCCATACTATTATGAGGACCCAAGTGAAAATAGTGGGGAACCTGAGTATTCTAATGTCATGTACACAAACCCCAACTCTAGACCTCAACCTAGGCAGGTACGACCCCCATTTCCGAGAGGGCCATGTTTCAGATGTCAGGGAGATCACCTTGTACGTGATTGTCCACTACCTGTCCCTACACAACCTCAACCAATAACCATTCAGGGCTTTTGTCAAGACTGCGGGAAAGAACATCTCCTACGAGATTGCCCAAAGAACCCTAATAACATGCCTAAAATCACTCCTATCAATGTTGTTGGGTTAGTTGTAGACTCCACAGGGAGTGTGACTTCCACTGCACCTGTGCAGGTGATCACAAGAGCCCAGGCGCTTCAATGACACCAAGATGTTGTTCAGGAAAAGAGCCCCGAGGTGAGTGAAACAGAGAGCATACCCAAAAAGAGGACTAGCGGCTGGAAGGATAGTCGTGAAAGAATGAAGAGACAATGGGCAAAAAAGATAAACGAACTTGAAGAAAGCGTGAGAGAAACCAAGGCAAAAATCACAGAGATCACATCTCAACCGCACTCCCACACACTTCCACCACTACCATCCCCATCACCCTCCCTTTCTCCGCCCTCTAATAACCCTCACGAAACCCACCCACCACCCCGAGTAGGATCAGTATTAGCTGACCCCACTCCTGAAGGCTTGGACATGATGTTCAAAGCCTACCAGGCTCGACTTCAAGAAGGGCCAACAGCTGCAAACCTAGACAAGAGTTACCCTAGAGCAGACTTAGAGATTGAACGGATGAAAATGTGCATGAAAATGGTAGAGCAAGCTCAAGCTATACTTGAGACTAGTCAAAAGTTCAATCAGACAACCTCTGTCAAGCCGGATTTGCATTTCCAAGGCTTACTAGAAAGATTAGAGCAGTTGGTAAACAAATCACAAGTTTCTTTACCTCCACAGGCTCAACCAGTTGTTGAAGGAGGAAGCTCACCACCAAAGGGAGCTTATGTCCCTAACCCCACGGATGCTGGAATACCTCCTTCAATACAACAGTACTCTCCAGAGTTCTTGCGGGAAATACAAGAAGAGAAATGGGCCAAGGAGAAGGGTGATTTCCCTCCCATTCCTGAGATTGATGATCTTCGTGATCAATTTCCCCAAGACATTCCCTCTATCTATGGGGATCAAGCAGAGCAACAAGAGGATGAGAGATTAGATTTTGAATCTAATTCTTTACAAGAGTTGCCTCATTTCACAGGCCCATGGGAATCTGAATCTCTCCAGATCAGAGCTCCCACGATATTGGTAAGAAATGAAGACTCAGTGATTCCCAGGAACACTGATGTTGTGAAGAACACTAAGGTTCAATGTCACCTCACTGTAGAGGAACTCCTCAAGGCAAAACCGGAGCTCTGGGATCATGTGAAGGATCAGGTTCCAGAACTTGAATCCAATGCACCAAAAGTAGGCTCTAAACAAAAAATACCCGAAGTACCTCTCGACAAGATAGGAGACATGAGCGAAGGTGAAGAAGGTAACACTTATCTTCCGATCACATATCAAGGTTACACAACCAAAGCAATTGTGGATTCGGGTGCGGGCGTTGCGATTGCGACTACCTCCCTGTGGAAGCGATGGGGCAAACCCACCTTGAGACCAACGAGAATGAAACTTCAAATGGCAGATGGTCATTTTGAAAGACCTCTCGGATTGCTTGAAGGGATAACTCTAGCCACTTGTGGTGTAGAGTTTGAACATACGTTTGCTATATGTGACTTTGAGAAGAATAATGTTTACGAGATGATCCTAGGAAGACCCTTCCTACGACAATTGCAAATAGTACAGGATTGGGGAACCAACTCCTTGTACTTACAGCACTTAGGGGTCACCACCAAGGTCAATCTGAAGGATCACACCTTCAGAGATGTACCACCCCTACAGTGGAATCCTATCCACAAAACGAAAGAGGACTCTATCTCCGTGCATTCTGGAAGTTCACCTGAACCATCCTGGTTGCATGAAGATACTCACTTGTGGATGTGCAAGGTCGCAGAGGAAGAGGAAAAGCGCCTAAAAGCGAGAGAAGAAGGAACTCCCCCAGGAGATAGACCAATAAAAGACCCAGCCTATACACCAATGATATTTCCAGATGAGGAATTTGAGCCTCATGGATGGGCAGAAATCTTAGCTACCATGGACATTGCAGTCAATGAGGAACAATGGACACCCCATTGTGATGAGGAGGGTTATGATATTTCAGTGTTCATGTGTCAGCCCTTGTTGGAAGAGTGTGATCCTAGTGAGTTCATAGAAGAAGAAAAGAATGACGATGATCTAGAATCCATTGTGATGGATACTTACTTTGACTCAGAGGAACACTACTTAGAAGACATAGGAGTGTTAACCCAAAAAGAAGAAGAACCTCTTGCAAGTATTAAAACGATAAGTTCAAAGAAAGGAAGTGAAAGAGGTCAAAAGAAAAAGAAAAGAAAAGCAGTAAGACAAGAAGAGGAAGAATCATTGTTTGAAGTACCAGAAAATTTCAAGAAATATGAAGTGGAAGACCGGAAGATTTTGGTACGAATGCCTAAGAGAGAGGCCATCATAGGAGAAGCATATGACAATAAAGAAAAGACCAAAAAAATTGTAGTGACCATTGAAGGGAACGAAGAGCGATGTACGTACATAGGAGATGACCTAAGTGCAGAAGAAGAAGCAGAGCTTGTAGCTCTATTAAGGGAATATAGGGATGTGTTCGCATGGCATTATAGAGACTTGAAAGGAGTAGATCCAGAGATCTGCTCTCATACGATTCCGATGACCGCTGATGCTAAGCCCACCAAACAAAAACCCTACACATATAATGACAATTATGCGGCCAAAATAAAAGAGGAAATTGACAGGCTGATTGAAGCCGGATTCATCTATGAGATTGAGCACACTGAATGGGTGTCCCCTATTGTAGTGGTGCCCAAGAAGAACGGGAAATTGCGAGTGTGCATTAACCTTAAAAAAGTTAATGCCGCTACGATTAGAGATAGTTATCCACTTCCAATCACCGAACATCTTTTGGAGCGTGTTGCAGGCAAGGAAGTTTACAGCTTCCTTGATGGATTTTCAGGTTACAACCAAGTAGCCATTGCCCCCGAAGATCAACACAAAACGGCCTTTGCCACAGAGTGGGGAATCTTTGCATTTCGTGTGATGCCATTTGGGCTCACCAATGCACCTGCAACATTCCAAAGACTCATGTGTCATGTCTTCAAGGAGTTCTTGCGAAAGAGCTTAGAAGTATATGTGGATGATTTGTGCGCTCATTCCCAAGAGAGAAGTTACCACATCCCTGAGCTCAGGCAAATCTTCAACAAGTGTAGAGATTATCGAGTGTGTCTGAATCCAGAGAAGTGTGTGTTTATGGTACGCCAAGGTAAGATCTTAGGTCACATTGTTTCTAAGAATGGAATATCAACAGATGAAGACAAGGTAAGAGCAATAGCAGAATTGGCGAGACCAAGGAATGTGAAAGAGGTACAAGCCTTTATGGGCCATTGTGGATATTACCGAAGGTTTATCCACATGTATGCCATCATAGCTAAACCTCTCTATGGGCTGTTAACCAATTTTGAGTGGAGTGAGGAATGCGAGACTTCCTTCAACGAACTGAAGAGACGTTTGTGCACAGCACCAATATTGACTACTCCGGATTGGAGCAAACCCTTTCATGTCCATGTAGATGCCTCCAATCATGCAATAGGATGTGTGCTAGCACAACCCACAGGTGAAGGAAACCTAGATTTGCCGATAGCATATGCTAGTAGGCAATTGAATGCAGCTGAACGAAATTACACCACAACGGAGAGAGAAGGCTTAGGCATGGTATATGCTGTGAAGAAGTTTAGACACTATCTATTAGCCAATAAGTTCAAGTTTTTCACTGATCATCAAGCTTTACTATATTTGGTCAATAAACCTTGCAATACTGGCCACTTAGTAAGATGGTTCCTCTTACTAATGGAATACGACTTTGAAGTTGTTGTCAGGAGAGGTAGAACCCATCTTCGGGCAGACCATCTTTCTCGCATCACTTCAGGAGAGCCACCGCAAGGAGTATCTGATGAATTGCCCGATGCTTATCTGTTCAATTTAGAAATTGTTCCTAAATGGGCAAATAAGTTGGTACCAGTCCTAACCTTCGGGCCTGCAAATAAAAATGTTAAGACAAGCAAAGAGGAAATTGTAAAATCGCTAAAGTATCAAATATTAGCCGGAAGTATGTACAAACAAGATAATGAGGGCGTATTAGCTTGTTGTGTCGAGGATGATGAACATGCTAGTTGGTTGCAACAAGCCCATGAGGGACTGCTAGGGAATCACTACTCTAAACAACGAACCTTGCAGAATCTAAAACGCTTAGGAGTGTATTGGCCTAGCATGGACAAAGAAATACAAGAGTGGATCCAGAGCTGTCCAGGGTGCCAGGAGAGACCCCCAGTGGAGCATGCCACTCTTTATCACATGTCATTAATCCCAGATTGGAGTGCTCCACTGGTCGAGTTCATGAGAACAGGAACATTACCCAATCAGGCTAGTCTTGCAAGAAAACGGAGCATGGAGCAAGAGGCTCAAGACTATGCTTTAGTAGGAGACAACCTGTATCGAAGAGGCAAGGATGGTTACCTAAGACTGTGCGTACATGAATCAGACTACTTGAAAGTCTTAGAAACGGCACACAGCGGTGCTGCAGGTGGACACTTTGGGCCTGACAGAGTGATTAAGACTATTCTATTCTCAGGACTGTGGTGGCCCACTCTTCATATGGATGCACATACTTATGTGAAGAGTTGCGACACATGTCAACGTACCCAATATCCGATAAGAAGAGATGAAATGCCATTAAGAGCAATGATGGGAGGACGTGCATTTTCAAAGTGGGGTATAGACTTTGTAGGTCCCATCAACCCCCCAGCTAGGAACTCCCATGCAGAATACATTATTGTAGCCACAGATTACCTTACCAAGTGGGTGGAAGTAAGGGCCACGACAAAGAATGATGCTCAAACAACGGCTAAGTTCTTATTCGAAAATGTGTTCACTAGATATGGGTTACCAATAGAGTTAGTTAGTGATAGAGGTACACACTTCTTGAATGAGGTCATTGAAAATCTCCTTCAAGAATTCATGGTGGTACATAAAAAGTCTGCACCCTATCACCCACAAGCTAACGGACAAGCCGAGAGCACGAATAAGATCTTGTGTAACGTATTGACGAAACTGGTCAATAATAAACGCTCTGATTGGGACAAACAACTTCACCATGCTGTTTGGGCATACCGAGTTGCCTACAAAACGGTACTCAATGCCACCCCATTTCAGATGGTCTTCGGACAGAATGCAGTGTTACCACTAGATTTCCTAATTCCAGCTTTAAGAGTAGCACAAGAGCATGAGTGGAATGGACATGAGTTGTCCTCTAGGATCTTAGATCTAGAGCGTTTAGGTGAGACAAGGCTACGAGCAGCAGCAGGTATCTATGCTGCAAAGAAACGGCAAAAGGCATACTTTGATGCCCATGTGAAGGATAAGGGCTTGAAGGCAGGAGATCTAGTGTTAGTCTACACATTGAAACAACATGCAAGAAAGCTAGAAAAGAGAGGCTACGGACCTATGATCATTAATAGGATCTCCACGAGTGGAGCAGTACAACTAGCCACATTAGAGGGAGAGGTCCTCCCAAACTATATTAGCGGATGCAGAGTCAAGCTGTATCAGGAACCCCTCACGGAAAAGATGCTAAGCCGACTCAATATTGCCAAGCAACGTAAAGAGGAGGAAAAACGAATTCGAGAAGAAGCACAGGCAGAGGCCTTAGAGCGTATCAAACGAATGAAGTTGAGGAGACAAGGAAGGGACCAGCCTATGACTGATACTCAAGAGTCTCCAGGCTATCACATGGCCATGTGTGAGGCTTCAGGAGAACGTACCCATAAGATAGTGGACCGACGACCTTTTGTGACCCTAGAAATAGGACTAAGAGACAGCACAACCAGCGTGAGGGCTTTAATTGATTCAGGAGCAGCTACAAGTGCAGTTCGGCTCTCTTATTGCCAGCAGCTGCAATTGGAGGTAAAACCCCTAGAAGCATATCTGATAGGATTAGGAGGTGTTGAAACCCCTTGTATGGGAGAGGTGGATCTTCCCCTCTACATACAAGAGGTCCTCATGCCAGCAAAAGTGCTAGTGTGTGAAGACGAGGATCTGACCGAACCTCTTGTCTTGGGCCAAGACTGGATCTATGATCATGCAGTCAACCTCAACCTAAGAAGTGGGCTTCTTCAGGTGTGGGTAGGCCAAAGCCGTCTCACGATTGAATTAGAAAATCAAGCACTCAAACCAATAGAACAGGCACCAACTCCTGGTCCCTCCAGGAATCCACATGAAGATAACACTGTTGTGCTTGTCCAAACTTCTATGGTGCAGAGGAATGTCAATCTTACTGAAGGTTCAGGAGCCAAGAAGGAGTTCCTAATTGATCCAAAGAAGATTCTAAACGAACGGACCGAACATCACTCTATACGAAGGAGGCCGCTGATCAAGAGGCAGGAGCGCCAACCCGCGCAATATGGAGCATCTCGTGGCATGAAGCAGATCTGGATACGCAAGGAGGGGAGACCCACAGCCCCAATAGCAGATTCTCAAGGAGACAAGAAACGAGCCTCACCATCAAGGAACAAAGCTAAGAAGCCCCCTTGGATAACCCCTAGGCACACCATTTCTATTTGGGTTCCTAAGCGGTCAATGAAGGCCACCCCGAATGCTAGACAGATATGGGTGCCCAAGGCTAGCTTACAAGCCCAAATTACTTCACCTTCAGGTACTAGGATGAAGCAGCTTTCACAAGCACTCTTGGCCAACGACTCAGAATGTGACAAGATACCTACACCTCTCACTATCCCCACTCCCATCAACCCTAGGAATGTCTGGAAATGGGTACCCACAAGGTCCCAAATACATCACACTCTCAGACCGAAATCTTCACCTGTCCTTAGCTCTAAGAGCTACGACTCCTGTATCAAAGTGTGGAGAATTAAACTGTGTGCTAAACCCCTTGACCCTATTCTGTAAATCCGTCCACACTAACACAGAAGCATTCCGAGCCCATTGCATCACCAAAGTATGCATCTAGGACGACAATGACCTCTAATCACCACTCACACATATCATAAACACCTCACCATTAACCACTGACCTCCGGAATTGTCATGTTAGTATTGTGAAGGGAACACCATTACATCTTGTTTCCTATGCAACACTAATGTGCCTTTCGTCTTCCAACAGATAAGCAACCTACTCTCATGGCAACAGCGGCAGGCACAAGCTCTCAGGCAGGATCTGGTGCTCCTATCAATTGGGATGCCATGCCAGTGGAAGCTCCACCAACAGCTAGGCCTGAAGAATTCTTGAATGTGCGAAGGATTCCTATTCCAGATCCACCCAGTGGACTAACCGAAAGAGTAAAAGGGCACTCCCATTGGTTCAATGAAATGCCAGGGGATTTGGGAGACGCAGATCACATATGGGAGTCCAAGATGGAGTGTGGAGGGGTTTGGTGGACCTTCCAATTCTTTTCAAGAGAATTTGAGACCTTACAGAATGCAGCTCCACTTCAGGATATCTGGCAAAAGGCAGGACTACAAGCTTACTTCAGTGCAGCTCTACCTAAACCTGACTTCCTCAGGTGCTACTACTTGATTGCTACGTTGAAACCTACCGGGGATAAAGATCATTCTGGCACTTTCTGGGTGCCCTCCTTATCCAATCTGGAGGAGATGAGGAAGTTTGAATTAAATGTAACGTTAATCAGGGAAGCCCTTCAAATGTATGGAACTCATGTGCCTTCGGATCGCGACCCTTTGATACCAGAATCAATGAAAAGCAATAGAGTCAAGAAGCTCAAAGAAATGTGCGCCCTCACCCCCAACATCACCATACCTCTGCGGATGTGCCTCCAGCACTTCGCATTTCCCGCTCAGGACCGTTTCACTCAGCCTCACAAGAAGATATGGTACGGGTTGTATTTAGCAGAGACCGGAAGCTTGCCCATCAAGATGCCGGTATGGATCTTAGATCAGGTGTATGAGGCAGGCAAGCGGGGGGTGAGGAAGCCCACTTTACATGGGTGTTGTGCGTTGACGAGAATCATCTACAGATGTCTGGCATATGATGTGCCAGTTGCTCGAGCCCTAAAATATGCACACCTGGAGCTGTTCAAAGGGCGAAAGTCAGGGAGTCAGCCTGCAAAAAGAATGCGTGGATCCCTTTCACAGGTCATGATCCCTCCAGAAGCCACCACCGAAGTCTCCACTAGAGAGGAAGCCCAGGTGGCACCTATCATAATCCATCTCCAGGAGTCTCAATCAAGAGAGGTGATACAGCCCACTCCTTCTGCCCCTCCGCTACCTACCGATGCAGAATTTGCAGCAATGGCCACCTTCACCGAGGACCCAAATTTTGATTTTGAAACATTTCTGCAGACGGCTCATCTATCAGACAGTGAAGGTTGTCCTGACAATGTCGATCCGGGGGCATCAACCCAAAGAGAACATGCAAGAGGCGAGACAAGCAGTGTACAGGAGATAGGAGTGGCACAACTTCCTCAAAGACTAAGCACACAAGCTCAGGAGAAGGCACCAAGAGATAACCCGGAAGAGAGTGAAGACGAAGCCCCTGCATATACGGCACAGCTCAAACGGCTATACCAAACAATCAAGCAGGTACAACGACGCCATAAAATGTCAGAAGAAGCAAATAGGGCCCTAGTAAACCAGATGTTACACTCAGAGCATATCGACCCCCAGTTTGTAGAATCGCTAAATCTTTTGGCGGACACCTGTGGCATCAGTGAAGCAATGAGAACCTTGGTCTATCAAGAGAACCCTGCTTATGATCAAAGAAGAATTGATACACGGCCGCGACAAGGAAAGATGATTCAGATGGAAGTATCTACCGCGTTAGCTACGTCCACATCAGAAGATGTTCACATGATTAGCCCTAGGCCCAATGATGAACCGGAGGACATTACGCATGCACCATCCACCCCATCTTCTCCTATCCCACCCTCAGAGCCTCTCTCCACGTGTATTTCTACACAACCATTCTCCTCCTATAGTGAGACCATTGTACACACCCCCGTGTCCACTTTCCTTCCTTCACCCTCATCCATCTCTGTCACTCAGATTTTTGAACCCCAATTAGGTCACCCTTCCTTCCCCCATGCCTTTGGACAACCATCTGTCACTAGTCAGACTCTTTCCATATCTTTACCCTCCACCCCTCCATTTCCTCCCTCCCAAACTCTACCTACCCCATCCCTTGTAACTGCCCCGGGCACCACACTAATCACCCAACCCTCCTTCTGGACCCAACTTGTAAACATTCTTCAACAGGTTGATGAACATAAGAAAAAGTCCCTCCCCCAAATTCACTTTCCCACATTCACGGCCACCACTATCACACCACCCACCGTCCCGGTGTTCACGTTTCACGAATCACACTCTCTCATGTCCGATCCCATGGACATCTCACCATCTGCTGGATCACCCACCACCACTGTTCTCACAACACCATCACAGGTTATTACACTCACATCACCACTTCCACACACGGTAGGCACAACATCCACTTTTCCCATTCCCACTTCCCAACCCCCTGCATCTTCCACCCTTACCCCCGCATCCACCTCATTTAGTCTTGCACTCGACACCATGCTCGAAGCTGCCACTCAGCTTAAGCAGGAATATACATTATTGGAAGAAAATAACAAAGAACTTTGCACCCTCTCAGCAACACTCCAAGAGCGTGTCAACGCTTTGGAGTCCAGCCACACGGAGTCACAAAGCAAGATATCTGCCCTCGAACATGCAAATGCGCAACTCGCAACGAGGCATATAGAAGGTAGCAAAGCCATGGAGGAACAGCTGCGAGATCAAATGGGCCGCAATGCAAGGCTTCAACGAAACATGGCTTTGCTACGACGACATCTGGCGGCAGCGCAAGAAGAGAACAGACGGCTTCAACAACAAAACCAAGAGAACCTCGAGGCTGCCATGGAGAACACCCCGGGAGCACCCATAGACCCGGCTAAATTTCAAGCTGTTCCCTCAGAAAGCATACAACAGATCTTGGAAACTTATGCCAATCTTTTAGAAGCACATGATCTGCTTGCCGACCAGCTGAAGGACCTACAGAGACCCCAAGAGTCTACACCACACCGACAGGAACCTAAAGAACTGACCAACGCTGCTACTTCAACCGAACCTGAACACTCAACGACCAACGACGTACTGGAGTTACGGCAACAGGTCGCAGAATTAAAATTGAAGTTGATGCAGTACGAACGACCTCCTTCCCCACCAGAGCAACCGTTGGAAGAAGAAGCAGTTACTATTCCAGTGGAGGAAGCATTCGACGACACCTACGAGCCTCAACCATACCCAGGAGGACGCGTAACAGAAGAAGGTCAAGATACCTATGAGGAACTCCCATCGGCATGGATGAAACAGGTAGAGGAAATGGGGCAAACTCATCAGGAACGGATATCCACTCAGATGCTGGCAATGAAGGCCATTGAGGACACCATCCTTCACTCAGAGTACTTCAGGCACATTGCCCCTAGACGCCTTATCACTAGCTCAGAATTACAATACAAGCCCTATTTTGTATTGTTGGCTGACTACAATGCAGAAATCAAAAGGGTCACCAACAAGTGCCCAACATTTGCCACACAGTTCGAACCAGAAGATATACCAGAAGCGGCAAGAAAAGGGGCTATATTCCAACCAACGTGGAGGCAGAAGTTACTCGAAACTTACCCAGAAATGCTTCGAACATGGGATCATGCCCCCATGCATTTGAAGTACAATCCGTGTTTTGGGCCCGTGCAAAGACGCAGATCATGGAAAGCTTTTGCCATCAAGGTTCAGAATAACGCAAACTGTAAAGAATGGCTCAATTACCCCGCTATCGCCCCCCCAACCGGTACTCCCACAGTGTCATACATGATTGCAACCATCAGACATTGGATACCACGCCTCCACCCTATGCCAGATGTGGCTGCCCAGATGATGCTCAAGATCTTCGATATGATGCAGGTCGTACTCAAAACTTTTCGCAATGTATGCCGTATTCAACCTCCTATTCCCGGGTTTATTAATGGTAACTACGACCTGCTATATGATATGAGCACAACCCCGAGCATACGAGTGGCTTACGCATGGCATGCACGCATAAGATATCTCCCTGCCTGCTACAAGCAAACATTCGACGATATGTTCACCACAGGGTTTTGGGAGGCACATTCAGAGGTATTCACACCACGGCCTACGCATTTACTCCATCTCTTCGCATGCGAGCAAACAATGCATTCCGAGCTTTACACGATGCCACAACCTGACATGCCTGGTATAGTTGATTGGGAGGCTTTGCAACGAGACCTGGTCAGAAGTTTAAGAATCAAAGAACAAGAATTGGCAACCGACCTCCTGCAGAAATACATTGATCAAACTGTGGAAAAGAGGTCTGTCAGAGGCGACAGACCCTAGGGGGGGAGAGAGTGTTGACAATATACGGGAAGAAGCAAGTACGGACACACATGCAGATCTAGCACTGAGGCAACCCTTCATTTTTTTCAAAACCCTCACATCATTTTAAAGTAATTCTCATCACTACAAACCCTTGTAAATATCATTTCACCTTTTTGTAGCTCCATTTTGTACAAGCCGAGGAGTCCTCGAGCTTGGGGAGCCTTAGAAGTAGTTGCCTGTCAATTTTCATAATTTTTAGATCTCGTTTGGGCCCTCAAATAAGCCCTGGAACCTAATTTTTAACTAGGCCGGACACTAGGTCTGGACAGGGCCAAAGCTAGTCAAAAACTATAAATAGAGCTAGAGAGCTCATTTGTGGGGGGAGCTTCTTGTAGTTTTGAGCTTGTATGAGAACTTGGTTGCAATAGAAGTGATTCCATTGTCTTACTCTCTTTGTTCTTGCCGTGTGTGCGCGTGTGTGTGTATGTGTGTGCATGATAGTGTGCTTCTCACTCACGCACTTGTGCCGTCACTTGCTCGAGGTCTTCATACCATCCTCATGTCTCCCCGGATTGACATTAAAGGAGGTGCTACTCGTCACTGAGCTACATATATATATATATATATATATATATATATATACATGGGCCCTTTTAAGTAAATATACACTGAAAATGAGACTTTAAAAAGAAAATTGAATTCTGATATATATATATTAAAACATGGGCCCTTTTTTTTTTGAGATACATGCATGAGTTTGATGATGTGGAACATAGATTCTCTTGGTGTCTTTGTAGAAGAAGAAAGAGAGGAGCCTAGTAAAGCCTAAAAAAAGGCCTACTCGAACCCCTTAAAAAGTGCCCTATTAAATGCACTTTTTTCACTTAAAGAAGAATAGAATTAAGATAAATCCCCAAAAATTAAAGGATCCTTAGAAGGCCCATGGAAGGTGCATTTTTCCCTAATGTTCTAATTATGATCACCTTTTGATTTCATGGATTTTAGATCACTTCTTTGGATGATCATTCTTTACACCATCTTTCTTAGCTATTATGGGGACCCTTTTCTCCAAAGTTTGTAAAATTTGGATATTCTTGTTGCGTTTAAACTACTTAAAGATCACTATCTACACTTTCCATTCAGCGACCACGTGAGGTCTCTCTCATAACCTTTTCTTACCAAAGTGATGGAGCTTAGATGGTGGTAGTGTTTGGATACATACTAATGAGAACATTGAAGCATGGGCAAGAGGTTTAGGACTTTATTGTGTATCATATAGTTTCCAGAGATAATAATTCTTTGAAGTTTTTACACAAGTTATTTTGTGTGTTTAAATCCATGTTATTAAACCTAGATGGAAAGGACTTTTTAAGCGTAATGAATTAAACTTTCAAGCCATGGTATTATAGTGATAATTGTGATATTGCTTTGAAAAGGCTTTATAGGTTATCTATTTGTGATATTATTAGATGAAATCTGAGGGAGAAACTAGTGAAATCTAACCGTACTAGATTTCCATGTTCACATTTATCACTACGTGTAAGTATGATATCATCAACATACACTCATAGGTATATACCTCTAAATTACTTCTCTTGACAAATAGAGGAGTATCTGCTTTGCTCACGATGAATCCTTAGTCTTGAAGATAGGTAATCAACCTATGATTCCATGCCCTAGGTGCCTGCTTCAATCCATAAAGAGCTTTGCTCAATTTTCACACATAGTTTACCTTACTTGAGTCTTCATAACCAAGAGGTTGTGCCATGCAAACCACCTCTGAAATCTAGCCATTAAGAAAGGCATTTTTCACATCCAATTGGTACATGTTCCAATTCCTTGAAGCAGCCACACTTACCAATACCCTGATGGTTGGCATTTTGGCCATAGATGAGAATGTCTCTTCATAATATACTCCTTGGGTTTGTGCAAAACCCTTAGCCACAAGTCTAGCTTTATACCTCTTTATTGATCCATCTGAATTTCTCTAGATTTTGTAAATCCATCTAGAAACAATTACCTTCATAGTCTCCTTCTTTGGCACTAGCTTCCAAGTATCATTCTCCTTGAGTGCTTCAATTTCTTCATCCAGAGCTTCCTTCCATTCTGCCTTGGTTTTTGCTTCTTCATATGATGATGGCTCTTCAAATGATAAATCTTTAGCAAGATAAATGGAATGCTTGGTAAGTAAAGAAGTGTCATACCCATATCTGATTGGCTTCTCGCTCTCCCTTTGTGATCTTCTAATTGCTTGGTTGGATGATTCAGGTATTGTTGAGATATCAAGCTCAATGTTTGATGATCGAGGATGACACGTATCAGTTTTTCGTTTCTCTGACATGTATAGTTGTCACACCGATATATGTAAGGGATACATCATTGAGCTTGATTAGATTTATTTACCGAGAGTGATGGCACATTTGTTACTTGCCAGATCACTCATTTGCGAACATTAGATTTTTCCTTATGTACTGATCTTTATATATTGCACTTGTTGCATTCTTGTTTTTAGGTCATTCTTGTACATTCTTTTTTGTGTAATAGAAGAAGAAGAAGAAGATCATTCTTCCTTGCCTCAATTTGTGTGTGTGCTTCTCCTTGAGAGTGAGAGTGTGTGTGTGAGCTCTCTTCCTTACCTCCTTCCTCGTGACATGGTATCAGAGCTAGCATGGCTCTAGAGAGCTCGTGGAGAAGGTGATGGTGAAGAGTAAGCAACAAGGTGTGGAGAAAATGCAACTCACAAACGACCTCCATTTGCTACGAAAATCAAAGTTTTGGAGTCATCTCAACCTCCGTTTCGAGCCTACAAGGTGGGGCCCACAAAAAAATCAGGTCAGTTTCAGAAATTATAACTTGCATTGTGTTCGGCAACACTCATGTATTCTAGGTCTAAAATTTCAAGCGATTCCGTGTATTGTTGATACAAAAAAAACTGTGTTTTTCTGAGATCGAACTGTCACATCATACTACGACAGTGTTCAAGCAGAAGTGCTTCTTGTAGTGTTTTGTGATAAGCTGGACAAGAACAATTTCCATGCTTGGAGATTCAAAATGACAAATTTCTTGATGGGAAAAGGCTACTGGAAGTACATCAAAGGAGAGAATGAAAATGCTCCACAATCACCAGAAAGGAATCAGACTGCAGATGAGTTAAAAACATATGAGGAATGGAATCAAGGAGCATGAAAGGTAATGTATTGGCTATTTGTTAGCATACAGGATAGCATATTTGGACACATACAGGATACCAAGACTCCAAAAGAGGATTGTAATAGTTTGGTCACATTGTATGAGACCAATAGAAAGGCACGGAAATTGCAACTCAAGAATGAGTTGTATACATTGGAGAAGAAGAGCATGATGGTAGTGACTACACCTTGAAAATCAAAAGCATATGTGAGTCACTTGCATCTATTGGCGTGAATGTAGATGATGATGATAAGGTAGAAGTGTGTCTTCGTAGTTTAGGAGCTGCATATAAGCAGTTCAAAACTTCTATACAGGCCAGGGAAAATATTCCAAATTTTGCTGGTCTGGTATCTATGCTGATTATTGAAGAAAAGAATCTTGATGAGGACTTAAACTCCCAAGGAAAATCTAGTTCTGAGTAGGTATTCTACTTTGGCCAAGGAAGAGGCAGAGGTAGAGGTTTTGGAAGTGGAGGAGGGAATAGTAACCAAGATCAAAGTCAACAACAGAATCATGCAAGAGGAAGAGGACAGTTTTGAGGCAAGGAGAGCCCAACAGGCCGTACAAATTTCCAAAGAAATGATTCAGGTAATGACAGTAAAGGATGTTGGAATTATGGTAAACCTGGACACTTTGAACATGATTGCAGGTTGAAGAATCAAAATAAAAGAAGGCAGCAGAATAACTATGCATCCACAAGTGCAGATGATTTTGAGAAGCTGTTCATGGTTCAACATCACATGATGAATACGATGTCTACTGGTGTTTCAAAATCGAATGATAGTGTCTGGTATGTTGATTCAGGTGCTTCAAATCACATGACCAGTCATGCAGAATGGTTTAGTAGTTTGCAAAAATTGTGAGTTCCTAGATATGTTGAAACAGGTGATGATACATCGCATCCTATCGAGCATACAGGAAACATAACATTGTCTATGGAGGATGGGAAGGTAAAACATCTTGCTGATGTGTTACGTGTTCCAAACATAACAAAGAATCTGGTTTCTGTTGGAAAAATGGTTGAACAGGGATTACAAGTCAGGTTCAATGCCGATGGGTTACATGTAGAAGAGTACAAACAAGGTGGATGATTGATTGCCAAAGGAAACAAAGTGGGTAGGATGTTCACCTTAAATGTGAAAATTCTTGAAATGAATGCAACCATGTTTGCAAAAGGTGCAGGATTTATTGATGATATAGAGATCTAGGACAAACGAATTGGACATGCAAATCTGCAAAGGCTAAAACTGATGCAGTCAAAGGAGATCGTTCATGGACTACCAAATTTCAAGGTTTCAAAGATGCAAAAGGTATCTATAGCATGTCAATTTGGTAAACAATCAAGATCATCATTTCCACATGACAAGCATCTTAGTGAGAATGTGCTAGAAATAGTACATATAGATGTTTGGGGTCCTGCAAAGACCACATCTATGGGCGGTTGTAGGTTTTATGTTACTTTCATTGATGACCATACATGGAAAGTGTGGGTATATTTCATGAAAGAGAAGAGTGAGGTATTCACTCACTTCTAGAATTTTAGAGCTATGGTGGAAAAGAAGATAGGGAAGTATATTCAGACATTAAGATCTGATAGAGGAGGTGAATACATGTCAAATGAGCTCAACAATTTTCTTAAAAGTCATGGAATTCGACGTCAGTTTTCATGCAGGTACACACCATAGCAGAACGGTGTTGCTGATTGCAAAAACAGACATATTGCAAAAATAGCAAGGGCCTTGATGGCTGAGAAGAATATGCCTCATTTTTATTGGACAGAAGCTATGCATACGACTGTATACATTATGAAGATAACTCCAACTGCTACTGTACATCAACTTACACATGAAGAATATTTCATAGGTAAAAAGCCAAACTTATCACATATGAAAGTTTTTGGTTGTATTGCATATGTACATGTTCTAGATGAGCTGAGGAGGAAGCTTGATCCAAAAGTAGAAAAATGTGTCTTCATTGGATACTCCCTTGAGCAAAAGGGATATAGATGTTATAAGCCACTCACACGATAGGTGAAGGTGAGCAGAGATGTGGTATTTGATGAAATGTCAAGCTTCTATGTAGATGCCAAAGAAGAACTGAATCCTGAACCAAATGACAAAGAAAATGCTAAAAAAATCAAGTAGAGAATCTTGAAGAGTCCAGCAAATTCATCAAATACATCCAAGAAAGGTAAAGAAAAGCTTTCTATTGGTAGTAAAACATGTGCAAGTTTTGAAGACGTTGATGGTTCAGAAAAGAGTCTTGATGAGGAACTTGGATTGCCCTCTATGAAGACTCTAGGAGTAAGAAGGGCACGTGTAGATGATACAAGGAGAACTGACCCACGACCAAGAAGATACAATATGTTATATGGCTTATCATTGTGCCTACATGACCAAGGTAATACAATATGCTGAACCTTCTTGTTTTGAAGATGCAATTGGAAATGTAGATTGTGAAAAAGCTATGGATGAGGAGATGGCTGCACTTTATGGGAATGATACATGGAAGCTTGTTCCATTGCCACAAGGAAAGAAACCCATAGGCTGCAAATGGGTTTACAAGGTAAAGCATAATGTTGATGGTAGCATAAGCAGGTATAAAGCACGATTGGTAGCTAAAGGATATGCACAGACATATGACATTGATTATGAGGAAACATTCAGCCCTGTAGCCAAAATGTCTACTGTCAGAACACTTGTTGGATTAGCTATAGCAAAAGGATGGACTTTGCATCAGATGGATGTAAAGAATGCTTTCCTACATGGTGACTTAGAGGAATAAGTATATATGGACCAACCACAAGGATATGAAGATTCAAAGCATCCATAATATGTTTGCAGGTTGCAAAAGGCTTTGTATGGGCTGAAGCAAGCTCCTCGTGCATGGCATGCAAGGATTGTTGATTACTTAACCAGCATTGGGTTTTCTATGTGTGATGCAGATCATTCACTATATGCAAGGAAGTGTGATGATGGCATCACGATTGTGGCTATTTATGTTGATGACCTGATTGTAAGTGGTGATAATGAAGAAAGCATCAAAGAGGTAAATCAACTTCTTATGCAGTAATTTGACATGAAAGATCTTGGTGTGTTGCGCTATTTCTTGGGCATTGAGTTTATTCATACATAAACAGGTATATGGATGTCACAAAAGCAATATGCCTTGAATATGTTGCAAGAGTATGGTATGGCTGATTCTAAGCCAATTTCTATTCCATTAGATCAGAATTTGAAGTTAGATACTACGTTAGGTGAAGCATTGGAAAATGCTACTATGTATAGGAAAATTGTGGGAAGTCTTATATATCTCACAATTACAAGGCCTGATTTAAGCTATACTGTTGGACTTGAAAGTTAGTTTATGCAGGCTCCCAACAAGCCACATTTGGATGCTCTGAGGTGCACTCTACATTATGTGAGTGCTACTTTGGATTATGCATTGTTTTATGAAGCTTGTGTAGATTTGCAGGTTCATGGATACACCGATGCAGGTTGGGCTGGTAGCATTCCAGATAGAAGATCTACTAGTGGCTTTCTATTCTCAGTTGGGAGTGCAGATATTACATGGAGCAGCAAGAAGCAACCCACTGTTGCTTTGTCGAGTACAGAGGCTGAGTATAGAGGTGCTGCAATGGCAGCATGTGAAGCATCATGGATAGAAATGGTACTTACAGATTTAGGTGTGGAAGTGCGAAGGCCTATCACTATTTATTATGATAATCTTAGTAGCATACAGTTAGCATGGAATCCTATTTTCCATGCTAGATCAAAGCATATCAAGGTACATTATCACTTCATCGAAGAGAAGGTATTAACAGGTGATATTGATCTTTGTTTATGTGAGAACAGATGCACAGGTTGCTGATATTTTCACTAAAGCACTTGGAGTAGAGAAGCTAAAGAAGTTTCGAAAGATGCTTGGATTAGAGGACATAATGCTGAGCTTGAGGGGGAGTGTTGAGATATCAAGCTCAATATGTGATGATCGAGGATGACAATTAACAGTTTTTTGTTTCTCTGACATGTATAGTGGTCACGGTGGTATATGTTAGGGATACTTCATTGAGCTTTATTAGATTTATCTACTGAGAGTGATGGCACATTTTTTACTTGCCAGCTCACTCATTTCTGGACATTAGATTTTTCCTTATGTACCAATCTTTATATATTGAACTTGTTATATTCTTGTTTTTAGGTCATTCTTGTACATTCCTTCTTGTGTAATAGAAGAAGAAGAAGAAGATCCTTCTTCCTTGCCTCAATCTGTGTGTGTGCTTCTCCTTGAGAGTGAGAGTGTGTGTGTGTGAGCTCTCTTCCTTATCTCCTTCCTCATGACGGGTATGTCCTTGAACTTCTTCATCTTGACCTTGCCTTTTGATTTCCATGCCTTGAATTCTTCTAGGTTGATGATGTCCTCATCATCTGATTTGATGTCTTCAACCTGGTTTGGCTCCTCCTTGGTGAGGCTTGGAAACTCCTCTTTGAAGTCATATGGAAACTTAACTTTCTTGCATTCACTTTCAAACCAAGAATCACTCTCATCAAACACAACATCTCTACTGACCATAAATCCCTTGTTGGATGGAGTATAAAATCTGTACCCTTTCTGATCTAAATCATACCCTATGAAGATGCACTTCTCTGCCTTAGGGTCTAGCTTACCTCTGATTTGAGATGGGATATGCACATAAGCAACACATCCAAAGATCCTGCAATGATCATGTGATGGACTTCTACCATTCCATGCTTCATATGGGATCATCCCAACAAGTGATTTAGATGGAAACCTATTAACAAGATAAGTGGCAATAGATACATTGTCTACCCACAAATAATTAGGTAGTTTTTTCTCATTTAACATTGATGTAGTTGTTTCAACAATCAACCTATTTCTCCTCTTTGCCACCCCCTTTTGCTCTAGGGTATACTTGTTGTAATTTCCCTTTTGATTCCTCTATCCTGCAAGAATGCATCAAATTCATTGGAGAAGTACTCACCTCCTCCATCTGTTCTTAGTCTCTTTTGGCTTCTTCCTATTTGGTTTTCCACAAGTGCAAGATATTTCTTAAAGCAACTGAACACTTCATCGTTTTGTTTCATAAAATATAAGATAGTCCACCTACTGAAATCATCAATGAAGGATACATAATACCTTGATCCAAAAATTGAAGGGTCGTTACTTGGTCCCCACACATCTGTGTGGAGGAGATCCAAGTAATCATCATGCATGTTACCTTTCCTTGAGAAGGGTAACCTGTGAGGTTTACCAAACTGACATGCACCACATTTATAGATCATGTGTTGCTTGGATACATTAGGTATCCCAAGCACACATTGATCCCTACATATTTGCTTTAGGGTTCTCTCACCAATATGCCCTCATCTTTTATGCCAAATCTCAAGCTCTGACAATGTTTGATCCTTTGTAAATTATAGAGTGCAATATTCCTTGTATCTTCAAGTTCAAATGTAAATAATCTACCTGTCTTTTCTCCTTTGGAAATTATCTTGAATACATGTTGGGGATCCTCCACAAATGCTCCATTTTTGTTGAACCTAACCTGCGAACCTTTTTTCACAATCTGTCCAACACTTATCAAACTCTTGATGATTGTAGGTACATATAGAACCCTGCTCAATGATTTCTATTTCCATCAGAGGTTTTAACATTTCCTACCTTGACCATTGAATGCGTGGTGTCATCACCTGTTTTCACTTGGTGCTTTCCCTTAGGTTCCCCAAGGTCAAAGAGAAGAGCTACATTGCCTACCACATGGTTTGAACATCCTAAGTCAATGTAGAAGAGATGGTCATCATTCATACCTTGCTTTGAAGTCATATTCATAATCAGAAGGGAATCCTCTTGATCCTCTGCGTAATTGTTGTAGTATTTCCTTGATTTGTAGCCTCCTTGGTAGTTGTTATTGTAATTTTTGTTGTAGTTGTTGTTGTACCCTTGATGATGGTTGAACCTTCCTCTTGATTGTGTGTAGCCACCTCTTTGGAAACCTCTAACTCTCTCATTCTTGACGTTCTTGTAACACTCATTTGTGGTGTGATTTGATAAACCACAAATAATTACATGGGGAAGAGTTGAAAGGTCTCTCCCTAGCTTGCTTACCTACTCTGCCCCTACCTCTTGAGTTCCTACCTCTTCCTGCATAGTTGGCTTGAGAAGTAGCACCTTCATCCTCTACTTTCTTGTTTTTTCCTTTGTCTTTAACTTTCCCTTTATCTGTGTATAGGGCAAAAGAGTTATTACCTCTTGATGAATCTCCATTTTTTTTGAGCTTGCCTTCATGGGTAAAAAGTTGCCCCAATGAGTGTGGTAAGATCTAAAATTTGCATGTCCATGTACAAGCCCATAGCAGTGGTGAAGCTTTCCCATTTGTCATCTGCCTTGATATCATTGATTACTTGTCTCACAGTTTGCTCCTCTTCAATCTCCTCTCCTATGCTTGCCAATTGATCAGCCACATCCTTGACTTTGGTCACATATTTTGAAACACTTTGTTTGGGTTTCTTTGTTTGAGTGGTAAACTCAATCCACAATTGGTTCTTCCTAGCCCTTGTGTTGGAAGAAAAATATGAAGACAATGTTTCCCAAGTCTCTTGGGATGTCTTACAGTTCCTAATGTGTGCAAGAAGGAAGTCAGAGATAGAGTTAAGTAAGTATGACCTTACTAGTGCATCTTTGGCACACCATGAGTTGAGTCTTTCAAGCTCCTCTCTTGTAGGTTGTCCTTTGCTTCTGAAAATGGGCATCTCCTCATCTCCTGATATGTATCCATAGAGATTCCTTCCTTGCAAGTATGTCCATCCTCAAGGACCATGCTTGGTAGTTTTTCCTGTTCAATTTATCAATAAAAGAAGGGAAACCATCTCCCATTTTACCTGAATTTGCTCTGATACCAATGTTGGAAAGATGGATGGACACTTCAAGAAATGAGTTGGTACTGCTAATCCCTGCTTTGTACCAGCCCTATTTTACTTCAGAGTTGAGTTTTAGGCCCCTTTAGCTTTCCAATGACACCAAATAAGTGCCTATGTACTTTGGAGATGATGCTTCAAACAATAGGATCAAAACAGATAAGTTTGCAACTAGGTAGTGACCAAAAAGTTGTTATTTTGGTCTTGATACCTACTAGACATTTTGCTTAGTACTCATAGTATAGTAGAAATTAGAAAAATTCCTTTTGAAGGTATCTAGATCAAGAACCAAATGATGCAGAAGTTCAAAATCAATGATCTAGGGTCACTAAAGTATTTTCTTGAACTTGAGTTAGTTTAAACTAATTCTAGAATTTATATTACTCAAAGAAAGTATGTGCAGGACATGTTGAAAAAGTTTCACTTGGAGAATGCCAAGATATCTAGCACTCCTATGGAGGTAAACCAAAAACTAAGTGCTCATGAAGGTGATGTACTTGAAAATATTGCAGAATATCAAAGCATAGTAGGAAGCCTAAATTATGCTACATTGACAAGGATTGATATTGCTTATGGAGTAAGTGTTTTTAGTCAATTTATGCATAAACCCAGAGCACCTCACTTGGAATCTGCCAAAAGGATTTTGAAGTATCTCAAGGATACTCAAAATCAAGGTTTATACTTTCCATATACTTCAGATTTGGACATCAAGCTTTATTGAGATGCAGATTGGACAGGTTGTAAGGATGACAAGAGGAGTACCTCAGGTTATCTTTCATTTGCAGGTGATAAGCCCATTTCATGGTCTTCCAAGAAGCAACCTACTGTTGCTTTATCTTTAGTAGAGGCAGAGTATAGAGGATTAGCCAAGGATACTCAAGAAGCAATATGGATTAGATTGCTATATACAGATTTAGGACTACATTCTAGCCCACCTATGATCTTTGGTGACAATACAAGTTCTTTACATCTTGCAGCAAATCCTATCTATCATGCTAGGACCAAGCATTTAGAAGTTCACTATCATTATGTGAGAGAGAAGCTATTGAGGAAGGGGATTCAATTGGCATATGTATCAACTAATATGCAATGTGCAGATTTATTGACAAAGGCACTTGATGGTACTAAACTTTGTAGGTTTAAAGCTATGATTGGATTGTAGGACATTCAAGAGGATGATGAAGAAGACAAAGCCAAGTGTTTAGCTTGAGGGGGAGCTGTTAGTGCAAATGCCAAGCCTTCACACTTTGTTAGGCATTAGAAGCATTATGTGCAACTCCTTGAAGGTCCACATGAACTATTGCTTATGGTTTTTACCATTAAACTTGTGTAAAAGTCATTGGACTTGGAAGAATCTTGTAAAGCCTACAAAATCGTGGAGTTTGAGATAGATAAAGCTACGAATCATTTTGGTGGAATGTTTCCTAACTTAGAGGAGAACTTTTAGGCAAGGCCAAGTTTGAATTTGAATTCACATTTGGAGGCAAAGCATCTATAAAAATGGCTTGTAATCACACATCCATGAGAGCCCCCATTACTGAGCTTATTGTTGATCACTTGATGTAATTGAGAGGCTTACACTATAGGCTACTCCTATCACTATCATTGGGAATCATTTCGTGCCAATGATCATGTATAACATTGTTACATAATACATTACAATGATTGATTACATCTATTTTCATCTCTGCCATTGTCACTCAGAACAGTGTACTTGTCTTGCTCATGTCTCAGTGGTTCCTCCATCATTTTCAATGTTCTATAGCTCATTGGGACAAGCTTAAAGGCTATTACAAGCGATCAAAGTTTGAAAAAGTTTCATTCAACAAATTTGGAGAAAAGCATCTCGAAGTGGTCACTGGTCATTCTCTATAGAGTTCCTAAAAAGTCGGGGGTAAGCTTCTACTTGCTAAAGACATTGCTAAGTTCGTAGTCTTACATTTTAAGTGATTCCACTTGGAATCATTAGCCCCCTAAGCTAATTAGATACCCTCAAAAGGAATTTTTCTAATTGCCACTGTATTATGAGTGCTGAGCAAAACTTCTAGCAGGTATCGAGACCAAAATAACAACTTTTTGGTCACTAGCTAGTTGCAAACTTATCTGTTTTGATCCTATTGTTTGAAGCATCATCTCCAAAATACATAGGAACTTATTTGGTGTCATTGGAAAGCTAGAGGGGCCTACAACTCAACTTTGAAGTAAAATAGGGCTTGTACAAAGCAGGGATTAGCAGTACCAACTCATTTCTTGAAGTGTCCATCCATCTTTCCAACACACATAACAAAAAGCAACCTTAGAATGATCAAATCTTGAGGGTTTTTCTATAAAAACAATGATTTTTATCACTGAAAACCATTATAAATATCATTTCACATTTTTGCAACTCCATGTTTTTGAAGTCGAGGAGTCCTCCAGCTTGAGGGTGTTAGAAGTATCCACCTAAGAATTTTCATAATTTTTAGACTCCGTTTGTTCCCTCAAATAAGCCCTAGAACCTAAATTTTAATGGGGCCAAAACTAGTCAAAAAACTATAAAAAGAGCTAGAGAGCTCATTTTTGGGGTCAATTAGTGGGAGATTGAAGATAGTTTTGAGCTTTGTATACTTTCTTTGAGCTTGCTAACAGAAATACTTCCATTGTTCCTATCTTGTGTACACGTGTGTGTATGTGTGTGCATGCATGCTTGTGTGCTTCTCACACACGCACTTGTGGCTTCACTTGCTCATGGTCTTCATACAAATTCTCACATATCGATGGATTGACATTTATGAGCTACATATCCTCATGTTGGTACTTACCATTGTGCTAGAGTGACACCAAATTTGGCATTGTTGCTAGGGCGAGAGGTTCAAGGATGAGCATGTGATGGTAGACGTAGAGTTGCAACATTGGAAGGTAAAAAATAGTCATTTTTTGTTTAATTTCTGCTTTTTCTTTCTCCCACTTCATCATCATCATCACCATCTTCTTCCATCTTCATGTTTTCATACTTTTTTTGTTTTTTTACTTTATATTCTTTCTTTTCACCTTCCTTTTTCGTGCATGGTTGTGCGAGGAGTTTAGAGCTAAAACATGGAGGAAATACTGATCTCTACGCTCTCAATGTACCCAAAATCTATGTGAAGTATCACACGATGTGAAAGGACCTGTGACGTATCGTGAAGGGATTATTGTGGGTTAGGTGAAAGATTTTGCATCTACAGGCACATAGGGGTGACAAGGAGGGCACAAGGTGCACATATTTGCAAAAAGTTTTGAATTTGGACTTCAAAAAGTCCAAGTATCATGATCGGTTGAATTCAGGTATCGCATTACCAGAATTCTTGTGTGTCGCGATACTTGGCAGGTATCATGTATCATCCATACCTCATACTCCCCATGTATTGCGATACTTCTCATGTATCGTGTATCGCTGGGTGCGTATCATTGGGTTGTGTATCACCAATACTTCTTAAGTATCATGTATCATGAAGGTCAATATCATATCATCACGTTTAATATCATGTATCATGATCGAGTCCAAGCATCTTGTATCATGCACCTTTGTGTATCGTGTATCATGCTCAAGCTAGGTATCTTATTGTGTTGAATCTTGTATCGTGTATCGTCAGTTCACTAAGTATCGCATATCATGGAGAGTCATATTGTGTATCACCGATACTTCACAAGTATCGTGTATCATGCTAGAGTCAAGTATCGTATCATGAGTCCAAGTATCATGTATCATCTAGGCTGAAGTATCGTGTATCGTCAATTTCTTCAAGTATTGTGTATCATGCTAGAGTCAAGTATCATATCATGAGGGTGAGTATCGTGTGTCACTACAGTTGCAAGTATCATGTATTGTTTGCTCTAAAGTATCCCTAGTGAGATTGTGTTTGCCTATTTTGACCCCAAATAGCCTGATTTGACATAAGTTTTTCATCCAAAATCCATTTTTTGAGCTCTAGAGTGCATTGATTTTTAGATAGAGTAATTTGAAGTTGACCTTCAAGTGGGATTAGGAAGCCAAGGGGGCTCCAAAGGATTTTGATCAAGATGAAGGGGGAAATTGGGACCAATAGACAAGGCTTATCAACCTTAGATCTGGTAGACATATAGGTTGTGATAGACAAAGCACTAGATCTTCTAAGGCAAATGTCAACCATACAGCTAGGTCATGGGCACAACAACTTAGTGAGGATCCCTACATGCTAAGTTCTAAAATGAGTGATTCAAAAATGTCTTTTAGCATGGAGAGACCTACAGGTATCTCAGGCATTTCCTATTTCCACACACTAGAAGGTCCCTATAAGACACACTTCAAATATATTACGACCAACCAATTAGGTGCACGCATCTATGAGGATGGTTTGAGGTGATCAATTGTCCAAATCAAAAATCCATATCAACCCTTCGGACTTGAACACAGAGTCGTTAAATTTGAGGAGGTTTCTTACATTAATAAGCAAGGAACCATGTACATGGTCACCAACTTATGAGAACAGACAGATGATTTTGGGAATGTCATTCCCAAAAACGAGATAGGAGACCTAGAGCAAGGAGACCTAGGACAAGAATCCAAGACTCCTCAAGGAAAATCTATCTTGAGTTAGAGTGATAACTCTAGAGTGGATTCCCCAAGACAACAAAAGCATAGAACTATTCTTAAATAGAGAAACAAAGGAACCTTTTTGGAGATTCAAGCTGGAGCAACTCAGCAAAATAAGCAAAATCATCATCTATTGTTCAAAGATCCGAAGGTACCAGGCAAAGTTGTCTATTTGGATAACACATTGAAGAGAATGTTCTTGGTAACATAGCATGACAAGCATGCATACACTTGGCAAGGCAAATTGATTTTCCCTCCACCAAGATCTAATGTTTACCATGGCCTCCAAGGATGAGGATCATTCTAGGCTCATGGAAACCAGAGGGAAAGAGCTAGAGAGAGACCTGAGGTAAGCTTTTCACACATTGTGGGGAAAAATAGATCAGGACTTGAAGGTGAAAGACTTGAAAGCGAGAGACATAGAGCACATTGGCATCAAAGAGATGAACATGATTTTCCATTACCTAGACCTAGAGAGGACCCAAGAACCCTTAGACCCTCTCAAGTGGTCAAGGCAATGAAAAACGACTTTGATGGGTTCATATGGCTGAGTTCAAACAAGTGTTAAGAGCTGAACAGGTTGAGAACTTGTTCATCCAATTCGAGGCATTTGGTTTGACCCTCAATGGTACTACTTTAGCTTGGATTCGGCCCTTGAATAGTCGCAATTGTCGAGACATAGGTCAACTACTAGAAGAATTCATTGTAGAATTTTCCAAGAGTGGCATGAAGCATAACACATCATCCTTGACCCACCAAAGAAAGATTTTGGATAGCAAGGTGCATATTTAAACACTATGTGAAAAGATGTCCCACACCTAAATTATCTACACAAGCAAAGCAAGTTTCCTTGTTTTTAGATAGACTTCTAAGTGGGAAACTTAGATCAAATGTATATCTCAAGGAGCCAATCACGCTAGATCAATGCTTGAGAATGTGTATTGACATAGAAGACAACTTGGGTGAGTAGTTATAATTGTCAAACTGTATAAGGATTCTAACAGTTCTACTATTCATACTTCCAGACCCTCCACTAAGATAGATGAGATAGCTGAGTAGGTAAGAAGGAAGCTAGGAGTTCAAAAAAGACAAGCACCAAGGGTCATCTCATTGAAGCGATGTTATATTTGCAGAAGGGACCACATGGCTAACATATGCCCATTGCAAAACTAGAATATGAGAGAAATGAATGCTTGATATTGCAGTATTGAGAGAAAATACACAAACCATATAGCTCAAGATTGTTCGTACAATAGGTAGGCTATTAGACAAACTTACCAGCAACCTTACCAATAGAGTAGGTATCAGAACCAATACCAACAACCATAAAATAGGCCACAACAACAATATCAACCTCAATACCAACAACAATATCAGGCACCATATAGGCCACAATCGATCCTAGGAAACCAACCGCCATCTCTTGCCAATATGATCCCAATCAAGTATGTAGTGGTAGAAGAGAACCCTAAGAAAGAATTGGTGCCAATGACCCCTTCGATCTCAAAAAATTACCCTCATGCTCAAATTTCTGACTACACCCATGAAGATAGTCCACAAACTTATTACAAAGAGTCGCTTGAGCATAGTGAGACTTATACATATCAATATGAGGCACCACCTATGGAAACAAATTGGGAGCCAAAATACTCCAATGTCATGTATACAAATCCTAACCCGAGACCCCAAGGGAGACAAACAAGACCACAAGCCCCTAGAGGACCATGTTTTAGATATCATGGTGACCATTTCATTTGTGAATGTCCCCACTCATTGGCTCTAGGACAAGGAAAAAAACATCACTGTACAAGGCTTTTGTCCTGAGTGCGATAAAGAACATCTCCTGAGAGATTGTCCAAGGAACCCCTCTAGTGCACCCAAGGTTAGACCCATTAATGTGGTAGGCTTAGTGATGGAATCAAGTTCAAGTAGTATTAACATGGCTCCTATATAGGCATTCACTAGGACACAAGCCTTAAAATAGTCTTAACCAGCTAAACAATCAGACTCAAGTGAATCAGGAGAGCGTAGTAAGAGGAAAACAAGAACATGGAAGGATACTAAGGAGAAGGTGAATTGTAAGTGGGCTAAAAAGCTATATGAACTAGAAGAAAGCCTGAGAGAAGCAAAAAGCAAAATACAAGACATTGCATCTCAAAACCCCTTGCATGCCAAAACTCCATCCACTCCACTTCATCCCACCCTACCACTCATTGTAAATAGACCACAACCACGGTCTGTTCTCACATATCCAATCCCACAAGACTTGGACATGATGTTCAAGGCCTACCAGGCTTGACTTCAAGAAGGGCCAATAGCTGCAAACCTAGAAAAGAGTTACCCTAGAGCAGACTTAGAGATCGAATGGACAAAAATTTGCATGAAAATGATAGAATTAAATCTAGCTATGCTTGAGGCCAATCAATTGTTCAATCATACAAATTCTATCAAATTGGGTTTGCATTTCTAGGGCTTATAAGAAAGATTAGAGCACTTGGTAAACAAGCCATAGGTTTCTTTACCTCCACGGCCTCAATTAGTTGTGGAAAGAGAAAACTCACCACCAATGAAAGTTTATGTTCCTAATTCCAGAGATGATGGAACACCCCTTTCAATTCAACAATATTCTCAAGAGTTCTTTCGGGAAATACAAGAAGAGAAATGGGCCAAGGAGAAGGGTAATCCCCCTCCTATTCTTGAGATTGATGATCTTCATGACCAATTTCCCTAAGACATTCCATCTATTTACGAAGACTAGGTAGAGCAACAAGAAGATGAAAGATTAGATTTTGAATCTAATTCTTTACAAGAGTTTCCACAAATCATAGGCCCATGAGATTGAATCTCTTTAGATCAGATCTCCCACAATATTGATAAGAAATGAAGACTCAATGGTTCCAAGAAACATTGAAGTCCTGAAGAACACTAAGGTCTAGTGTCATCTCATCTTGGAAGAGTTGCTCAAAGTAAAACGTGAGTTGTGGAAACATGTGGTGAATTAGGTTCTAGAACTTGGTTCCAATGTGTCAAAAGAAGGCTCTAAGCAAAAAGTCCTAGATATACCTCTAGACAAAATAGGGGACATGAGTGAAGGTGAAGAAGGTAATACTTATCTTCCAATCACCTACCAAGGTTACACAACACAAGATATCTTAGATTTAGGTGTTGGTGTTGCAATTGGGACCACCTCCTTGTGGAAGCAATGAGGAAAACCCGCATTAAGAACAACTAGAATGAAGCTTCAAATGGGTGATGGCCATATTGAAAGACCTCAAGGATTGCTAGAAGGGATAACTCTAACCACTTGTGGTGTAGAGTTTGAAAACAGCTTTGCTATATGTGACTTTGGCAAAAATAATGTCTATGAAATGATCCTAGGGAGACCCTTCCTATGGCAACTGCAAATAGTTCAAGATTGGGGAACCAACTCCTTGTACTTACAACACTTAGGGTTCACAACCGAGGTCAATTTGAAGGATTATACCTTTAGAGACGTACCACCCGTACAGTAGAATCCTATCCACAAGGCACCAGAAGATTCAATCTCGGTGCATTCTGAACGTTCTTCTGATCCATCGTGGATGCATGAAGGTACTCACTTGTGGATGCACAAAGTTGTAGAGGAAGAGGAAAGATGCCTAAAAGCTAGAGAAGAAGGAACTTCTCAAGGAGCTAGACTGGTCAAAGACCTAGCCTACACACCAATGATCTTTCCAGATGAGGAATTCGAGCCTCATGGTTGGGCAAAAACCTTAGCCACCATGGACATTGTTGTCAATGAAGAACAGTGGACACCTCATTGTGATGAGGAGGGTTATGATATCTCTTTGTTCATGTGTGAACCCTTGCTAGAAGAGTGTGACTCTAATGAGGTCATAGAAGAAGAAGAGGATGACGATGATCTAGAGTCCATAATGATACATAGTTGCTTTGACTTAGAGTAGCACTATCTAGAAAATATAGGAGTATTTACCCAAAAAGAAGAAGAACCTCTCACAAGCATTAAAACTATAAATTCAAGAGAGGATAGTGAAGGTAGTCAAAAGAAAAAGAAAAGAAAAGCAATGAAACAACCAAAGGAGTAATCATTGTTTGAAGTACTAGAAAATTTCATGAAATATGAAGTTGAAGACCGAAAATATTTGGTATGAATGCCTAAGAGAGAGGCCATCACAGAAGAAGCCTATGATAATCAAGAAAAGACCAAAAAAATTGTAATAACCATTGAGGAGAATGAAGAGTGATGTACATACATAGGAGAAGACCTACGTACAAAAGAAGAATCATAGCTTGTATCTTTATTAACGGAATAGGGGATTGTGTTTGCATGGACCTATAGAGACCTCAAGGGGGTAGATCCAGAAATATGCTCTCATACGACCCCGATGATGATTGATGCTAAGCCCACCAAAGAGAAGCCCTACACATATAATGACACTTATACAACAAAAAAAAGAAGAAATTGATAAATTGATTGAAGCTAGATTTATCTATGAAATTGAGCATACCGAATGGGTGTCCCCCATTGTAGTGATGCCCAAGAACAATGGAAAGTTGTGAGTGTGTATTAACCTTAAAAAATTTAATGTTGCTACTATCAGAGATAGCTATCCGCTTCCATTCACCAAACATCTATTGGAGCGTGTTATAGGCAAGGAAGTTTATAGCTTCCTTGATGGATTTTCATGTTACAACCAAGTAGCCATTACCCTAGAAGATCAACACAAAACAGCCTTTGCCACAGAGTGGGGAATCTTTGCATTTGATGTGATGCCATTTGGGCTCACCAATGCAGCTCCAACACTCCAAAGGCTCATGTATCATGTCTTCAAAGAGTTATTGTGAAAGAACTTAGAAGTGTATGTGGATTATTTATGTGCTCATTCCCAAGAAGAAGACATCACATCCCGGGGCTCATACAGATCTTCAACAAGTGTAGAGAATATCAAGTTTGTATGAACCCAGAAAAGTGTGTGTTCATGGTACGACAAGGTAAGATCTTAGGTCATATTGTTTTTGAGAATCAAATATCAACGGATGAGGACAAAGTAAGAGCCATAGTGGATTTGTGGAGGTAAGGGAACATTAAAGAGGTACAAGCCTTTATGGGACATTTTGGATATTACTATAGGTTAATCCACATGTATGCAATCATAGCTAAACCTCTTTATGCTCTATCAACAAATTTTGAATGGAATGACAAATGCAAAAATTCCTTCAATGAGCCAAAGAGACATTTGTGCACAACACCAATATTGACCACTCGTGATTGGAATAAACCATTCCATGTCCATGCAGATGCATCCAATTATGTAATAAGATGTGTGCTAGCACAACCCATAGGTGAAGGAAATCTAGACTTGCCTATAGCATATGCTAACAGACAACTAAACCTAGCTGAAAAAAACTATACAACAACTGAAAGAGAAGGATTAGGCATGGCATATGCTCTGAATAAGTTTAGAAAATATCTATTGGCCAAAAAGTTCAAGTTTTTTACTAATCATCAAGCTTTATTATATTTGGTCAATAAACCTTGCAGTACAGGGTGTTTGGTAAGATGGTTCCTATTACTAATGGAATACGACTTTGAAGTAGTTGTTAGGAAAGGTAGGACCCACCTCAAGGGGTGTCTAATGAATTGCCCAATGCTTACTATTCAATTTAGAATTTGTTCCTAAATGGGAAAATAAGTTGTTACCTATCCTAACCTTCGGGCATGCAAATAAGAATGTGAAAACAAACAAAGACGAAATTATAAAATCACAAAACTATCAAATATTGACATGAAGTATGTACAAACAAGATATAGAGGGTGTATTCACTTGTTGTGTTGAGGAGGATGAACATATCAATTGGTTGCAACAAGCTCATGAAGAATTTCTAGAAAATCATTATTCTTAACAACGAACATTGTAGAATCTGAAATGTTTAGGAGTGTATTGGCCTAGTATGGATAGAGAAATACATGCGTGGATTAAGAATTGTCCAATGTGCCAGGAGAAACCCCCACTAGAGTATGCTACCCTTTATCACGTATCATTAATTCCAAAATGGAGTGCTCCATTGGTAGAATTTATGAGATCAAGAATGCTACCAAGCGAAAGTAGTCTAGCAAGAAAATGAAGCATGGAACAAGAGGCTTAGGACTATGCCTTAGTAGGTGAAAATCTATACCAAATAGGCAAAGATGGTAACTTAAGACTCTTCATTCACAAATCAGATTATTTGAAAGTCTTAGAAACTGCACATAGCGGTGTTGTAGGTGGAAACTTCAAACCTGACCAAGTAATTAAGACCATTCTATTCTCAAGACTTTGGTGGCCAACTCTTCATATGGATGCACATACCTATGTTAAGAAATGTGATACATGCCAACATGCACAATCTCCGATCAGAAAAGATGAGATGCCTTTGAGGCCAATGATGGGAGGACGCGCATTCTGGTGAGAAAGAATAAGTGTCCTTAAAAAGCACGAACTATTTGTATTGATGCATGAATGTGTGTGGGTGCCAGGTTGATACCAATAATCATGTCCCATCCCCTCAGGGTGGTTCTTAGTAAACCAATTCTGGATAAAGAAGAAATTCTTGATTATGTGTATAAATTCTTCTCGTCACATCTTCACTTATTAAATTCAAGGTTATTTTTATCCTTTAACCATTATTTAATAATTATGGCCATGCTCATATCTGAAAGGCCCTAATTATTGAATGATAGAATCTTCATGATTTCATCTTTTGATTAGGGATTTGCTATCTCTTATTTTCCTATTTCTTCTTAATTCTGAATGTTGCAAGGTTACCTAGTCTAGGGTTTGCCACATGAGAACATTTCCAAGGATGGAGGTGAGACCAAAGTTGGACCACCTTTTCTTTCCCTTTGCTTTTAGTAGTTCCTTCTTCTTTATAAAGGTATTAAGAATCACCGAGATAATTGTAGAGCTTTCACGACACAGATTATCCTTCTTACTTACTAGAGATAATACTTCTTACTTACTAGTGGAGTAGTTTTCTTGGGACCAATCCCGCTCTTCATTCATGCAAGAGGTAGTTTTTTCTATTGTTTTTGCACTCTTTGTAAGGTGTTTTTATCCCTTCCTTTTCCTTTCTAGTATGAATCTTTCATCACCCTAGCCAACATCCTTCTAACTAGTTAAGATCGTGGGGAGAGTATTCTCAACATCCAAATAATGGTCCATTGGGGGAGATGAGGGGGCCTTACTAGGGGATTGTACCATAATCACCAATTATGTCCTCAATGCAAAAAGTTGATGAAGATAGGAAAGAAAGGATTTAAATAAGATCCTTGCTTGCTTGCCCGAAACACAAATATGTCAAAAACTTTGTAACAAATATTTTAGACGGAACATGGACTACTCAAGCCACACTTTATCTTTTGAGACATTGGCAAAACGTCCGCGCTTGCTGGTATATTGCTTTTATATATATATATATATATATATATATATATATATATATATATATATATATATATATATATATATGTGTGTGTGTGTGTGTGTGTGTGAAGTCGGCTACAGCCTACTCTCTCAACCTTTAATTAATAGAAAAAAAAATTGTACATGTGAACGAGAGTAGCCCCCATGGAGACCCCCTATCCCACAAAGCACGGGTAGCTAAAGAAAACTTGCTAGAATTAGAGAAGATTACAAAGAAGGTTAATTACAAGACAAAAAACGACGGGATTTAATAACCTAACAAAAACCAAAGATTTCACAAAAATAAAGGGAGTACTCATTATAATAGAGATAAGGCCTCTCTATATTCGGATTTTCAATAAACAATTATAGGAAGAAAAAGTTCAATCAGAGTTAATCTCTCTCTCACACGCATAGGTATATATATATATATATATATATATATATATATATATATATATATATATATATATATATAGAGAGAGAGAGAGAGAGAGAGAGAGAGAGAGAGGGAGGTGCTAGTAGATGTACTTGTCTTTAGACACCTTTCCGTCGTTAAGTTTCTTAAGAGTTTACATAATTCTTGATAGTTTCCATCTAAACGGTGCTAATTATTCACGAATCAAATAACTTTTTAATCAAGGGTAATGCAACAAAGCTATCACAATGGATATGGAGAAAATGATGGCATTTGAGACCACTGCTTTTTCACATGGACTGTGATGCTGACTGGATATTCGAAAGAATCTTTTCTTTTTTAAGGATGGAAAATGTTCAAATATAAGCATTAAAAATCAATTTATAACTTTTCTCCACATAGTGCAGGAAACCGCATTCTCTAATGGAGTGCAATGGGTATACAAAGAGGTGAAAGTATTGCAATTCTCACTTAGGAACTTTAAGATAAGTGAGTAAAATCTACGTTGAGATCCTTAAAAAAAAAATTCAGAGATATAGAAAGAATAGTAACATTACGGAAAGATACAACTTTTACCAAATGTGAAGTAGGATTTGTATATGCACTAGCTATCTATCACTTTAATAGAAGAGAGCTTGACGAAAAGATTATAGCGAGACTTCAATTAGTCAATTGAAGTCTAATGAATAGTTGGGGCAGCAATGTGTTAGATTTGCTATATGTAGGAGTGATAAAAAAACACTTCAAATATTTCACGTATGCAAGCTTTCCACCATTCTAATGGAACACTATAGAAAAGTGAAATATACGTATATCCATAAAGGAACCTCTTTATGTTGTTCATATATTTTGGTGGTGATGTGTGTCAAAAATCTTAGCACTATCGACACAACTTTTTCCCTCTTCAAGAATTGTTTTCCCAGGCTTGTATATATGCCTATAACCCTAAGGGGTCACTTATCTTTGTATTGTTTCACTTGGTAATTCATTCAGTGTTGTGTTGCACTCTGAGCTCTTCTTCTTCCTTGTGTTGTTCACATGCTTTCGTAGACCTCAAACTCAAAGAATTGGTATCAGAGAGGGCCGCCACTTCATTTAGGGCATTGTCAACAACCTTCTAGTCATAGTCTTGAAATTGCATGAAAATTGGTGAGCATATTCGAGGTGATCTGATATGAGCTTGTTTTGGCCTTTAAATGCACTATCATAGTGCCTATGTAGGCAATTTGGTCCTTTTGTGCCAAGCATATTGTTGATAAATGATATTTAGCACATGCTTCCCCATTGTACATAGCTTCAAGAATGCTAAATTCTGTAAAACTCAGAATAGAGTTACATTAGATTAGCTCAAAAGTTAAAGAAAGGTAAAAAATCGTGATTCTCTCGAATCAAGTATAAAAGGAAGAACTTGAGTGGAAAAAGGGGCTCAATCATTTGTAACTTTTCTTTTGATGAATTGAGTGCTCTCTTGGCTGTCTACTTTCTTCTTCATCATGGTATCTTTGCATTGTGTTTTGTGTGAGGATTTGTGTGCAATTTGGTTGATCATTCTACTGTGGATGTTGTTGGAACATGTTTATGGAGTGTACGTTGAGTCTTTGTTGTTGTAATGTGAAGTTTTCCTCGTTTGCAAAAAGTTGTTTGAGCATGAAGTGAGCACACTTGTGCCTACATGAAAGATTAGTACTTTTGCTTGTCATATTTGAATCCTACGTGAAAAATGGCATGGAAAATGTACTTGAATCACTCAATTTGATGCATGTATGAGGAAGTTCTGAGCATTTGAAGTTTTCCGCTTTGACTGTGCAAAAAATCGTGTTCTCAGAAACTCATGTTTTTTCATCTTACTTTTCACTTCAACTCAACATGGATTTCTTGACTAGTTCATGCACACATCCTTTGTAAGTGATTGATTTGTGGTTTTTGACGCATTAGTCTCTAAGCACCAATCGGGTAAGCTCGTTCTTGGATTGACAATTCTAAAGTGATTCCATTCCTTTCTTTTCTGAGTCATCAAGTCCCTAATGCTACAATGAGACAGATGTTCCATAAGATGAAGGAAGGAAACATCTCTTTTGGCACCATTGCCAAGGACAAGTAACCTAGATTGGAGGTGCCAAAATCACAAGTAAAATTCACTTTTCACTTCAGAATTAGATCTCCTTTGTTGTGGATATCCAAGGATGAAAGAAGTACATGCCAGGTATTCTCATTTTAGTTAGGGATTAGGAGGACAAGACTTTGAGTCCCTTGTAAAAATTCAATCAATTGAGGTAAGAGGATGGTCATGTGGGAGCCTTGCACAACTCAAAGTGGTTATCCTCTCCTTGATTGTTTGAACTTTTGCATTTACTTATACACCTTTGTTGGAAGATTAAGAGTGGAAAGTTTTGGGGAGGTAGGTAGTGTGGAGCTGAGTGCTAACAATCTTGTAAAGTTTTGTGATTTCAAAGTATTTAAGTTTTTTACTTTTAGTATCCAAGAACAAAATACCCAAAAACAAATTAAAAGATATTGAAAAAAAAACAACAAATAGGAGGAGCATGCAAAGGAAATCTTGAGAGGGGTGGTAGGAAGAGAGGATTGAAAGGAGTCATTTTCTGAGAATTCTCATAGAATCATGATTTTATGCACCTTGTGAAGCTTCTCAAAAAATTGTGTTTTTCACCAAGGAAAATGTGAGAGAAAATTGTGTTGTTTTCTCTTTAGGAAGTTCAAACACTCACAAATTTGTGGTCTTATCTTCAGAAAATTCACCAATTAAATTAGGTTGTGATGGATTTTCCTTGCTGATGTGGAGAAAATCATGATTCTCTAGATGATTCTGGGAAGCACAACATCATGACTTTTTGTGAGGAAACTGAAGAAGGTCGCAACCTTTTGCTTGTCTCTGGTAAATTCAAGACAATCATGATTTTGTGGTGTTTTTAAGGAGTTCAAGACAATCATGATTTTGTGGTGTTTTTAAGGAGTTCAGAACATTGGGATTTTGTGGTGTTTTGTCTTCTAGGAGTTCAGAGGAAAGCGCAATTCTTTGGAGGTATTGGGGGCAAAACATTGTGACTTTTAAGAAGCAAAAACCTATGAGAAAATCATGAATTCATGGGATCAAAAAATGGAGAAAATCACGACTTTGGGAGTGTGGGTCTCCTAGAAGTTGGGAAAAATTTGTCTCTTTGATCAACTTTTAAGGAAGAAATCACGATTTCCAAAAGTTCAAAAAAGGCCTCTTTGTTGCTTTTGGGGAGTAGAAAATTGTGACTTTTTGCAATGGAACTTTTGAGAAAATCACGATTGGGTGATCCATAATTTGAAAAAATTACGACTTTGTGAAGTTAAAAATTGCGATAAAATCACGACTTCTTGCAAGCACTATAAAAGAAAGAAAATAAGGTCAAGACAGTCACTTAGAGTGTAAGAGAGAGAGAGAGGGAGAGAGAGAGAGAAAGAGAGAGAGAGCTGACAGTCGTGACTTTCTGAGGTCCTGCATTCTAAGCAACCTTGGCTATCGTTTGCAACCCAAATAATCCCAAGAGAAAGAGGTAAGCTCCAAGCATACTTATGTAATAAATTGGAGAGAGAAAAATAGGGGAAATTCCATTTTTTTCTGTGACTAAGCAATCACGACTTTCGGACTTTTTAGTTTCTACTTTAACTAGAAGGGTTTTGAGTTTTTTGAGTTAAGGAGAGATGAAAAGGGGAACGGGCACCTTTACACGTATAGGAATGTGAAAAAAATAAGTGATATCAGAGTTTAAAAGAGAGAAAATCGTGACTTTCTAAAGTGTTTGAGGGGGAAAACTTCTGACTTTTTGGGAAAATAATAAAAAATTCAAAAATTAAGAGAAAAAAAGGAACATTTTTTGGACTACCAGGGTTCAAACTATCGTGATTTTCTCAATTGCATGCTTGCTAACAAAATCACGACTTTTTGCAAATTTGAGATGTGAGACAATCGTGATTTTTTAGAATCTAGACTTGAAAAAAAACGAGAAAAATAAGAATTGCAAAAATTGTGATTTTTTGGACTACAAGGATTCAAGAAAATCATGACTTTTATAGTGACACACACTCAAAACATCGCGACTTTTTGCAAGCTCCTTCCAAAAATACGATTTTTTTGGGTAACTAAAGAGCACAACATCATGACTTTTTGTAGTTCTAAGGTGAAGGAAATCGCGATTTTTTGGAATCTAGACACGTGAAAAAAATCGTTACTTTTTGCTAAAAAAATCACGACTTTTTGCTAAAAAATCGTGACTTTTTGCTAAAAAAATTGTGACTTTTTGCTACCTCTTGCCTCTATTGTGCAAAAGTCCTTTGCCATAGAAAAGTTTTGTATCAAAACATCACACCATAAGTGAAAAAGGGGAAGAAAAAAAAGGTAAGAAAACTGTGACTTTTTGGAGGTTAAAGTGAAAGAAAAGCGTGATTTTCTACAAAAATTTTTGAAAGAAAGAAGAAATATTTGGAAAAGAACCAAAATGAGATTTTCAACTGTAGAAAATTGTGATCTTTTGAACAACATTTCTGAGTTGCCTGCCTACTACAAAATCTCGACTTTTTGCAAAGTGCAGTACTTGGAAAAATTTTGACAAGAGAACAACATAATCGCGACTGCAAGACTAAGGTGTGAAAAAAAAACCGCAATTTTGTGAAAGTTGGACACTTGAACAAAGTCACGGCTTTTTTCTTCTATTTGTGCAAAACTTATTTGCTAGAATATTTTCCATCAAGAATTACAAACTTGGTAGAACAAAATCCCGACTTTTTGCATTTGAAAGTGAAAGAAAATTGCGATTTTCTACAAAGAATCTTTGGATAATAGGCAAACTCAAGGACTTGATGGGAGAAAAAATGCACAAGAAGGAAAACATTTGAAACATCTTTTGGGTCACAAAACTAAAGGGAAGACATCTGGAACGGGTGGAGGTAGAAAGGATAAAAAAATTACGACTTTTTGTCAAATTTCAATAAAAGAGAAAATCATGATTTTTTGCTCAGGGTTTTTGAAAAGAGTTTGGAGAAGCAGAGTAGTTGGCAGGGAGTTGGTTGAAACATACACAGAGGAAGATAAAAGCCATACATAAATTTTGTCATGAAACTGAGAGGGGAAAGGTAGTGCCTGATCCAAACCCTAACCCTAGTATTGATCACTCTCAAGACTTAGACAATCAACAACCCACAAATAGGATGTAGAAAGAACATGAGCATGAGGGGGACTTTAGAAACATTCTCAACTATGAGTTTACCAATAGATTTGGAGCATACATCTACAAATATGGAATCCAAAGCTATGTGGTTAGACTTAGTTCAAACTCAATATTTAATATGACTCCCATCACACAGTTTGTGAATGAACACTACATGGAAAGGGATGGGACAACTTGCATGATAACCACATACCCTGAAAACACAAATGAGCAAGGAGAGGTGGCTAGTAAAAGAGCCATGAGAGATGATGAGGATGAGGAAACCCTAACTCCTAGAGGTCAATCCATCTTTGCTCACCAAGAGCAGGTGATCAAAATTACATGTGACCAGATTGATACTTTGCTCTACATGAACCATAAAACAAGAAATCTATGTTGGGCCACCTATCTAGACACACAGGCAATGCCCCTTCACACATGAACATCAGGATATTGAAAAATTATCATGAGCCTAGGGAATCCCTAACCTATGTGAATGAGGAGGGGAAAAGATTTCAAAAATTAGTAGAGGAACTAAAAGGCTCTTACACTTGTCAAATAAGCCAATCTTTCCTACAATTCACCCTTTACACCAAGAAATGGAAGGAGAGTATGTAAACCCTAATTCTTTTGAGTTTGACACACAAAATGGTAATAGACCAAATAACATCAATGACCAAGCCAATTAGCCAAGAGAAGAGCACAAGGGAAATTATATAGAATTTCCACAGATGCCACCATTGAGGGTAAATAGAAACAATATCCAAGAGCATAGAAATAGGAGACATAAAGGGAAAAATGCACCAAACCTCAACATACAAGGGAGAAACAATAGAAAAAGGAATGGGGGATAGTATAGAAGACTGAGACCTACACAAGTAGTGAAGAGTATGAGAAACCAATATGATGGTTCCTTTGATTCCCTATGATCATGTTGCTAAGCTCAAACAAGTGCTCAAGGCTGAGAAAGTGGAGGATTATTTCACTCAGTACCAAGCATCTGGATTACCATTCATCTCTAATGTGGTTTCAATTGCTGAAATGGAAAGCTTAGGGTTTGTATAAACCTCAAGAAGCTTAATGGTGCTGCCATTAGGGATAATTACCCATTGCCCATTACTAACCATTTTCTAGAGAGAGTAGCTAGAAAAGAAGTACATAGCATCCTTGATAGTTCCTGTGGATACAATCAGGTAGGTATAGTCCCAAAGGATCAGCAGAAAACTTTATTTGTAACAAAATGGGGAGTATTTGCATTTAGGGTTATGCCATTTGGCCTAACTAATGCACCTCCTACTTTTCAAAGGCTACTGTGCCATGTATTCAAGGAATTTCTGAGAACGACCATGGAAGTCTATGGGGATGATCAGTGTACATTCTCTTCAAGAAGACCACATCACCTAGGAGACCTTAGGCAAATCTTTGAGAAATGTAAACTCTATAGATTCTGCATGAACGCTAAAAAATGTGTCTTTTTTGTAAGACAAGGTAGGATCATAGGGCACATAGTATCCAAGAATGGTATTTCAACCAATGAAAAGAAAAAAAAAAGTGAAATCTAAAATGCCAAGACCCACAACTGTGAAAGAGTTGCAAGCATTCATGGGATACAATAGAAGATATGTTCATAACTATGCCATGATTGCCAAGCCATTGTATGCCTTAATTACAAAGTTTGAGTGGATTGATGAGTGTGAGGAGGATTTCAAAAAATCAAAATCTTGGCTTAGTTCAACACCAATTTTGAAACCACAAAACTGGGAAAAAGATATTTCATGTGCATGTGGATGCTTCAAACTTTGCATCAGGATGCATATTAGCCCAACGAGTTGATGGAACACAATTGGATTTTCCAATTGCATATGCAAGTAGAAAACTAAATCAAGCTGAAAAGAATTATACAACCACAGAGAGGGAAGGATTAGGCATGATGTATGCAGCCAACAAATTCAGACATTATCTCTTGGCAAATAAATTCAATTTTTTTGTGGATCATTAAGCTCTGCTATATCTAGTCAACAAACCTTGTAACATAGGAAGAATAGTGAGATGGTGTTTGCTACTAATGGATTTTGACTTTGAAGTGGTAGTCAAGCAAGGAAAAACTCACATTAGGGCAGATCATCTATCTAGATTGTGTAATGGAGAAAAGCCACAAGGAGTAGATGATGAATTACCTAACACATATCTTTTCATAGTAGAAGGAGTTCCCACTTGGACTGAGGAGATTGGGCCATTTTTGAGTTTTGGACCCCAATTTAGAAGGCAAGACGTGATTAAGGAGATAAGTCAAACTAAGAATTATCTGCTACTCTGTGGACACATGTACTATATTCATGCCTCATGACTCTTGTTGAGTTGCATATTTGGATGAGGAATAGAGGAGCTATTTGGAGAAGGCACATCATGCTCAAGATCTTGCCCATGATGAAAAGGTACACCCATTGCCACAAGATTTTCATCAAGAGGGAGGGTCTAGGAAGATGGACATGTCAAGCTACATCATCAAGTGTATTTACAAAGCCTCGATACATTGGAAAGATAAAAAGTTCCTAGGTGGAGGACAAATGCTAACAAGAATTGTATACTCGGCTTTAGAGGAGGAAGATGAACTAGAGTAGATGCTTAGCTACAAGGAACTAGAGGCTTTTGTGGAAGTTCAGAATGCAAAGTCTCCAATAGTAGTAGGAAAGAATAGAAAAGAAATAGAGGTGTCACTAAAGCCTACCACCCGATAGACTACCAGGAAGTCAATGCAAAAGGTAATGGAGGTGGTGGGTGGAAAGCCTCTCAAGAAGAGATTGAAGCTAGATGGGGATATTGTAGAAAAAGATAGGATCTCAGAACTCACCCTACTAGAAATACAAGAGTATGAAGGAGACCATGTCACTATAAGGGTGAAGGAAGACCCAAAGGGGGTGGGAGTGCAACTAGAGTAGCCTACTCAAGAAGAAGTGGTTACTACTCAACAGGAAGTTCAAGAGGACAATGCCCCATGCCCCCCGTGATGGCCAAGCAAAAATTGTATGCTTATTATTTGCAAGGGAGTGAGGACAAGAGGCTGAAAAATGAGGAACATTACCAAAAGATGTTGGATGACTTTTTTGACAAGGCCACTGATTGGACAGAGGAGGAACTTTGAGAATACAAAGAAGTACATGAAAGCATCATACATGCAAAGACACAGGCAACTTTCATAAAGAAGGAGAGGGAATTAAAGAAGATTTTTGAAATTCTCTGCTTAGTCAAGCAAAAAAGGAACTTGCTGGCACCAAAAAAAAATCAAATTTGTCAAGCCCACCAAAGACAAAGAACTCCAAGAAGAGGTAGTGGAGGATGAAAAGAAGAGGATAAAGAAAAGCAATAAGAGATTTTCCAAGGAAGAGGAGGAGAAGAGGCACTATGAACAACCAACCCCATTCCTTCCAGAACCTCCAACATGCCTGCTAGAAGGAGGACCAATACTCGTGCACAGAACGGGCATGCAACTCATGCCCTTTCCATAGCCACCAATGCCAAATGAAGAAGAGGAGGATGATCAAGCTGCGAGGAGTGAGGAAAATAATGAGGGAGGATTTCAATTCCTAGAGAACATCTAGATGACTCCTTTAGAAGAAAAGCATATGGAGAAGTTTGCCATTCAAAAGCTAAAAGAGCTAGAACAAGAAGCCGACATAGATGTTTTTTTTATGCATCTATGGGATTTGGGCTCCACGTAGTAAACGAGGGACTAGAAATAGACATAGAGAAAATAGTGGTTTTGACCACTAGCAAAGTAATTGAAGTTGAAGAAGATATTAGTGTGATCCAAGAGGGAGAACACCAAGATCAGGTGGAAGAGGAGAGGCATGATGTCAAACTAGCACTGTGTATAGAAGGCTAGATAGATGAAGATGTAGTGATGAAGGTAGTCAATGCACAAGAGAAAGAAGCAAAAGCATATAAAGAGAAGATTCAAGACGTGCTTTCAGATATCGTAACAATACTATGTGAAAAGGTGGAAAAAGGGAAGAAAGCAAAGAAGACGGTGAACCGAAGGAACACTAGGACAAGGAGGGACACCAAGAACCAAAGTGCACATATGTTGGTGAGCCTAGAGGTATAATGCTAGATGTAAATCTGGAAGAGGAATATCATGAAGGGAGGGTAGTGTTGCTATATTTAGGTAGTGATGTGTGTGAACACTCTAGGACTATCGAGCACTTTTTTCCCTCTTTAGGAGGTGTTTTCCCCCGGCTTGTATATACGTCTATTGCCCTAATGGGCTACTTATCTTTGTACATTCTAGTGGTAATACATTTAGTATTGTGTGTTGTGCTCCAAGCTTCTTCTTCTTCCTTGTGCTATATGCGTGCTTTCGCAGATGTCTAACTCCAACAATTGGTATCAGAGTAGGTCGCCGCTTCATCTAGGGTGTCATTGACACCTCTCCGGTTGCAGTCTCACAATTGCATGAATTTTGGTGAGCATACTCAAGGTGCTTTAGAGTTCAAAACTGCTTCATTTTGTGGTGTTGAAATCGCGTCTGTAGTTTCAGTTCGCCAATATAAGCGTCTCAAAGTCTGCTACAGGTTTAGTAGAATTCATCTGGGCAATTTTGATCAACGTTTTGAGATACAATGAATTTTTTGCATCAAGGTATTTTAGTCACTGGCCATGGCTGAAAGCAATGATGTATTCCGTATGTTGGTTGTTGAGGATAAGTTGGATGGTACCAACTACCCATTATGGGCTTATATGATGCACCATGTATTGGTTGCAAAAGGACTATGGAACATAGTGCAGGGTGTTGAAAAACATCCTATCAAACCTGCAACTGTTACAACTACAGGTACTGAAGCTGATGCAGAAGGTGTCAAAGATGGTGATATTCTGTAGATTCCTATTCGTGTTGCGGTTTCTACTACACCTACTACATAGAAAATTTGTTGGGATGGCAGAGATTCCTAGGCATATGCATTGATAGCTTTGTGTGTCAAATGTGCCATTATTCCTCACATTCTCTCTTGCAGAATACCTAAGGATGCTTTGGATACAAGTACCACATTGTACCAGGCTAGGAATGAGGCTCTTGTTGCTTACCTCTGAAAACAGTTGGAGACTGAGCACATGAATGAAGGTAATTCTATGGATATCTTTTTTATAAAGATCAAGGATTTGAAGGAACAATTGATTTCTGATGATGAAGTCCTTCCTGATAGTTCACTTGTATAGACTAATCTGAATGGTCTTCCTGACTCATATCAGAGTTTTGCTTCTACTCTTTGGTTGATGATGAAAGAAAATCCAAATGCCTTAACATTTGAAGAATTAGTTTCTATTTTATTGTAGGATGGTCAGTCTAGGCAGAACAGGTCTATTATGCATGTTGCAAATCAAGCTTTCCTGGCTAGTCAGAAGGGCAAAGGAAAATGGAGCTCTTGATCAAGTAGTAAGCAAAAATCTGTTAATTCCACATAATCCAAGAAAGAAGAAAAAGATGAGAAGAAATCCAAAAAGAAAAAATTGTTTTGCAAATATTGTAAAGCAAATGATAATGTCATTAAAAACTTTCCAAAACTGGCTACTAAAGAGGCAAAGAAAAAAGAGGTTGGAATGGTTGTTGCAAAGGCCTCTACACCGAAAACAAAGTCTGCTAATCTTGTGTAGGATGAAGAATGGGTGTTTGCTACTGTTTGCACTTTTGACCCATCTTCTCATGAGCAGTGCATGTCTGTAGTAGATTCAGATGTTTTGTACTTTGATAGTGGGGTGACCAAACATATTACCTCACAGCGCAGTTTCTTCTCTTCACTGGAGCGTGTCCCTACAGGAAATATTGTCACATGCACCAACAACTCCTTTTATCCTATCATGGGAGTTGTTAAGATCATTTTGACAATTGCTGATGGTAGTTCTTTCACTTTGTCCGATGCTTTATTTGTGCCAAGGATCAAGAAGAATTTGTTATCAGTTTTGGCTTTAGCCAAGATTGGCTTGGTTCTGAAATTTGTTGATGCCAAATGTACAGTTCATGATCTGTCAAATGGCGATGTGATTATTGGTTCAAGAATTTGATTTTGTGGGTTGTATAAGCTCATAGATTATGAAAAATCTATGAATGATTTAGCATGTGCAGTACATGATTCTCAAGCTATGTCAATTGCAAAGCTTTGGCATGCACACTTTGGTCATCTGAATTTTACGAGTTTGCTACACCTGCAGAAATAAAAAATGGTGTCCTCTTTGCCCAAAATTGAGGCAACCGATAAACATGTATGTGAAGCTTGTATTTTGGCCAAAATGTAACATTCCTCATTTCCAAAAGATGGTTCAGTTTGAGCTACACAAAAATTGTAGCTTGTTCACAGTGATGTCTGTGGTCCTATGCAGACTCCCTCTTTTGGAAATTATATTTACTTCGTGACTTTCATTGATGATTTTTCCAGGCATGCATGGTTATATCCACTGAAAGCAAAGACCGAAGTGTTTATGTGATTCAAACAGTTTCTGGTTTTGGCTGAAATCTGTCATCATGTAAAATCAGCACCCTCCGTTCTAATCAAGGGGGGAATATATGTCTTCTGACTTTAATGCATTTTTGGTTGAACGTGGGATAAAACATCAATGTGCAGTGCTGTTTACACCTCAATAGAATGGAGTTTCTGAATGGAAGCACATGTCACTCATGGATATGGCGAGGTGTATGGTCAAGAGTCAGGCTTTACCACATAGTTTTTGGCTTGAGGTTGTTATGTGTGCAGCATATGTACTTAACAAGTGTCCCACTAAAGCAATGCAGTCTATCACTCCATATGAGGCTTGGCATGGTTGCAAGCCATCTGTTGCTCATCGGTGTGTTTTTGATTGTCTAGCATATGCATTAGTGCTTGAACAACATCACAGAAAATTGGATGATAAAGCACCAAAATGTATTTTTGTTGGGTATAGTTCTGAAAATAAAGGCTATCATCTATATCATCCACAAATTAAACGTATTTTGGTTAGCCGTGATTTTTTTTTTTGTGGAAGATATTATTCAGCCATTGCTTTCATGTACTAAGGAGACATCTATTAGCTCCAAAGGCATGTATGATACTTTGCTGCCTCTTTTTACACATGGACAGTCTAGTGTTGGTACTAATGAGGCAACTTCTCAACCTTTGCATGTTTCATGTGATGATGCAGATCATTCCATTTTTTATGCAGATTTACATGGTGCACTTGTTGATGAGAGAGTTGATATTGATCAGGCAAAAACTATGCCGAAATCGTTGGTGCACTTTGTGTGACAGCAAATTAGATGCACCTTTGTCATATTGTACTCGGTCAGGCTCTCATAGTGCCTCTTTTGCATCAAGTTGCTATGCTATGCTGCCTCTAGTTTGTGTGATTAGACTCAACCTGTTTCGTTTGATGAAGCATAAAGTTTTGAACATTGGATGGTTGCAATGCAATCTGAATATGATGCTATTATGAAAAATGGTACCTAGTCTTTATGTGACTTGCCTCCTGGAAAGAAGGCCATTGGCACCAAGTGGGTATACAAGTTGAAGTGTACACCTGATGGAACAGTTGACACGTATAAGGCTAGGCTTGTTGCAAAGGGTTATGCACAAAGAGGCATTGATTTTGATGAAACCTTTGCTGCTACTTTCCGAATGACTATTGTTTGTAGCATATGTGCACTTGCAGCTCATCATGGTTGGAATGTACATCAATTAGACATTACTAGTGACTTGCATGAAGAAGTGTATGTTTTTCAACCCCATGGCTTTGTGCAGAAAGGACATGAAAACCAAGTGTGCAAGTTAAAGAAGGCATTATATGGTTTAAAGCAAGCACCATGTGCTTGGTATGAAAAGATACATGCCTATCTCATTGCACATGGTTTTAAGAACAGTTCAACTGAAAGCACCTTATATGTTAAGTGTTCTAATGATGTGCTTGTGATCATTGAGGTGTATCCTGATGACATGCTGCTAACTGGTCCTCATGACATGCATATTGCTGATTTTAAGGCTGATTTTCATGCCTCATTTGAGATGTCTTATTTGGGGCATTTGCATCACTATTTGGGCATTCAATTTATGCAAGTTGATGGTGCAATGGCTTTGTGCCAAATGAAATATTTTGACACATTATTGGAGCATTTTGGCCTTGAATACTGTAAGCCTATTGCCACTCTTACGGAGGCAGGTTTACGATTGAGTCTTCATGATGTTGGAGATGCATTTGATGTTGTTCTTTATCAGCATGCTATTGGATGCTTGATTTACTTATGCATTACTCGGTGAGATATTCAGTTTGTTGTATCATAGATGAGCAAGTTTATGCATTGCCCAGGTGTCAAGCATTGGTAGGTGGTTAAGCACATCTTTCACTACTTGAGTGGTACCCGACTACTTGGATTGTTTTATCCCAAGGGGGGATCACTATCGCCAGATTTCCATGCTTTTTCTGACAGTGATTGGGCTATTTGCTATGACACTCGTGTGTACACTAGTGGCTTTTGCTTCATGCTTGGTAGCTCATGTATATCTAGAAGCATTCTATTGTGGCCACTTCTAGTTGTGAGGCTCAGTATAGGGCAGCTTTCACAGCGATTGTTGAGTGTGTCTGGCTCAGATGCCTTATGGCTGATTTGGGTGTAGGTTAGTCTTTTGCCATCACCATCTTCACTCATAATCAGAGTGCATTGGTAGTTGTGAGGAACCCTATGTTCCATGCTCGCACTAAGCACATTGAGGTGCATTTTCATTATGTCAGGGAGAGGTTCTCTGTTGGGGAGATCCGCTTGACATATGTGCCCAAGCATGAGAACATTGCAGACCTTTTTATGAAGGCTCTGCCTAGGGAGAAGTTTGAAGCTTTCCACAAAGCTTTGGGCTTACTTCCTTTTGTGGACTGATTCCACATAGTTTGGCACTTCCTTATACATGAGTGCCAGCTCCTTGTTCACTGCATCACTCCTAGGGGGAATTCGTTGATATATTTAGGTAGTGATGTGTGTGAACACTCTAGGACCGCCGGGCACTTTTTTCCCTCTTTAGGAGGCTTTTTTCCTTGGCTTGTATATATGGCTATTGCCCTAATGGGTCGCTTATCTTTGTACATTCTAGTGGTAATACATTCAGTACTGTGTGTTGTGCTCCAAGCTTCTTCTTCTTCCTTGTGTTGTTCGCGTGCTTTCACAGACGTCTAGCTCGAACAGGTAGTACTCCCAAAAAGTACAAAATTCATGATGCAAGAATTCACTCAAGGGGAAGAAGAGGTTAGGGAAGCAGCAGGGGCAAAACAATAAGTATTAAAGAGGATTAGAACTAAAAAGAAAAGGAACGACATGGAGAACATCAAGGACAAGAAATGCAAGTCTTCATGGACAAGAAGGTGGACTGAAGGAACCCTTAATGGAGTTAAAGATACGAATGAAAAATCAAATGGAAGATTTCTCTGACGGTTCAAGGATGGGCATTCTAGCTGGAGTGGAAATGGAAGAAGACACAACAATACTATGAAAGATACATCTCCAAGAATAGGAATAGATTATGAAACTTCAAACGCGAAACGAATCTCTTGTGAAAGATAATGCTCATCTCCAAGAGAAGATTATCAAAATGGTACAAGAAGCGATTGCACAAACCAAAAAGTCAGGGAAGAAGAGGAAGCAAATGTAGCTCTCAAGGTGGATCTAGAGGAGAAGCTCCATGCAAAAGACCAGGAGTTCCAAAAACGTCGAGTAGAAGGAGAAGCCAAGGAAGAGAAATTCAAAGAGTACCAAGCCCTACTCCAGCAGAAAGACAGGGAACTATAAAACCAATCAGAAGAATTTCAAAGGAAGGCACAAAGTTAACAAGGAAAAGACACATAATTTGAGATTCAAAAGAGGAGGTACAGTGTATTATACTCCTCCTTCAAAGAAGTCAAGGAACATAATGAAGAACCGTTGTCCATGTTGGATCTGGATAGTAGTACAACTATTCAAGGGAGTGAAGAAGTAGGGAAAGTCAGGGAATTAGAAAGAGAGATTGAAGAGCTAAGGACGGAGAACCAAAGGCTAAAAGAGCAACTGCATGGGAAGGAGAAACTAGAAGGGCAAGCTACAGAGGTAAGTAAGCTAGCCAAGGACATGTGAGAGCAATATGAGAGATTCAAAGCTCAAGTACAAGTGGAAATGCATAAATGCAATATAGAGCTCCAAAAGGATACTTAGAAAATGAAAGAGTGGGGACAAAGAATTAAGGAAATGGAAAGTTTAATTAGAGACCAAGCTCAAGAGGAAAGCCATAAAATAGAAGAACAAAAGTTCAGCCCTATCCGAGACACAAAGGTAGAGGCCACAAAGGGTATGGAAGTGAATGTTCAATTTGATGAACAAGATCAAGAACCAGTAGAACCGGCTTGTACACTACTTGTAGATAGAAGTAATCGCATCAAACACTTAAGAGAATTTTATGAGAGATGCAAATCAAAGCTAATTCGGTTCCTATTTCAAAAACTCAAAAAACCAATCAGGACACTATCCAATTTTGACAACATGGATGTGCCCTTGTAGTATCTAGGTGAATCCATCAAGGAGTATCAGATTGGCATTTTGGAAAAGGAGCGAGACTACTTTTTAGAGTATTTAGAGAGCCATTTTGTTTTATCTAAAGATTTTTTCCATAAGGTAAACCCCCGATGGAGGAGGGTATTTTTGGTGAATCATAAAGAGTGCAAGCATGTATGGACAGAAGCACTAGTAAGCTTAAAGCTAAATACGACATATTGCCCATTTGCTTGCAAAAGGGATTGATCAACATTTTGGGAGTGGCAAAGAAGTTGACAAAACCCAAGGGCTGGTTAAATTTTGCCAAGTTAGGAGGTCCTTCGTGAGATGGCTCACCAACAAAATCATACATGTTAAATGTAATTGATACCATTCTATCAAATATGCAAGAAGTGTAGGAATATACCATAATTGTACAGATTAGGATACTTAAAATGATAAAAGCATGTTTGGGAAGCTTCTCAGAGGTCAACATCAGGACCTTGACATTTTTGGGCTTTCACTCTGGCATTGACATGTTACTACTTGATCTCAATGAGATGCTAGAAAAACAATGTTTGATGGCATATTTTGTTTGAATTATCTTCATGCAAAGCAACTTTTTACAAACATTTGAAGATGCTTTCTCAATGGGCTTCTTCAAGAGAGACTCATAGATTTTTGGAAAAGTATCTCTAGGACCCAAGGTGAGAATTGTGGAATATGAGAGCATATTTTTGGAGCATCAGAGTACGCATACATTAGATGTTCCTAAAGCCATAGTTAACTAGAGGAAGGCAATGATGGATCTGATCAATAATATCAATTGAGAAGAAAGATAGATATATTCAAAGTTCCAAGGGATGTACAATAGACAATAGACTTAGCAAGAAAACTCACAGCCAAGGATTTGTACATATAGTTTTGATGAGGGCATCAAAGGGTTTAGAAGGGGGAGGATGTTGAAAAACGATATTTAGCACATGCTTCCCCATTTTACATAGTCGTTAGGAACTTTAAATTTTGTAAAACTCAAGAAGAGTCTCTAAAGAGTTACATTAGAGTCTCCCTAAATCAATTAGTGTGTCTTAGATTAGCTCAAAAGTTAAGGAAAGGCCGAAAATTGCGATTCTCTGGAATCAAGTATAAAAGGAAGAACTTGAGTGGAAAAAGGGGCTCAATCATTTTTAACTTTTCTCTTGATGAATTGGTGCTCTCTTGGCTATCTACCTTCTTCTTCATCGTAGTATCTTTGCATTGTGTTTTGTGTGAGGCGTTTTGTGCAATTTGGTTGATCATTCTATTGTGGATGTTGTTGGAACATGTTTGTGGAGTCTATGTTGAGTCTTTTTTGGTGTAACGTGAGGTTTTCCTAGTTTGTAGAAAGTCGTCTCAACACAAAATGATTGCATTTGTGCTCACATGCAAGATTAGTACTTTGCTTATCATATTTCTATTCTATCATAAAAATGGCATAAAAAAGGCACTTGAATCACTCAATTTGGTGCCTGTATGAGGAAGTTTTATGAGTATTTGAAGTTTTCATATTTGACTATGCAGAAAATCATGTTCTCAGAAAGTCGTGTTTTTTTAATCTTACTTTTCACTTCAAGACAACATGGATTTCTTGACTAGTTCCTGCACACATCTTTTGTAAGTGATTGATTTATGGTTTGTGATGCATTAGTCTCTAAGCACTGATTGGGTAAGCTTGTTCTTGGATTGACAATTTTAAAGTGATTCCATTCCTTTCTAATCTCAGTCATCAAGTCCCTAATGCTACAATGAGAGAGATGTTCCATAAGATGAAGGAAGGCAACACATATGTAGAGGTTTCTCTTTCCCAGTACAAGCAACTCAAAGTTTAGTACAAGTTTAGCAAATCTTGCAAGGGTGGTTTTGTTCAACTTTTGAGATAAAATAATTTTTTTGCATTAGAGTGATCTATTCATTCAATGTCTTAACATGTGGCATCGTGAGTAGAAGGCCCTTCAAATCATCTCTTAAACCCCATCTAAATTGTCTTACAAAATAATCTTCATTCTCACTTGGCACGAAGATTATTTCATAAGAAAATTTAGATGGGGTCTAAGAGATGATGTGAAGGATATTCTACTCACGATGCTAGAGGTTATGGCATTGAATGAATACATCACCCAAGCCATTCAATGTGATAACTGCCTCTTTGAAAGGAAATAAGAGAAACAAGTAGAAGGAAGACTTTGCTAATGGAAACACTTCTACCCCACTCCTAGAGAAGAGCCAATGTCTAAACGTATGTAGATAGATGTAGCTAGGTTCCAACCTCTAACCCCACAAGAGAAACAAAGAGGGAGAGATAACAAGTTATGCCTTTATCATAGAAATAATGGCCATATTGCACTTAATTGTCCAAACAAGAGAAAAAACTAGAGAGTTGCAATCACGATTGTCAAGTAGAGAAATGAGGAAGTCGAGTTGTAAAGGAGACCATACAGCCTGACCATGATATAAGAAAGGGTCTCATAATTCAAGAGGCACCCACAAAAACATGTCTTGCACCTATCAAGTTAATCATGCCTAAGAAGACCCTTTCCCTTACATCCCTACTAGATTTAGGAGCCTCCTCATGTTTCATGGATAAAGGATTGGTTGAGAAACACAAGATTCTGGTACTTGAGAAGAACAAACCAATGGTAGATGGACAACCTCTAGCATCTGAGAATATTACCATGGAAACCACACCATTAAGAGTACACCTTGGTGATCACAATTCCCACATATGTTTCAATGTAATATCAAATCCAACAAATCTTGTTATCATTGGAATGCCCTGGCTAAAGAAACATAATCTAGACATCAATTGGGAGAAGAATAAAATCACTCTTTAGGATATCCATAAGAACCCAATATATGTATGAGCCAAAGCATTCATGCATGCAATAAGAAAGTAATTGACATATATGATCTATGCCATACGAGCTCAAGAATCCAAGAAAGATGATCTAGTGCAGCTACTAAATCAGTACCAAGGTTTTGAAGATGTTTTTAAAAAGAAGAATGCAGATATCCTCCCAATGCATAAAACTTATTATTGCACCATAGAACTTCAAGAGGGAGCACAACCACCCTTTGGACCAATCTATAGAATATCCCCAAAGGAGCTTATAGAATTATGCAAGATTATTGATAAGAATCTAGCCAAGGGGTTTATGAGAAACTCAAAGCCTCTAGCAAGATCTCCTATTTTATTTGTAAAGAAGAAGGATGGGACTCTCCAAATGTGTGCAGATTATCGTGGGTTGAATAAAGTCACTATAAAGAAGAGGTACCCTCTACATGCGTATCTGAGCTTTTCAAATGCCTTGAAAAGCAAAGTTCATCATGAAGATTGACCTTCGAGGAGCTTACAATCTTGTCTGGATCAGAGAAGGAGGTGAATGAAAGACAACATTTCAAACAAGGTATGTGTGTTTCGAATATATAGTCAAGCCATTTGGTCTCACAAATGCTCCAAACATCTTCAAGCATATGATGAATGATATTTTTTGAGAGTATTTAGATGATTTTGTGGTAGTATACCTAGATGGTATCTTGATATTCTCCAAAAATCTAGAGGATCGTGAATGTCATGTAAAGATAGTTCTAGAGAAATTAAGAGAAAAAGGTTTATATGTAAAATTGGAGAAGTGCTCTTTCCACTAGACAAAAGTTGAGTTTTTAGGATACATTGTATCAAAGAAAGGAATCTTTATGGACCCTTAGAAGATCGAAACAATCATTGATTGGCAACCATGTTCATGTGTTTGAGATGTATAATGTTTGTTAGGTTTTGCCAATTTTTATAGGATATTCATAACAAATTACTCCAAGATAGTGCCACCTCTCACAAAGCTTACATGAAATGCAAAATTATCATAGATCATCAAAGCAAAAAAATCCTTCTAGACCTTGAAATTAGCATTCAACACTAATCCAATTCTAGTTCATCTTGATCCTACCAAGCTTTTCTTCCTAAAGTCTGATGCATCACAATTTGCCTTAGGGGCCATTTTATACGAACATGGGGATGATGGACATCTGCATTGAGTTGCATAGATTAACCATCTTGGTAGAGATTGATCCATTCACCATCTTGGGAGAGATTAATCTAGTCACTTTCAAGCTCTAGTTACCAAGTACCATGAGAATACATCTAGTTTTCCATGCGTCCATGTTGGAACCATATCAGACTTTGCTATTGAGTGGGGAGAGACCTAATCCTTCACCACCTATTTCGATTGATGATCATGAAGAATTCGAAGTCGAGCATGTCTTAGATTCGAGAATATCCCAAATTTAGAGTACCTTGTTCATTGGAAAGGTTATGACATCAATGATGGCACTTGGGAACCTACAAAGAACCTTCAAAGAGCACCTATCAAAGTTCAAGAATTTCATAGGAGAAATCCAATGAAGTCAAGACCAGAGAACATGATTGCTCCTCTTGGAACTCATCGCTTGAGGGGGAGGTGATATCATCGACAAAGGAAACCATCTTGAATCTCAAATTCCATGTGAATTTATATATCTCATAATTGGTTCAGAATTTGGGTAAACTAATGCTTCCATTGCATCCAAAATGTGCCAAAACCCCAAGATTGACTGTCTACTTGCTAGATTCTAACATCTATAGGTCTTGTTTGGATTGTTGATATCATTCAATCATAACCGTATTTGATAACCGCCCTTGAACACCTATATAAGGAGGGCTTGGCAACATACATCCTCAGTTTTGAATATGCCACTCCTGGGAGCTCAAGGATTCATGATCTCCAAGTACTTCCCAAGTTCTTATTTGAGTTCTAATATTGTCTAATCTAGTATCTTGGACATCCTATTGTCTCTTGTTATAATCTCATAATACGAGATCTTGTCGAGTTATTTCTTGTATCTAGTTCATCTCCTGGAAGAGAGTTCTTGTAATTTAGATATCTTGTTTCATACCTACGATCCTCAGTTGATCTCTTGTATCATCTCTAGTCGAGTTATCCATACCTATTAGTCCCAGGTTGTTGGACTTCTTGTATAAGCTACTTATCATGGACAAAGGAAACCATCATGAATCTTAGATTCCACGTGACTTTCCATATCTAATGATTGGTCAGAATTTGGGGTCTGTTTTTAACTTTCTCATGATCTATGTGAATCCGTTCCTTAGAAACAGCTCTCCCCAAATAAGTAACTTCCCCCTTTGCAAAAAAACATTTCAGCATCTTAACACATAGTTTATGCTCTCTTAGTTTCCATAAAGTCTTCCCAAGGTACAATGCATGTTCATCAGTATCCTTAGAATACACAAAAATATCATCAAGAAAGACTAACATAAATTCATCGAGATAATCATGAAACACATAAATATTGGAGGAGCAATCGTCAATCCAGAAGGCAAATCTGTGAACTCATAATGACCATCATGTTCTAAAAGTGCGTTTTGGGTATGTCCTCAGACTTTAGTCTAATTTGATGATACCTTGATCTTAAGTCAATTTTAGCGAATATTGTGGCACTACTCAATTGACTCAGCAATTCATCTATGTGTGGAAGTGGATACTTGTTCTTAATAGTTTTCTTATTCAATCCCCTATGATTGATACAAATTATGTATGATCCATCTTTCTTTTTCTGAAACAAAACAGGTGCTTCCCAAAGTGAAACACTAGGTCTTATCAACCTCTTCTTCAATAGATCATCTAGTTGGAGCTTCAACTCTTTCAATTCATCAATATTGAACCTGTAATGTGCTTTACAATAAGGCTCATTTCGTGGATAGAGGTCTATAGCGTGGTCAGTTTTCCTAGGAGGAGGCATGCCCGACAGATCATCAAGAAATACATCTATGTACTCATCTAAAAGTTTTTTAACATATTCGGGTATTTCTTCTTCTTTTTTCTTCTTGTGAAGGTCATTCAAATGAACCAAATATGTTTCGCAACCTTTTTAAATACCCTAATCAACTTTATGGCAAAAATAGGAGAAAAACCTAAATTACACTTGCCTACAAGATGATGTTCCTTCCCCTCTATTTTCAAAGTAAGGATCCCACTTTCACAATCAATCATGACACTGTTATGAATTAATCAGTCCATTCCAATGATTACATCACATTCTCTCATTTCAATTACATGGAAGGTACCCAAAAACTTATGTTCACCTAACATAAATCAAGATTCTCAACACAGCCTCGAGTATAGTGTATCCTACCATTAGCCATCTGTACAGGTCTTTTGGTCTGCATCTCAATATGCAATCCTAAAGCCTCTACCAACTTAAGTGAAAGGAAACAATATATACTACTCGAATCCATCAAGAAAATAACCTTATGTTAGGATATGTCCCCATAATTCTAATCACCAATGCCCTTGAATGAGGAGAATTCATGCATTGAAGTGTGGGGTTAGAACACTTAAATTGATCATCCGTTCCCTCAGTTGTTATGTTTTCCTCTTGTAGATGAGCTATCTTTGCCTTTATAGAATGGTCGATGGCCTTGTTTCGACATTGAAAAGTGTGACATCCCTATTCTCCACATCTAAAGCAAAGTCCCAATCTTTTAGCCTCCTCAAAGAAATCAGAATCAGGTTGCAAGTGCACCGGTTCTTGCTTCTTAGGTGTATCCATCTGCTTTGGCCTAGTTTCTCCTCCTTCACCATTAATAGAGTTAGTCAATTTCTATCCATTCTGATTTGTTGAAGTAGGTCTTGGGGGTCGATGTCCTCTTGAGATAAACCTTTGAATGCCTTTTTCAGAGTAAACTTCTCCATCTTCTCAAGGTTTTTTGCTTTTGCAACCGCATCAAGAAAATCTACACATCTGGACCCCTTTACTTGATAGTGAACCTCTTCCCACAAACCATCAAAAGATTGTCTCTTTAGGGCATCTTTAGAAAGTTCTACTGCATACTTATGTAAATGTAAAAATTACTCCTTATATATATGATCTTCATCTTGCTTGAAGGAGTAGAATTCCTTTTTCTTTTCCATCCGACAATGTGGATAACAATAACGATTCTCTACTTGCTCTTGAAACTCTTTCCATAGGATTGCACCTTCACATGTTCTTGTTTGCATGTATGATTTCGACCACAATTTGGTGACTCCTCGCAAATGTAGAATTTCCACCTTTGCTTTTAATTCCTTACTAAACACGTGTAGATCAAAGAAATCTTTGAGTTCCTCAATCCAAGATTCAAGATCCTCTCCAATTTTCTTCTCACCATCAAATTCATTTAATTTTGCTCTTTTAAACACTTTCTTAAGTGCAGATTTTCTTGCATCATCATCTTCAAGTTCACGTTGTCATCTAGCCCTACTTGTGTTCAATGTGCCCGCACCATTACCACCTTCATCCTTGAGGTCCATTGAAGCAGGCAGTACCCTCTTTTTGTTTGTTGGATCTTTCTTTATGTAATTCTGCATTAAGTTTATGGATAAGCTCCTCTTATTCTTCTATCTTCTTCTTCAAATTTTGCATCTTGTCCCGAAACTCAGTTACCACTTATAATAAGTCTCCTAATATTCAATCACAATCCTACATAGAATAATAGACTTCAGCACAACAAGATATAAAGAAGAAAAATTGAGTATACGCAGAACAAGAAGAGAAAGAACTTTATTATCTGTGCAGATTTACAAACAATTTTGATCTACGTTACAAAATCTATTAAATAGCTTCAATGTGAAGCCTCATCCAACTGACCACCCCCGAGCTAATATTCATCCCAATCCCAATCACAATCACAATTTCAAAAGCCAAAAATGATCCTAATCAATCTACAAGCATCCTCCCTCCCTATCTCTCAGTCTTTGTTCTTTTTTTTGGATCTCCACCTTTTGCTAGCACACGACCAATCATGCCTTCCTAGACATGCACTCTTAGAATCTGCATGCTCCAAGATATCATCTTTTTCACATGTCTCATGCAAGATTTCCAGACCACCCATGCGACTAATTTTCATGTCCAAGCCCTGTAATGCAAAAGAAAAGGAATTAGCTTAAGCTTGTGAGACAAAAATATTCAGTTCTTCAATCTGTACAATAGTGTTAGAGATGCCTTAGGTCCAAATCTGCTTCCAGATATCACTTTTGAGCCCTGCAAAATTGGAAATTCTAGAGAGAGAAGAAGAAACATGAAAAATATCTTCATTAACCTATCTTCATGAGACCAATTGAGACATAAAACATAGGAACTATAAAAAATTCAATCATCTAAAGTTTTTCTATTAAGAGTACTCTACCTTTCTCTCATACAACACTTTTTCATATTCCTTCATCTTCATGCTCAAATTTAACACACAAATTTTATGCTACCACTTTCCAGAGAGAGAATGTAAAAACTTATTGCTACAAAATTTGGGATACATGATCAGAATATCCTAAACATAAAATTTCATTCTTACCTACACATCTTTTTTTTTTGGAAAATCAATGTCGCATCTTACAATTCTTCCTCTCTTTTAAGAACTTTGTCCTTAGAGTTGGAAAGAAAGATAATGTTCCATAAACTCATCTAAGCCAACCCATGTTAAATCTTCAATAGGATATGCAAACCACTTAACTAAAATTTCTACTATTTCAAGATTCCTTAGATGTCTAATTCTCCTATCCATTACAACTTCTGGTTCAAGCTCAAAAGTGGCAACTTCCTTCAACTTAGATTTGTCCTACAAATGTGATCAACATTAGGAACACACTTTTGAAGTAATCCAACATGGAGAACTGGATGAATTTTCAAAGTGTTAGGCAGGTCAAGTGAATATGCAAGAGAACCAACTTTCTTTAAGATTTTAAAAGGACCAGCATAACGTGGAGACAATCAAAGATCTTTGCCTAAAAGAAAATTTGATTTAGACATTTCTTCTAAATCAGATCATTTGTTCCAAATTCCAAGGGTCTCTTTTTGAGATCATGATATAACTTCTGATGTCTCTGTGCATCTTTCATGTTCTTCCTTACCTTATTCAGCTCCAAATCCATGTTTTCAAGCATCTTTTTGGATACCTCAACCTGATTTTGTGAATTAAAAAGTCAATGAGGTAGCAAATAATTATAGCCATACATTGCTTCAAAAGGTGTCATCTTAATAGGTGAATGCTATGCACAATTATATGCATACTCAACCATAGGAAAATACTCAATCCAATTGTTCTACATAGTTAATTGATGAATGGTCCATGACAACAAAGATGGTATCATGCCCACTTCTAGTCACATGCAACTTTCTTATGAAATCCATAGAGATGGATTCCCATTTTTTATCAGGCATATCTAATGCTTGTAACATACCACGACTCCTTTTAAATTCAACCTTAACTTGTTGACATTTTAGAAATTCACATACCTCCTAATATCATATTTCATACATGACAAGTAATATGAAGATACTTTTGCATAAGTTCTAGAAAAACCAGGGTGTGCATAGAAAGGTGCATCATGACAGTCATGCAGAATCTTTTCTTTCCAAATAGATTCTAAAGAAATACATAAACAAGAACTACAACACAAATCATTATTTTTGAAACAAAATTTTCCCTAAAATATAGAACCTAGATTTTTGTCCAAAAATTTCAAGATTGCTGCATAAAATAAACCTTCTTTTAATTCCTTTTCAATATTAAAATCAGAGGATAAAATAGAAATTGAATTGCACAAAGGTTTACGGCTCAAAGCATCGACCACTTTGTTTTCTTTTCTTGCTAAGTATTTAATATCCAAATCATCTTCACTTAGCAATTCTATCCATTGTTTTTATCTATTGTCAAGTAAAGGTTGAGTAAATATATATTTACGGCTCTGATGATATGTTCTTAATTCAAAATTTACTCCAAGCAATAAGTATCTCCAATGTTTAAGTGCATGAACAACCGCAAGCATTTCCAAGTCATGTGTTGTATAATTTAATTCATGTTTCCTTAGTTTCCTTGACTCATAAGTCACTACCCTTCCTTCTTGTGATAGTACGCATCTGATTTGACTTCCATTATGATGGAGAGTGTTAATCTCCAAAAGAACAAGCTATTCTTGATGTTAGATCATCTCTATATCAAGAACAACTATAAACTCCAACCAATTTTGGAAGACAAGTACCAAATTATCAAGAAAGTAACTAACTGTGAAGAAACTTGTTTCTCAGGAAAGTCTGCTGCACATTAATCAATCATTGACTAATCATTTGTGTAAAGTTTCAGATGAAACTTTGTAGAATATGTCGTCTAGAGCTTGTGCACCTTCTCCAAGTTAAAATACTTCAAATGCTTGAGTAGATTGTGAGAAATGACCCAAACAGTTTACCTATGTCTGAAACTGTCTCTCTGTAATGTCGACTTTGACACTTGCAACTTCTAAGACATGGTTCTCCAAAACTAGAACCCGTTTAAGCAAATCCTTTTAGCCATAGATGGATTACTTCTCAACTTAAATTTTGAATTCTCATTTGTGTAAAACTTTACACTATACACTGAGCACTGTCCATTTCTTTGATCATCGAATCTGCGCATGTTTCAGAAGACACTCAGAACTTTCTTACATATGAATGTTCTTATTCAAAATTCTCTCAGCCTGTTTGCAATTGAGCTCTCAAAATTTAACCATAGATAGATTAACTATGGATTTAGACATGTACAAAAGAATTTCTCAAAAGATTAAACACAGAAGGAGAATCAGAGAAAAGATCGACGTGCAATTCTCTGAAAACTTTTTCTTCTCATAAGTTTTCATACATCTGATGGATGACATACATAATGTTCATCTCATTCTCTCCTATTCTTCTATTCTTCACATCTATTGTCTTCTCTATCTCTTCTATATCTCTCTTTGACTATGAGCATGTATCTCTATATATATATATATACGAGTCTAACTCATCATTTTTCCAAATACATTGAATATTTAAAATATTAATGTACAAAAGAACTTTGTTTCTGAATCTCCTCTTTTCCTTGAAACTAATCTTCAATCTTTCATTCATCTTTCCACTTCTGGATTTTATGTAATCACTAATTGTTGATTGTTCTGCTCCAATAGCTCCCCCTCAATCATCAATTGTGATTACCGGCATCTTCTTTATCCCTGCCATATCTTTAAATCTCTGCAACTTTGGTCCATCCAAACTTTTTGTCATCATATCTGCAAGTTGATCTTTTGTAGGAGTATGCATGACTTCAATTTCTTTATCAATAACCTTCTCTCTCAAAAAATGATACTGAATTTCAATATGTTTAGTTCTAGCATGAAACACAGGATTTGCTGCCAAGTATAAAGAACTCATATTGTCTCCACAAATGATAGGAGTACTATGAACAACATCAAAACTCTTCATAAGTGTCTTTAGCCATATTACTTCCTTTGCAGCTTCCACCATGCCTTTATATTCTGCTTCTGTAGATGATAGAGCAACTGTATGTTGCTTCTTAGAGCACCATGAAATTAGCTTGTCTCCCACATAACACAAATATCCATGTGTTGATCTTCTATCATCAGAATTACCTGCCCAATCTGCATCACTGTATATTTTGACTCTTGTATCTGAAGTATATCCATAATATAGACCTTCTTTAAGTGTGCCCTTGATGTACCTACGTACTCTTTGTCTTGCAATCCAATGTTCCTTTCTAGGACAATGCATGAATTGAGATAAAACTCCAACTGCATATGATAAATCAGATCTTGTTAATGTAGCATAAATCAAGCTACCCACCAAACTCTGATAGAGCTTCATATCTTTGAATTCTTCTCCTCCATATCTAGTCAACCTGTGATTTACTTCCATTGGAGTTGGTGCTATCCTGTAATCTTCCATTTTAAATTTGGTTAGCAAATTTTTCAGATACCTTTCTTGAGTTACATATACTCCATGCTGAGTATATGAAATCTCCATTCCCAAGAAGAATGACAAATTTCCCAAATCACTGATTTTGAATTCTTTCTCCATCTGTTTCTTAATCATGTGTATGCCTTTGTCATCTGTTCCTGTAAGTATTATGTCATCAACATAAATACAAACATAAATAAATCCATCCTCACTTGCTTTGACTAACAAGCTACTATCTGCCTTTGATGCTTGAAATCCAAGTTCCTTTAAGAACTTTACAAGCCTGTAATTCCAAGCCCTTGGGGCCTGCTTCAACCCATACAAAGCTCTCTTGAGCTTACACACATAATTTGGATACACTTGATCTTTGAAACCATCTGGTTGCTCCATGTAAACTTCATCTGAAATATAACCATTCAAAAATGCATTTTTAACATCTAATTGAGATAATTTCCAACCTTTGCAAGCAGCAATAGCTATGAGAGTCCTTATGGTTGTCATCTTTGCAACAGGACTATAAGTTTCATCATAGTCCACACCATATGTTTGTGCATATCCCTTCACAACAAGTCTAGCTTTGTACCTAGACACACTTCCATCTGCAAACCTTTTTGTTTTGTATACCCATTTACATCCAATGATCTTTTGACTATTTAGCTTAGGAACAAAATCCCAAGTCTCATTTTTCATCAATGCATCATATTCCTCTTGCATAGCTTTTTCCCAATTCTTCTTCCCTTTGGCTTCATCATATGTGGATGGATCTGCATCTACTTTTAACATGTAAGCATAGTCTTTATTAGTCAAGAATGAAGTATCATAGCTATACCTAGTAGGCTTCCATTTGTGCCTAGATGACCTTCTGACTTCTCCACTTCTTGAAGTTTCTGGTTCATCACATTCTGGATCAAATCTTGGCATTTCTTCAACTTCAACCTATACTTCACTATTCTCACCTTCATCAAATATTTGAACTTTTGATTTACCTTTCCATTGATTCACAATTTCTTCAACATCTGCATGATTATTAAGTGTACCTGCATACCAAGTACCTTGCTCATCAAATGTAACATCCTTAGACACAAGAAATTGCTTTGTGGATGGATTCCACAACCTATAACCCATCTACTTGTCATCATAACCAATGAATACATACTTTTCTGCTTTAGGTTCCAATTTATGCCTCAATTGAGATGGCACATATGCATATGCCAAGCATCCAAATATTCTACAATGATCCAAGGTAGGTCTCTTACCCCACCAAGCTTCATATGGTTTCATACCCTGCAAGGCTTTACATGGTAACCTATTAACCAAGTATGTGGCTGTATTTACAGCCTCAGCCCACAAATAATTAGGACAATTTTTCTCCTTCATCATAGATCTTGCAAACTCAACAAGAGTTCTATTTCTTGTTGAGTTTGCAAGATCTCTTTCTGCTACCCTATTTTGTTGAGGAGAGTACCTGCAAGTAACCTCTCTCTTTATACCTGCATTCCATAAGTAATCACTGAATTCATTAGATAAATACTCTCCCCCTCCATCTGACCTTAACCTCTTCAATCTTTGACCTGTAATTCTTTCTGCATATGCATGATAGTGTTTAAATGTATTAAACACTTCTGACTTGTCTTTGATCACATAGATTGTGATCCACCTGGTAGCATCATCAACATATATGACATAATATCTTGAACCATTTATACTGAAATCTTTTGAAGGACCCCACACATCTGTATGTACCAATTCAAGTCTTTCTGAATACATAAAACCATGCTTATTGTATGATTTCTTATGAGCCTTACCTAATTGACATGCTTCACATATGTATGTCATGTGTTGACCTGCAACATTAGGCAATCCAAGCACTGAACCATTGTTAATAATTTCTTTTATACCTCTTTCATTAAAGTGTCCAAGTCTTTTATGCCAAAGATCCAATTCAGACACCTTTTGCTCTCCATATGTAAACATAGCATGTCCAACATTACCTTGTATCTTTAATGTGAAGAGCCTTCCTTCCTTCTTTCCTGTAACAATTTGTTTATACCCTTGACTAGGGTCTTCAACATAAACTCCATCATTAGTGAACCTTACTTCATATCCTTTTTCCACAATTTGTCCTACACTTATCAGATTTTTAGGAATTGTAGGAACATACAGAACCTTACTCAAAAGAGTGCTTCCATCTTTGGCTTTGACTGAACCAATTGACTTTACTTTGTGCTTTGTATTATCACCTGTCTGAACTGTATGATTAATTGCATTATGATCTAAATCAGTCATCAAAGCAATATTTCCACTCAGATGATTACTACATCCTGAGTCAATATAAAACACTCTCATGTCTTCATGTGAGGCTTCACATGTTGCATTCATAATAAGAGTCGAATCTTCTTTCTGATCTGATGCATAATTGTAGTAGGTGTTATTATAGGATTGATTTTGGAAGCTTCTTCCTCCACCTCTTCCAAAATAATTCCTACCACCTCTACCTCTGAAGTTTCCTCTCTGATATCTTCCACCTCTAACTCTTTGATTAAAATTCTGATTAAAATTACCATTGCTTTGATTATTGTGCCAACAATCATGAGATAGATGATTGGTCTTACCACATATCCAACAAGCTTTGACATTATCTTTGTTATTTCTGCCACTTCCTCTTCCTCTTAGGAAGTTTGCTTGGCTTGGAGTACCTTCATCTTCAACTGATTGTTGCTTTCCTTTGCTAGCTTTCTTCTTGTCTTTAGAATACATTGCATGTCCTGCACTCTTATCAACATCTCCTTTGATATCATTCTCAAAAGTTAGCATATGTCCTAACAATTGATTCAAATCACGAGTGAAATGATCTAATGAAAGTTCTGTAGATAAAATAAAAGGCTTCCACTTCTCATCTCCTCTTAGCCCTGTGAGAATTTTTCTTACCAACTTATCTTCTTAAATATCTTCATCAACTGCACCTAAAGAATCAGCAATGTCTTTCATCTTTGTCACATAATTAGATATTGATTGTGAAGCCTTCTTCTTGAAGGTAGTAAACTCTGCCCATAATGAAGCTTTCCTTGATTTGGTTGTATTCTGAAAATGCTCTTCCAAAGCATTCCAAATGTCACTTGCACTTTCAAGTCCTCTGATATGAGGAAGTAAGTAATCATTTACTGCCATGTAGATTATGCTCCTTGCTTGAGCATCCTTCTTCATCCAAATCTTTATATCTGCAAGCTCCTCCCTAGTTGGAACACTAGGATCTCTGAACTCTGGCTTTTCTTCATCTCCTGTTATGTATCCCATCAGATCTTTGCTCATAAGATGAGCTTCCATTCTCATAGACCAAGCTGAATAGTTCTCTCTATCCAAATTTTCAATTTGGAGACTATCTCCCATCCTTGCTTCACCTGTAATCTCAAATCTTTAATCCTTATAAGGAATGAATGTACCTTGACTTCAAGTATTACTCCTTCTGATCCTTTTGATAACCTTTATGTGTCTTCCTTCAATCTTTCTTTCACACTTTATCCTTTTGTACCTTAAAGATGTGAAATCTGTATGTCTGTAGCAGTCGGGGTCTTCCTTTCCTCAATTTCGATACAACCTGCTCGGATACCACTGATGGAGAGTGTTAATCTCCAAAAGAACGAGCTATTCTTGATGTTAGACCACTCTATATCAAGAACAACTATAAAATCCAACCAATTTTGGAAGACAAGTACCAAATTATCAAGAAAGTAACTAACTGTGAAGAAACTTGTTTCTCAGGAAAGTATGCTGCACATTAATCAATCATTGACTAATCATTTGTGTAAAGTTTCTAATGAAACTTTGTAGAATGTGTTTCCTAGACCTTGCGCACCTTCTCCAAGTTAAAATACTTCAAATGCTTGAGTAGATTGTGAGAAATGACTCAAACAGTTTACCTATGTCTGAAACTGTCTCTCTGTAATGTCGACCTTGACACCTGCAACTTCTAAGACATGGTTCTCCAAAACTAGAACCCGTTTAAGCAAATGCTTTTAGCCATAGATGGATTACCTCTCAACTTAAATTTTGAATCCTCATTTGTGTAAAACTTTACACTATACACTGAGCACTGACCATTTCTTTGATCATCGAATCTGCGCCTGTTTCAGAAGACACTCAGAACTTTCTTACATATGAATGTTCCTATTCAAAATTCTCTCAGCATGTTTGCAATTGAACTCTCAAACTTTAACCATAGATAGATTAACTATAGATTTAGACATGTACAAAAGAATTTCTCAAAAGATTAAACACAGAAGGAGAATCAGAGAAAAGATCGACGCGCAATTCTCTGAAAACTTTTTCTTCTCATAAGTTTTCATACATCTGATGGATGACATACATAATGTTCATCTCATTCTCTCCTATTCTTCTATTCTTCACATCTATTGTCTTCTCTATCTCATCTATATCTCTCTTCGACTATGAGCATGTATCTCTCTATATATATATACGAGTCTAACTTGTCATTTTTCAAAATACATTGAAATATTTACAATACTAATGCACAAAAGAACTTTGTTTCTGAATCTCCTCTTTTCCTTGAAACTAATCTTCAATCTTTCATTCATCTTTCCACTTCTGGATTTTATGTAATCAATAATTGTTGATTGTTCTGCTCCAACACATTAGCATCACATGCAACAATAAATGGTTTCCCTAACTCAGGTATCTTAAGCACACAATTTTTTATAATTTTTTGTTTTAATTCTTCAAATGCATTTTGACATTCATCGTTCCATGTGAAGTCTCTGTTTTTCTTTCTCAATTCTGTAAGAGGATTTGCAATTTGAGAAAACTCCCAATATGAGAGGGCACACATTAGGGTAAATAGAAACTATCCCAACTAGTTTCTTATTGGGATAGGAAGTTCACTAGCCACTTGGAGAGCGGTCTTCAAAAGGTTGGACATGAAACTTAGCATGAGTGTAGTCGAGCATCCACAATCAAATGGGCAAATAGAGAGGGTTACCCAAATCCTAGAGGTTATTCTTTGAGCATATGTGAATGAAAGGCAAACTAATTGGGAAGAGTACTTACTATAGTAGAGTTTGCATATAATAGTGACAAGCACTCCTCCATCGGGCATAGTCCATTTATGCTTATGTACAAGTTTTAGTCAAGAGTTCCTTACACAGTAGGATTGCAAAATGAGAAAGTTCAAGCTGCAAAGGACTTCTTGGAAGAGATGAATGATATGCTTAGGCTTGCTAAGGACAGCATTCTGAGAGCTTAAGATAGGGCTAGAGCCTATGCTAAACCTCAAAGGAGAGACATCAACTTAGAGGTAGGAGAGCAAGTCTATCTTAGAGTTCCATCTAGGTATGAAACCATGAAGATAGGACCTTGTCCAAAACTATCTCCTAGGTATTGTGGACCATTCCCAATACTGAAGAGAATAGGGAAGATGGATTACCAGCTCCAACTTCCAGAGAATAGCCAAATCCATCTAGTTCATGTTGGCCGTCTTAACAAATGGCTAGGTGAATCTAAAAACCTCATTTTAAATAGTAAGGTAGTAGAGCCTATTTCTATTCAATCTATTCCTCAGGAGCCTGAGAGCATACTACCCACTCTAGAGAAATAGACAAGGGGTCACTTATATAAAGAGATTCTAGTAAAGTGGAAATATAGTTCAAAAGATAGTGCTACATAGGAGGGGGTTAGCGGCCTTTAGAGTTAGCTTCCCAACTTTAGACTAACTTCCCAAGAGTTTTCTTAAGGTGAAGGGTACGAGGGAAAAACACGGAGATATGGCCATGTACTTTGAATACATGGGGATGTAGTGGGAGTACTCCATTTATTCTCTCTTTTTGTGAGACTTTTCAATACCATTTTTGAGGACAAAAATGGAGCTAATTTCTTAAGGTGAAGGGTACGAGGGAAAAACACAGAGATATGGCCATGTACTTTGAATACATGGAGATGTAGTAGTACTCCATTTATTACCTCTTTTTGTGAGACTTTTCAATACCATTTTTGAGGACAAAAATGGAGCTAACAAGAAGGAAATGTTATATGAGAGGCACCCTAGAAGAGATGGTGTGAACCATCTATTAGGTTCATTCATAAGGGCACACACATGAGTGCCATGTGGCACTCATATGTGATGCCACTTTGAGGACTCCTAGAAGGTAATTGGAGAGAGAGAAGGAGAGAGAGTCTAAGGAAGGATAGTATGTGGCTCGACGAATAGTTTGAGTGAGTGATCTTTGTGCTCGAAGTCCGATCTTTTAGCCGGTAGGTTAACATCTTCATCCTCAAAGTTAATACTAGATGACTCAAAAAATGGAGGGATTCATTGGGAACTGTGAGTGAAAGCAACACAAGGTGATAGGAAATAAGTGGGTTTACAAAATTCAAAGAAATTTTAATGGTTCCATTTCGAGGTACAAAGTAAGATTAGTGCAAAAAGGCTTCTCACCCAAAGCTATGAGATAGATTACAATGAAACTTTCAACCCCGTAGCCAAGATGCCAATAATTAGGACTTTGATTGCAGTAATGCTACATTCACTAGACCTAATCTTGCACATGTAGTAGGTGTACTCTCTCAATTTCTGCATGCACCAACTCATGACCATCTTATAGCAGCAAGAAAAGTGCTTAGATACATCAAGCACACCATCAACCAAGGTCTATTTTACTCTCATGCTGATGATTTAAGTTTCAAAGGTTATAATGATGCTCATTGGGTAGGTAATAAAGATGATCGAAGGAATAAATCAAGTTATGTTTTCATGATAGGTACAAAAGTGATGTCGTGGAGCTCGAAGAAGTGACCCAATGTTGCTCTTTCATCCGCAGAGGCTAAGTACAGAGGTTCAACATTGGCTACATGTGAGCTATTATGGCTTAAGAAGCTACTTAAGGAATTGGAAGTGGAAGTGGAGGAGTTTCCTCATTATGGAGACAACATTTCAAGCATCTACCTATCTAACAATCCCATGTTTCATGCAAGGAGCAAGCACATAGAGGTTCATTACCACTTCATTAGAGAAAGGATGATGGCAAAGGAGCTAGATATAAGGTATGTGAACACTAAAGTGCAGGTTGCAAACATGATGACAAAGTTTCTTGAAGGTACAAAGCTTGGATGATTCAAAGAAGCAATCAACATAAGAGACATAGGATGAAGCAATGAAGGAAAAGGACTTGAGCTTGAGGGGGAGTATTGGAAGTTAAGATGCATTTCAAGCTCAAGAGTGTGGGAAGATGCTGCAAGCTTTAGCTTCCACATCATCCACAATCAAAGGAGGATGAATTACATGAGTTGCAAGCATCAAATCATGTCAATAATGGAAATAGTTTGGTTACAGAAGAAATAGGTCACCTCTTGATGTGATTGGACTTCACTTTTTTATATATATATGCTTTTGATTGGTTAAAGAGGTTAGTATGTAATCATCAAAACCTCTAATGAGTTGTAATATGACTTAGAGTCGTGGAAATACATGCCCAAACTCCTCCCTTGTTTAAGCACACCTCCTACTAGCTGCTCCCTAAATATTTTGTAGAGATTTCACTTTTACATACTCTATCTCTCTAGATGATCGTCACAGACCCCATGATCTTGTAATTGGTGTTGCTCCTTCATTCAAAATCCACTTGTAGTGACTTTTGTCTTATTAGAAAGATTATAAGTTCTACTCTAAGCGGTATAAGTATCGAGGCTAGTGGATGCACAAAAAAATGTCCAAAATAGTGTCTGAGTAGTAAGCTAATACTTTGTGAAGAGATCAAATTATTTGTTTTGTTGTAGTTGGTTGAGGCATCATCCGATGTCCAAATGAAGCAATTTTACTCTCATTGGAAAGGTCTCTAAGTCTAATTTGAGTTGGAAATTTTAATTTTCATTATCTACGTGTACTCAGAGAAACTCAGATAACATAGAGCCTAAGTCTAAAAAAATTCAGGATCCTAAGAGGGTTGAAGGGGCAAAGTGCCCATGGGATCCCCCATATCCCACAAAGCATGGGTAGGATTGGAACAAGCATAGTAGTGACAAAGCCTAAGAGCAATCTGCACGAGGAAGAATGTAATTTTAAATAAATTTACAAAAAAATGCGATGACTTTTTCATCCCCCTCATGGACCCTCCATTTACTTTTCAGCTTGTTATTTTCCAAGATGAAGATCCTATGGTGTCTAAAGAGAGGGGATTTCTTACAATTACATATTCTTCTGTCAAGTTGTGCAAGGAACTTAAAAACCAACCATCCTTTTGTAGCTTCGCCAAAGTTGGCTGCACATCTTTGTTTCCATATCTTCTAGAGCTTCAAAACCCTCACAAGATCAATCAAAATTGAGAGGCTCTTAGGACAAGACAAGAAGAGGTGGTCAATGCCTTCTTTAGACCTCCAACAACACTTACACCAGTGGGGGGGGCCATGAATTTTTTTAGCTTTGGCATTGGTCTGAATTCCCCAATGGAGAATTTGCCACATAAGAACCGGCTTTTTGTTCTCAATGAGGGGGTGCCAGAGGTCCGCAAACTTACACTACCATCTCACATTGATCCAACCAAGACACCATCTCTTGTTGAGATTGCTATGCTAGTCCACTTGCTTCTTAAAATTCCATGTTTTATCTAATTTGTGACCCTTGATCCATCGTAGCCCCTCAATGCAAGGGAGTTTGTGCTCAAGTAGGAGATACGACTTAGAGATCTCCCAAGAGATAATTCTATGCCTCAAAAGGCACCACTCCTCATGACAAATGCTAGTTGTCAGATTAAAATCCTTGAACCTAATCCAATGTTTTCTTTCTTGATTCCAGAGATATTTCCAAATAGAAAATCCTTTTTTCCATAGATTTTTGGCCCTTTGATGATCTTCGGGGTCAATTTTCTTTGATTCCCCTTATGGGAAACCAGATAGAGTCATCATGTTTGAACATGGTAGCCCATTTCTAGTCTTCATTCACCTCGATGTATGCTTTCATTCTGTTCTAACTCGTCCACAAAGGGCAAACCAAGTCTGACTCTCTCAGATTCATTGGAAAAGGGGAAAAGATGAGAGTAAGAAGATCAAGATCCTTCCATCGAGGGAGGTCCATTAAGATAAGAGCATTTTTTTCTTAGAATTAGTTGGTGCATGGTGCTTCAGAGTTGCACCATGGTTTGATCATGCATTCGGTGGCCAATTTATCATCCATCCCCACAATTTCTAGAATGCCCAATCCACTGCTATCTTTTTGGTTCATACAAATATTCTATTTGACCTTGGGCATATCTCTTTGGTTGGGATCCCAGTTCCAAAGGAAGTCTCTATATGAGCTTTCCAATTTCACTATTCTTTGCCTTTTTGCCTCCAGCATGCCAAAAAGTAAATCAGAGACAAAAGCAAAAAGGTGTTAATCATCATAACGCATCCCGCCAGGTTGAGTTGCATCCCTTTCCAATAGGCAAATTTATGTTCAAGTTTAGCAAGAACCCAATTCCATCTCTGTGTGAGAGAAACTTGAAAACCCATCGGTATTCCCAACAATCTAAATATTTTCCTAGTAGGGGGCATCGAACAACATTGATTGATCAAGAATTCTGGGGAGGTCCTCACAATGGGCTTGAAAGCAATCTTAGAGTGGTTGATCCTAGAATTGGAGGAAATGCAAAAGATGTTAAGGCATTGCCAGAAGGTCGCAATGCTAGTGTCATAATTTTGAACAAAAGCATTCATATCATCTATGAAGAGCCTCAATAACATGAGGTTCTGGCTATGGGGAAGAAACAATACCTTGATCTTCCCAATTTAAGTGTGATGTCTAACTAGGCAGCTGATGCCATCGATAGAAATAGCGAACATAAGTGGGGCAAGGGGGAAACCATGTCTAATTGATCTTTTTAATCTTATTGCATGCAAGAGATGGCCGTTTATGTTAATACGCATTGAGGCATTTTCTAATAGTGTTGAGATAATCTTGATAAATATGGGCCTTCATCCCATATCCTTCAAGGATTGTAGAATGAAGTCCCAACTCCAAGCGATCACAAGCATTGTCAAAATCAATCTTGATGAAAAGAACATCTTGAGACAACTTCTTAGCAAATTCCAGTCCTTCCCACACATTGATAATGGCCTCGAGGATGGATATATCCTTAATGAAGCCTTTTTTATCTTCATTGATCCAATATCAAAGACAACATGTGATCCGATTAGCTAGGATCTTCGCAAAGATCTTATAGTTGGTTTGCAGCATTATAATCCGCCTAAAATTTTCAAGCTTTTTTTTATTGTCCTTTTGTGAATCAATTTTATAACACCATTGAGATAGTTATGTAAAGGACCAAACTAAAGGGCTTCTTGTCAGATCAAACACAATGGTCTCACCAACACATTCTTAAATGTCTTGAAGAACTCATTAATGAGACTCTCCATATCCTGGCTTTTCCCATTGGGAAAGGAATCAATAACCTCTCCAATCTCAACATATGAGATAGGGAATTCTAGAAGGTAACACAAATTAAGCAGAATTTTCTTGGATGTGATATCAAATATGGAAGCCATGTTCTCCTCAATTAAGTTGCATTGCATGCCCTTGCTCTCAATCATGTATGGAATATCTTCCTTAAGTTTTTTTTTTCTTCAGGATTTTACACATTTATTTTGTACATTTATTCACTTTCCTTGCCCACCATTCTTTGAAGTACATTAGCATAAACTTTCTTTGGATTTCTTCTTCATATCTGAGTTTTCTTTTGATTTTTTAAAGTCTGACCTTTGGGTGGACCTTACCTTTATTCACTTCTACTTCAAGATGTCAAAGCCTGCAATACAACTTTTTTCTTCTTGTGCAACGAATCATTTGAATCTCCCTTTGAGCCTTAGTGAGCAAAAATTGCGATTTTTTGATAGCCTTCTTCCACCACTTAGCCGAAGATTCATTGGTATCAAAAGACTCTATCCATGTCAAAACAATCATTTGCTAGTTAGAAGGAAGGGAGAGGATTGAAGAGTCTATATGCAACCAAGGAGCATTCCTATGTCTCCCAAGAAGCCTAAATTTTAGAATCATAGGATAATAACTAAAAACGATAAGGTCTTTGCATTGGTGTAGGAAGGGGAACCAAAAAATCAATGGTGTTCTGAGATAAAGATTCAAGTTTAGCTTTTCGCAATTCCATCCCCGACGGAAGGTTCGACCAAAAGAAACCATGAGCACATTTGACTTCCACCAAATCATGGTGGAGTTCAACCTGGTCCCAGACAACTTTCTCTTGGCCACCAATGATCGGACCCCTTTGGTTCCATGTTTCGGAATGGGCTTCCATCATGTTGAAATCCCCACAAAAGATGATCCCCAAGGGTAGGGAGTCCAAGTCTTGTCACATATTCAATCTCTTTGTGTCTTGGTTCATAGCGTACACCAAAACAATAGTGAACTGGAGAGGGCTTCTAAAAGAAATTGATATGCACTGATGGTTATGGTCCATCACGATCTGCACCATGGATTTTTGTCAAGTTTCTCTAAAACCTAGGCAATGCCACTTTTCTCCCTTGGCTGCTCTGTGGAGAGATAGCAATGGGATGAAAAAGTACTCTTGAGTCTTTTATGAAGCTCCTAACCATCAATTTTAATGTCCTATAGGTGGATGAACTCTAGGCTAGCATTTTTATCTTGAAGCCAATGTCCAATTATTCCCGCTCCTAAACAGCCCATCAAACCCCTAGTATTAAACGAGATAATAATCATTTGCGAAAGTTAATATCTTTGAAGCTCTAGGACTTATCCATCTGTTTTATGTTTTCATCTTTTCTTTTTGAAGAAGATGGCTCCTGTCCCATGAGTCGTCCTTTGAGGGAACTCTTTCTAGGGAAGCTAATCAGGTGTTTTTCTTTGTGGACCTCACAAATTTAAAATAACCAATCACCATAAACTCAAAATAACCAATCAGAAGACAATGTCATGCCGCTATACTTTTGTTCCAAGGGGGGTAACCCGGCTTGACTGATGATGGCTGCCACTCTGTGTGAACCTAGCCTAAAAGAAAATTCTTTTCAAAACCTTGAGAGCAAATGAGGACTGAGGTTCTTGCACAGAAGGTGCATAGGGCTGTCTGAGGACACATGGTAGGAGAGCCTGCAGCTGAGTGTGCATCATCGTGATTCATCAAAGCATGGATGGGTGTACACTGTAGAGTGTTGCATGCTCATGTCAGAATTAACTTTTGTTGTGGATGTCGGCAAGAGTTCTAGCTTCTTGTATGTTTCTCTTCCAGCTTGTGTGTTGCAAGAACTGGGGAGGTGTTTTGGTGCTTGTCGTGGCATGCACTTTAGAGTTCCTTGCCTCGAAGATTTGCCAAATTTCCCACGTTCTCTTTCAAGCAACCTTTGGGCAATCAATTGTAACTTGTAACTTCTATGTTTGCGACCTTCACACGCGTTCCTCCTTTTTTCATTGCCATTTGGCCATCGAGTTAGTCCTAGTTTTTTATGAGCTTTGTTTTGTCTTTGGGGCTTGGATTTGGACCTTCAATTTCATGAAGTCGAGTCGTGCCTTGGGCCTTTGAGGCTTGTTGGTTGGGCCTTTTTTGTGCTTGCAAAGAATCGTGAATTGGGTTTGGCCATGGCTCGATCGTTGGGGCTAGTGTTGGCTGCTCTGTGGAGAGCCATGGCCAAACCCAATTCATAGGCTTTCTGCGTGTAGTAGCTAGGGGTTTCTAATTGGCTCAATGTAGTGCCTTCAGTTAATGGTGGAGCCATCATTCGCACTAGGGCTATTAGGTGTTAGGATCGGGATAGTTGATAGAGGGTAGTTGAGCATTCTCTTATAGGTTGTGTATCTATTTGTTTGGCCTTGGGTGAGTTCTAAGGATATAACTTTTTTTGGCTAGCTTCTTGTAGTTGTCAAGTTCCTAGTCCTCATGTGTGCTCTAGGGTTATTCTAAGGGATCTTGCTTTTTTGTTTTTGATTGTGGTCCTCTATGGTCGCTTTTAGGGTTTTGGTCTCTACTTGTCCCCTTGCATTGCTCCTAGGTTTTTGTTTTGTGTTGGGACCTTAGCAGTTTGCCCTTTGGGTTTCATAGGGCTCTTAGGGTTTCCTATGATTCTTTCTCTCTCTTGTTCTACCTTCTCTTGCTCCCTCCATGTCTCTCTATCATTCTCCTCTCTCTTTCTCCCTCTCTCTCCCCTTGCTTGTTTTCCCGTGCCCCTTTCTTTCACTCCCCATGGCTACTATTATGCTCATCAAAAGCAATGTGGCCCTACTGGATAATGTTGTTGCATAGGGTGTTTCCCTTTTCCTTTTCAGAGCAAAGCCCCTTGTTGGTTTCTCTCCTCAAAGACGAGGTAAAAAAGGCTCATGTGGAGGTAAAAAAAACTTACTTGGTAGGAAAGTTGAATGGACCAAGACCCCATTTGAAAGCCTTAGGGAATGGCTCCATAGAGAGTGGTTTCCCAAGACTATAATTCACATCAAGTGCTAATTACTTCATGCAAATCATATTTTATTGGTTTTCAAAAGCAACGAAATGGTATTCATGGTAAATCCATTGAACCACAAATGTGCCTTTTCAAGTGGTTCCTAGACTTTATCCGAATGAAAACCAAGACATCAAATGCTTCCTTTGGGTTGAACAGCAAAACCTCCCTTTCCATCTCTACAAAGAAATTTCTCACGTATGGTCCCAAGCTTTCGAACAAGATGTCTCACTAGCAAAGTGCTGGATTAGTGCACTAAAGGATAGCAAAAGTATTCTATGTATTGCCAAAATTGAGACCAAAAGGATAAAGAATGAAAGCAGAGAAAGGCTCTAAAGACGGCGCTCAAGACTTGAAGAAGAAGTTAGGCAGGATTCACATAGGGCGGTGGTACGTTGAATCATCATGTCTCATCCAATTATGTTTGTGCATGTGGCAACCCATGTTCAGATAGGGCGGAGGTAGTGCAGATTCAGAGCTGCCAGGTCACAGCACAGTTTCAATGATTTTGTTCCGATGTCTTTAGCCCGGCTCAAGAATGTACCAGGTTCCACATCAGTAAATTATAACATACTCATTGGTCAAAATTTTAGAATATGATTTTCTTTTATTTTTTATTTAAGTTCAGAGAACGTACAGAGTGAACACAATGTTCCGTCTTATGTGAACGTCTGAGTGGCGGCACCACAGAAATCTGTTCAGTTCCACCTAGAACGTGAGTGAAAAACTCACATATTACCGCCGGACCTCTCTGAACCCACCCTTAGTAAAGCAAAGTCACATCTTCAAAAGGGTCTCCTCAAAATGAGATTGCTGAGAAAAGAAGAAGAAATTCAATGCAAGAAGCTTTTCATCTTCTTCAAATAGTGATAGGCAAGCAAAATGGACAAAACAACCAAAAAAATGTATAGAATAATAAAGAAGAAACTTATCAAGGAAAGCATTCCCACTTTGATCAACAAGAAGGGAAAGGAATGTAAGAGAGAATGAAAATCACGACCACTTTGGTCAACACTTTAGGGAACTCCTCGGCATCACATCTCTTTCTCATTAGAGAAAGAAATATACGGATTATATATCGTGGGGTAGATCCAAGAAGATCTCACTTGACAGTGTTTATTGTTCGAATGAACCGCTTTTCATTGGAGAAATCAAGGTTGCAATCGATTCTCTTCCCTTGGGTAAGAGCCCTGGTCTGGACGATCTCACTAATGATTTTGTCTCACTAATGATTTTGTTTATGGACTCCTTTGTTAGTCCCTTAAGTTTTGTGTGGAGAGAATCTTTTAGATTTGGGGCTCTCCTTGGTTATTTAAATGAAGAAGAATCATAGAGCTCTCCCTTGGTTATTGGGGCTCTCCTTGGTTATTTAAATGAAGAAGTACGCATCAAATCAATCTACGGGAAGAACAATAAATATAATAGAAAATTGGAGACCAATAACTATGCATAGGATATAAGGCCATTACCAAGGCCCTCACTATCTGAATTACTAAATACCTTCGTGAGTGACTAAGCAATGACCAAAAAGGCTTCATCAAAGGAAGATCCATTTAAAAGATACCATCGAGAGTTTGCTAACGAGTCACAACAGATTTTGGTTTTACTCAAGTCTGACTTTAACAAAGGTTAGAACAATTTTGAGTGGGACTTTATTTTGCAATCTCTCAAGGACTTGGGATTCTGATCGAAGTTTGTGAGAATGGTTGCCTTTTTCTGAGCAATGCCTTGGTCTGCATTAATATCAATGGCAGTCTTTCCGAACCCATTAAGCAGAAAAGATTGATTAGGATCTCACAATAGTGCTGTAGAATTCAACCAACTGTCGGAAACCGTATAATAGGCATTCTACAATAGCTCTCGGAATCCTATGTTGTATCTTGTTCATTCTATAGTAGCTGACAGAAACCATAGAATGGGTGCATTGACATCGACACAAGTGGTGAATGGGGTGATAAGGAAGATTAATGATTGCACAAGCAATAATTGAGATATGTCAACGAAGAACAAATTATTTGGCCTACATTATGTCTAGTGCATCCACTTCAGCTTGTTGCGTTGCGTTTCTTTCAGTCTATCGCCATCTCTTGCGATCAATACCAATAGATATAGTGTGGCTTCACACTGTGCGGTGACAGAGAGGACCATTCCACATGGCACCTAGTCATTCGTCTGCAAAACTTCCTCAGTACTTGGGGTCCACAAAATTATGTACCGCCTTCCCCCCTTGAAACAAAATGAATGTAGACAAAACATATAAGATCTACAGTCAGAAAGCTTTGCAATGCAAAATCAAAGGATTATAATCATTTCAGTTTTGCATGGAATGCGGTTCAGTGTGAATGGAGAAGAGGGAGGAAACCCTAAACCCCATATATATATATATATATATATATAGAGAGAGAGAGAGAAAATAGCTTTGTGCCACCGGGACAATCTAAATGCACCTATATATTTTTCTTTTCATTTTTTTAGCTTTCTAAAAGAGCCGCCGCTCTATGTGAACTGGATAAGGCATAGCTCCGGGTGAGAGAGCAGACTGAGCAGTGCCATCTCTGTACTTTTGTGTTCGTAGTGCCATGTCAGGGGGTTTTAAATGTGACGTTGTACACACAGAAAAGTAGACGCTTTTACTCATTCCAGCATACACCACGACAGAGTTGTCGGTCCCGTTGATTGACGCAGAGATTCTAATATATCAATTTAGCAATCCCTCGCCAGTCGCTAGCAGTGTTCGGGAAAACTTGAAACTTCAACCAGATAGAATTCCTCTTTCATGAAGTTTGAAAGGGCATTTGGTTTTTTGAACAGGCATTTGCCTTCTTCTCAAAAATTGAAGCGGAAGATTTCCTATTTAATCAAAAATCAAATAGAAGGCTTCCACTCGTCCATTTTCAAAAAGCATAAAGCTAAAATAATGGAGTCTTTATTCCTATGCTCTAGCATAGAAACAAACAGTTTGTATTCATATGTCCCAATTCGCTGGCCTAATGGTTGGGCCTCTTGCCTCTTGAGGCAGGGGCGAGAGTTCAATCCTTGGCAGCAACATGTAAAGGACATGTAATCTAGAAAGTTGTTGCATTGTGGCTGAGTGCCACCGTTTGTCTATCCCTGCGGTATTGTTGACCACCATTTAATCCGGTCTTATAAACCCCTGTTCTTGTGGGAACAAGGGGGTCCCATGGGTACTATGCCCTTCCTTGTACAGTTGCAATTTCAAAGTTAAAGTCCATGGGAGTAGACCTCAACCGAACCTCCATTAAAAAAAAAAAAAACTATAAATACAAAGGTAAAACAAAGATACCAGCAATGTATACATGTTACACACATATGGATCAATTGCAACGAGAATAAAATAGGCAATCACACGTCAATGCATATTCACATGCATGGCCAAACAAAGTAAAAAGACAATCACAGCAATGTATACATGTTATACACATATGGATCAATTGCAACGAGAATAAAATAGGCAATCACATGTGAATGCATATTCACATGCATGGCCAAACAAAGTAAAAAGACAATCACAGATACATAACACAGATAGCTACATACACTATACATAGACATATTTAGACAATCACATCCCCATGCATGGAAATCCACATACATATGTTTCAATACATACACAAGAAACTCATATCTATGTTGGACACATGTCCAAGAATATCTTGCAATATTGTATTACGGTTGTTCATTGGACTTGACTTGGAAGATCTTGCAATTTCAAAGACATGAACAAAGCACAAAACGTTCTGCATTTCCTATCTCATTCAATTTGTCAAACTTTCATCATCTGTGATTTTTACAGTTAGAAAAGCCTTGACATTGAATTTGTAATAGCATGCACAAAAAAGAGACAAGTGAGAACAAAGCATCTAGAGAAGAGAGTCCCAATCAACTTTCCTTCTAAATATTCACAGTAGTTGAAGAGTCATTCTATCTTCTCCTTTAAGGTGCTGCTCACTTGCTCTTCCAAGAAATGAGCATTCCCCATGGTCCATAAAGTAGAAATCACCTTCATCTCCTATGCGAATTACCTTTGCTTCCTCCCAATCCAGTTACCTCCTCACTCTATCACTCCCATACTCCAAATTCGGAAATGAACTGTGAAGTTGATCAGAATTTTGCACTTCTTGGTCTGCTTCCTATAGAAGCATAGCCATCCCAACAACCAGAATGATGCATAAGGAGGAAAAATACATATCTACCTTTCACATCACATCCTCTCTTCTTTTGAGCCACTGCCCCCCAAAGTGGTATCTTCCTCATGCCATACTTGGCATTCCCGAAGCCTAACTGCTTTCATTCTTCACATGGATGCGCAAGATATATTGAAAATGTTAAGTTCAATTTAGAAATTTATATATTAATTTGAAAGAACATATGACAAAACAAATGACTGCGTCAAGTAAAGCATTTAACATATAATACATGAGTGAAAGTCGAGCTCATAAAAGTTAGGAGTAAAAGAATACTAGTAATTCATTTTTCAAAATGAAACAGTGTATAAAGCGTGGAGTCAGTAATCTTAACCCTCATAATGCCAACATACTCAACCTCGAGCAAATGTGCTGCATACTTTACAAATTGTTTACTAACATAACAGAAGTTCTACAGAGCTATATTACCTTATTCTAAAGCTTGAACCCACCTCTTTACACAGAAACATCACACGAATAATTAGGTCTAAATGCTGACCAACACAGTGTGCCTCAACACTAGCTTGTGAACTAGGGCAGGTTCAAAAAAACCTAGAAACAAAAGCAGAAACGTAAACATTGTATTAGATTTGGACAGCCTTCTATTTCCACGAATATCAACTGTTGAATGCAAAAATTAAAGTAGCGTTTAAACAATTCAAATCACATCCTTTGAATAAGCCACATCTTATCAATGAAAGACACATCTGCTTCTGTACAGCTCGATGCCATGAGCTAATAAGTAATTTGAGTGTCTTAATTTTGAGTTAAAGATACGTCATACACAACACACGAATACTTATCAAACCTCAAGCTTAGATTTGGAAGATATGTACGTATCTCCATTATATCAAACCGCAAGCTTATATTTGGAAGATAGGGAGAGTCTTCATATCTTATTCAAATACTTAGTTCACATAAAAGGACGTGACGATGATGGGATGAATATGGTTTTTATTTCTCTCTTGATAATAAAGGCAATTAATCTGATCTCCATAAGCAATCCAACATGCAAACAATTCTAGCATAAAACCTTAACGGTGGATCCCTTCCATGTCGATGAAACGGTGGATCCCTTCCATGTCGATGAAGTGCTTATTCATTATTTTCCAAAGCAAACATGGATGTATCACATTTTTTAATCACACTTGGATGGACAACAAGCAATGTGGAGTACAAAACATATGAATTTTCTGCTCGTTCGATGCCTAGAATGCATGTTACTATGTTATTTTCTCAATGTTCTTAAATGATATGCACTTTCTTTAAACGTAGGTGCATCTGGAATGGATTGTTGTCTATGATTCTAGTTCATTTTTAACTGCAAAGAAGATGAGTTACTTTATTAGCGACAAACTCCAGCATGCTATTTTCATTACAAGCATACTATGCACACTCTATACAGCCCATATTGAAAAGATTTTGTCCTCGATGAAACTGCCATTAGCACCAATGTCAATGTCCTATGCATAGCTTCGACATGTTACCTTCAAAATGTCTCTCATTGTTCGCAGATTGGATTCTGACATGTTACCTTCAAAATGCCTCTCATTGTTCACAGATTGGATTGAGAAAATTAAAGGCAACTTCCCTATGCAATCAAATGAATAGTTCGCTAACTTCAGAGAAAACGTATACCACACAGATTTGACATGGTCAACTAATGTCTATTCGCTGCGATTCGAAATCGCATTTAAAACTCAGTTAAAACAGGAAAATGAACAAACAAACAGAGGAGAGATAGAGAGGACATACGATGAGGAGTGCAGACTGCAGAGCAACGTCATGTAGCACTGCTGGAATTTGCATTTTCGTAGTGCGCATCCAAAAAGCATCACTGAGCAACAATAACTACCAATAGGCAAGCATCATGCAATCCCAGCCCATGTATAATCGAAGAGTTACTGACAATGAATGAATGTACTGTTGGAGCAAGTCTATGACAAGCCTAAGTATTGGCTTGAGTCTCACAAAGTCTTAGAAGAAGCTTTAAAAAGAAGACTATGTAAAGTTCACTTGTGAACTACCTCTTGTAACTTTTGAAGAGTTTACTTAATGTAAAAGTAAGAGAATCTTAAGTGGTTGAGTCCACTTGATCAAGAATGGAAAGAGGAGCCACGAATTCATGATTTGTGGTAGGTAGAGAATAAAATCAATCATTGATTGATTGGAGAGTGATTGAGGGAAGTTAGCCTCCCAAACTCAACTATAAATAGATGGCAGTTTTAGTCGTGGTTAGAGAGACCTATGTGAAGACCTCCAAGAGCTGAGCTTTATGCCATATCAAGGTGTGATTACAAGGCACACATATGTATCAGTAAGTCATTGTATTGTACAAGCAATATACTTTCATTTTCATGATTATTTGAGTTCATCTTTCCATGTTCTTGTGAAGTGTACTACTCATTGCCATTACCCTCAGTTTTCTTAGTCAACTTGCAGAGATGTTTTCTCTGAGCTTGGTGCATCATTTTCAATGATTTAACTTGATAAAGTTAGCTCTATAAGTCTACTATATGCTCACAAATTTTCATGTCATTTGAATGTTGCAATCTTCAGTTATGTTCATTTGAAGTCAACAGGGTCTGTTCATCTTCACTTCTCTGTCAGGTACCCGACTTTTTCACTCATCTTGTCAGAGCCATTTCTCAGTGGTTAATTATTTAAATTTAGTGATTTAAAGCTTGTTGGATTCAGCGTACTGTCTAGTATAACCATACCAATTTTCATAATCATTGGATTTCTAAATTTTGAGTTATGTTGATTTTTCTGCTCACTGGTCTATTTCTGTAGCAGCCCGTGAAAATCGGGATGATGTCATCACTTGTTAAAACTCATTCTCAGTGTGTGGTTCATTATTTTTTATGAGATTACTCTTGAAAGTTAGCTCTTTAAGTTGCCTAGACTTCCTTAAGAGGAATTGAGCTAATTGCTGCTGTGCTCAGAGAATTATGTAAAACACTGGACAGGTGTATGAACCAAGAATAGCAAGTTTTCACCTCTGAGCTAACTCCAACTTATCTGTTTTGATCTATCTTTTTGAGAGTGATCATCCAAGGTACATAGGGTGTCTAATACATCCATTGGCAAGCTAAAAGGGCCCACCATATACTCCTGGAGTTCATTTGGCTGGTGTAGATCAAGGATTTTGCAACACCTCTTCATCTTCAAGCACATACCTATCCATCTCTTCACAGTGGTATCAGAGCAAGGTTGGACAACATGGCAGATGGATTTCCTTCATCAATTGACAAATTGGATAGAGGTAATTACTCAGCTTGGTCATTAAGAATGGAAGCTTATCTCCAAGGTAGAAGTTTATATGGTTATGTGGTTGGAGATGAAGTTATGCCAAGTTTCAGGAACAAAAGTCAACCAACACAAGAAGAGCAAGAAAGATTGAGCACATGGTGCTCCAAGGATGCACTTGCAAGGTCTTATCTCCTCAACTCTATCTCAGATTTTTTGTTGCCTCACATTAGAAGTTGTAAGACATCTCAGGAAGTGTGGGATGCACTTGAAGCTTTCTTTTCTTCAAGTACCAAAGCTAGGAAGCATCAACTATGGCTGGATTTCACAACTCTCAAGAAGGCTCCCAAACAAAATGTGACTTATTTTGTCACAAAGCTCAAGGACATAGCGGATCAGTTGGGAAGCATTGGAGAGGTAATAGATGAAGAGAAAATTGTAAGGCAGGTCATCAATGGCTTGAAGGCAGATGATAAGTGGGAAGCATTCACCACAGCTATGGATTTGTACATGGACATGCATGTACCTGATTTCAACACACTCATTGGACACCTACTTACTCAAGAGGCAAAGCTTATCAAAAATGGAGAAAGCTCTAAAGGTAATCAATCTTCAGCTTTATACACGGATAAAAGCAAGTCTAAAGATAACAAAGGAAAGGCAAAGAAAGTGGATGATGAAGCAGGTACATATCAAGCTAACTATGCAGGTAGAGGAAGACATGGAAGAGGTAGAGGAAGAGGAGGTAGACAAGGCAGGGGGAGATCCCAAGACTCCAACTCATGTTCTATTTGTGGATTAACTAATCATACAACTGAAAATTGCTTTAGGAATTCCAGGAATCAAAGAGGCAGAGGATACAATAGAGGAAGTTATGGCTACTCAAGAGGAAGGTTCAACAACTACCATGGCAACTACAACTACAATCATTCAAACTATCAAGGAGGCTACAAAGGAAGGAGAGACTACAATAACTACACAGAAGACTCAAACAAAGAGGATTCATTATTGATCATGAACATGGCTATGCCACAAGGTAAATTTGATGAGCATGTTTTCTACATAGATTCAGGTTGTTCAAATCATGTGGCAGGAAATGTGGCACTCCTATCAGATTTAGAAGATCCAAGGAATAAGCATGAGGTACAAACAGGAGATGATACAAAACATCCTGTGGAGAAAATAGGTAATGTCAAAGCACCTGATGGAAACATCAACCTACTCAGTAAGGTACTCTATGTCCCTACCATTACAAAGAATTTGATAAGTGTTGGGCAGATAGTAGAGAAAGGGTTGCAAGTCAGGTTCACAAAAGCAGGAGCATTTGTTGAAGATCCAAGTCAAGGATTCAGAAGAATTGCAAAAGGTGAAAAGACAGGTAGATTGTTCACATTTGAATTACAGGACACTAGAAACATTGCTCTCTTTAATTATGGTAGTCAGACACTCACAGAATTGGAAGTATGGCATAAAAGGTTAGCACATATTGGTGAAAGGTCATTAAAGCAAATCTGCAGGGACCAAAGTGTACTTGGACTTCCTAATTTGTCAAAACAACATATGATTTATAAGTGTAGTGCATGTCAATTTGGAAAGTCTCACAGGTTACCATTCATGAAGAAAGGTTATATGCATGGAGATCTCTTGGAGTTGGTTCATACAGATGTATGGGGACCTAGCAAGGAAGCTCTTGTGGAGAATCAAACAGGTAAATCACTAAAAAGGTTAAGGTCAGATGGAGGGGGAGAATACTTCTCCCATGAGTTTGATTCTTTTCTTCAAGAAAGAGGAATCAAAAGAGAGGTAACTACAAGGTACACTCCTTAGCAAAATGGAGTGGCAGAAAGGAGGAATAGGACAATTGTTGAAGCTGCAAGGTCTATGTTAAATGAAAAGCATTTACCTAATTGCTTATGGGCTGAGGCTGTATCTACAGCCACTTACTTGATTAACAGGTTGCCTTCAAAATCCCTTGATGGGATGACTCCATATGAGGCTTGGAATGGAAGAAGACCAAGCTTAGATCATTGTAAAATTTTTGGATGTATTGCTTTTGCTCATGTTCCTTCACAGGTTAGAGGCAAGATGGATCCAAAGGCAGAAAGGTGTGTATTTATTGGATATGACAACAATCAAAAGGGCTACAGGTTATACAACCCTACCAACAAAGGATTCTTGGTAAGCAGAGATGTAGTTTTTGATGAGAACAATTCATGGTATGAAGATTCATGCAGGAAGATCAATTTACCATATGATCTTGAAGAAGATTTTCCAAAGCTTGGTAGAGAACAATCAAAGATTGAAGAACAAGACACCTCAGAGGATGATGAAGAATCTCACATGGAAAAGATCAAAGCATGGAAGTCTAAAGGTAAAGCAAAATTGCAGGAACTTGAACATGAGGCAGAATCATCACATCATGGCCTAAGAAGATCTATGAGGGAAAAGAAAAAACCAGAAAGGTATGGGTTTGACACCTCATTATTAACTAAACATTCTATCTACATAGCACAGGACATAAACCAAGAGGAGCCATCATCATTTGAAGAGGCCAAAGCAAAAACAGAATGGAAGCATGCAATGAAGGAAGAGATTGAAGCACTTGAGGAAAACAACACTTGGGATTTGGTGCCCAAGACTTCATCCATGAAGGTAATAGGCTCAAGATGGGTCTATAAACTCAAGAAGAATTCTGATGGTTCCATTAACAGGTATAAGGCAAGGCTTGTAGCAAAAGGCTTTGCACAAACTCAGCGAATTGATTATGAGGAGACCTTCTCTCCTGTGGCAAAGATGCCTACTATTAGGGTTTTGCTTAGTATTGCCTCTTCCAAGAATTGGAAGATACTTCAACTAGATGTAAAGAATGCATTCTTGAATGGTTGGATAACAAAAGAGGTATATATGGCACAACCACCAACCAAGTTTATCCTGATTATGTGTGTAAACTTAACAAAGCATTGTATGGTCTCAAGCAAGCTCCAAGAGCTTGGAATTTCAGGCTTGTTTCATTCTTGCAGGACAAAGGCTTTCAACCAAGCAAGGAAGATCCTTCACTCTTTATTAAAAAGAGTAATTCCGAGGTCATCTACCTATGTGTATATGTAGATGATATTAATATTGACAGGAAATGATGCAGATGGTATGAAGAAGATCAAAGATCAAATGAGAGAAGAGTTCAAGATAAGTGATTTGGGTTCACTTACCTACTTCCTAGGTTTGGAAGTTGTCTACAAAGATCATGGTTTGTTTCTCACTCAAAGAAAGTACATTAAGGACATGTTGGCAAAATTCAAGATGCAAGATTGTAAGATTGCAGGTACTCCAATGGAGGTCAATCACAAATTGAGCTCACATGAAGGTGAACTCATAGAGGACATCACATCATATCAAAGTCTAGTGGGTAGTCTCAACTATGCCACATTGACAAGAGTAGATATATGTTACAGTGTGAGTGTGCTAAGTCAATTTATGCACACACCAAGGAAACCACATATGGATGCTGCCAAAAGGATTCTCAAGTATCTCAAAGGAACCATAAATGAAGGACTTTATTATCCTTATGTATCTGATTTAGGTTTGAAGCTATTTTCTGATGCAGATTGGGCTGGCTTCAAGGAAGATAGAAGGAGCACTTCAGGTTATCTTACCTTTGCAGGTTCAAAGCTTATTTCATGGTCATCCAAGAAGCAACCCACAGTTGCTCTCTCTTCTACTGAAGCTGAATATAGAGGTCTTGCCATAGCTACACAAGAAGCTATGTGGATGAAGACATTATTCAAAGATCTTGGATTGGAGTTTGGAACTCCAACTATTTTTGGTGACAATATGAGTTCTATTCATTTGGCTGCTAATCCTATTTTTCATGCAAGGACTAAACATATTGAAGTTCATTATCACTATGTACGAGAAAAGGTTCTAAGCAAAGAGATTCAAATATCATATGTGTCCACTTATCAACAATGTGCAGATATTCTAACCAAAGCATTGGATGGTACAAAGCTTTGCAAATCCAAGGCTATGATTGGTTTGCAGGTAATCTTGGAAGATTGAAGACCTCAAGCATACTTGGCTTGAGGGGGAGCTGTTGGAGCAAGTCTATGACAAGCCTAAGTATTGGCTTGAGTCTCACAAAGTCTTAGAAGAAGCTTTAAAAAGAAGACTATGTAAAGTTCACTTGTGAACTACCTCTTGTAACTTTTGAAGAGTTTACTTAATGTAAAAGTAAGAGAATCTTAAGTGGTTGAGTCCACTTGATCAAGAATGGAAAGAGGAGCCATGAATTCGTGATTTGTGGTAGGTAGAGAATCAAATCAATCATTGATTGATTGGAGAGTGATTGAGGGAAGTTAGCCTCCCAAACTCAACTATAAATAGATGGCAGTTTTAGTCGTGGTTAGAGAGACCTATGTGAAGACCTCCAAGAGCTGAGCTTTATGCCATATCAAGGTGTGATTACAAGGCACACATATGTATCAGTAAGTCATTGTATTGTACAAGCAATATACTTTCATTTTCATGATTATTTGAGTTCATCTTTCCATGTTCTTGTGAAGTGTACTACTCACTGCCATTACTCTCAGTTTTCTCAGTCAACTTGCAGAGATGTTTTCTCTGAGCTTGGTGCATCATTTTCAGTGATTTAACTTGATAAAGTTAGCTCTATAAGTCTACTATATGCTCACAAATTTTCATGTCATTTGAATGTTGCAATCTTCAGTTATGTTCATTTGAAGTCAACAGGGTCTGTTCATCTTCACTTCTCTATCAGGTACCCGACTTTTTCACTCATCTTGTCAGAGCCATTTCTCAGTGGTTACGTATCTAAATTTAGTGATTTAAAGCTTGTTGGATTCAGCTTACTGTCTAGTATAACCATACAAATGTTCATAATCATTGGATTTCTAGATTTTGAGTTATGTTGATTTTTCTGCTCACTGGTCTATTTCTATAGCAGCCCGTGAAAATCGGGATGATGTCATCACTTGTTAAAACTCATTCTCAGTGCGTGGTTCATTATTTTTGATGAGATTACTCTTGAAAGTTAGCTCTTTAAGTTTCCTAGACTTCCCCAAGAGGAATTGAGCTAATTGCTGCTGTGCTTAGAGAATTATGTAAAACACTGGACAGGTGTATGAACTAAGAATAGCAAGTTTTCACCTCTGAGCTAACTCCAACTTATCTGTTTTGATCTATCTTTTTGAGAGTGATCTTCCAAGGTACATAGAGTGTCTAATACATCCATTGGCAAGCTAAAAGGGCCCACCATATACTCATGGAGTTCATTTGGCTGGTGTAGATCAAGGATTTTGCAACACCTCTTCATCTTCAAGCACATACCTATCCATCTCTTCACATGTACAACATACAGATAATGCACAATTGTTGTCCCTTACAAGTGCCGAATCCCGATGAGCGCGCTTCGTATAAACGGTACAGAGTCCAGACTCCAGCGTAGAGCTCCAAGTTCCAATCCAATGCCCATGTATATTCCATTTCTGAATCAATGTACAACATGCAAACAATGTATAATCTATGTCAGTCGATGAGCGCGATTCCTGTAAACGGAAGAGAGTAGCGCTCCAAGTTTGAACTCAAAGATCTGCATTCATCAAGCTCACAACTCGCATCACCACTAACGAGACTCAGTTGAGGAACACGCAGACAAGAGATGTGTGTGACCAAATGTTCTTAGGGGAAAGAGGCGGTGCACCGTGGGCAGCACTAAGAGTTTGAACAGAGAGATTTCTTCAATGTTTCTAAGCGAGAAAAGCGGGAAACCTTGTAAATGAGAAAAAAGTTTGCGAGATTTGATTTAATCTCTAAATTTTGAAAAAGCGGGAAACCAAAACACTATGTAGATCATCGGGCATCTTGTAGTGGTGCACTCAATGGTCCCATATATATATATATATATATATATATATATATATATATATATATATATATATATATATATATATATATATATATTTCCCAGGATGCTCGAGTCTTCAAAACGGGCATCCCTTAGGATTCCCGGACCATAAAAATGGGCATCAAAGGATGCCCAAAACCCCATTTGATGCCCATTTTGGGCATTAATTTTGAGCACTGAGTTGGTGGTATACCCTATAATTGGATAATAAGCATTAAAATCCTTTTACTTTATATATGAAACGGAAGGCTTCCCCTTGTGGCCTACATGAAATAGGAAATTTTCCTCAATAGCTTTAAGCTAATGGGCAGATTTCCTTTTTCATCATTTTTTGGATTTTTAAGTGTTCCCATTAGGATCTATAAAAATAGGGGATTTGAGATTGCCAAATGGCACCAATATAAGATAAGGAAATATTTTCTCGATTACTGGTCGCTAGCTATCATTCAGAGGCCCCATGACACGCTTCAGCTGAGTAGGACACCGTCAGCAGGTCCACGTAGTCCTTCTTTCGATTCCACGTGTACACTAAGGTATGCCTTCCATTCTTGCCAAGTTTTTTTTTTATAAAAGGAAGTTCGGCCATGGCCTAATCTCCCGGACTTTAATTAAAAAAAATGAAGAAAAGTTACAGGTGAATGGGACTAGTGCCATGGGACCCCCAAATCCCACAAAGCAGGGGACGAGTTCGGTAAGCTAGAGGGCGTTACAAATGAGGCGTACAAAACTATCATCTCCTTCATGGGGGACCCATTTGGGTTTCAGCTTGTTATCTATGAGGAGATAAATACAGTGGTGCCTAAATGGAGGAGATCTCTTGTCTCGGGAGATTCTTTTACCTAGAAGAAACAAGGATTTCTCAATCGACCATTCCATTGGGGTTTGGCCAAAGTTGACAGCACATCGCTCCCTCCAAATTTTCCAAAGAGTCTCGCCTCTGATGGCATTCCAGAGCCTAGAAGAGCAGCCAACCGCCTCACCCAACAGCGCCTGTTGCCAAATGATTTGGCACGAGAGACGCAGAATCCGTGTCATGTGGTGCCAGATAACACGGGGCTTGAGGCAATCAAAGAAGAGGTGAACAAGGTCTTCGATGCATCGATGGCATCGCTTGCACCATGGAGGCACACCACAGATTTTGTTGGCCCTTGCGTTGTACCAGATACCTTTATGCAAGATTTGCCACATGAGAACGGATTTCTTGATCTCAATAAGGGGGTGCTAAATCGACATGAACTTAAGTTCCCATCGAAGTTTGGTCCAAGAAAGGCACCACACCTTGTTAAGAGTGTGATGAACATCTAAGTTTTCTTTGAAGTTGGGAATTCTAGATAGTTTCTTACCATTGCTCCATTTGAGGCCCTCTAGGCAAGGAAGATCCTATCCGCAGAGAAGGCGGGTAGTTGAGTGGTCCCACGGGGAACACTGTTTTGAAGAAGAGTCCATTCTTCAAGAGAAATTCTATGTCTAGGGTCTAAGTCTTCAAACCTAATCCACTCGTCGGTCTCTTGTTTCCAAAGCTGTTTCCACTGTTTGTACCCCTTGTTCCATAGTTGCTTAGCCGTTTCGAGGTTCCAAGACTCCACCTCCCTTACGCTGCTAATCGGGAACCAGATAGAGTCATTTTGTCTTATCCCAACAGCCCACTTCCACTCATCACTGACTCTGATGAATTGTTTGGCTTTGTTCCAACTCTTCGATAAGGAATACACGAGGCTAGAGCCTTTAGGGGACACCGGGTGGGGGGAGAACAAAAGCGTGAGGATCCCAATGTCCTTCTAGCCGGGAAGGCCAACTAAGGTAAGGTCTTTCGAATTTTTGAAGATCAATTTAGCCCAGGAGGACTCTCTATTGCACCAAGTCTTGATAAACCACTTTGCCGCTAGCTTGTCAGCTAACCCAGTGATATCCAAAATACCCAAGCCCCCCGAATCTTTTGAGCTAATACAAGTTTCCCATTTGATTTTGGGAATCCACCTTCTATTGAGATCCCCAGTCCATAGGAAGTTTCTGCAGATCCTTTCCACTTTGGCCAATTCTTTCTCCTTAGGTCTCCAACATGAGATATAGTAAATAATCGTAGAAAGCATAAATGTGTTGACAACCATTGCACGCCCTGCCAAGTTAGCTTGCATACCTTTCCAATGATTTAGTTTGCTATCCAGTTTGGATAGAATCCAATTCCACCGTTGGTCCATCGAGATGTTGAAGCCCATCGGAATGCCGAGGAGACGGAAGACTTGACCGCTAGGGATAACTTGACACCCCTGATCAATCAACAGTTGGGGCGGACACCCATGGATTGCTCTAAAGGCAATTTGAGCATGGTTGATTTTTGAACTTGACGCCTTACAAAAGGTGTCAAGGCAGTTCCAAAACACCTCAATGCAGTTTCTATCGTTAAGAAAAAAGGCATTCATGTCATCGGCAAAGAGTCTAACAATTATTTGGTCTTGACCAAGAGGTAGGGAGAGACCTTTGAGATTTCTAGCATCCAAGTGATGCTTAAATAGGTGACTGAGGCCATCTGAGGCGATAGCGAAGAGTAATGGAGCGAGTGGGCAACCTTGCTTGATATATCTTTTTAAACGTATGGGTTGAGAGAGCTTACCGTTGATGTTTATTCTAGTTGAGGCATTTCCAAGTAGAGTGGAAACCATCTTCGTGAACTATGGGCTGCATCCAAGATCTTTCAGAGATTGAAGAATAAAATCCCATTCCAATCTGTCATATGCTTTGTCGAAGTTGATCTTAATGAATATCAGCCCTTGAGCAGACTCCTCAGCAAATGCAAGGCCTTCCCAAATATTGACAATTGCTTCAAGTATAGATCTACCTTTGATAAAGCCTTTCTGGTCCTCACAAAGCCATGACTTTAAATGACACGAGATTCTGATGGCGATTACTTTGGCGATTATCTTGTACCCAGTTTGGAGCATGGTAATCGGCCGCCAGTTTTCAATTTTTTTTTATATATAAAGGAAGTTCGGCCTTAGCCTACTGTTGGCATCATACGGGAAGAAGCAAGTATGGGCGTACATGCAAATCTAGCACTGAGGCAACCCATCAATTTTTTCCAACCCTTACATCATTTTAAAAGTGATTCTCATCACTAAAAACCATTGTAAATACTGTTTCACCTTTTTGTAGCTCCATTTTTGTACAAGCCGAGGAGTCCTCGAGCTTGAGGAGCCTTAGAAGTAAGTGCTTACCAATTTTCATATTTTTTAGACCTCGTTTGAGCCCTCAAATAAGCCCTGGAACCTAATTTTTAACTAGGCCGGACACTAGGTCTGGACAGGGCCAAAGCTAGTCAAAAACTATAAATAGAGCTAGAGAGCTCATTTTTGGGAGAGCTTCTTGTAGTTCTGAGCTTGTATGAGAACTTGGTTATAATAGAAGTGATTCCATTGTCTCACTCTCTTTGTTCTTGCCGTGTGTGCGTGTGTGTGTGCATGTGTGTGCATGTTGGTGTGCTTCTCACTCACACACTTGTGCCTTCACTTGCTCGAGGTCTTCACACCATTCTCATGTCTTCCCGGATTGACATTAAAGGAGGTGCTACTCATCACTGAGCTACACCAAATTTTGGCGCCGTTGTCGGGGATCGAGCTTTGAGGACGAGCGTGTGATGGTAAGACGCAGAGAGGACACGTTGGAATGGTAAGTAGTAGGTAAATCTCTTGTTTTTTTTTCCATCTCCATCTCCATCTCCATCTCCATCTCCATCTCCATTCCCTTCTCCACTTCATATTCCCTCTTCCTTGTCATCCTCCTCATTTGCTTGGTGCGAGTTTGAGAGAGAGCGAGTGTGTCTTCTTGTTTTTGTGTGTTTTTCCATGTTTCTTGTAGGTTTCAGCTTCATCACTATCTCCAGCAAGCTCAGCAGGTACGGGCTTTCTCTACGCAAGCCCCGAGGCATCGAGCTCGAGCTATCGCGACACACCGAAAAGTTAACCCAATCACGATTCTGAGTGCACCAGGACACTACGCAGGCTGAGAGCTCCTAGGATCACTAGACAGATCAGAAAAATTCACCATATCCCGAGGTATCGCGACACTCCCAGGTATCGCGACACCTCGACCTATCACGACACTCCCAGGTATTGCGACACCTCGACCTATTGCGACACTCCCAAGTATCGCGACACCCTGACCTATCGCGACACTCCCAGGTATCGCGACTCCTCGACCTATCGCGACACTCCCAAGTATCGCGACACTCTCAGGTATCGCGACACCTCGACCTATCGTGACACTCCTAAGTATCACGACACCCCGACCTATTGCGACACTCCCAAGTATCGCGACACCTCGACCTATCGTGACACTCCCAAGTATCGCGACACCCCGACCTATCGCGACACTCCCAGGTATCGCCACACCTCGACCTATCACGACACTCCCAAGTATCGCGACACTCCCAAGTATCGCGACACCTCGACCTATCGCGACACACCGACCCGACCTATCGCGATACATGGGCTTAACGCATGAAATTTTTAGGGTGAATTAATTTATTGAACCGAGGTACCTTTGGGCTTAATTTTGGACACATTAGGAGGATATTAGAGCCTTAGGAGTGGGAAAAAGACCTAGAAACTAGGGAGGAATTTCTTGAACTCGGAGAGCATGTTTTGATCCCTACATGCCTGAATGGTTATAACTTCATCATACGAACTCCGATTGATGAGATTTTGGTCTCGTTGGAAAGCTTGTTGAGAATCCTACGTGGACATCGACTGGTTTTTGTAAGAATCATACGTGGAGTTTTAGAACATATATTTTTAAGTTGGCCTTTAGGTGGGACTAGGTGGTCATAAGACTTTGGGGGTACAGTGAGTTACTCCAAGGGTGGCCTGTAATAATTGATGTGTGTCCTTCAATCCATTGTAGTAAAGGAGCTATACTAACTTGTGAACATTTGCAGGAACATTGCGTGCACTCAAGGCATTCCAAGGCAAGCTAGCAAGAGTGAGTACCAAGCTCGGGAGAAGGCTTCCTGGGCTGGTGTAGGAGTTTGAGCAACCAGAGGATTGAGGTTGGTAGTTCTCTCAACCTTCCTTTATCAATTCCTAGCTTAGGCTAGTGCGACTTAGGTGTAGTGAATAATTAGAGCAACACTAGGCACGAATCAAGTCCAAGAGAACTAATCAACCAAGTACAAGCATTAAGTAGAGCTTAAGTGCGAAAAAGTCTAAGGAACAAAAGTAAACTTGAATCGAGAAAATATCAAGTACGAAATTCACTTAAGAACTCCTGACGACGTGATTTCAAACAAGAGCTTAACACAATTGTCAACTAAAAAGAACAAAGTGATTGGTGTAAATTAACCTGCAACGAGAGTGTACTTGGGACCAAGGGGGTAGAGAAACTAGGCATATGAACCTTAGGTCAGGTAGACACTTAGGTCGAGACCGACAAAGCCTCAGATCTTTTGAAGCTAGTGTGAATCACACTGCTAGGTCTTGGGCCCAGTAGTTGAGTGATTACCCATACACTCCCCAATCAGAAACAAGTGATTCTGAGATGTCCTATAACATGGAGAGACCAGTAGGTAGTTCAGGGGTGGCGTATCTAGAAAAGCCAGAAGGACCTTACAAGACTCAATTGGAATACATCAGGACTAATCCTCTAGGTGCTCACATCTATGAAGATGGCCTGAGAAGATTTGTGGTCCAGATTAAGAACCCTGATCAACCCCATGGACTAGAACACCCGGTAGTCAAGTTTGAGAATGGAGCATACCTAGATAAAGAAGGGACTATTTATGTAGTCACCACCCTTCCAGATAGAACATATGAGTTTGGGAATGTGATCGCAGAGACCGACATGGGTGATATAGAGCAAGGGAATGTAGAGAGAGAGCCGAGGACTCCCCGTGGTAAATCAGTCTTGACCAGGATCATGACTCCAGAATGGATTCCTCAGGATAATAAAAGCATAGATTTGCTTTTAAACCGAGAAACCGATGAGGCTTTTTGGAGATATAAGCATGCCCTGCCTCACGAAGTAGGTGCTCTCACAATCTATGAGTTTAAAGACCCTGATAGCCCAGGCAAAGTAACCTACCTAGACAATACATCGGAAAGGATCTTTGTGGTCACTGAGCACAACAGACATGCCTACACATGGAAGGGGGAGTTTGTTTTTCCCCAACCTCGATCCAATGTGTCCTACAGGCACCAAGGAGCTGGGACCTCCCAGGCTCATGGAGCTCAAAGAGATAGAAGTAGAGACACACCTGAAGTAAGCTTTGCCAACTCCCTGGGAAGAGAAAGGATGAGAACAGGGATAGATAGACCTAGAGCCCAAAGGAACCAGAGAAATGCCGATGATTTCCCTTTACCAAGGCCGAGAGAACACACTAGGACCCTGAGGCCAACTCAGCTGGTGAAGTCCATGAAGAATTACTTTGATGGCACTAGAGACCCTTACGACCATGTGGCAGAATTTATGCAAGTCTTGAAAGCCGAACAGGTAGAGGACCTATTCACACAATATAATGCTTTTGGTCTAACCCTTAGGAATACTGCCCTTACGTGGTTTCAACCACTGAATGAGAGGCAGTTCAGAAACATAGACCAACTCCTAGAGGCATTTATCATTGAGTTTTCTAAGAGTGGCATAAGGCACAACACTTCCTCACTAATTCATAGCTTCAAGCAAACACCTCAAGAGACGGTCAGATTAGCAGGAAGACGGTTTAGGCAATACCTGGAGAGGTGCCCAATGCCTGAGTTACCCACACCAGCCAAGCAAGTGGCTTTGTTCTTAGATGGATTGTTGAGCACCAAGCTCAGGTCATATGTGTATTTGAAGGACCCCATAACTATAGAAGAATGCATGCACATGTGCATAGACATTGAGGATAATCTAGGTGAGGAGTTGGAGCTATCAAAAATCTACAAGGATTCGGATAGCTCTAGTAGCCATATGTCGGGTCAATCCACATCCATTGAAGAACTTGCAGAGAAGGTAGCTCAAAAACTAGGTGTCTCTAGCAAACAAATTCCAAGATTTGCCCCAGTTAAGCGATGCTATACTTGTGGAGGTGACCATATGGCAAGCGTATGTCCCATTATGGCACAACCCCAAGTGAATCCTAGTAGCCAGTACTGCACCATAGAGCGAAGGTACACCAACCACACCGCACAAGACTGCCCTTATAACAAACAAACTGTCAGGCAAAATTACCCTCAGCCATATCCACAACAGGGTAGATACCATAATCAATACCCACCACAGCAATACAGTAGACCACAACAACCTTATCAGCCACCTTATCAAGGGCAGCAGAGACCTCAACCTGTGTTAGCGCAACAACCCCCTGCTCCAACCAATGTAATCCTAGTGAAATATGCATCTGCTAAAGAAAATCTGAACTGAGCCATAGTCCGAGTCACACCGTTGCTATCAGACAGTGATCCAAGTGACCATAGTTTTGACTCCACACATATTGACAGCCCACAGGCTTACTACATGCAGTCACCCGAGCATAACGAGCCATATTATTATGAGGATCCAAGTGAAAATAGTGGGGAGCCTGAGTATGCTAATGTCATGTACACAAACCCCAACTCTAGAACTCAACCTAGGCAGGTACGACCGCCATTTCCTAGAGGACCTTGCTTCAGATGTCAGGGAGATCACCTCATACGTGATTGTCCACTGCCTGCCCCTACACAACTCCAACCAGTGACAATTCAAGGCTTTTGTCAAGATTGTGAGAAAGAGCATCTCTTACGAGATTGCCTGAAGAACCCCAATAACCTACCAAAAATCACTCCTATCAATGTCATTGGGTTAGTGGTAGACTCTACGGGAAGTATAACTTCCACAGCCCCCGTGCATGTGGTCACTAGAGCTCAAGCCTGGTAGCAAACCCAAGGAGTAGGACAGGAAAGGAGTTCTGAGGTTAGTGAGACAGAGAGCCTAACCAAGAAGAGGACAAGAGCTTGGAGAGATAGCCGGGAGAGAATGAAAAGACTTGGTCACAGAAAATGAGCGAACTTGAAGAAAGCCTGAGAGAAACCAAAGTGAAGATAAGTGAACTCGCATCTCAAAACCACTCTCACACTACCCCACCACCACCCTTTCCATCTCCCTCCAACCCATCACCTTCCATCCCCCAATGTTCTAATCCACCATACATCGCCCACCCACCACCCAGAGTAGGATCAGTCCTAGCCAATCCTACTCTTGAGGAACTAGACATGATGCTTAAAGCATATCAGGCCAGAATCTAGGAAGGGCCAAACGTGACAGATCATGATAAATGTTACCCTAGGGCCGATCTAGAGATAGAGCGAACAAAGCTTTGTGCTAAGATGGTCAAATTGGCACAAGCCATGTTTGAAGCCAGTCGCTTGTTCAATGGCTCTAGCTCCACTAGAACACCATCGCATTTTGATGGTCTGTTGGATAGATTGGAGAGGTTACTTACAAAGTCTGGAAAAGGAGCCACCACCCAGGCTAAGGAGAGGGCAAGTGATAGAATAAGCATTCCCCCCCAGGAAGCTTATGTGCCTAACTCCACTGAACCTGACACCTCTTCTTCTATGAATAGGTACTCACCAGAGTTCCTGAGAGAGATTCAAGAAGAGAAGTGGGCAAAGGAAAGTGAAGTCCCTCCTCCCATTGAACTTGTGGATGATGCACATGATCAATTCCCATAGGACATCCCGTCTATTTATGAAGAGCAGGAGAGTGCCCAATCTCATGAGAGATTAGATTTTGAGTCTAATTCCTTGCAAGAGCTACCACATTTCATAGGCACATGGGAAACCAAGTCAACTTGCATGAGAGCACCCATGGTCATGATAAGAAACGAAGATTTGATCATACCTAGGAATACTGAGGTAGTAAAGAACACTAAAGTGCAGTGCAATCTCACTTTAGAAGAGCTACTCAAAGTTAAGCCAGAAGTGTGGAAACACATAGCCAAACAAGTGCCAAACCTAGCAAAATCGCATTCCCAGGTGGGATCACATAGAACAATGCCAGAAATACCACTGGCTAAGATAGGAGACATGAGTGAAGGCGAAGAAGGAAATACCTATCTCCCAGTTACCCATCAGGGATACACAACCAAGGCAATTCTGGACTCAGGTGCAGGAGTTGCAATTGCTACCACTTCCTTATGGAAGCGTTGGGGCAAGCCAGCACTCCGACCGACGAGAATGAAATTGCAAATGGCCGATGGTCATATTGAGAGGCCCTTAGGATTGCTAGAAGGAATAACTCTCACTACATGTGGTGTAGAGTTCGAACATACTTTTGCTATATGCGACTTTAGCAAAAACCAAGCCTACGAGATGATTTTGGGAAGACCATTTATGCGGCAGTTGCAAGTGGTACAGGATTGGGGCACCAATTCTTTGTACTTGCAACACTTAGGTGTTACAACCAAGTCAATCTCAAGGACTACTCTCATAGAGATGTACTCCCCATTCAATGGAATCCCATCCATAGAGCCCAAGATGATATTGAGTCAGTGCATTCCATAGGATCAGGATCCTCATGGATGCATGAAGACACCCACTTATGGATGTGCAAGGTAGGAGTAGAAGAAGAGAAGAGAGAGAAAGCCAGAGAGGTAGGTGCAAAAGAAACCCATAGATCAATTCAAGACCCAGCCTATGCACCTGTAGTTTTTCCTGACGAAGAGTTTGAGCCTCACGGCTGGGCTGAAATTTTAGCAACCATGGATGTAGCCATCAATGAAGAACAATGGACACCCCACTATGACGAGGATGGCTATGACATTTCGGACTTTTCAATAGAACCAATCATGGGAGACTCAGTTTTAGAAGAATGCGAACCTAGCCCTGATGCATTTGAGGAGGCAAGTGACTCCGACTCAGAGTCAATCATTATGGACCCACCATTTGCATCAGAGAAAGAATACTTCTATGAGGTAGAAGTTTACCCTCAGAGACATGAAGAGCTCACTAATGATGTGAGATTAACCACCCAAGTGACCACCAAAACTGAAGGCAAGAAGAGGAAGAAGAAGGAAGACACTCCGGAGGAAGAAGAATCCTTGTTTGAGGTCCCTGAAAACTTTAAAAAATATGAGATAGACGATAGGATAGTTGTGATAAGAATGCCTAAACGCGAAGCACAATCAGGAGAGGCCTATGATAGCAAGGAAACCACCAAGAAAATAGTCGTAGCCATAGAAGAGGGAGAAGAAAGATGCACCTACATAGGACATGACTTGTCGGAAGAAGAAGAGCAAGAGTTGATAGAGTTGCTAAGGGAATATAGAGACGTTTTTGCTTGGAGTTACAAGGACTTGAAGGGTGTAGACCCTGACATATGCTCACACACGATCCCCATGACCTCGGATGCCAGACCCTCTAAACAAAAGCCCTACACATACAATGACAACTATGCTGCCAAGATCAAAGAGGAGATAGATCGTTTGGTTGAAGCTCGATTCATCTATGAAATTGAGCACACTGAATGGTCTCCCCCATTGTAGTGGTGCCCAAAAAGAATGGCAAATTACGTGTATGCATTAACTTGAAGAAGGTTAACGCAGCCACCATCAGGGATAGTTATCCGCTTCCTATCACTGAGCATCTATTAGAAAGGGTAGCAGGCAAGGAAGTGTACATCTTCTTAGATGGGTTCTCTGGCTACAATCAAGTAGCCATTGCACCAGAAGATGAGCATAAAACGGCTTTTGCCACAGAGTGGGGCATATTTGTTTTTCGGGTAATGCCATTCGGGCTTATCAATGCACCTGCAACCTTCCAAAGGCTGATGTGCCACGTGTTTAAAGAGTTCTTGAGGAAAAAATTGGAAGTCTATGTTGATGATCTTTGCGCTCATTCCAACTTTAGACAGACCCATATACCTGAACTCAGACAAATCTTTGACAAATGTAGAGAATATCAAGTCTGCCTGAACCCAGAAAAGTGTGTTTTCATGGTCAGGCAAGGCAAGATCCTAGGGCACATAGTGTCAAAGAATGGCATATCAACGGATGAGGAGAAAGTGAGAGCCATTGTAGAACTACCTAGGCCAAGGAATGTCAAGGAGGTACATGCCTTCATGGGGCATTGTGGTTACTACCATTGGTTCATTCACATGTATGCCGTCATTGCAAAGCCTCTATATGCTCTTCTAACTAACTTTGAGTGGACTGATGAATGTGAGAACTCTTTCAAGGAGCTCAAACGAAGATTATGTTTAGCACCAATCTTGACCACACTAGATTGGAGCAAGCCATTCCATGTCCATGTAGATGCATCCAATTATGCTATTGGATGTGTGCTTGCACAACCTACTGGTGAAGGTAATATGGATCTTCCAATTTCCTATGCTAGTAGACAATTGAATGTAGCTGAACGAAACTATACCACTACTGAACGAGAAGGATTAGGCATGGTATACGCTGTTAAAAAGTTTAGACATTATTTGCTTGCAAATAAGTTTAAATTTTTTACGGATCACCAAGCTCTACTGTACCTAGTAAACAAGCCATGCAATACAGGAAGATTAGTAAGATGGTTCCTCTTACTAATGGAATACGACTTTGAGGTAGTAGTAAGAAAGGGCAAAACTCATATGAGAGCAGATCATCTCTCAAGGCTCACATCAGGACAGGCCCCACAAGGAGTATCAGATGACCTTCCTGATGCGTACTTATTTAATTTGGAATTTGTACCTCAGTGGGCCAAGACACTAGTGCCAATATTGACATACGGGCCTAAACATCCAGTAGTAAACACTCAAGATAGGGAGATAGTAAAAGCCCAAAAGTATCATATCTTGGCAGGAAGTATGTACAAACATATGGAGCAAGGAGTATTAGCCTGTTGTGTGGAAGAGGACGAGTACGCTAAGTGGTTGCAATTAGCACATGTAGGTGCATTAGAGCAACACTACTCAAAACAACGAACTCTACAGACACTGAGGAGACTAGGAGTGCATTGGCCAACCATGGAAGTTGATGTCCATAGAATGTGCAAAGAATGCCCAATCTGCTGCACTAAACCACGAGTGGAACATGCCACTCTTTATCGAGTGTCTTTAGTGTTAGATTAGAGTGAACCATTGGTAGCCTTCTTGAGGACAAAAACATTCCCTCAAGATATGACTTTGGCTAGACAAAGGAGTTTGGAACAAGAAGCCTTAGATTACACAATCATTGGTGATAATTTATACAAATGTGGTAAATATGGTTACCTAAGACTGTGTGTCCATGAGAGCGAATACCTCAAGATATTAGAGACTGCTCACCAAGTTGTAGCAGGAGGACACTTCGGTCCAGATAGGGTGATCAAGGCAATACTATTTGCAGGATTTTGGTGGCCCACCCTTCACATGGATGCACATTCCTATGTGAAGAGGTGTGAGGTTTGTCAGCAAACCCAGTATCCCATACGCAAGGATGAGATGTCATTGAAGCCTATGATGGGTGGACGTGCATTCTCTAAGTGGGGAATAGACTTTGTGGGTCCTATTAATCCCCCAGCTAAGGGTTCACATGCTGAGTATATCATTGTGGCCATAGACTATCTAACCAAGTGGATAGAAGTGAAAGCCACTACGAAGAACAATGCTCAAACAACAGCAAAGTTCCTATTTGAAAATGTGTTCACTAGATACGGACTACCGATAGAGTTAGTTAGTGATAGAGGGACTCACTTCTTAAATGAAGTCATTGAAAATCTTCTTCAAGTGTTCTTGGTGATACACAAGAAGTCTGCCCCCTATCATCCACAAGCTAATGGCCAGGCTGAGAGCACAAATAAGATCTTATGCAATGTGCTGACTAAATTGGTGAATAACAAACGCTCTGATTGGGACAAACAGCTACACCACGCTGTTTGGGCATACCGAGTTGCCTATAAAACGGTACTCCAATCCACACCCTTTCAGATGGTGTTTGGCCAGAATGCAGTGCTACCATTGGATTTTTTGATACCTACGTTAAAGATACCACAAGAGCATGACTGGTCAGGCCATGAACTCTCCTCTAGAATCTTTGATCTTGAACGTTTAGGGGAGACACGATTGAGAGCTGCAGCAGGAATCTATGCAGCCAAGAAGAGGCAAAAGGCGTATTTTGATACACATGTGAAGAATAAAGGCTTGAAAGCAGGAGACCTAGTCCTAGTCTACACATTGAAACAACATGCACGAAAATTAGAGAAAAGGGGCTATGGACCAATGATTATCAATAGGATCTCCACAAGCGGAGTAGTACAACTAGCCACTCTAGAGGATGACGTACTACCAAGTTACATAAGCGGATGTAGAGTCAAGCTATATCAAGAACCCTTAACTGAAGAAATGCTCAATCGACTTAATACTACAAAGAAACGTAAGGAAGAGGAAAAGCGAATTCGAGAAGAAGCACAGGCCGAAGCCCTAGAACGTATTCGACGAATGAAATTGAGGAGGCAAGGTAGAGATCAACCCATGAATGATGCTCATGAAGCTCTGGGTCATCACATAGCCATGTGCGAAGCTTCAGGTGAACGGTTCCATAAGATAGTTGATCGACGACCTTTTGTAACCCTGGAAGTAGGACAAGGAGAGAGTGTAAAGACCGTGAGAGCTTTAATTGATTCAGGAGCAGCCACTAGTGCAGTTCGGCTTTCTTACTGCCAACATTTGCAATTGGAGGTAACACCCTTAGAAGCATATCTGATAGGATTAGGAGGAGTTGAAACCCCTTACATGGGAGAGGTTGAACTTCCCCTCTACATTCAAGAGGTCCTAATGTCAGCAAAAGTGTTAGTATGTGAAGACGTGGATCTTACCGAACCTCTAGTCTTGGGCCAAGACTAGATCTATGATCACGCAGTCAACCTCAACCTAAGAAGTGGACTTCTTCAGGCTTGGGCAGGCCAAAGCCGCCTTACGATTGAGTTAGAAAATCAAGCACTCAAGCCATTAGAAAAGGCACCAACTCATGGTCCCTTCAGGAGCCCAATGAAGATAACAATGCTGTTCTTGTCCGAAGTTCTATGGCACAAAGGTTTGTCACTCTCGAAGAAGGCACAGAAGTCAACGATGAGTTCCCATCTGTTCCAAAGAAGATTCTAAAAGGGAAGGCTCTACAACACACAACACTGAGGAGACCGAGGATCACGAAGCATGAGCACCAACCTGTGCACTACAGAGTACCTCGTGGCATGAAGCAGATCTGGGTACGCAAGAAGGAAAAAAACCCGGCTCCAGAGGCAGATTCTCAAAAAAGCATCAGGCAAGCCACACCATCCAGGACCAAAACAAAGGAGTTCCCTAGGCAACACCCTAGCAACACCATTTCTATTTGGGTCCCTAAGCGGTCAATGAAGGCTATCCCTAATGCTAGACGGATATGGGTGCCCAAGGCCTGCTTATGAGCCCAAGTAGCTTCACCTCCAATCACTAGCATAAATCAACCCTCACTAGTACTCTTGGTAAACAACTCAAGAGAGATACCTACACCCCACACTATTACACCTTTGGTCAAACCTAGAAATGTCTGGAAGTGGGTACCCAAAAGGTCCCAAATCCAGCATAATCTAGCTCATAAACCTTTACCTGGCATCAACTCTAAGAACTACGAATCCTCAATCAAAGTGTGGAGACTTAAAACCTGTATTAAACCCCCTGACCCAATTTTGTAATTCCATCCACTCTGATGTAGGTGCATTATGAGTACATTGCATATCCTAAGCATGCATCTAGGCTGACACTAACCACTAATCACCACTCACATCTCTCATAAACACTTCATCTCTAACCACTAACCACTCGGATTGTCATGTTAGTATTGTGGAGGGAACACCATTACATCTTGTTTCCTATGCAACACTAATGTGCCTTTCTTCTTATAGCAGATAAGCATTAGAAGTATCATGGCAGCAGCAGCAGGAACAAGCTCCCAGGCAGGCACTAGTACTCAAAGCAACTGGGATACCATGCCCGTGGAGGCTCCTCTGACAGCGAGGCCTGAAGAGCTTTTAAATGTGAGAAGAATTCCTATCTCGGATCCACCAAGTGGCCTAACAGAAAGAGTAAAGGGGCATTCTCATTGGTTCAATGAGATGCTAGGAGATTTGGGAGATATTGATCATATTTGGGAATCCAAGTTGGAATGCGAAGGAGTTTGGTGGACCTTTCAGTTCTTCTCACGAGAATTTGAAGCATTACAAAATGTAGCCCCTCTTCAAGATATCTGGCAAAAAGCAGGATTGCAAGATTATTTTAGTGCAGCTTTGCCTAAACCTGATTTCCTTAGGTGCTATTACTTGATTGCAACTCTAAAGGCTACAGGAGATAAAGATCATTCAGGCACATTCCTCGTACCCTCTCTATCAAACCAGGAGGAAATGAAGAAGTTTGAGTTGAATATTACTTTAATCAAGGAGGCCCTTCAGATGTATGGCACCCATGTACCCTCCGATCGAGATCCCTTGATACCGGAGTCTATGAAGAACAATAAACTCAAGAAGTTGAAAGAAATGTGTGCTCTCACCCCCAACATCGCCATACCACTGCGGATGTGCCTTCAACACTTTGCATTTCCGGCACAAGACCGGTTCACCCAGCCTCATAAGAAGATTTGGTATGGGTTATACCTAGCAGAGACCGGGAGCTTACCTATTAAAATGCCAGTGTGGATACTTGACCAGTTATATGAAGCAGGCAAGCGAGGAATGCGGAAGCCCACTTTGAATGGCTGTTGTGCCATTACAAGAATTATCTACAGATGCCTTGCCTATGATGTGCCGATCGCAAGGGCCCTTAAGTACTCACAGTTGGAATTCTTCCAGGGGCATAAATCAGGGGTTCAACCCACTAAAAGAATGTGTGGATCACTTTCACAGGTACTAATTCCTCACAAGGTCACCACAGAAGCCTCCTGTAGAGAAGAAGAACAAGTAGCCCCTTTTACGATTCATCTCCATGGACCACAATGATGGGGCATGGTACAACCCACTCCATCAGCCCCTCCACTACCCATGGACGCTGAGTTTGCCTCCATGGCTACCTTGGCAGAGGATCCAAATTTTGACTTTGAAAGCTTCCTGCAGGCAGCCCAATTATCTGAGAGTGAGTTTTTCTCTGAGACCGACGACCCTGAATCTTCATCCCAGAGAGCACGACCACATGGTGAAGCACGAAGAGTACATTGGGAGGATGAGGCACAACACACTCAGGCGGGAGGCACACATGAACAAGTGGAGATGCAGAGGAATGAATCAGAGGAGAGTGAGGAGGAAGCCCCTGCTTACACCGCACAACTCAAACGGCTCTACAAAACGATCAAGCAGGTACAAAAGAGGCATAAGCTATCAGAGGAGGCAAATAGAGAGATGGTGAATCAAATGCTTCAAGCAGAGAACGCGGACCCCCATTTTGTGGAATCATTGAACCTTTTGGCGGAGACATATGGGATTATAGAAGCTATGAGGATCATCTTACATCGCAACCCTCCTTAATACGATCAACGAAGGATCGATACACGACCACGAAGGGGGAAGATGATTCAAATGGAAGTCTCTACCACCCTCCCTACCACCACTCAAGAAGATGTCCACATGGCTAGCCCAACCAACAGTGAGGAACCAGATGTAAATATACAGGTACCATCTCCACCATCACCTCCCATCCAGCCCTCCGAAACCCTCACCACCAGTATTCCTGAACAATCAGTATTAACCCTTAGTGAAACTATACCACACACTACCATTTCCCCATCCGTCCCTTTACCTCCTTCCACTAGATATCAATGATGGCTTCCAATATTGACCTTCCCTTAATGAAGCATTTTTGGTCTTTGCTAAGCCACTGGTCTAAATGATAGGATATCCTATTGGCAATGACTTTAGCAAGAATCTTATATCCGGTTTGAAGCATTGTGATAGGTCTCCAGTTCTCAATTCTATTCCTCTCCCCTTTTTTTATGTATAAGTTTGATGATGCCATTGTTGAGACAAGTTGGAAGGGCGCCGAACTCGAGAGCCTCAAGCCAAACAAGACGCAAGGGGGTGGCCACCACATTTTTGAATGATTTAAAGAACTCATTAGTTAGCCCATCAGGCCCCGGGCTCTTGCCATTCAGAAGCGAATCGATAACTTCCAAGATCTCTTGTTCAGAAATGGAGGCATCAAGCTGAGCGCTCAAGTGCATGGGATTCTATGTAGGGAAGCTCAAGAGATAGTGGCCATGCAATTCTGCCTATGGGGGGAGAGGGGACAAGCACTACCCAAGAGACTCGTGAAGTGTGCTTCTATAATGCCAATGTTTTCTTCCGTTGTTTTACATTCCACCCCATCCTTGTCAAGCAGTAGGGGGATCTCCTCTCTAATTTGTTTTCTTCTAAGAATATTGCACATCTCTTTGGAAGGCATGTCTGCCTTACTAGCCCACCATTCCTTAAAATAAATCTGAAGATTTCTCCTTTTGATCTCCTCCTCGTATCTTAATCTTCCTCTGATATTTTGGAGTCCCTTCTAAGATTGAATCTTCCCTTTATTAACTTCTTGTTCGAGTCTCTGAGCCAGCGGTAAAGCTTTTCTCTACATCTTCGGCGGATGGTTTTGAGAGCCTTCGTAGTCCTAATCAAGATCTGACAAGACTTTTCCACCGCGTTTCTCCAACACTTGACTGGACAGGTGCAAATGGCAAAGGCCTCAAGCCACGCGCTAGTGATTTCCTGGCGGATAGAGGGGAGCGAAAAGAAAAATGGTTTGGCATGAAACCAAGGTGCCTTGCGACTTTTAGATGGAGGGGAGAAGGTGAGCACCATTGGGTAATGGTCTGAAATGGTGAGGTCGATACGTTGCGTTAGGGTGGGAGGACCCCATTGATGGATGAGATTCTGTGAAATGTAGCTTCTCTCGAGTCTCGCTTTCCTCAAGTCCTCACCCAATTGAAGATTGGACCAAGAAAAGCCATTCGGGTCCTTGACTTTGACCAGATCTAGAAACAGTTTGGTTTGGTCCCATGTGTCTTTCGCTTGGCCATCAATGATACGGCCCTTGTTGTTCCACCTATCAGAGGGGTCCTCCACCATGTTGAAGTCACCACAAATCATGACATTATGAGAAAAAACATCCAAGGAGGACCAAGTGTTGATCCTCGCAGCATCCTCATTTGGAGCATACATAGAAATCAAGGAGAATTGGAAGGGGGTGTTGAATGTAACCACCAACCACCTATGTTTTCTGTCTTCGCTCATGTAGTCAAGCTTATTAGCCCAGCGGTGATTGATACCAATGGCAGTTCCACCAGAACCACGCTGATGGGTTGTGGAAAACCACACATGGGACTGAGAGACACCCTTAAGTCTTTTTTGAAGGTCTTCTCCTTCAATTTTAATCTCCTGAAGACAGATGAAGTCCGGGTTTAAGCTTATGTCACGGAGCCATTGACCAATAATGGTGGCTCTTGTGGGGTCAGTAGCCCTCTAGTGTTTAGTGAAGTGATGATCATTTTCTTGTAGTTCCCTCATTCCGAGGGTGGGACTTCTCTTTTTTCCTCTTGGAGTCTTCTTTCCTTCTTGAGGGGGGATGGTCCCGACCATGCGTCTTCGATTTCAGGGGGCTTTTCCAAGGCATACTTGCCAACTGTTTTCCCTTGCGGGAAGCCTCCTGTGGGGGAGAAGGAGAGGCCATTTCTGGTATTGTTGTTCCAATGATGGAACTTTCATTGTCCATATTGTTCTTATCTCCCCTTTTGTGAATTAATTTGATGACCATTCTTGCCAAGTTGCCAACCCAGAACTTCTGTTTTGAGGGGTTAGTTACCTTTTCAGTCCTTCTGATCGTGTTAGTTAATGCCTCTTCATGTTTCTCTTACCCCTGCACTGCCAGAGGGTTTACTTCATCATCAAATGACAAAGGTCTTCTTGCATTATCCTTATGCCAATAGAGCATCTCTCTTTCCGTTTGATGGAAGGAGTGATTTTGGAACACAAGAATGAAGATTCTCCTGCCTTCACAAATCAGGATCCAAGTTTTCAAATTTTTTTTCTTAAGAGGAAGTTCAGCTGAGGCCTAGTCATATTTGCACGAGTTAATAGAAAGAACAATTGTATACGTGAACGGGCGTAATGCCTATGTGATCTCTCATATGACACAAAGCAGTGGTAAGATAGCCTGAAGGTGAAACAAAGATGATGGTGTGAAGGCCGTGGGAAATTTGGGATTGAGAGATGGCAAGAAAACTAGAGCTACAATTAATTACAAGCTTCTTAGAGAGAGTTACAAAAAAGGTTAATTACCTTTTCCTTCTTCTCATGGGGGATCCATTTGCTTTAGATCTTGTTGTTCTCAAAAACAAAATCCTATGGTGTCTAAAAGGAGGGGTTTGCTTTAGATCTTGTTGTTCTCGAAAAGAAACACCCTATGCTATCTAAAAGGAGGGGCCTTCTTACAATTATAAATTCTTCTCCAAAAAAGGTGTAATGATTTTTCAATTTACCACTCTTTCAGAGTCTTTCAGAGGGTTTTCAAAGTTGGTAGCACATCTTTCTTTCCATATATCTTTCTAAAAGGAGGGGACTTCTTACAATTACAAATTCTTCTCCATAAAAGGCGTCAAGATTTTTCAATTGACCACTCTTTCATAGGGTTACCAAAATTGGTAGCACATCTTTCTTTCCATATTTTCCAAAGATCTTGTCCCCGATTACATCCCAAGGAAGTAGAGCAATCAATCCGTTCTCCAAGTAAACCTTGTTTTTAATTTATTTGACTTTGTAAAGCCAAAAGCCTCCCTAATGCTTGTCAAACTAATAAACTCCTTAGGCATGAATAGAAGAGGTGTCCAAAGACTTCTATACCATGGAGCCACTACTTATGCCATGGAGGGGACCCATAAATTTTGCTTCATTTAACATTACTTGAATTCCCTAGTGGAGGATTGTCCACATAAGAATTTCTTTTTTAATTCTCAACGAGGGGATGCCACAGGGACAAGATCTTAAAATACCACCTGATACTTGACTAGTTCAAACATCATTTCTTTTGAAGTGAGACATGAAACTGCAAATTCTTACTAAAACTCAGAATATTTTTCAGGTTGTTTCCATTGTCCCATCTCATTCCTCCAAACATGCTTGATGCCAATAGCAGATCCAGTGCAACCCAACAAGTGCGAGGTGGTGGACCATACATGAGATGATAAAATTCTATTAAGTCTCTTTACGAGGACTTCAATGTGGATTTTGATCTCTTGAAGATAGATGAAGTATTGGTTGAAGCTTTTATCTCGAAGACATTGAACAATAACGACAACTTTTGAAGGGTCAGAAAGCCCTTGGATGTTGAAAAAGATAACTATCATTTTCGATGGCAATGATCTTTGTGGGACATGGTCTTCTCTTGCTTTTTCTCTTTTTTTTCTCATTTGTTTTTCTCAAAGTAGAAAGGTCCTCACATAAAAGTATCCCCTTTAGTGGGATCTTCCAAGGGATATCTGATATAATTTTCCCTTTCAAAGAAGGCTTCTTCATCAACGAATCTGAAACGTGATCACGAATCATGGATTGGATGATTGAACTTTCGCTATCAGTGTTATCTTCTTTGATGGTGGTGAATATATCATCTTTGCTTCTGGTGTACCTTTTGGGTTTTCTTCCTTGCTAGTGGAAAAATTCCCTAATGTTGTCTCGTTATTGGAAGACAAAAATTGGCTCATTCCTGTTAGGAAGTCCAAAAGATTGATCTCCTCCTCCAAATTATAAAAAACATTTGCTTCGAAGTTCGATGAAGAAGGACTCATCCCAATATCACCTTTAGGGCTTCTTCTCCTTCTACATCTCATTTTTGTGAAGCCTTCAAAGTTAGGTTCAGCTACTCGTGTTTCTTAGACTTTCTTTGATTCCAATGAAAGATGTTCATGCTCACAAGGTCCATTTCCTTGGGACATAGTATTTTATTTAATGATCCTCACCTAACCGTTTCATACTTTTGCTTCTTCGTAATGGTTTTTGGCCTCAATAGATAATCATTAATGATGTGGCCCCATATATGACTACATGCCACGGTGACAACAAGTAGTTGGTAAAGTTTTATAGATCATCTCCTACTCTAGGGGTTCACTTTCATCAATAACTATTCTGATTTTGGAGGGAAGATCCTTGTTTAGGTTTGTTTACAACACACATTTGTGGATCCCATCTAACGTTTGAATGATTACATCACACTTTCATAGATAAAACACCTAATGTCATCCCTAGAGGCCTTAGGCCAACCAATTGAGCTGCACAATCTTCTTGATGAATCCATAAAGGAAGCAGGGAAGGTTAGGGAGCTCAACCTAGAGCAAATAGTGTAAACTTTTGGGCTTATTTGGCACAAAAACTAAAAACCACTCCAATAGACATAAAGTTTTGTTAAATTTTCCAAGTTTTGACTTCCAAAGCAAGGAAGTTCATTTCACTTTCAAAAATTAATAGAACACGGTTAACCGATAGGAACTCATAGTTATTGACAACAAAGTCATAAGGAAACCACTCATTGAGCAGATTCTAGAGGAGGACTAGGACCAAACATTTGATCGATGAGACAAACCTTATTCAACTCATCTTGTTTTGCAAAAATGTTCACCCTTTGAAGGGTGATGATGAGGGGTTTAACCCCAGAGAGCTCTAGATATGCACCAGATCCTTGGACTTTACAAGTTGGGTCCCCATTATTGAGCACCAAGGATGGTGTATCCCCTACCATGCTACAAATCAAGAGAGGCCAAATGAAACATAGGAGAGGAGAAGAGAAAGGGAGGGGAAACGACCAAAGAAAGGGATAGAAGGAGAGAGAGAGTGGGGGGGGAGGGAGGGAGGGATGGGAGAGAGAGAGAGAGAGAGAGAGAGAGAGAGAGAGACCCTCATGATCACTTTTCTAGAAGGATCATCACCATGGGCCAATGAAAGCCCCAACCCCAACACAAAAACCACAAAGGATCCCTCAACTTACACCACTTAAAAGTGAAATTTCAATCACTTCTACTGAACAAAAAGAAAGCAACACATAACTAAAGCCACAAAAAAGAAATAACACAAGAGTTTAAACTAATGCTACCAAAAAGCTGCTACACCATATGCACCATAAAATGTGACCTCTCCATTGATGCCATATACCACCATCCATCTTCTCGCAAACTCCCTATAGGATTTGCTAAAAATCAAGATCTCTAATTTGCATTTCTTGACAATAAGGAAGCAAAAAACTCCACAAAATTTTGTCATGATTACAATTGATGAACAAGTGGGAAAGGTCCTCTTCTCCACCAAAAAATGCACATATGGGTCCATTAAATTTAGTTCTCTTAAACTTGCTTCTAATCAAGTCTCTACTATGGATAATGAATCATTGAAGCATGGAGTGTTTGATTGGGATAGGGTAAGCCTAGACACAGACGGATCTAAATCTCTATTGTTGATTGGACCAAGAAATCTTCCATCTTTCATCAAGCTTGGGAAGAATTGTATCAATAGAGCCCCCTGGTTTTTAAAATGAACATACATATCCTCAACAATCTCTTTGAGTTCAATGGCTTTGGTATAACTACACTCCTTCAACTTTTCTTCAATATAATCTTTATGTTTGCGACCAACCTATTGCAATCAACAGACCGAGGAGTCATTCCAAAGATAATAAGTTCAAACATAAGCTCACCATTTATCAACAAGTTGCCCCAATTCTTAACTCCAGCGTTGTGAGACTTATGCTCTCTCTCATAGAAAATTTTCTTTTCTTCCAATAAGCCACACAACCAGTCAAGATGGATTCCTCCAAGAAAAACTACTTATTCATACAAAAGTTTGGGTTTGGACAATAAGAGTTCTTAATGATCATGCAAGCTTTTTGAAACCTACAAGTAAGATCACTACCAACAAGAATAAAATGGGGGAGGAGAAACAATAATATCCCATATATTATGCATTATCCAAGATTTGTACCTAGTTTAATAAAATAGGTTGGTATTCCTTTTGATAAGATATGCCCAATGGTCCTCAATAGAGAGATCTTAAAATCCATTTGGTAGACGTATTATTAGTCATCTTTACAGGACACAATATTCCTAGGCCACCTTCAATTTGATGCACACAACACAATATTCCTAGGCCACCTTCAATTTGATGCACACAACAGATATCCTCTAGGGATTTTGTTCTCTTTTTATTATCTCCCCACAAGAACCTTCTCCCCAAAGCAATAACATGAGCAAGCTAATTTTTAGTTGACATCCAACACGAAAGGAAGTAAGTGAAGCTAGGTAAAAAATAACAGCTAAGGACAAAAACTCTATGACATAAAGAACATTGAAGAACATATACACACTTGAAAATGACAAAAACTCTATGACATAAAGAACATTGAAGAACATATACACACTTGAAAATTTTGTCTCTGTCCTATCTCCACTTGGATATGATGTTGGAAACCATAGGGATACCTAGAAGTCAAAAGACCTCATTGTCCTTAGTGATATCACAACCAATGTTAGTTATACAAACAAGAACATATTGGTTGTTTAACTTAAAAGAAGCTTTTTTGTGATTAACTTTAGAGCCACTTTCCAAAAAAAAATATTGAAGCACTACAAAAAGGAAGCAGTAGATTTATTAGTAGCATTACTAATTATATTGGTATTATCAACAAACATCTATAATCCAAGGGGGTAGGGACCATTAGGGATATTTATACCTTTTTTCTTTAATAAAGGAAGAAGTTTGGCCTTAGCCTACTCTCGGACTTGAATTAATTAAAAGAAAAGTACAAGAGAAGGGGACTAGTGCCCACGCAATCCCTTGAATCCCATAGGGGGGGTAGCTTTTACAGAGTTTAGATGGCATTACAAAGGAGGTTAGTCACCCTCTCATCACCCTCATGCAAGGCCCACATGGGTTTAAGTTTGTTTTAAGGAGCACTTGAGGATGCCAAAAGGGAGGGATTTATTACAATTAGTGATCTTTTTGCCAAGGACGAACAATGATTTCTCAATCGACCACACTATGGGGGAGTAACCAAAGTTGCAAGCATGCCCTTCTTGCCAGATCTTCCATAGGGCCTCCCCTCTGATGGCATTCAAGAGAGTCCCGGAGCAACTGAACGCTACTCCCAACAGTGCATGCACCAATTGATATGTTTCTGAAGTCTAATTTTCTTTCCGACAATCTGCCAGAGTCTTCATGATGGACCTTACAAAGCTTACATGAAGTTATAGAGGAGGTTGATAAACCTCGCATCCCCATCATGTGGAGCCCACTTGGTTTTAAGCTTATTGTTGACATACTGTAGCTCTTTGTGATGTCTGAAGGGGGGGTTTTCTTAAAGTTAGCAATTCTTTTGCTCAGAAGGAATAGGGACTTCTTGATCGACCACTCCTTGGGGGTATTGCCAAAGTTGTGAGTGCATCTTTCCTTCCAAATCTTCCAAAGGATCTCTGCCCTGATCGCATTCCACAATGCCACAGAGCAACCAATCCCTTCACCAATGAGGGCTTGCTTCCAATTGATTTGTTCTTGGAGTCCCAGAGAACGACCAAGGACCCTCCATAACCGAAGGGATTTAGGGCAAACAAAGAACAGGTGACCAATATCCTCTTTGCTACGGCAACATCGCTTGCACTGGGGCAGAACACCACAGATCTTGTTAGCTTTTGCATTGGTCCATATTCCACGGTGTAAAATTTGCCATAGGAGGACCAACTTTTTGTTTTCAATGAGAGGGTGCCAGATAGACATAAATTTCATATCCCATCGAAGTCACGTCTAGTTGAGACACCATTTCTTGTTGAGACTGATGTGAATGTCATTGCAAGCTTCGACATAAGAAAGCTTGGAGAGGTGATTAACATTAAACCATTTAAGGCCCATTGGGTTCGGAGTGTCCTATCCCATCAGTTGTCGGATCTTAGAGCGGTCCCAAGCATGGCGTCTGCTCAATAAAACATTCCATTCCTCATACCTGACCATAGCACTAGGGTCAAGGTCCTCAAAGTCCACCCATCTGTTCGTGTCTTGTTTCTAGAGGTGCTTCAATTGTTTGAATCCCTTATTCCAGAGTCTCTTGGCACTTAAGACATTCCAAGGCTCCACGTTTCTCATGCCTTGGATTGGGAACCAAATAGAGTCATTTTGTCTTATACCTGCAACCCACTTCCAATCCCCACTAATTCTGATGTGAGGTTTGAATCTATTCCAGTTCAACCACAAGGATCTTACCAGGATCGATCTTTTGGGTGAGACTAGAATCGAAGAGAATAAGAGGGTGAGGATGTTGATGTTTTCCATCTAGGGTAGCCCACCAGAGTAATCACGTTCGTGTTTCTGAAAATTAATGTGGCCCAAGAGGAATCTCTGTTGCACCAGGCCTTAATAATCCACTTTGCTACAAGTTTATTGGCCATGCTACCAATGTCCATAATACCCACACCTCCACTCTCCTTTCGGCTAGTGCATATGGACCATTTGATTTTAGGCACTTCCCTCCTGTTATGTCCCCCGTCCAAAGAAAGTTCCTACAAGTACTATCCAATTTGGCTAATTCTTGATCCTTCGGTCTCTAACAAGAAAGAAAGTATATGATTGGGGATATGAGGAAGGTGTTGATCACCATGGCCTAGCCAACAAGATTAATTTGCAAACCCCTCCAATAGTTAAGTTTATAATTAAGTCTGGGGAGGACCCAAGCCCACCTTTGTTCTAGAGTAACACCAAATCCCATGGGGATATCTATACCTTTACTAGCACCAACATTCATAGCATCTATGATGAGCCACCCAAGAGCATCACTAGCTATGGAAAAAAATAAAGGGGCTAGGGTATAGTCTTGTCTTATGGAACTAACAAATCTAAAGGGCTTGGATGTGATACCATTCATGGAAACCCTAGAATAAGCATTACCAAATAAACTATTCACATAGTCAATGAACCTCCAACCAACACCAATATCATACAAGGACTAGAGGATGAAACCCCACTCAATTCTATCATAGATGTTATCAAATTCAACTTTAAAGAAAAAGAAGAAGAAGAAGAAGTCTTGATTCAAATTCTTAGTACACTTCACACCCTTCCACAAAGAGGTAATCACATCAAGAATATATCTACCCCCTAATAAAACCTTTATGCTCAAGAAGAATGATTTGATCCATTATGGGGCTAAGCCTTCTAGCAAGGAAAAGGAGAAAATCTTATATATCGAGTTTAAGCAAGAAGTAGGTCTCTAATAATTCAAATCATCTTTAAGTCCTTTTTTGTGCACAAGCTGCTTGATTACTCTTGTGTTGATTTCAATAGGAAGAGCACCTTTTCTATTTTCCTCTTTCCAAATCAAAAGTGTGTAAGGAGTAAAGAAATATTTAAGCTTCATGAAGAATTGATTAGGAATCCCATCAAAACTAGGAGATTTGTAGGGTCTCGTTTTACGAATGGTTTCTTTAGCCTCGCCAATAGTGAAGGGGTAGGTCCAAGATGATAGCTAGACTATGAGGAATCATATTATTCCTTTTAAGGGTAGTAGAAGCCATGGGACTCTAAATGTCCTTTGCCACTTGGGAGTTCTAGGAAAAACATTAGTGAAGAAGCACAAGACCTCCTACAAATTCTATTCAATGTTGATGGAAATCCTATCATTCTTCCTTTTCAACAAGGGTATGTAATCCTTGACTTTCTTCTTTTTCATCAAAGAGAACATACTGTTGTTATCTCTTTTAATCCTTCTTGACCAAAATTATCTTGAGGAGGAGAGAGCACTATTAGGAGAAAGATAATCCTCATATATCAAACTACTCTAAAATTCCAAGGTTTTCTGATCATGTCCCACATCCACATTATTAGAAACACTTAATCTTTCTAGCTCAAGCTCAATCTGCATTCTTCTAAGATCCTAAGTTGTGTCGTCCTTCTTTTGAAATAAGTCAAAAGCTTTTGGATATCTCTGACATCCCTTTCCGAGGCAACAAAAGGGGAAACCTTGCTAGGAAAGTGAGAAGAAATAATCTCCTTGGTTTTTCTAATGATACGAGGAATTCTAAGAAAGGAAGCATCAAGATGGGACCAACCAATCTTGTGCTGAGGGCACTCTCTAAAAAGGGTAACTCTTAGAGGTTTATGATTAGAGAGAAGGAAAGACCTATCCAAATTGCATTTAATATCCCAAATCTCTTGCTAGAGAATGATGTTCATTTAAAGCATGTCAAGTTTAGCATCAAAGGAAACCACTCTGTCTATTCTCCCAAGGGAAACATAAACCAAGTCATGATTGGTAACCAATTGAATCCAAGCAAGTTTTTAGTTACCCATCATGGTACTACCTTTATTGTCAAATTTTCCAGAAAGGGAAGTGACTATACTGAAATATCCAACGATGAGGAGAGGTCCTCTCAAAGCAACTAACTCCTCCCAATACTTAATTCTAAGGTGAGTAAGATTAGAATCATAAACATTAATAAGGGTGAAGCTAAGGGGCTCTTTAAAAGAGATCCCCACCCATTGCTGCGAGGGGCTAAGCATAGTGTTGTTGACCAAGTGCTCTAAAGGTAGCTTTATACCAATAGCAACTCCTCCTCTTCTAGGAGTGTGCCTAGTGCTATGCTAACAATGATCGGAAGAGATAATCCTCGAGTTGGCATGGAGATTCAAACCCATAGTTTTATGCTCTTGCAAGTAGAGAAATTCAGGTCTTTAAGACAAATCACTAAGCCAATTATGAACAACTATGGCTATAATAGGGTCTATCAACCCTTGTATATATAGGGAAATTCTATCTTGGGCAAAGGATACTTCTAGTAGAATAATAATCAACATTAATCAATGCTTTTTCTAAACTAGCATAAAACAAAGGACAATAAAATATTCAAAAAGAAAAATCAAATAATCATCTGGTAAAGTCATTTCTTGACAAACTTAGGTGGCTTAGTCATAGAAACTAAAGTCCTCATAATTTCTTTCCTTTTAGGCTTGAAGGAGACCTAGAGGGAGGAAGTTCATAGGAACATCCTTCGAACCTTCATCTTGCTGGGCATACTCTCCCATCTTTTGGCTATCATAAGCTTGGAGTTTTGCATCAAATGAAGAGTTAGAATTCAAATTTTCAGCGATTGAATTGTCACGTGAAGGCAGCTTTTTGCTTAAGCTTTCATTATATCTGTATTACCTAAGCGGATGTGTCCTAGATGTGACATCTTAAACCATACTAGTTATAGTAACCGGTGAGCACCATGTCCATGGCCATGGATTCCAATATATTATAATTGATAAGATCTCTCATGAATTACTTCTTTGAGGGCCTTGATTTTGGTCATACCTTGGAGGATGATAATTCCAAAATATTTCATGAGAAGGAGTGGTCTGTCAAAACGCAAGAAGCATGCTCTTGTAGTACAAAGAAGCCTAGGAACCTTATGATCAAGGTGGCTAACCCTCTGTACGTTTGGAGTGTTGCTGTCAAGAATTTTACTCTAGAATTTCTTGAATCAAATGGCCATAAAAAATCTTCATGCTCATGTTTTCTCGAAACATATGCAATGTATCTTGGATAGAACTCATCTTATTGCCTTCTAAGTCATCAGATGTTTCCTAAACAATGCCGTGGGCTACTACTGAGAGCTACCGGCTTCACATGTCCGTCAAAACTCGATACTAACAAAGAGTTCATCATACCGTTGACTCTACCAAGAGAGAGGATGAGGATGGCAACGGAACACTTAGAACAACATAAAGTTGAATATTTGAACGTGATGATATTCAAATACCAAAAGAGAACTCGCAACATAACAAAGACAAAAAGTTTAGCTTTACTAATGTAAAAGTGAATCCAAAACGGCTTCAAAAGGAGATCTCATGCATATGACATATGTCAGCCCTCCTCATTCATAGAGTGCCTCCTTTGGAAAAAAAAAGGCTATAGCTTTTTTTTATATGCAAGACCACCTTGCGCACAGTGGGAGGAAGCAACTAGAGCTCTATGTCAAGTTGCGAGGGTTTTCCTTTGTTCAAGTTGCACATGGATGCCTCAAGATTACTACTCATGACCATGGAGAGAGAGAGAGAGAGAGATTTTGTAGAGAGAGATCCTTATCTTTATCTTTTTTCTTTAGCTTTTCTATTTTTTTTCTTAAGAACACCAAGAAAAAAAAGGAAAGGCAAAAAGTATTAAAAAGAAAATAAAGACTGAAAAGGAAGGAATGTGAGATTCTGGTTTATTGTCAATATCATTCTCTTCACTTTCGTTTGACTCTCGTACATAGCAGTCAGGCATATTCCTGTTGGAGCATGAAAAGATAGAGACAAAAATTTCTCTCCATAGGCTGTACTTTCTTTTGGTGGCTCTAACCATGGAGACTCCTTCCTTGGTTAAGGAAAACTCAGGTTAGGTGTGAGATGGGAGGTCCATGAGGGCCTCTATTGTTCTCTTTGGGATCGTCTCAATCGCACTTTCTTTATCTTGATATCATGTGAAAGTGATCCAGGAGATTTTAGAAGAAAATCGATCGTCTTTGACAACCCTTCAACCTAACACACCTCCTATTAAATAGCTGAAGATGTGGCTAAAAGAAATAGACAAGAAAAGCGGTAACAAGAGCTAGTCATGTGGTCATAGTATGTGAAAAATTGAGATATGGCTAGTACGTGTTTCCCACCTTTTCGCTTGCATGATTTTATGGATGTTATAGTAAGCCCGATGGGGTGCTTTAGATTTATCAATTAGAAAAAGGTGAACAATATTATAATATACCTTTGATCTTAGAGTACTTTTCTCAAGGAAAAAATTATATTATAAAATAATTGACATAATTATAGTTCAAATGTGTTCTCCTTCAAAGAAAATAGCAGCCAAACACATGTGCAAGACACTTAAATTGAAGATAAGTGAAGATATTGCGTTCATCATGATGATAATTGGAGATGGTTCTCAATTTAAATAAATTAACGAAACTAAATAATGTACTATTGAACACTTTTGTATCTAATAATAAAAAAAAAAGTAATATATGGATCTTTTTTCATGAAAGAGGAAGAAGATGGTTCTTCCTATGGATTCTACTTTGACATAAGTGCATATACCTCCAAATGATTGTGAATTAAAAGCTCGAGAAGAAAAATGATCAACTTCGCTTTGCCAACAAACGATAGAGTACCCTTGCCAAAATTGGATTGGATTGTTGAATGACCAAGTAGAAGGTATGAAAGATCACTCAAGGCAACTCCTCCTAGACATGATATACACACCCTTTCTACATAGTAAAACAAGGCTGAATCACAAAAGTGATCATAACTCACTCATTAGTGATCCATTTAATGCATGATTTGGGTCCTTCCAAAGTTCTTGACAATTTCTACAATTTGAAATAGGCAAGAATGCAAATAAAGGGGCTTAAGATCATTGCACAGAGCTCAAAAACTTGTCATGAACTTGTCATTATGCTTCCTCCACTCGCTCTGATCACGTATAAAAGTGTAAAATAATGAAAAAACGTTTCAAAAGGATACAAACATGTTAGGAAATATATTAACATTCTCCAAACTAGTGTCAGGCACCCAAAATCAAGAAACATACACACTCAATACGCAAAGAAAACCCAAGATATGAGATCTCAAGATCGGAGAGCTCACTATTTCACTTGTACAAAAAGTCTTTGCAAATGAGGGCTAGGAATTTCTATAGTGGTTCCCTCAAGATGACTTCTTTTTCCTCAAAAATTAAAAGAATATGATCTTAAGAGCTCCTCTGCTCTAAAGGAGAGATAGATAGCACTTAAGTTATGTTGCTATATTGATTGGAAACAAGCCCTACTAGAGGAGTTGATTTGTTGCTCAAAGGTGAGGTCCTCAAAATTTTGATCAAAGGTGAGGTCCTCAAAATTTTGAAAAGAGCATCGCTCGGCAAACTTTGACAACCCACATCAAGAATGGTCGATTGATTCTCCCTTTTTTTTACTAGAAGGATTTAAAAATCCAAGAGCTCCCCCACCCCTGCAAGCACCATAGAATCTCTATAATACAGAACAACAAACTTAAAATCAAATGACTTCTGCATGAAGGAGATAAAGTCATAATAAAACTCCTTAGCTTTTCCTAGTAGCTTTTTCCTTTTTAGGAGATAAAGTCATAATAAATCTCCTTCTTTTCTGTTGTACAATCTCCTTTCTTAACATGTTTCAAGTCCATTAAAAATAAAAACAAAGAACTAAAGAGATGGGTGTAACCCGTCAAAAACCATGCAAACGAGGCTTTTCTTTTAAGAGTAGATTCTTGCAAGTGGTTTAGAGCTGGGGACTTGATGTGCACAACCTTGATTGAAGGTCCAGGTTCATTTTTCGCAATGAACTTGACCTAAATCCTTCACAATTGGGAAAAAGAGGATTCTACGGGTGTCCGAGTTGTTTTTTAAATTTCAAATCTAATAAAAAAGTAGGCTGAAGATTTATTTTTCAAAAAAGATGAAAAAGAAAGAGATGAAGTTATGTGGCTTAGCGATAAATGTACTAATATGACATAAAGAGATCAAGAGATAATACAAAGGGAGGACCCAAGACGTAAGAAAAATCTCGACCAATGAGAGCCAATAAAATGAGCGGTGCAAAAGATGCTTTGAGGGGTAGAGAAGACATCAGCCATATCTTCCTCTCGTGACCTAAGAGTGCCAAGAGTGTTAGAAAGTCCCTTTGGCTAGATGACCTTGTGAGTTGGAAGAAATCATCTGATCACTCTCTCCAAGGTGGTTAAGAGTTTCGGTACCACTCACAATGTGGAACTTCCATTTTTAAAACTCATAATAGGGAAAGAATTACATACCTATAGTCTAAGCCTACTTGACCCTCATTTCACGTAAAGTGGCCTTATCTTCTCCTTTGCATACCCATTTTTCCGTATTCGACGATAATGTACCTGCGAAGGGAACGTGGCTTCTATCTCCTTACAATATTTAATGCAAATATTGTACATATTAACATGTGTTTTAGTTTTCATGTGTAGATTAGCATAAAGTTACGTAAGTATCGTAATCCTCTCACAATGTGTACGAGCCTTACGAGCGAAATTGCATGGCGGCATCTCTAGAGTTAGAACCAAAAGAGTTCCACAAAATATGAAGCCTCTTCTTGAAGCTCCCATTTCAGATGATGAGATTGTTGAAGTTATTGATTTGCTCAGGAACGGCGAAAGCCCAAGGTTGGATGGCCTCATCAATGAATTTTTCAATACCTTCAAGCATTTGGTGACTACTCCATTACGTCTAGTGCAGCATGAGGTCATTTCTTTTGGTGTCCTACCAAATGTCTCAATGAAGTTGTTATCAAGCTTATTCACAAAAAAATGAAGAAAAAAAAGCATTGAAAATTAGCATACAATTATGATGTTAGAAACAGGTTACAAGATCCTTGCTAAAGTTATTGCTAATGGAATGGCTTGTCACTTACAAAACTCAATTAGTGAGGATAAAAAAGGGTTCATCAAGGGGAGGTCCATCCCGGAGGCTATCATTGATGTTTGGTTAGGTATTGTTCTCATTGAAGAGCCCGCTCAACATGTTCTCCTTCTTAAGATTGATTTCGACAAAGCTTATGATAGACTCAAGTGGGACTTCATTCTCCAATCTTTGAAAGACCTAGGCTATGAACAAGAATTCATTAAGATGATCTCAACATTGTTGGGAAATGCATTAGCTCAGATAAATATCAATGACCAACTTTTTCAAGCTATTTGACTAAAATGTTCTATTAGGCAAGGATGCCCCATGACCCTCTTCACTTTGCCATCATTGTAGACGATCTCAGCTACCTTGTTAAACATCACAAATGTTTAGGTCTTATTCAAGGCCTCTTTCTTCCCCTCAATCAAGATGAGATGATCATGAGATTCTTTGTTGATGACATGAATGCCTTTGTACATAACAATCTAACTATGATTGATACCCTTTGGTAGCCTAGGTACTTTTTGTGGGGCATCAAGTTCCAAAACAAACCACTCTAAACCCACTTTTAGGGCCACTTTTGGGCATCCACATCAAATTTTGGTTGAACATGGCTATGATTTGATCCCCAAGGGATAAATCTTCTACATGTTAGGTATTCCATTGGCATTCGATGTTTCGATGGGCTAGTGATGATTTGGCCTCTTTCTAAACTCGATAACAAGTTGACATACTAGAAAGTTATGTAGATCAACCTACCAGTGTGGGTTATGGTGGTTAATACGTTCCTTCTTTCTTCAATTTTTTACTTTCTCTCTTGTTGGAGACCGAAGGACCAAGATATCGTCAAAATGGAAAGAATTTGCAGAAAATTTCCCTACACGAGAGACCCTAATAGAAGGGGTGTCCCCGAAATTAAATGGGCTACTTGCATAAGCCAAAAAGATGAAGGTGGTTTGGGTATTCTAGACATTGAAGGAATGGCCAATAAGCTAGAGGCAAAATGGATAATTAAAGCATGAAGCAGTAGGGATGCCAGGTCCAAAGTGATTTTTAGAAACAAGAGCGCTCTTACGCTTGTGGGCCTTTCAAGGTGGAAGGGTTTGGATATTCTCACTCTTTTGTTCTCCCCCTATCAGGCGTCTTCCAAAGGCTTGAGCTTAGTTTTCATCCTATAAAAGAGTTGGAACAAGGTGAAACAATTTATCAAGATCAATGAAGATTGGAAATGGGTAGTCGGTGCTAGAAAAATGATTTTATCTAGTTCCTTATCAAGGGCATCAAAGGAGTTGAGTCTTGGAAACTCCAAAAACCTAGGAAGCTTTGGAACAAAGGTTTCCATTTTTGGAAGGACCACTTGAATAAAAAACATGCCAATGGATTAAATTTGAGGACATTGACGTGGCTAGGATAGTGGACTATGAAGAATGGTGCATGTTGTGGAGCAGATTCAATGCTTGAAAGTGCTCAAAGACTCACCTCCTTATTGGGCATGACTCCTGTCTCCTTGAGGTTCCTAGATGGCATAACAAAAACTGTCTTGATAAAATTACAAGATTCAAAAAGAATGTGGACTTTCATGTCATGCTCAATAGAAGATGGTGTCTAGATTGGCTGAGTTTTAGGTGGGATTTCAAGTTCCAATCCCTTTAGCATCCCCTCCTCAAGGATAAAACATCAGTTCTTATGTGGCAAATCCTCCACCATGGAATTTGGACCAATGTAAAGGCTAACAAAGTTTGTAGAGCTCCTCCTTGGTGTAAACGATGCCTTCATGGCAACAAGGACTTGGGACACCTCTTCTTTCTTGCCCCAAGTCAATGTCAATCTGGAGGGCCCTTGGGAGAATCATATTGCTACAGAGACAAATCAACTCGAAGCAAGCATTTTTGGGTGAAGTGATTGGTTGCTCCTCAGCACTGTGGAATGCTATAAGAGGTGAGACCCTCTGGAAGATCTAGAAAGAGAGGTGTGCAGCTAACTTTGATAGCCCTACTAAGGAATGGTCCATCGAACAATCTCTTTTTCTGTTTGGCAAAAGAACTTCCAACTGCAAGAAGCTCCCACATTTTAGAAATCATAGAGTGTTTTTCCTTGAGAGCAACAAGATTAAAAGCAAATGGATCCCCATGAGGAGGATGAAGGGGTTATCAAATTTCTTTGCAATGTTTTCTAGCAAGTTTTAAGCAAACCGTGCTTTGTGAGATTCGAGGGTCCCATGGGAGGTAGGCCCTTTCACTTGTACAATTGTTCTTTCGATTGATTAAAATTTGGGAGAGTAGGCAATGAATAACTTCCTTTTGAAAAAAAAGTATGTAAATAGTTTGAATATGGAGACTTGTAAGACTGTTGGTGTATTCATTGGACGTAGAAATATTTGAACTACTAGAATTTACCATCTAATATTTTTTCCCACTTCAAATATTGAAAACATTATTTAATTCTATAAATGCTCTCCAAAATTTATGTTCTACTCCAAATTAGGAATGTATGGATCTTCAAAATTTAATAAAACATTATGTGCATCTATTCACCATTCAGACCCCTCAATATAAGACTTCACTTGGCTTGAACATGAATTTAAAACTTGAAACACATAGATTTAGGACATAAAATGAAATACATAGCATGTGCAAGTGCCTCAAAGTGAAATTACTTCAATCACCTTCTCGGTTTGCAAGATATAGCTCTCGGAAGATAGTTGTTGAAAATTGTTCAAAGTTTTTAGACCTTAACAAATCTAGAAGATACATAATTTCCTAAGTTTTTTCATAAACTAAAACTAGACCTTATGCACTTTGAAACTGTCCATAGCAGTTCCAATTTGGAGTTTTCTAGCCCAAGATATGTTCTCTACAATCATGACATGCCAATCTAGTGGACTAGTGGAGGTGCTAGAAAAAAACTATGGAAATGTGATTTTTGAAGTGGCCAAAGGCATTCTTCCATCAAGAAAATCCTAAAATTCTCCCCATAACCTAGATATTAATATATGAAAATGCTTTAGCATATTCACACATTTCCCAATGCTCCCTTCAAGCATGCTAATTTTTCTCCCCAAAAGAGGCATAAATCGAGATTCTTACTTTCTTGTAAAAAGTTAGATGGGAGATTTAAGCAAGCTTCTAATCCACTCTTAATGTAGATTTTTCTTGGATTTTCCAATTCCATATGGTATATATATACCATACTTCATATATGTATGCACTAATCCATGGGAAGCCTCTTAAATTATCTCTTTTCTTGCTCCCAAAAGTGGAGTTTTGCTAGAACTAGCACCTGAATTTCTTTCCAAAAAGTGTGGAAAAGGGTTTTTGTGTGTTGGAACAAGTCCATGGAAATTCCAAGTGATGGATTGAAGCATCAAAAGATCTAGGGACTTGAAGGAAATGTCTAGTGTTTGTAAACTTCACTTGTGAACTACCTGTTGTAATTTTTGAAGTCTTTACTTGATGTAAAAGTAAAAGGAATTTAAAGTGGTTGATTCCACTTGATGAAAAAAGGAAAGAGAAGCCACAAATTCATGATTGAGGGTAGTTGGCGAATCAAATTAATTTCACAAAGATTGGAGAGTGATTTTAGGTGAGATTCAAATTCAAATTTGGGCTCCAAATATCACTATAAATACATGACCTTCTAGTCGCGGTTTTTAGACCTACATGAGCTGAGCTTTATGCCATATCAAAGTGTGGCTTCAAGGCACACATATGTATCAGTAAGTCCATTGTACTTTACAATCAATATACTTTCATTTTTGTGATCATTTGAGTTCATATCTTCATGCTTTTGTGAGTATACTGTTCACTGCCATATCTCTCAGTTTTCTCAATCAGATTGTAGAGATGGTTTCTCTGATCTTGGTGCATCCTTTTCAATGATTTAAGTTGCTAATGTTTTCTCCTTAATTCTACTAAATACTCGTAAAATTTCATTGCAATTGGGTTTTTCAAAGATATGTTCATTTGAAGTTGACTATATCTGTTCAAACTTTACTTCTCTATCAGCACTCCATCAGAACAATCATTTTCTTAGAGCTTGTTCTCAGTGTGTACTTCATCATTTTCCATGATTCAAAGCTTGCTAGAATCACATATTGTCTCCTATATGCCTGCAAAATTTCATAAGCATTGCATCTTGGAATCTTGAGATATTAACATTTTTCTGCTCCTAGGTCCGAGTACTATTACAACTCATGAAAATGAGGGTGATGCTACAACTTGCTAAACACTTTTCTGTTTATGTAGTCCAACATTTTTTATGAAATAACTCTTGATTATTAGCTTACTAAGCTAATAAGATCTCCCAAAAAGAAATTAAGTTAATTGTTGCTGTGGCCAGAGAATTGTTCAAAACACTGAGCAGGTGTATGAACCAAAATAGCAAGTTTTTTACACTTGATTCAACTTCTACCTATCTATTTTGATTTGTCTTTTTTAGAGTGACCTTCCAAGGTACATAGGGTGTCTAATACATCCTTTGGCAAGCTAAAAGGGCCCACTACATATCTCTAGATTTCATTTGGTTGGCGTAGTGCAAAGTTTTTGCAGCACCACCATCTTCATCAAGTACAAATCCATCTATTCACAATGGTATCAGAGCAAGGTTGGACAACATGGCACATGGATTTCCTTCATCAATTGATGAATTTGATAGGTAACTGATTGATTTTGTCACAAAGATCAAGGACATAGCAGATCATTTGATAAGCATTGGAGAGGTAATAGAGGAAGAGAAAATTGTAAGGTAGGTCATCAATGGCTTGAAGGCAGATGACAAGTGGGAAGCATTCACCACAGCTATGGATCTATACATGGATATGCATGTACCAGATTTCAAAACAATCATAGGACAACTACTTACTCAAGAGGCCAAGATTATCAAGAATGGAGAAAGCTCAAAAGGTAATCAATCTTTTGCCTTGTATACTGATAAAGGAAAGTCCAAAGAAAACAAAGGAAGAGGAAAGAAAGTGGATTATGAAGCCGGTACACATCAAGCTAATTATGCACGTAGAGGAAGACATGGTAGAGATAGAGGCAGAGGAGGAAGGCAAGGCACCACGAGATCCCAAGGCTCTAATCCATGCTCTATTTGTGGACTAACTAATCATACAACTCAAAAGTGATTTAGGAATTTTAGGAATCAAAGAGGGAGAGGCTACAATAGAGGAAGTTATGGATACTCGAAAGGAAGGTTCAACAATTACTATGGCACCCATAACAATTACAACCATTCAAACTATCAAGAAGGCAATAGGGGAAGAAGTTATTTCAATGATTACACAGAAAAATCAAATCAAGAGGACTCATTGCTAATCATGAATACCGCCATGCCACAAGGTAAATCTATTGAGCATGTTTTCTACATAGATTTAGGTTGTTCCAATCATGTGGCAGGAAATGTGGCCCTCCTATCAGATTTAGAAGATCCAAGGAACAAGCATGAGGTACAAACAAGAGATGATACAAGACACCTTGTGGAGAAAATAGGAAATGTCAAAGCACCTAATGGAAACATCAACTTACTCAGTAAGGTACTCTATGTCCCTACCATTACAAATAAACTGAGAAGTGTTGGGCAAATAGTAGAGAAAGGGTTGCAAGTCAGGTTCACAAGACGAGGAGCATTTGTTGAAGATCCAAGTCAAGGATTTAGGTGAATTTCAAAAGGTGAAAATACAGGTAGATTGTTCAAATTTGAATTACAAGACACTAGAAACATTGCTCTCAGTAACTATCATAGTTAGACACTCACAGAATTGGAAGTATGGCACAAAAGGTTAGCACATATTGGTGAAATATCATTAAAGAAAATTTGCAGGGACCAAAGTGTACTTGGACTCCCTAACTTGTCAAAACAACTTATGATCTATAAGTGTAGTGCATGTCAATTTGGAAAGTCTCAAAAGTTACCATTCATGAAGACAGGATATATGCATGGAGATCTCTTGGATTTGGTTCATACAAATGTATGGGGACCTAGCAACGATGCTTCAATATCTGGATCAAGGTATTATGTCTCCTTCATTGATGATTGCACTAGATGGACTATATTATACTTTATGAAACACAAAGATGAAATCTTTTCATGCTTCAAAATATATTTGGCTCTTGTGGAGAATTAAACAAGTAAGACATTAAAAAGGCTAAGGTCAGATGGAGGGGAAGAGTACTTCTCCCTTGAATTTGACTCCTTTCTTCAAGAAAGAGGAATCAAAAGAGAGATCACTACAAGGTACACTCCTAAGCAAAATGGAGTGGTAGAAAGAAGGAATAAGAAAATTGTTGAAGCTGCAAGCCCTATGCTAAATGAGAAGAACTTACCTAATTACTTATGGGCTGAGGTTGTATACATAGCCACTTATTTGATTAAATGGTTACCTTCAAAATCACTTGATGGCATGACACTATATGAGGCTTGGAATGGAAGAAGACCAAGCTTGGATCATTGTAAGATTTTTGGATGTGTTGCTTACACTCATCTCCCTTCAGAGGTTAGAGGCAAGATGGATCCCAAAGCATAAAGGTGTGTATTCATTGGATATGACAACAATCAAAAGGGATACAGACTATACAATGAAACAACCAAAGGATTCTTGGTGAATAGAGATGTAGTATTTGATGAGGATAGTTCTTGGCATGAAGATTCATGTAGAACGGTCAACCTACCTTATGATCTTGAAGAAGATTTTCCAAAACTTGTTAAGGATAATCCTTCTAAAGTTGAAGAGCGGGATACCTCAGAAGATGATCAGTATGAAAAAATCAAAATGTGGAAGTCTAAAGGTAAAGAAAAACTGCAAGAACTTGGACAAGAGGCAGAATCATCACATCATGGCGTAAGAAGGTCCATGAGGAAGAAAAGAAAACCAAAAAGGTATGCGTTTGACACTTCTCTAGTCACTAAACATTCAATCTATCTAGCACAGGACATAAATCAAGAGGATCCTTCAACATTTGAGGAAGCAAAGAAGAAATGAGAATGGATGCATGCAATGGAAGAAGAAATTGAAGCTCTTGAGGAGAATAACACTTGGGATTTGGCTCCCAAGTCTCCATCAATGAAAGTGATATGCTCAAGATGGATCTACAAATTGAAGAAGAATTCAGATGGCTCCATTACGAGGTATAAGGCAAGGCTTGTGGCAAAAGGCTTTGCACAAACTCAGGGAATTGATTGTGAGGAGACCTTCTCTCTTGTGGCAAAGATGCCTACTATTAGGGTTTTGCTTAGTATTGCCTCTTCCAAGAATTGGAAGATACTTCAATTGGATGTAAAAAATGTATTTCTTAATATATGGATAACAGAAGAGGTATATATGGCACAACCACCTAGTTCTGAGAATCACATATATCTTGATTATGTGTATAAACTTTATAAAGCTTTATATGGACTCAAACAAGTCCCAAGGGCTTGGAATCATAGGCTTGTCGCATTCTTGTAGGACAAAGGATTTCAACCTAGCAAGACAGATCCATCACTATTCATAAAAAGGAGTAATTATGAAGTCATCTATTTGTGTGTGTATGTAGATGATATTATACTTGTAGGAAATGATATAGATGGCATGAAGAGAATCAAAGAACAGATGAGAGAAGAATTCAAGATAACTGATTTGGGTTCACTTACCTACTTTCTAGGATTGGAAGTTGTCTAAAAAGATCATGGTTTGTTTCTCACTCAAAGAAAGTACATTAAGGACATGTTGGAAAAATTCAAGATAGAAGATTGCAGGATTGCAGGTACTCCAATGGAGGTTAATCATAAAGGCTCACATGAAGGTCGACTCATAGAAGATATGACTAGTTATCAAAGCCTTGTCGGTAGCTTGGACTATGCCACATTGACAAAGGTTGATATATCTTATAGTGTGAGTCTCCTAAGTCAATAATTGCACACACCCATGAAACCTCTCATGGAGGCTCCCAAAAGTATACTTAGATATCTCAAAGGGACCATGAATGAGAGGTTATACTACCCTTATGTATTTGATTTAAGTTTGAAATTGTTCTCTGATGTAGATTGGGTTGGCTCCAAGGAAGACAGGAGAAGCACCTCAGGATATCTTACCTTTGTAGGTTAAAAACTTGTCTCATGGTCATCCAAGAAGCAACCCACATTTCTTCTCTCTTCTATTGAAGCTGAATACAGAGGTCTTGCAATAGCTACTCAAGAAGCAATGTGGATGAAGACACTATTCACAGATCTTGGTTTGGAGATTCGAACTCCAAGTATCTTTGGTGACAATATGAGCTCTATTGACTCGGCTACCAATCCAATTTTTCATGCAAGGACTAAACATATTGAAGTACATTATCACTATGTAAGAGAGAAGATTGTGAGGAAAAAAATTCAGTTAATTTATGTGTCCACTCATCAACAATGTGCAGATATTCTAACTAAAGCATTGGATGGTACAAAATTTTAAAATTCAAGGCTATGATTGGTTTGCAGGTAATCATGGAAGATTGAAGACCTCAAGATCACTTGAATTGAGAGGGAGGTGTTGGAACAAGTCCATGGGAAGTCCAAGTCATGGCTTGAGTCATCAGAAGACCTAGAGACTTGAAGGAAATGTCTAGTCTTTGTAAAGTTCACTTGTGAACTACCTCTTGTAATTTTTGAAGTCTTTACTTGATGTAAAAGTAAAAGAAATCTAAAGTGGTTGAGTCCACTTGATGAAAATAGGAAAGAGAAGCCATGAAAATGTGATTTAAGGTAGTTGAAGAATCAAAGCAATTTCAAAAAGATTGGAGAGTGATTTTAGGTGAGATTCAAATTCAAATTTGGGCTCCAAATATCACTATAAATACATGAGCTTCTAGTCACGATTTTTAGACCTTCATGAGCTGAGATTTATGCCATATAAAAGTGTGGGTTCAAGACACACATATGTATCAGTAAGTCCATTGTACTTTACAATCAATATACTTTCATTTTTATGTTGGAGTTTGAGTCCACGAAAGCATGCCAATAGCACAAGGAAAAAGAAGAATCTTGGAGCACAATAGACAATATTGAATGTACTACCACTAGAATGTACAAAGATAAGTCACACATTAGGGCAATAGGTGTATACACAAGCCGGGGGAAGAAAACCTCCTAAAGAGGGAAAAAAGTGCCCTAGTGGTCCTGGTGTGTTCACACACATCACTACCTAAATATATCAAAAACTCCACCTTGGGAGTGATGCAGTGAACAAGGAGCTAGCACTCATGTATAAGGAAGTGCGAAGCTATGTGGAATCAATCTAGAAAAGTAAGTAAGCCCAAAGCTTTGCGGAAAGCTTCAAACTTCTCCCTAGGCAAAGCCTTTGTAAAAAGGTATGCAATGTTCTCCTGCGTGGGCACATATGCCAAGCTGATCTCTCCAGCAGAGAACCTCTCCCTGACATAATGATAGTGCACCTCATTATGCTTCGTGCAAGCATGGAACACAGGATTCCTCGCAACTGCCAATGCACTCAGATTGTCACTGAAGATGGTGGTGGCACAAGACTAGCCAACACCCAAATAAGCCATAAGGCATCTAAGCCACACACACTCAACAGTAGCTGTCAAATTTGCCCTATACTCAGCCTCACAATTGGAAGTGGCCACAGTAGGATGCTTCTTGCTCAACCAAGATATACATGAGCTACCAAGCATCAAGCAAAAGCCATTAGTGGACACACGAGTGTCATATGAACCAGCCTAGTTAGAGTCAAAAAAAGCATGTAAACCTGGCAGTAGTGATCCCCCCTTGGGATAAAACAATCCAAGTAGTCGGGTACCACTCAAGTAGCAAAAGATGTGCTTACTCGCCTGCCAATGCTTGACACTTGGGCAATGCATAAACCTGCTTATTTGTGAGATAGAAAATTGAATATCTGGTCGAGTAATAGCATCTTTCACAAAAACATCACGGCTAACAGAATGCATTTAGTCTAGGGATGATACAAACGATAGCCTTTGCTTTCAAAACTATACCCAACAAAAAAACATTTCAGTGCTTTATCATCCAATTTTTCGTGTTGTTGTTCAGGCACTAATGCATATGTCAAACAACCAAAAACATGTAGATGAGCAACAGATGGCTTGCAACCATGCCAAGCCTCATATGGAGTGATAGACTACAGTGCTTTCGTGGGACACCTATTAACTACATATGCTGCACACATAGCAGCCTCAAGCAAGAAACTATGGTAAAGCCTGACTCTTGTCCATACACCTTGCCATCTCCATGAGTGACATGTTCTTTTGTTAAGCAACTCCATTATGTTGAGGTGTATACGACACTATATACTGATGTTTTATCCCACGTTCAGCCAAAAATGCATTAAATTCAAAAGACATATATTCCCCCCCTCAATCAGAATGGAGGGTGCCCATTTGACATGCTCACAGATTTTGAGCCAAAACCAAAAATTGTTTGAAGCACATAAACACTTCAGACTTTGCTTTCAATGGATATACCCATGCTTGCCTGGAAAAATCATTGATGAAAGTCACGAAGTAAAGATACTTCCCAAAAGAAGGTGCCTACATAGGATCACAAACATCACTATGAACAAGTTGCAATTTTTGAGTAGCTTGAACTGAACCACCTTTTGGGAAGGAGGAATGTTGCGTTTTACCCAAAGTACAACCTTCACATACATGTTTACTAGGTGCCTCAAGTTTGGGCAATGAGGAAACCATTTCGTATTTCCACAAGCATAGCAAACTAGCAAAAATTCAGATGACCAAAGCATGCATGCCAAAGCTTTGCATCTGACATAGCCTGAGAATCATTTACTGTACATGTTGAATCATTCACAAATTTTTCATGGTCTATGAGCTTATACAGCCCACAACATAAAATACCAGACGCAATAATCACATCGCCATTTGACAAATCATGTATTGTACATTTGCCATCAATAAATTTCACGACCAAGCCAATTTTGGCTAATGTAGAAACTGATAACAGATTTTTCTTCATCCCTGGCACAAATAAAGCATCTGACAATGTAAAAGAACTACCATCAACAATAGTCAAAATGATCTTACCAACTCCCATAACAAGATAAGAGGAGTTGTTGGCACATGTGATAGTATTCATTGTAGGGGCAGGCTCAAGTGAAGTGAAGAAACTATGCTGCAAGGTGATATGTTTGGTTGCTCCACTATCAAAGTACCAAACATCTGACTCTACTACATACATACACTACTCATGAGAAGATGGGTCAAAATTGCAAATAGTAATAAATGCCCATTCTTCATTCTACATAAGATTAGCAAACTCTATTTTTGGTGTAGAGGCCTCTGCAACAACCATTCCAGCCTCTTTTTTCTTTGCCTCTTTTGCAACTAGTTTCAGATAGTTCTTTATGACATGATTGTTTCCCTTACATTACTTGCAAATGAATTTTTACTTTTCTGATTTCTTCTCATCTTTGTCTTTCTTCTTTGAATGTGCAACATTTGCAGATTTTTGTTTACTAGTAGATGAGCTCCATTTACCTTTGCCCTTCTGACTAGCCAGGAAAGCTTGATGTGCAACATGCATAATGGAACTATTGTGCCTAGACTGATCTTCCTGCAATAGAATAGAGAACCAACTCTTCAAATTTCAAGGCATTTGGATTGCCTTTCATCATCAAACGAAGAGTAGAAGCAAAATTCTGATATGAATCAGGAAGATCATTTAGAACAGTCTCTACAAGTGAACTATCTTATATAACTTCATTGGCAAAAATCAATTGTTCGTTCATTCTTTGATCTTTGTTGGAAAACTATCCATTGAATCACCTTCATTCATGTGCTCACTCTTGAACTATTTTCAAAGGTAAGCAAGACGAGCCTCATTCCTTGCCTGGTACAAATTGTTAAGTGTATCCAAGCATCCTTAACTATTCTACAAGAGTGAATGTGAGGAATAATGGCACCTTTGATAGACAAGGGTATCAATGCATGGGCCTGAGCATCTGTGCAATCCCAATGAATTTGCTCTGTAGTAGGTATAGTAAGAACCACAACACAAACAGAGAATATCGGTATCTTCAATGCCATCTTTATCAGCTTCAATACCTGTATTTATAGGTGTAATAGGATGCTTTTCAACACCCTACAAAATATTCCATAGTCCTTTTGCGACCAATACATGATGCATCATATAAGCCTGTAATGGGTAAGTTGTACGATCCAACTTATCCTCAATAGCCAACATACAAAATACATCACTACTTTCAGCCATGGCCACTGACTAAAATACCCTGATCCATAAAATTGATTGTATCTCAAAACGTTGAACGAAGCTACCCTGTCAAGTTCTAAACCTGTAGCACACTTTAAGATGCTTATACTAGCGAACCGAAACCTATATATATCTTTGGCACAAAAAGACAAAATATCTTGCACAAGCACTACAATACTGTATTCGAAGGTCGAAATGAGATTAGAGATAGTGACCAGAGAGGTGTTGATGATGCCCTAGATGAAGTGGCAACTTTCTCTAATACGAATTGTTGGAGTTTGAAGTTTGTGGAAGCACGTGAACAACACAAGGAAGAAGAAGAAGCTTGGAGCACAACACACAATACAGAATGTATTACCACTAGAATGTACAAAGGTAAGTCACCCATTAGGGCAATAGGTGTATATACGAGCCTGGGTAAAAAAACCTCCTAAAGAGGGGAAAAAGTGCCCCACTTCACACACATGAGTACCTGAATATATCAACAACTCAAACCTAGAAATTCAAGGCATAACTTCTTCTTGTTGAGGCTTCAAGGAAGAAAGCAAAGAGCAATCCTCCTACATTTCTGATTACTTCTTCTAATGGTTTTGGGTATGTCAAACCTTTATCCTTCATGCCACCTCCGTTCCATCATCATGTGAAGATGGAAGACTTGCATCTCCGTTTTTGGCCAATAGAAGGTGTCTTCAACTTTGGAAGAAGAAATCTTGAAGTCTTCAATGCTCACTTAGGGAACCATCATCGCAAAGTTCTTGCCAATCATCCTTTGGGGAAAACATCATCCTTTAGGGAAAACATCATCCTCCTTTATATCTCTTTAGCCAATCGAAGTGGCATAGGAGTATTGTTCCCAAGAGAGAATTGCACCCCTCTTATTTTTCCCTTTTCTCCATTTTTCATGCTAAAACCTATATCCTTTGGTCTCCTCGAATCACCTAGAGCTACCTTTTTGTGCTATGGGTTTCCCATGTCTTCAAAAAGCTCAAACAAGCCATCTTCTCTTTTCTTCAAAATTGTCCCTCCTCTCATGTGTGGGCGATAACAGAGTCAATTGTATATTCTAGCAACGATCATCTTCGACACCAAAAATGGGTTGATGCATTGGTTATGTTATGGAGCTCACATGCTTGTGGGCTATTTTCAATCCATGTAGCATGTTCCAATGTGGTCACTGACCCCTTATCTGATACCAATGTTAGAAAAACCTTTTTGTCTACCTCACACGGCATGTGCAGCTCATGCAACATCTCTCAAATGACACACACAAAGAAGTGAATTGGCCTTTCCTCCCAGCCACACCCGAGCTCTCGCATAAAAAATCTTCTCTTTAATTCCTCTACCCTCCTATATAATGTGGTGTGATACCCATATGAATATCATGTGACAAACATCCATTATAATAATCCATAGTGATCCATAAGAAATAATCTCCTTGCCACCCATAACCAACTAGGAAAGTGGAGAGCACAAATGAGGTAGTTTTCTTTGTACTCTCCTAAAATTTTCAATGAATAGGAAAACGAATGGATTAAATTGATGTATCATAAATTATGGGCCTATAAAGTGGCATAAAAGAACTCATTGGGAACCAATCCATCCAACTTAGTCTTTTGAAAAAAATGAGATCCTATTGGTAGAATTTCTAATCCTCACTCTAAATAATGCACAAGAAAACAATGGCATAGACATGAGCTTCATGTGGAAAAAATAAGGCAGCTATAGGAGACTCTGTTAGATCCATAGAATGATTGTATGATAAAAAGAACAAAAATAAGGCGTATTATATCAAATAAAAGGGTATAAAAGAAGGAGACTTAGTGTTTGTATACACTTTAACATAAAATGAAAAAAAGTTTCAAAAAAGGGATAAAGACCATCTACCATTCATAGAATCGCATCAAGAGAAACGGTACAATAAGTCCACATTATATGGTGAGATATATTCCAGTTACATAGTGGATAAATTAGTCGATAATTGTTGAGAATGTATCTTGAACGATTTATAACGGAGTGATTAGCTAGATAATTCAAGGTCAAGAATCAACAACTAATGGAAACATGAATGGAAGAGAAAACCAAACAAAGAATCAACAAAGAGACTATAGATCTATTATACATGAACATGTACTAGATATAATAAAATATTAGATACAAATGCAAATCAAACTAAAACCAAAATTATTGAACCATATATGGTAGTTCTTATATAAAAGCAAAGGATGGCATCTTTGGTATATTTGGTTATAGGTTCTCAAGTAAACCTCTAACAACAATTAGTGTATACAATATTTTGACTCTTCTTACTGTTGATATATTTAGATAGTGGTGTGTGAACACACTAGGACCACTAGGGCACTTTTTCCCCCTTTAGGAGTTTTTTTTCCCTCGGCTTGTATATATGCATGTAACCATAAGGGGTCACTTATCTTTGTTCATTCTATTGGTAATACATTCAGTATTGTGTGTTGTGCTCCATGCTTCTTCTTCTTCTTCTTCCTTGTGTTCTTCACGTGCTTTTGCAAACCTCGAACTGCAACAATTGGTATCAGAGCAGGTCACCACTTCATCTAGGGCATCATCGACACCCCTTCGATCATAGTCTTAGAATCGCATGAAAAACGGTGAGCATACTCAGGGTGATTAGGAGTTCAAAAAAGCTTTGTTGTGTTGTGTCAAAAACACGACCTTGGCTTGTTTTGGCCTCTGAACCAACTATCATAGCATTTGTGCAGGCAATTTTGTCTTTTATGCCAAAGACATATAAAAGGTTTTGGTTTGCTAGTATAAGCACCTCGAAGTCCTATACAGATTTAGTAGAACGGGAGAGGGTATTTTGTTCAACTTTTTGAGATCCATTTTTTTGTATCAAGGTATTTACGTGAGTGGTCATGGCTAAAAGCAATCATGTATTTTGTATGTTGGCTATTGAGGATAAGTTGGATGGTATCAATTACCCATTATGGGCTTATATGAATCATCATGTATTGGTTGCAAAAGGACTGTGGAATATTGTGCAGGGTGTTGAAAAACATCCTATTACACCTGCAAATACTTTTATTAAAGCTAATGCAAATGGCATTGAAGATGGTGATATTCTTCAGGTTCCTATTCGCGTTGCAGTTCCTGTTGCACCTATTGTAGATCAACTTTGTTGGGATGGTTGAGATGCTCAAGCACATGATTTGGTAGCCTTGTCTATCAAATGTGCCATTATTTCCTCGCGTTCACTCTTGCAAAACAACAAAGGATGCTTGGAAAACACTTACCACTTAATACTAGGCAAGGAATTGAGCTCGTGTTGCTTAGCTCCGAAAATAGTGGGAGAGTGAGCACATGAATGAAGAAGATTCCATGGACAATTTTCTGATAAAGATCAAAGATTTGAAGGAGCAGTTGATTTCTTCTAATGAAGTCTTGCATGATAATTCACATGTGTAGACTATTATGAATGGTCTTCTAGATTCATATTAGAGTTTTGCTTCTACTCTTGGATTGAAGATGAAAGGCAATCCAAATGCCTTAACATTTGAGGAGTTAGTCTCTGTTTAGTTGCAAGAAGATCATTCTAGGCAAAATAGGTCCATTATATGTGTTGCAGATCAATCTTTCTTGGCTAGTCAGAAGGGAAAAGGTAAATGGAACTCATCCACTATTAATCAGAAATCTACTAACTCTACACAATCCAAGAAGGATGGCAAAGACGAGAAGAAAACAAAAAAGTAGAAATCGTTTCGCAAATATTGTAACAGAAATGATCATGTCATAAAAAGTTGTTCAAAATTGGTTGCAAAAGAGGCAATGAAGCAAGAGGTTGGAATGGTTGTTATAGAGGCCTCTACACCCAAAATAGAGTTTGCTAATCTTGTGTAGAATGAAGAATGGGCATTTACTACTATTTCCAATTATGAACCATCTTCTCATGAATAGTGTATGTTTGCAATAGACTCAGATGTTTGATACTTTGATAGTGGGGCAACCAAACATATTACCTCGTAGCGCAATTTAGTCACTTTACTTGAGCCTGCCCTTACAGGGAATACTATCACATGCGCCAACAAATCTTGATATCCTATCATGGGAATTGGTAAGATCGTTTTGACTACTGCTGACGGTAGTTCTTTGACATTGTTCGATGCTTTATTTGTGCTAGGGATTAAGAAAAATCTATTATCAGTTTCAACATTAACCAAGAACTTCTTGGTTGTGAAATTTGTTGATGAAAAAAGTAGAGTTCATGATCTGTCGAATGGCAACGTCATTATTACTTATGGAAATTTATGTTGTGAGTTGTATAAGCTCATAGACTAATGATTCAACATGTGCAATTCAAGATTTTGAGGCTATGTTAGATGCAAAGCTTTGGCATGCATGCTTTGATCATATGAATTTCTCTAGTTTGCTATGCCTATAGAAATCTGAAAAGGTGTCCTCTTTGCCCAAACTTGAGGCACCTGATAAACATGACTGTGAAGGCTATATTTTGGGCAAAATGTAGCATTCCTCATTCCCAAAAGATGGTTCAAATCGAACTACTAAAAAATTACAGCTTGTCCACAGTGATGTCTGTAGTCCTATGCAGACACCTTCTTTCGGGAACTATCTTTACTTTACGGCTTTCATTGAAGATTTTTCTAGGCCTGCATGGGTATATCCATTGAAAGAAAAGTCCAAAGCATTGATGTGCTTCAAAGAGTTTCTGGTTTTGGCTGAAAATCTGTCAGCATATAAGTTGGGCACCCTCCATTTTGATCAAGGGGAGGAATATATGTGTTTTGAATTTAATGCATTTTTGGCTGAATGTGGGATAAAACATCAGTGTATACATATCAACACAATGGATTTTTTGAAAGGAAGAATGATTCACTCATGGAGATGGTGAGGTGTATGGTCAAGAGTTAGGCTTTACCACATAGTTTCTAGCTTGAGGTTGTTTTGTGTGCAGCATATGTAATATATGTCCCACTAAATCATTGTAGTTTATCACTCCATACAAGGCTTGGCATGAGTTTTTGCTCACCTACATGTCTTTGGTTGTCTGGCATATGCATTAGTGCTTCAACAATAACACAAGAAACTTGATGATAAAGTAGTGAAATGTATTTTTGTTGGGTACATTTTTGAAAGAAAAGGCTATCATCTATATCATCCACATACTAAATGCATTTTGGTTAGATGTGATGTGTTTATGGAAGATGCTATTCAGCCATTACTTAAGAAGGCCATCGGCACTAAGTGGGTATACAAGCTGAAGTGTAAACCTGATGGAACAGTTGATGGGTATAAGGCTAGGCTTTTTGCAAAAGGTTATGCTCAAGAAAGAGGCATTGATTTTCATGAGACCTTTGCACCTTCATGCCAAATGACTACTGTTCATAGCATCTGTGCACTTGCAGCTCAACATGGTTGGAACGTATATCACTTGGACATTAAAACTCCATTTTTGAATGGTGAATTGCATGAAGAAGTGTATGTTTTTCAGCCCCATGGTTTTGTGCAAAAAGGGCATGAAAAGAGAGTGTGCAAGTTGAAAAAGGCATTATATGGCTTGAAACAAGCACCACATGTTTGGTATGAAAAGATCCATGCATACTTGACTGCACATGGTTTTAAGAGCATTCCAACTGAGAGCACCTTATACATTAAGCATGCTAATGATGTGCGTTGATCATTGTTGTCTATGTTGATGACATGCTCCTCACTAGTCCTAATGAGAAGAATACTGTTGATTTTAAGGATGATTTGCATGCCTCATTTGAGATGTTAGATTTGGGGCATTTGCATCATTATTTGGGCATTCAATTTATGCAAGTTTATGGCATACTAGCTTTGTGTAAAAACAAAATATATTGACACATTATTGCAACATTTTGGCCTTGAAGACTGCAAACCTATTGCGACTCCCATGGAGACAGGTTTACGATTGAGTATTCATGATGTTGGAGATACATTTGATATTGTTCTCTATCACCAAGTTATTGGATGCTTGATTTACTTATGCATTACTCAACTAGATATTCAATTTGTTGTCTCACAGATCAACATGTTTATGCATTGCCCAGGTGTCAAGCATTGGCATGCAGTTAAGCGCATCTTTCGCTACTTGAGTGGTACCTGGGTACTTGGCTTGTTTTATCCCAAGGGGGGATCACTACCACCATATTTACATGCTTCTTTTTACTATGATTGGATTGGTTGCTATGACACTCGTGTGCCCACTAGTGCTTTTTGCTTCATGCTTAGTAGCTCATGCATATCTTGGTTGAGCAAGAAGGACACTATTGTGGCCACTTCTAGTTGTGAGGCTGAGCATAGGACAACTTTCATCGTGATTGTTGAGTGTGTGTGTCTTAGAAAACTTATGGCTTACTTGGGTGTTGGTCAGCTTCTTGCCACCATCATCTTCAATGACAGTCATAGTGCATTGGCAGTTGCAAGGAACTATGTGTTCCATGCTCACACTAAGAACATTGCAATGCACTATCATTATGTCAGGGAGAGGTTCTCTATTGGAGAGATCAGTTTGGCATATGTGCCCACACAGGATAACATTGTAGACCTTTTCACAAAGGCTCTACCTAAGGAGAAGTTTGAAACTTTTCGTAAAGCTTTGGGCTTACTTCCTTTTGTGGATTGATTCCACATATCTTGGCACTTCATTATACATGAGTGCCAGCTCCTTGTTCACTGCATTACTCCCAAGGGGGATTTGTGATATATTTAAGTAGTGATGTGTGTGAACACACTAGGACCATCGGGGAACTTTTTTCCCTCTTTAGGAGGTTTTTGCCCTTGACTTGTATATATGCCTATAACCCTAATGAGTCACTTATCTTTGTACATTCTCTTGATAATACATTCTGCTCCAAGCTTCTTCTTCTTCTTCCTTGTGTTGTTTGTGTACTTTGGCAGACCTCAAACTCCAACACTTCCAATCTACATTAATTATTTTTAGGGAAGTAGGAGTTAGATCATACAAACTTTAGGATAAAATGTAGAAATAGTATATTTACATGTTGCGGCCATTTATACGAAAACTATTATGTGGTTTTGGATCAAGAAATGCATTGCCAATCCTTCTTGGATATATATGGGTGGTAAAATATCACACATCAAGTTCAATTGCAAAACAATATCACACATCAATAGTGTACTAATGGATGTTATAACTAAGATGATACCTAGCTATTATGGATGTTAGTCCTCTTCAAGGACTAGAAAAGTCTAGCCCAATGGAAATGTAATAAAAGAAGATGAAAGGGCCATCAAAGAAGATAAATACTCTAATAAAGTTTTTAATATGGACATCAAGAAACAAGCTAGTAGGGGATTTGATGTACTTAGATATCATTAGAAATAATAAGGATTTTGCTTCAATTCAACATTTTTAAAGCTCATCTCCCAAAACCTTGCAAAAAAAGGAGGCCATCTAGTCAGACAATGGTTCAACATGTGTTGATCCTAAAGAAACTTCATCAAATGTAGAAAGAAAATCAAGAATATGTCTAGTTTTCAAAAGGTATTCTTCAAGGTTTTTGGGAGAAAAAAAAATCTTCAACATTGGGGATATCACCATTGGAAGTACAAAACAATGGCAAAGAAGTAGAAACATAATCCAAAATATATCAAAGATTTTATAAGGTCATTAGGAAAGAAACATGTAGCTAATGATATTAGTAAGTGGGTCCCTAAAAGAAATCAAAGATATTAGTAAGCAGTGGGTCCCTAAAAGAAATCCCTTTAAAAGAAGCAACTGTGATAGAGAATTTCAATATGATCATCAGTCGCAAAACCACCACATGTAAAGTTACATGCTTTTTTTGACTCACATTGGGTTGGTTTCTATGGCATTTGTGTCCACTAGTGGTTTTTGCTTCATGCTTGGAAGCTCATGCATATCTTGGTTAAGCAAGAAGTATCCTACCTTGGCTACTTCTAGTTGTTGAGTATAGGGCAACTTTCACAGTGAATGTTGAGTGTGTATGACTCATACACCTTTTAGCTAATGTGGGTGATGGTCAATCTTTTGCCACTACCATATTCATTGATATTCAGAGCATGTTGGTAGTTGCAAGGAACCCTGCGTTACATACTCGCACAAATCACATTGAGGTGCACTATCATTATTTCAAGGAGAGGTTATTTGCTAGAGAGATTAGTTTGGCTCATTTGCCACATAGGATAATGTTGCAGACCTTTTCACAATGGCTCAACCTCGGGAGAAGTTTGAATCTTTTTCTTTTGTGGATTGATCTCTTTCCACATAGCTTGACACTTCCTTATACATGAGTGCCAACTTCTTGTTCATCGCATCACTCCCATGGGGGATTTGTTGATATATTTTAGTAGTGATGTGTGTGATCACACTTAAGAACACTAGGACACTTTTTCCCTCTTTAAGAGGGTTTCCCCACGGCTTGTATATATGCCTATAACCTTAACATGTCACTTATCTTTGTATATTTACTTGTTTATATATATGTTGTGTTGTGTTCCAAGCTTCTTCTTCTTCTTCCTTGTGCTATTTGTGTGCTTTTGCAGACCTCAAACTCCAACATTCCACTCCATTTCAATGTTTTAAAGAGCATGGAAATCCACATGGGCATGTCCCATTTCAAATGTATTGAGCGATTAATTGATGTAACAAAAATATGAAAGAGAAAAGTCTCACTTGGTGGAGGCATTACATCAATGTTCTATTATATCATGGTATGCATGCTTGAGGTAACCTTCACACCTCTCCCTTTATTAACATGGTTACCATATTCCTAAAGAAAAATTATATGGAAAAGTTTCCTAAAGCTAAAGTACCAAGTATGTCATTACACTTGGTCAATGTCAAAGAAGAGGACTCAAATAATGAGAAGAAGGAAGATTAGCTCTAAGGATGTGGAATGAGGGATCAAAATCATGCTAGAAAACAGGCTACTAGAGCACCTCCAACAAAAATACCATAGATAGGTCCATGAATTCCTTTGAGTATGGAAATGTTCTTTATTGAGGAGGACATCCAACAAGTTCTGAGGGTTATACATGCATAAACTGGTGGAAAGGCGCATCTCACTAATCAACTCAAGTCTACCTCATGTGTAGTATCTCGCAAGAGTTTTACCAATAGATTTCCTAAGCATCAGAAGATGATAACATCTTCCTTCAAACTCACTTCTATGTGTCTTAGTATAAAGAACCTAGCATATTTGAAAACTTAGTCTTTCCATGCAAAAATGCTAGATATGAAGATTCAAAAAGCCCACATGAACTTGGAAACTCAACCAAAAAGTTGTTGATAAGATCTTGAATATTTTCATTTACATATGGAGGATGTGACACTACATCTGTATTAGAAACCCATCATTTAGACCACAATCCACCAAACATCCTCTAAATCACAAGTGACGCAATGCCACTAAAAGTGAACCAATATAAGAGAAAAGTGCATGGAATCCTATCATTTTCATTTCTAATATTCCTACTAAAGTGGAACCGATTTTCATAATTAACATTGGACTTGTCCCAACACATTATTCATTAAAGAAGAGCTCTTGCATGTAGATAGTTCACAAAGACCTAGTCCTCTAAGTAACCCTCACCAACTCAACCTTCTCTAATGACACATCCATTGTATCTACCATGTAGCAGACAACTCAAACAGTGATACCCTTTTTTCTTGAAAATCAAAATGCCATAAGAACAATTAGTGCACATCCAAGAAGAAAAAAATATGGCGAACAAATGGCAATATCATAATAAGTTGATATCTATGTTGACCAAATCAAGCTGTTAGTGTAAATTATGATCCAAGAATCCATGGAAATACAAAGCACAATGGAATAATAGGGCATGCTCTTTTATATTTTTAATTAACAAGGAAAAGGATTTAAAAAAAAAATCATACAAGAGGAAATCATTCAATCAAACATTTTTCTGGACGTTTTGTATATTTTATCAAAATTCGACAAAGTTTGAAAATCTTGTTCTCTATCTGAAATGGAGAATCAATTACATTAATGCACCTATATCTCTTCCCACAAGTAGAGAGTGTTGGGTACAAGTTGTTTGTTTGTATATCCCATGCCCAGGATAGATGATCTCCTAGATGCTCTAGGTAGAGCCATTGTATATAGTAAGACTTAAAAAATAGTTACCACTAGATTAGAGTAAAGGAATAAGATGTATATAAAAGAACTTTCAAGGGTAATTTTTGTTAGAACATCAAGCTTACACTATGCTTGAGGTGGATTTGATCTACATCAAAGGCTATCACGTCGAAAGAATATCCGTTGGAGAGTTCTTTTTCATATGCTCATTTATTGTACTTTTTTGAGAGATTTTTGATGGTTCATTTACCGTTATAAAAGCCTTGAGCTTTACACATGTAAAAGTAGAAAGATAGAGCCCAAATCCCACGAATTTGTGGTGGTTGAAGTTGCATTCAATCAAGAAATCAATCACCTAAAAGTAGATCAAACTAGATCTTCACTTTTCCTAGATTGTAGGAAAGTGAATTGATTCCCTCCAACAACCATTCCCACCTTCATTTGAATTCAAAATCCACTTGTAGAAGTCGTGAAACACTCCTAGAGTCTATATAAAGACTTGAAATCACTTTTACATTACATGGAAGCAATATACATACACTTGTGACCATCATTGTCTTGCTCCTTCAATTCTCTGCATCATCTTCTTCGCCAACAGTAATCTTGCAGAGGCTGCTGCTCTCTCTCTCGAGCTCCAAATTGAGTGCAAGATGGCTCATTGGAAAGGTATTAGTGTCTTGTTTATGCCTACGCATTTTCATAGAATTTGATTCATTATATTGGGATAAATTAAGGTTTTTCTATCTCGGGGTCAATCTCTATGTATTCCTGAAAAATAGGAAGTACCACCGGTGAATGTCGCATTCATTCCTATAGCATATTTTGCTTATTCCTTATAATGTTGTGCATTCCATACACTCAACCCTATGTGTATCACTCCCATAAAAGGATTTTTTATAATTTTAATCAACTGGTCGCTATGGGCATTTGAAATTCATCGTCTCTTCCATAGATAGTAAGTTTTTTGAGCTAGTCGACCCGCGAACCTATCTATTTTGTATCGACTCATTCTCCTTGATGTTCCAAAGTACATAGTGTGTTTCTTTGCACTTATTGCATGTATATAAGTCTATTTGAGTCTCCATAAGCTCAAGGGCTGGTCTTGTGCTGGTTGGCTTGACCAAACTTCATCTCTTCGAAACACACTTTTCTACCTTCTACAAGCTTCTCCAAGTTCTTTCAGTGGTATCAGAGCTAGATCAAGATGGGTGACGGCTTTCCCTCAATGATCGAGAAGCTTGATGGACACAACTATGCGGCTTGGCAAATCAGGATGGAGGCCTATTTGTAAGGTAGAAATCTTTATGGAATTGTAGCAGGTGATGAAGCTATGCCTATTCCAAGCCGAAGGAGGACCTACACAAGAGGAGTCAAATAAGCTCACATTTTGGTGCGCAAGGGATGCTCAAGCAAGGCCGTACATACTAAACTCTATCTGTGACTTTTTATTACCACATATTAGAGGATGCAATACATCTCAAGCGATTTGGGATGCCCTCGAGACTTTCTTTTCTGCTAGTACCAAAGCAAGAAAGAATCATCTTTGGAACGAGTTCAACCAAATGAAGAAGACACCTAAACAAACCATCACAGAGTTTGTTACCAAGGTCAAGGAGGTTGCAGATCAGTTAGCATCCATTGGAGAGCTGATTCAAGAAGAGGTCATCATGAGGCAAATTCTCAACGGCATTCGAAGTGATAAGCAATGGCAATCCTTCACGACGGCTTATGATCTCATTATGGATGTGCAAACTCCAGACTTCAACATCTTTCTTGGACAACTCTTCAATCAAGAAGCCAACAATAGCATAAAGGAAGGTAACTCTTATCATGGTAATTCAACTAGTTCTCTATATACAGATAAGAAGGATAAGAAGCAGAAAGGCAAGAAGAAGGAAGAAGATGAAGAAGAGACTTCTCAAGCCAACTTTGCAAGCAAGAGCAAGTGGAAAGGGAAGAAGAAAGGACCAAAGCAAGACAAAGCCAAAGGTCAGAATGTTCAACCTTGTGCCATATGCGATAAGACCAACCACACCAATCAGAATTGCTGGTTCAATGGGAAGACCCAGAAAGGAAGTGGAAGAGGTGGATATGGCAGCAATAGAGGCAGAGGTGGACAGAACTTCAACAATAAAAATAGAAGCTATAATAGAAGGGACTACAACAATTATTCAGAAGATCAACCACATGAAGACTTATTGCTTCTTATGAATCTAAGCCACAAAGAAGGTAAAGAAGATGATCATTTGTTCTACATAGATTCAGGATGTTCGAATCATGTTGCAGGCAACATTGCTCTTCTATCTGATTTGGAAAGTCCAAAGCATAGACATGAAGTGCAAACAGGGGATGACACAAAGCACAATGTGGAGAAGATTGGTAATGTCAAAGCTTCCAATGGCAGGAAAAACATTCTAAGTAAGGTTCTCTATGTACCGACTATCACTAAAAACCTAATAAGTGTAGGCCAAATAGTTGAAAAAGGCTTGCAAGTTAGGTTCACCCAACATGGAGCTTTTGTGGAAGATCCATGTCAAGGCTTCAAGAAGATATCCCGAGGTGAGAAGCATGGTAGGCTCTTTACTTTTGAAGTAGGAGAAACCAAGAACATAGCTCTATTCAACTTTTGGTCTCAAACCCTAAGTGAGCTTGAAGTGTGGCATAAGAGACTTGCTCATGTGAATGAAAGAACCTTGAAGGATATATGCAGGGATTAAAGTGTTCTAGGACTGCTGAACATATCAAAGCAACCCATGATCAACAGGTGTGATGCATGCCAGATTGGGAAGGCACAAAGACAACCATTCAACCACAAAGGCTACATCCACAACAACTTATTGGACTTAGTACATACAGATGTATGGGGACCAAGTCAAGAACCTTCATTGGCAAGATCAAGGTATTATGTCTCATTTATTGACGATCATAGTAGATGGACTATTCTATACTTTATCAAGAGTAAGAATGAAGTGTTTCATTGCTTCAAGAAGTATCTTGCACATGTGGAGAATCATACAGGTAGATCACTAAAGAAGCTCAGATCTGATGGAGGGGGAGAATACTTCTCCAAAGATTTTGATGAGTTCTTGCAGGACAAAGGTATCAAAAGGGAAGTGACTACTAGGTACTCTCCTCAACTAAATGGAATTGCAGAGAGGAGAAACAAGACATTGGTTGGATCAGCCCGAACAATGCTTGAAGAGAAGAAGTTGCCACATTATCTATGGGTAGAAGCTATTTCAACTGTTGTGTACCTTGTCAATAGACTACCATCCAAATCACTTCAAGGTATGACTCCTTATGAAGCATGGCATGGAAGAAAACCTAGTCTTGGACATTGCAAGGTTTTTGGTTGTTTAGCTTATGTTCATGTACCATCACAAATAAGAGGTAAGCTAGATGAAAGGGCAGCAAAGGCAGTGTTTATTGGATATGATTCAACTCAAATGGGTTACAGGTTCTTCAATCCTTCAACCAAGCAATTCACTACAAGTAGAGATGTTGTGTTTGAAGAACACAGGTCTTGGTATGATGAAGACAAACAAAAGGTAACACTACCATATGATCTTGATTCTCACTCTCATCAATTAGGAAGCAAGCATGATACACAGGTCCACGATCCAAGAAGTGATACAGACGATGACCAAGATGAAAGAGAAAAGGATTACAAGCTATGGAAGTCAAGAGGCAAAGCAAAGATGCAAGAGGTTGGAGAATGCTCAAAACAAGCACCTAGAAGATCAGCAAGAGAGAAGCAACAACCAGAATGGTATGGATATGCTTCCACATTTGTTACAAAGCATTCAATATACTTGGCAAAAGACTCTATTTCAGAGGAACCCTCAACCTATGAAGAGGCAAAGGGAAACCCTAATTGGGAAAAGGCCATGAAAGAAGAGATAGATGCAGTGAAGGAAATGGACACTTAGGATGTGGTTGCAATATCACCGAATCAAAAGGTAATTGGTTGCAGATGGGTATATAAAGTTAAAAGAAACTTAGATGGATCAGTTTGTAGGTACAAGGCAAGATTAGTTGCCAAAGGATGCTCACAAACTTATGGTATAGACTATGAGGAAACATTCTCACCAGTTGCAAAGATGACTACAATCAGGACATTGATAAGTGTAGCTGCTGCAAGGGATTGGAGACTCCTCCAACTTGATGTGAAAAATGCATTCTTAAATGGTTGGATAAGTGAAAAGGTATACATTTCACAACCACCAAGTTTTGAAAACCCTAATCATCCATCTTATATTTGCAGACTTAAGAAAGCATTGTATGGATTGAAACAAGCTCCTAAAGCTTGGAATTACAAGTTGGTTACATATCTTCAAGATCAAGGGTTCAAAGCTACCAGCTCAGATCCTTCTCTATTCATCAAAAGGGATCACAATGAGTTTATCTATCTATGTGTATATGTAGATGATATTATTGTGATAAGTGATGATCTAAATGGCATTCAAAGGATCAAGAGACACATGCAAGAGGAGTTCAAAATCAGTGACCGAGGTGAGCTCACATATTTCCAAGGTATGCAGGTGGTATACACAGATGAAGGAATGTATTTGACTCAAAGAAGATACATTCAGGATCTTCTTCTCAAGTTCAAAATGGAGAACACTAAACCTACAGGTACACCTTTGGAGATGAATCATAAACTAAGTGTTTATGAAGGTGAGAAAATTGAAGACATTAAAGAGTATCAAAGCTTGGTAGGTAGCTTGATATATGCTACTCGTACGAGGGCAGACATCTCATATAGTGTGGGAGTGCTTAGTCAGTTCATGCACTCACCGAGAAGACCACACATGGATGCGGCTAAGAGAGTACTTAAATATCTCAAAGGTACAATCAATGAAGGTATATTCTATCCTTACTCTTCAAATTTGGATATCAAAATCTACTCAGATGCAGATTGGGCAGGAGCTAAGGATGATAGAAAAAGTACACCGGGTTACTTAGCATTTGCAGGGTCGAAGCTAGTGTCATGGAGTTCCAAAAAGCAACCAACAGTTGCTTTATCCTCAACTGAAGCAGAGTACAGAGGCTTGACCATAGCAACTCAAGAGGCAATATGGTTAAAAGCATTGTATACAGATTTGGGACTTGTGAGTTCCAAACCTCACATATTTGGAGATAATGTAAGTTCCATGCATCTAGCGGAAAATCCTATTTTCCATGCAAGAACCAAGCACATAGAAGTCCATTACCACTCCATCAGGGAGAAGCTCATGGCAAAGGAGATTGACATTTCTTTTGTTCCAACTGAAAAGCAAGTAGCAGATATGATGATGAAGGCACTTGATGGAGTAAAGCTTTGTAGATTCAAAGCTATGGCAGGTATTCAACCTATCACAGAATGAAGACTCAAGCATACTTTAGCTTGAGGGGGAGCTGTTGGAACATCAAGCTTACACTATGCTTGAGGTGGATTTGATCTACATCAAAGGCTATCGTGTCGAAAGAATATCCGTTGGAGAGTTCTTTTTCATATGCTCATTTATTGTATTTTTTTGAGAGATTTTTGATGGTTTATTTACCATTATAAAAGCCTTGAGCTTTACACATGTAAAGGTAGAAAGATAGATCCCAAATCCCACAAATTTGTGGTGGTTGAAATTGCATTCAATCAAGCAATCAATCACCTAAAAGTAGATCAAACTAGATCTTCACTTCTCCTAGATTGTAGGAAAGTGAATTGATTCCCTCCAACAACCATTCCCACCTTCATTTGAATTCAAAATCCACTTGTAGAAGTTGTGGAAGACTCCGAGAGTCTATATAAAGACTTGAAATCACTTGTACATTACATGGAAGAAATATACATACATGTGACCATCATTGTCTTGCTCCTTCAATTCTCTGCATCATCTTCTTCGCCAACAGTAACCTTGTAGAGGCTGCTGCTCTCTCTCTCGAGCTCCAAATTGAGTGCAACATGGCTCATTGGAAAGATATTAGTGTCTAGTTTATGCATAAAAATTTTCATAGAATTTGATTCAGTATATTGGGAGAAATCAAGGTTTTTATATCTCAGGGTCAATCTCGATGTATTCCTGAAAAATAGGAAGTACCACCGGTGAATGTCGCATTCATTCCTAAAGCATATTTTGCTTATTCCTTATACTTTTGTGAATTCCATACACTCAACCCTATGTGTATCACTACCATAAAAGGATTTTTTCTAATTGTAATCACGCTGGTCGCTATGGGCATTTGAAGTTCATTGTCTCTTCCATAGATAGTAAGTTTTTTGAGCTAGTCGACCCGCGAACCTATCTATTTTGTATCGACTCATTCTCCTTGATGCTCCAAAGTACATAGTGTGTTTCTTTGCACTTATTGCATGCCTATAAGGTCTATTTGAGTCTCCATAAGCTCAAGGGCTGGTCTTGTGCCGGTTGGCTTGACCTAACTTCGTCGCTTCGAAATGCACTTTTCTACCTTCTACAAGCTTCTCCAAGTTATTTCAATTTTGGGCATTACGAGTATTTAGTTATGCCATTTGATTTCACGAATGCACCTGGTATTTTCATGATGTTAAAATAGCGGATGTCGATCAAAAGTATAGTCTCCAACTAGCAGCATGTCGACAAATCACTAAGCAATTGTCCCAATGTGCAAAGTTAATTAATTTAAAAAATCAAAAAATTTCTTGCTTGGAACAATTGAACCATATGAAAGAAAATACAACAAAAGGAAAAGTATAAATTGTTGCTGAAAAAAACTCCAAATACTTATGTAGGAAGTTAAAGATTTTAGGAATGAAAAGAAGCACTAATGAAAAGGTATTTTCAAAAGGAAGTTCGGCCTTGGCCTAATCTCCCAAACTTTAATTAAAGAAAAAAGAACAACAAGTGAATGGGACTAGTGCCCATGGGAACCCCCGAATCCCACAAAGCAGGGGCTGCAAGTCTAGAGAGTGTTACAAAGGAGGTTAACAATTCTCTTCTCCCCCTTGTGTGGGGCCCACTTGTGTTTTAGCTTGTTGTTCTCGATAAGAAACACTTTATGATGTCTAAAAGGTGGGGACCTTTTACAATTGGAGATTCTTTTGCCTAGGAGGAATAATGACTTCTTGATCGACCACTCTTTAGGAGGGTGTCCATAATTGTTGGCACACCGCTCCCTCCAAATCTTCGAGAGGGTTTCCCCTTTATAGCATTCCAGAGTGTCATAGAGGACCCGATTGCTTCTCCAAGGAGGGCTTGTTTCCATGTGATTTGTGTCTGCAATCTCAAAATATTTCCAATGATCCACCATAGCAGGAGAGACTTGGGGCATGCGAAGAAGATGTGGCCCAAGTCCTCAATGCTACGGTGGCATCACTTGCACCATGGCGGAGCCCCACAAATCTTGTTAGCTTTTAGGTTGGTCCAGATGCCATGGCGGAGAATTAGCCACATGAGAACCGATTTCTTGGTCTCAATGAGGGGATGCCAGATAGACATGAACTTCAGATCCCATCCGAGCCTAGTCCAAGTCAAGCTCCATTTCTTGTTAAGCATGGTATGGTAGTCCGAGTTCTCCTTGATACTAGGAATTTTGGACAATTTATTGCCATTGTAAAACATAAACCCCTCATGACATGACGGATCCCACCCAATGAGGAGCCTAGTTTTTTAGCATTCCCAAGCGAGGCATCTGCTCTGGAGGAGAGTCCATTCTTCATAGGTCACTCTTATTTCGAGGTCTATATCCTCAAAACTAATCCAATCACTAGTTTCTTGTTTCCAGAGGTATTTCCACTATCTCAAACCCTTATTCGAGTGCTTCTTGGCATGCTAAAGGTTCCAAGAGGCCACCCCCCTAATGCCCGCGATGAGAAACCATATAGAGTCATTTTGCCTGATGTCAACCGCCCATTTCCAATCTTCTTTGACTCTGATAAGATGTTTGAACTTGTTCCAACTCTTTCACAGGGAGCACACAAAGTTCAAGCCTTTAGGGGAAACCATAGTTGGGGAGAATAAAAGGGTAAGGAGCTCTAATTCCTTCCAACTTGAGAGTCCCACCAGCATAATCTTGGTCGTGTTTCTGAAAATGAGCTTGGCCCAGGAGGTCTCACAGTTGCACCAAGCCTTGATGATCCATTTTGCCACCAGCTTGTCAGCCATGCCTTTGATATCCATAATGCCCATACCTCCACACTTTTTTTGGTTGATGCAGGTAGACCACTTAATTTTGGGAACACCTCTTGTGTTGTGGTCTCCCCTCCAAAGAAACTTTCTGCATATTCTATTCAATTTGATAAGTTCTTGATCTTTCGGCCTCTAGAGGGAGAGGAAGTAGATGGTCGAGGCGAAGAGGAAGGAATTAATTACCATAGCCTAGCTTGCGAGGTTGATTTCATGCCCTTCCAATAAGCTAACTTATGGTCTAGTCTGGACAAGACCCAATTCCAACATTGCTCCATAGAGACACCAAAGCCCATCGGGATACTGAGAAGGCGAAATACCTAACCTGAGAGGATAACTTGGCACCCATGGTCAACCATTCATTGGGGTGGAGATCTAAGGATGGCTCTAAAAATGGTTTTTGAGTGTTTAATTCAAGAGCCAGATGCCTCACAAAAAGTGTCAAGGAACCCCCAAAAGGTCTTGATGCTTGTTAGGTCATTGTGCACAAATGCATTCATGTCATCTACAAATAGCCACATGATCATCTAACTATGGTTGAACGGTAGAGAGAGACCTTAATATGGCTCATTTCCATGTGATGTTGCACTAGATGGTTGAGACCTTCCGTGGCAATATCAAAGAGCAGAGGGGCCAGAGGGCATCCTTGCCTAATAGAACGTTTTAATCTTATAGTCTTTCACAATTGGCCATTGATATTTATTTGCATCATTGCATTCCCTAGCAGCGTAGCGATCATCTTCACGAAGTTTTTACTAGAGCCGAGGTCTTTAAGCGATTGGAGAACAAAGTCCCATTCTAGCCTATCATAGGCTTTGTGGAAGTCGATTTTAAGGAAAACAATGTCTTGCTTGGACTCTTCAGTAGAATCGAGACCTTCCCAGATATCTGTTGAGATATCAAGCTAAACATGTGATGATCCAGGATGACACGTAACAATTTTTCATTTCTCAGACATGTATAGTGGTCACACCGGTATATGTCAGGGACACTTCATGGAGATTTAATAGATTTATCTACCAAGAGTGATGGCACATTTGTTCCTTGCCAGCTCACTCATTTGCATACATTAGGTTTTTCCTTATGTACTGATCTTTATATATTGCACTTGTATTCTTGTTTTTTAGGTCATTCTTGTACATTCCTTTTTATGTAATAGAAGAAGGAGAAGAAGATCATTCTTCCTTGCCTCAATCTGTGTGTGTGCTTCTCCTTGAGAGTGAGAGTGTGTTTGTAAGCTCTCTTCCTTATCTCCTTCCTCGTGACATGGTATCAGAGCCAGTGTGGCTGTAGAGAGCTCCTGGAGAAGGCGTAAGTGAAGAGTACGCGACAAGGCATGGAGAAAATGCGATTCACAAATGACCTCCATTTGCTACAAAAATCGACGTGAAGGTAGAAGACTTCAAAATATTTTCACGAGTTGTCCCTTTAGGGTCACTCGTTATTGTCAGATCGAAGTTTTGAAGCCATCTCGATCTCCATTTTGAGCCTGCAAGGTGGGGCCCACAAAAAAAACAGGTTAGTTTCAGAAACTATAACTTGCATTGTGTTCGAAAAAACTCATGTATTCGAGATCCAGAATTTCAAGTGATTCCGTGTACTGTTGATACACGAAAATTGTGTTTTTTTGAGATTGAACTGTCACATCATCGTGCGACAGTGTTCAAGCAGAAGTGCTGCTTGAGTGTTTTGCAGTGTTGTGAATTGCTACAAAAATGGCAAATGCAGATGGAATGAGTCATCTCATGAGTGATAAGCTGGACAAGAACAACTTCCATGCTTGGAGAATCAGAATGATGAATTTCCTGATGGGAAAAGGCTACTCAAAGTACATCAAAGGAGAGAATGAAAATTCTCCACAGTTACCAAAAAGGAATCGAACTGTAGATCAGTTAAGAGCATATGAGGAATGGAATCAAGGAGCATGAAAGGTAATGAGTAGGTATTGCCAAATCCTTCTTAGTACCAACCCCTTGAAGATTCAAAGATGATGTGTGGGCCCTCTTAAATTTCCAATGACACTATATAAGTGCCTATGTACTTTTGAAATGATGTATGAAAAGATTGAATCAAAACAGACTACTTCCAAATAGAAGGATTGATGAAAACGTTCTATTTTTTATCATACACTTGCTGGTTGTTATGCTCAGTGCTACCAGTACAGTAGGAATTGGAAAAATTCCTTTTAGAGTTATCTAATTAGCTTAGTAATCTAATGATTCCAAGTGGAACCACTTGAAATGCTGCACTATACATAGAGCAATCAATTTAACAAATGAATCATTATCCCTGATTTTTTAGGACCTCTGCAGAGTTTGACCAATGACTTCTTCGATGCAATTTTCTCCAAATTGACTGAATGGATTTGCTTCAAACTTTTTCAGCATGTATATAACTTAGATCTGATTCCAACAAGCTATAGAGCATTGGAATTGGTGGAGATATGACTGAGATATGAGCAACACAAGTTGACAGTTAGGAATGACTATAACAGAGAGATCATAGATGAACAATGTAGATGTATTGTATTAATGAACAATGTTGTACAAGATCATAGGCTTGACAATCATAGCCTAATTATGGAGAGTAGTGTAGGCTAAAATGTAGACCTCACACTTTTACACAATGGCAATGGAGAGCTCCGGATTGGAGACTTCTAACCGCGACTTTTTCAAGTCACTTTTTATAAGTGTCACATTCAAATTTGAATTTGAATTAAACTTTTGGCTCCCTCTAAAAGTAATCCTTCAATCTAGGAAATATTCCCTCAATGAAGTAGATTCTTTTCTAACTAACAAGTCCATGAGTTTTTGGTAGGTTATTACAAATATTCTCTCAAGTCAAGTAAATGACTTTTACACATGTAAAAGGATAAATTTCTACTAGCACTGGTTTCCATGGAGCTTCATGTGTTTGTGAACTTCAAGCCAAATGTGTGGGCTTGGACTTTGCACCATGAGCTCCCCCTCAAGCCAAACATTTTGTCTTGTTCCTCATCTTCAATCTTCATGTATATCGTGCAATCCAATCATTGATTTAAATCTGCAAAGTTTTGTACCATCTAATGATTTAGTTAACAAGTCTGCACACTGCATATTAGTTGAAACATATGCCAACAGAATATCCTTGCTCAATAGCTTCTCTCTCACATAATGATAGTGGACCTCTATATGCTTGGTCCTAGCATGATAAATAGGATTTGCTGCAAGGTGTAATGAACTTGTATTATCTCCAAAAATCATAGGAGATGTAGTATGCAAACCTAATTTTGTATACAACAATATGATCCATATAGCCTCTTGAGTAGCATTGGCCAATCCTCTATACTCTGCCTCTGTAGAAGATAAAGCAACAGTAGGTTGCTTCTTAAATTTTAGGTTTACCTCCATTGGAGTACTTGCAACTTTAGCATCCTGCAAATGAAACTTCTTCAACATATCCTGTATATACTTTCTCTGAGTAATGTAAATTCCAGAGTTAGTATAGACTAACTCAAGTCCAAGAAAATATTTTAGTGATCCAAGGTCACTAATTTTGAACTCCTTCATCATCTGATTCTTGATCTCCTTGATGCCATTAGCATCATTACCTATAAGTATGATATCATCTACATATACGTGACATAGGTATATTACCTCTGAATTACTTCTCTTGATGAACAAAGAAGTATCTGCTTTACTCATGACAAAACCTTGATCCTGAAGGTATGTAGTCAACCTATGATTCCATGCCCTAGGTGCCTGCTTCAAACCATAAAGAGCTTTGTTCAATTTACATACATATGTTACCTTGTTTGGATCCTCATAGCCAGGAGGTTGAGACATGTACACCTCCTCTGAAATCCAGCCATTTAAAAATGCATTTTTTACATCCAATTGATACATTTTCCAATTCTTTGATGCAGCCTCACTTACCAATACCCTGATGGTTGGCATTTTGGCCCCAAGTGAGAAGGTTTCTTCATAATCAATTCCTTGGGTTTGTGCAAAACCCTTAGCTACAAGTCTAGCTTTGTACCTGCTTATTGATGCATCATAATTCCTTTTTATCTTATAGATCTATCTAGAACCAATTACCTTCATAGACGCCTTCTTTGGTACTAGTTCCCAAGTATCACTCTCCTTGAGTGCTTCAATTTCCTCATCCATAGCTTCTTTCCATTCTGCCTTGGTCTTTGCCTCTTCATATGATGATGTTTCTTCAATTGACAAATCTTTTGCAAGATAAACAGAGTGCTTAGTAACTAGGGAAGTGGCATACCCATATCTGATTGGCTTCTTGCTTTCCCTTTGTGATCTTCTGATTGCTTGGTTGGATGATTCAGGTATATCCTCCAATTTCTTCATCTTGACTTTGCCTTTGGACTTCCATGCCTTGAACTCTTCTAGGTTGATGATGTCCTCATCTTCTGAGTTGATGTCCCCATTCTGAGTAGGCTCCTCCTTAGTGAGGCTTGGAAACTCTTCTTCCAAGTCATAAGGTAGTTTTACTTTCCTGCATTCACTATCAAACCGAGTCATTCTCATCAAAGACAAAATCTCTACTAACCATGAATCCCTTGTTTGAAGGACTGTAGAACCTGTATCATTTCTGATTTAGATCATACCCAATGAAAATGCACTTCTCTGCCTTAGGGTCTAGCTTACCTCTAATCTGAGAAGGGATATGCACATAAGCTACACATCCAAAGATCCTGAAATGATCAAGTGACGGTCTTCTACCATGCCATGCTTCATATGGGGTTATCCCATCAAGTGATTTGGATGGAAACCTATTTACAAGATAAGTGCAGTAGATACACTCTCTGCCCACAAGTAGTTAGGTAATTTTTTCTCATTTAACATTGATCTAGATGTTTCAAAAATTAATCTATTTCTCCTCTCTACCACCCCATTCTACTCACGGGTATACCTTGTTGTGGTTTCTCTTCTGATTCCTCTATCCTGCAAGAATATACAGTCCACCTACTGTAATCATCAATGAAAGATACATAATACCTTGATCGAGAGATTGAGGGATCCTTACTTGGTCCCCATACATCTGTATGGACAAGCTCTAGGTAGTCCTCTTGCATGTAGCCTTTCCTTGAGAAGGGTAACATGTGAGACTTTCCAAAATGACAGGCACCACATTTATAAAACATGTGTTGCTTGGATACATTAGGTATCCCAAGCACACATTGGTCTCTACATATTTGTTTCAAGGTTATTTCACCAACATGCCCTAATCTTTTATGAAAAATTTCAAGCTCTGATAATGTTTGATCTTTATAACTATAGAGTGCAATGTTCCTTGTATCCTCAAGTTCAAAAGTGAATAATCTACCTGTCTTTTCTCCTTTGGCAATTCTCTTGAACCCATGCTTAGGATCCTCCACAAATGTTCCATATTGGTTGAATCTAACCTACAAACCCTTTCCCACAATTTGTCCAACACTCATCAGATTCTTGGTAATTGTTGGTACATATAGAACCCTACTCAACAGATTCTTATTTCCATCATAAGTCTTAACATTCCCTACTTTAACCACTGAGTGCTTGGTGTCATCACCTGTTTGTATGTGATGCTTACCCTTTGGTTCCTCAAGGTCAGAGAGAAGTGCTACATTGCCTGCCACATGGTTTGAGCATCTTGAATCAATGTAGAAGAGATTGTCATCATTTATACCTGGTTTTGAAGTCATGTTCATAATCAAAAGAGAATCTTCTTGATCTTCTGTGTAGTTGTTGTAATCCTTCCTTGATTTGTAACCTCCTTGGTAGTTGCTATTGTAGTTGTTGTTGTAGTTGTTGTATCCTTGATGATGATTGAATCTACCTCTTGATTCTGTATATCCACCTCTTTGATATCCTCTACCTCTCTGATTCTTGAAGTTCTTGAAACACTCAACCGTAGTATGATTTGATAATCCAAAAATACTGCATGGTGAGGAGTTATAAGGTCTCCCCCTACCTTGCTTACCTCCTTTGCCCCTTCCTCTTGAGGTTCTTCCTCTCCTTGCATAGTTGGCTTGGGAGGTGGTTCCTTCATCTTCAACCTTTTTGTTCTTCCCCTTCTCTTTGGACTTACTCTTATCAGTGTATATGGCAGAGGAGCTATTACCTCTTGATGAAACTCCATTCTCGTTGAGCTTGGTTTCATGGGTAAATAGTTGCCCCATGAGTGTGGTAAGGTCTGGAATCTGTATGTCCATGTACAAGTCCATGGAAGTTGTGGAGCCTTCCCATTTGTCATCAGCTTTAATACCATTGATTACTTGTCTTACAATCTACTCCTCTTCAATTTCTTCTCCTATGCTTGCCTATTGATCTGCTACATCTTTGACTTTGGTCACATACACTGAGATCCCTTTCTTAGGTTGCTTTCTTTGAGTTGTAAACTCAATCCATAGTTGGTTCTTCCTAGCCCTTGTATTGGAAGAGAAATATGAAGACAATGTTTCCCAAGTCTCTTGGGAATCTTACAGTTTCTAATATGTGGAAGAAGAAAATCAGAGATTGAGTTAAGTAAGTAAGACCTTGCTAATGCATCCTTGGCACACCATGTGTTGAGTCTTTCATGCTCCTCTCTTGTAGGTTGTCCTTTGCTTCTGAATATGGGCATCTCCTCATCTCTTGAGATGTATCCATAAAGGCTCCTTCCTTGTAAGTATGTCTTCATCCTTAAAGATTATGTTTGATACCTATCCAATTTATCAATGAAAGAAGGAAAACCATCTCCCATTTTACCTTAGCTAAGCTCTGATACCACTGTTGGGAAAGATGGATGGACACTCCAAGAAATCAGTAGGTATTGTCAAATCTTGCTTAGTACCAGCCCCTTGAAGATTCAGAGATGATATGTGGGCCCTCTTAGCTTTCCAATGACACTATATAAGTGCCTATGTACTTTGGAAATGATGTATGAAAAGATTGAATCAAAACAGACTACTTCCAAGTAGAAGGATTGATGAAAACCTTCTATTTTTATCATACATCTGCTGCTTGTTATGCTCAGTGCTACTAGCACAGTATGAATTGGAAAAATTCCTTTTAGAGTTATCTCATTAGATTAGTAAGCTAATGATTCCAAGTAGAATCACTTGAAATGATGCCCTAGACACAGAACAATCAATTTAACAAATGAATCATTACCCCCGATTTTTTAGGACCTCTATAGAGTTTGACTAGTGAGTGCTTCGATGCAGTTTTCTCCAAATTGGATAAATGGATTTGCTTCAAAATTTGTCAGCATGTAGACAACTTAGAGCTGATTCCAACAAGCTATAGATCATTGAAATTGGTGGAGATGTGACTGAGATATGAGCAGCACAAGTTGAAAGTTAGGAATGAGTATAACAAAGAGATCATAGATGAACAATGTAGATGTATTGTATTAATGAACAATGTTGTACAAGATCATACGCTTGAAAATCATAGCCTAATGCTGGAGAGTAGTGTGGGCTACAATGTAGACCTCACACTCTTACACAATGGCAATGGAGAGCTCGAGATTGGAGACTTCTAACCGCGACTTTTTCAAGTCACTTTTTATAAGTGTCACATTCAAATTTGAAATTGAATTTAACTTTTGGCTCACTCTAAAAGTAATCCTTCAATCTAAGAAATATTCCCTCAATGAAGTAGATGCTTTTCTAACTAACAAGTCCATGAGTTTTTGGTAGGTGATTACAAATATTCTCTCAAGTCAAGTAAATGACTTTTACACATGTAAAAGGATAAATTTCTACTAGCAATGGTTTCCATGGAGCTTCATGTGTTTGTGAACTTCAAGCCAAATGTGTGTACTTAGACTTTGCACCAACATTGGTCAGATTGTATGAGACCAATACAAAGGCATAGAAATTGCAATTCAAGAACGAGCTGCATACATTGGAGAAGAAGAGCATGTTGGTAAGTGACTACACCTTGAAAATCAAAAGCATATGTGAGTCACTTGCATCTATTGGCATGAATGTAGATGATGATGATAAGGTGGAAGCATGTCTTCGTGGTTTAGGAGCTACATATAAATAGTTCAGAACTTCTATATAGACCAGGGAAAATATTCCGAATTTTGCTGATCTAGTATCTATGCTGATTATTGAAGAAAAGAATCTTGGTGAGGATTCAAACTCCCAAGGAAAATCTAGTTCTAAGCAGGTATTCTACTCTGGTAGAGGAAGAGGCAGAGGTGGAGGTTTTGGAAGTGGAAGAGGAAATAGTAACCAAGACCAAAGTCAACAATAGAATCATACAGGAGGAAGATGATAGTTTTGAGGCAGCGGGAGCCAAAGAGGCCGTAGAAATTTCCAAAGAAATTATTCAAGTAATGACAGTAAAGGATGATAGAATTGTGGTAAACCTAGACACTTTGAACGTGATTGCAGGTTGAAGAATCCAAATAACAGAAGGCAACAAAGTAACTATGCATCCATAAGTGTAGATGATTCAGAGAAGCTGTTCATGGTTCAACATCACATGATGAATACGATGTCTGCTGGTGTTTCAAAATCAAATGATAATGTCTGGTATGTTGATTCAGGTGCTTCAAATCACATGACCAATCATGTGGAATGGTTTAGTACTTTGCAAAAATTGCCAGTTCCTAGATATGTTGAAACAAGTGATGACACATCACATCCTGTTGAGCATACAAGAAACATAGCACTATCGATGAAGGATGGAAAGGTAAAACATCTTGTTGATGTGTTGCATGTTCCAAATATAACAAAGAATCTGGTTCTTGTTGGACAAATGATTGACCAGGGATTACAAATCAAGTTCAATGTTGAAGGATTATATGTAGAAGAGTACAAGCAGGATGGACGATTGGTTGCCAAAGGAAGCAAAGTGGGTAGGATGTTCACCTTAAATGTGAAGATACCTGAAATGAATGCAGCCATGTTTGCAAAAGGTGCAGGACTTATTGCAGATATAGAGATGTGGCACAAAGGGATTGGACATGCAAACTTGCAAAGGTTGAAATTGATGCAGTCAAAGGAGATTGTCCATAGACTACCAAATTTCAAAGTTGCTGAAATCCAAAAGGTATGTGCAACATGTCAATTTGGTAAACAGTCAAGAGCATCATTTCCACATGACAAGCATGTTAGTGAGAATGTACTAGAAGTAGTATATACGGATGTTTGGGGTCCTACAAAGACCACATCTATGGGTGGTTGTAGGTTTTATGTTACTTTCATTGATGACCATACATGCAAAGTATGGGTATATTTCATGAAAGAGAAGAGGCCTCATTGTTATTGGGCAGAAGATGTGCATATTGTTGTATACATCATGAACAGAATTCCGACTGCTATTGTACATCAAGTTACACATGAAGAGAGGTTTACAGGTAAAAATCCAAACTTATCACATCTGAAAGTTTTTGGTTCTATTGCATATGTACATGTCCTAGATGAATTGAGGATGAAGCTTGATCCTAAAGCAGAAAAGTGTATCTTCATTGGATACTCCCTTGAGCAAAAGGGATATAAATGTTATAACCCCCTCACACGACAGGTAAAGGTGAGAATAGATGTGGTATTTGATGAAATGTCAAGCTTTTATGCAGATGCCAAAGAAGGACTTAATCTTGAACCGAATGACAAAGAAAAGGCTGAAAAATCAAGTGCAAAATCTCAAGTTTTGAGTGGACTGGATGCATCACCAAGCAATAGTTCCAACTCAAATCCATGGAGTGGAAGATTGCATGGAACTTTCAGTCCAGCAAATTCATCAACTACATCCTGGAAAGGTAAAGAAAAGCTTTTTGCAGGTCATAAAACATGTGCAGGCTTTGAAGACATTGATGGAGATTCAAGTGGTTCAGAAAAGAGTCTTGATGAGGAACTTGGATTGCCCTCTGTGAAGACTCCAAGAGTAAGAAGGGCACATGCAGATGATACAAGGAGAAGTGACCCAAGACCAAGAAGATCTGGGAGGATGCAGAATTAAGTGCAACGATTGACATATGATAGTTATATGGCTCATCATTGTGCCTACAAGACAAAGGTAATACAAGATGCTGAACCTTCTTGCTTTGAAGATGCAATTGGAATTGTAGATTGAAGAAAATCAATGGATGAGGAGATGGCTACACTTTATGGAAATGAAACATGGAAGTTGGTTCCATTGCCACAAGGAAAGAAACCCATAGGCTGCAAATGGGTTTACAAGGTAAAGCATAATGCTAATGGTAGCATAAGTAGGTATAAAGCATGATTGGTAGGTAAAGGATATGCATAGACATATGGCATTAATTATGAGAAAACATTCAGCCCCGTAGCTAAAATATCTACTGTCAGAACACTTGTTGCATTAGCTACAGCAAAAGGATGGACTTTGGATCAGATGGATCTGAAGAATGCTTTCCTACATGGTGAGTTACAAGAAGAAGTATATATGGACCAGCCACAAGGATATGAAGATTCAAAACATCCAGAATATATTTGCAGGTTGCAAAAGACTTTGTATGGGTTGAAGCAAGTCCCTCGTGCATGGCATGCAAGGATTGTTGATTACTTAACTAGCATTGGGTTTTCTATGTGTGATGCAGATCACTCACTATATGCAAGGAAGGCTGATCATGGCATTACTATTAAGGCTATTTATGTTGATGACCTAATTGTAGGTGGTGATAATGAAGGAAGCATCAAAGAGGTAAAGCAACTTCTTATGCAAGAATTTGACATGAAAGATCTTGGTGTGTTGCGCATTTCTTGGGCATTGAGTTTATACATACAGAAACAAGTATATGGATGTCGCAAAGGCAATATGCCTTGAATATGCTGCAAAAGTATGGTATGGCTGATTGTTAGCCAATTTCTATGCCATTAGATCTGAATTTGAAGTTGGATACTACATCAGGTGAAGCATTGGAAAATACTACTATGTAGAGGAAAATTGTGGGAAGTCTTATATATCTCACAATTACAAGGCCTGATCTAAGTTATACTATTGGACTTGAAAGTCAATTTATGCAGGTTCCCAAGAAGCCACATTTGGATGCTCTGAGGTGCACTCTACATTATGTGAGTGCTACTTTGGATTATGCATTGTTTAATGAGGCTACTATAGATTTGCAGGTTTATGGATACACCGATGCAGATTGGGCTAGTCGCATTCCAGATAGAAGATCTACTAGTGGTTTTCTATTCTCTCTTGGGAGTGCAGTTGTTACATGGAGCACCAAGAAGCAACCCACTGTTGCTTGTCGAGTACAGAGGCTGAGTATAGAGGTGTTGCAATGGAAGCATGTGAGGCATCATGGCTAGAAATGCTACTTGTAGATTTAGGTGTGTAAGTGGGAAAGCCTATCACTATTTATTGTGATAATCTTAGCAGCATCGAATTAGCATGGAATCCTATTTTCCATGCTAGAACAAAGCATATCAATGTACATTATCACTTCATCAGAGAGAAGGTATTAGCAGGTGATATTGATCTTGTTTATGTGAGAACAGATGAGCAAGTTGCTGATATTTTCACCAAAGCACTTGGAGTTGAGAAGTTAAAGAAGTTTCGGGAGATGCTTGGATTACAGGATATGGCTTTGAGCTTGAGGGGGAGTGTTGAGATATCAAGCTCAACATGTGATGATCTAGGATGACACGTACCAGTTTTTCATTTCTCTGACATGTATAGTGGTCACACCGATATATGTCAAGGATACTTCATTGAGCTTTATTAGATTTATCTATCAAGAGTGATGGCACATTTGTTCCTTGCCAGCTCACTCATGATCTTTATATATTGCACTTGTTGTATTCTTGTTTTCTAGGTCATTCTTGTACATTCCTTTTTATGTAATAGAAGAAGGAGAAGAAGATCATTCTTCCTTGCCTCAATTTGTGTGTGTGCTTCTCCTTGAGAGAGAGTATTTGTGTGATCTCTCTTCCTTATCTCCTTCCTCGTGATAATATCAATGATGGCTTCAAGAATTGATCTACCCTTGATGAATCCTTTTTGGTCCTCACTGAGCCACCACTTCAAGTGACACAAAATCCTATTGGCAATTACTTCTACAAGAATCTTATACCCTGTTTGAAGCATCGTGATTGGACGCTAGTTTTGTATCCTATTTTTGTCACCTTTTTTATGTATAAGCTTTATGACACTATTGTTTAGGCATTCCAAGAGGGCACCAAAAGCTAGTGCCTCTTACCAGATCAATCGCAGAGGGGTGGTCATCACCTCTCTGAAAGACTTAAAAAATTCATTTGTGAGGCCTTCAAGACCCGAGGTTTCCCATCGGGGAGCCTATCGATAACCTCAAGAACCTCATTATCCGAGATGGGTGCATCAAGGAGAGGCCTCAAATTATGGGGAGTTCTCAAGCAAGAGCCTCTCAAGATGGTGGCCATGCATTCTCTCCTGCGAGGGGAAAGAGGCATCCAAACCCCGTAGATATTAGTGAAATGGTCAACAAGAATGGCACTGTTTTCTTCTTTCATTTTGCATTCAACCCCATTATGACCTATCAGGAAGGGAATACAATCTCTATTTTGCTTACTCTTGAGGATGCCACACATCTCTTTAGTTGGTTTGTCAGCCTTACCCACCCACCAGTCTTTGAGGTATACTTGTAGGTTTTTCCTTTGAATTTCTTCTTTGTATCTCAACATTGCCTCTGATTTTCCATAGCCCCATCTGGCACTGGTAGTTCCATATGTTCACTTCCTCCTCAAGGTGACAAAGACTCTGATATATCTTCTCTCTCCACCTCTATCGAATGTTTTGAAGCTTCTTGTGGGTCCTTATGAGAATTTGACGGGTCTTCACAACCACAACCTTCCAACATTTGGTAGGTGAGGCACCACTAGTGAAAGCCGAGTTCCATACCTGGGTAATTTCCTGATTGACTGAGGGAAGGGAGAAAGACATAGGGCAGGCGTGGTACCAAGGCACTTTTCTAAATTTGGCAATCGGCTTGAAAGTGATAATAATAGGGTAGTGGTCCGAAATGGTAAGGTCAATGCGCTGAGAGATGTTGGGCACCCCATTGACAGATAATGTTTTGTGCAATATAGCTCTCAAGTCTTGCTTTCCTCAAGTCGTCCCCAGATTAGAGGTTTGACCAGGAGAAGCCATTGGTGTCTTTAATCTCCACTAGGTCCAGATGGAGTTTGATTTGGTCCCATATATCTTTCTCCTGACTGTCAATGGTTCGCCCCTTTACTTTCCCAATGATCTGAAGGGTCTTCCACCATGTTGAAGTCCCCACAGAGCATCACATTGTGGGAAAGTGATTCCAAAGAGGCCCAAGTGGTGATCAGCTCTGACTCCTTGTTTGGATCTTACAAGGAGACCACGATGAACTTGAAGGTGTCCTCGAAGGAGGTGGCAATCCAACGATGTTTTTGATCCTCAAAGGAGTTGACGAGTCTACTAAACCAAATGTTTCTTATTCCAATAGTTCTGCCACTGAAGTGGTGATCCACACATGGGTCAAACATATATGTTTGAGTCATTTCTGAAAGTCCTCTCCATCGATTTTAATTTCTTGCATACATATGAAGTCCAGGTTTAGGTTATTATCCCCAAGCCACTAGCCAATGATGGCCACTCTTGAGGGGTCAATCAACCCCATCGCGTTAAATGATATGATAATCATTATCGATGGTTACCCTCTTTGTAGAGAGCACCCTTGTCTTTTTTTTTCTTGGGTTCTTTCTTTTTTCTCGAATAGGAGAGGTGCTAACCACATAACTTACCTTTAAGGGGGCTCTTCCATGGCATTTCCAATGGTTGTTTCCCCATATGAATCCCCTTCTACAGGAATGAGTTTAGCACTTTATCCGGTAGCATTGACCCAATGACGAAACTCTCACTATCCGGGTTGTCTTCATTGCTGGTTGTAAAACCCTCCTCTTTACTAGTGGTGTAGCCTTCTTGGAACTCCTCTAGGTTGTTTTCTTTGTTGGTGGTAGTCTCCAAGGTTATATCATCATTGTCTACTTCATAAGGATTTTCTCCTTGAAAGTCCCACTCGTTGATCTCCTTTTTGAGGTTGCCATATGAGTTATTTAATGGAGCCACAACCTTAGTGTTCCTCTTGGGGAGGGGGGACCTGAGGGCTTCTTTTCCTTCTACACCTAACTTCCGTGAACCCTTCTGAGTCTATCTCAGAGTTCCTAGTGTCTTTCTTTTCCTCAATGATGGGTGGATGCTCTTGTGCCCTAGAATTAGCCTGATCTGCTTTGTGGACTTCTTGGTTTTGTTTATTATTAGAGGTTTGTTGTTTTTGTGGGCACTCTTTAATCCTGTGTCGTTGAAGGCCATAGTGAAAGCATGCATTTGGCAAATTCTTGTAAGTGATTTCCTCCTCCCAGACTTCCCCTTCCCCTAAGTCTATGGAAATCTTCAAGGGGATAACTTTGTTAAGATCTATCTCAACACATATTTGTAGGTGCCATCATGCATTGAAGGAATACTTCACACCTTCATAGATGAAACCCCCCACATCCTCCCTTGAGGCCAACAGTTCACCAATTGGAGCTACAATATCCCTCTGGAAATCATACAGGGAAAAGGGAAGGTTGGGAAGCTCAACCTAGAGTGGGTAGCACAAGGATTTAGACTTATTTGGTACAAAGACTGGTGAACACTTAAACAGGCATAAGGTAGACCTCCAGACTTGCCACTTGCCCACTTGCAGTGCTTGGAATGCCATCTCCTCATTCTCGAAGACCAAATGTAAGTGGTTTGCCAGTAAAAACTTGCATTTGCTCACCACCAAGCCATGCGGGAACCACTCCTTTCGAAGCTAGAGACGCACTAATTCTAAGGGGGACTTGGGATTGAATAGCTGGACAATCAAGAACATTTTCAAAAGCTCATTATGTTTATCCAGGATGGATTCCCTACTTAAAGAGACCACATGGGGGGGGGCACAAACGAGAGGATAACCTCTAGCCTCGCAAGTCCCACGTTGTTGACCACCAGGGACCGGAGAACATCAGCCATGGAGGCCTAGAGTAGAACAAACGATGAGAACTTCTACAAAAAAAACTTTGATTGCCCCTCAATCCGCTCACTCAAGTGGCCATTTACAAGTCCGAATTATAGGCATCAAACATCCAAGCGCTATGTAAAAAATAAGCAAAGATGTTCTTCATCAGCTTCTGATCATGGAAATTTTGTTGTGTCCATGAAACTCTCGAGATCTTCTCCACCATCATGATCTTCATCCATCTCATAAAATGCTTCAAGCATTTCTTCCATATGTTCATTTTGTGTAATGCTATTAGTACTTGCTTGTACTTCTAACTCCGTTTTTGTTCTCTTTTGTCCACGAGAGGTTACCGGTGCAATGTCGTTTGGGTCCATCTGCTCACCTGGGGGACCATGTGAATGGTAGCGTAGGTTTTCTAGTCAGCTTTTATTAAAGGATCGATACTCTCTAACATGTACAGTACAAATCCGTCATTTTTGATAGATTTGATACTTGCACTGAGTGCAAGGACATGTCATTCTCTCCTCCGGACCCAAACTAGCCATCTGATACAATATGGACATTTTAGAACATTTGATTTTTTTTATTAAACCTAAAAATCATACTCCTAAAGACTTAAATGTGAAATACTAAAACCTAAAGACTTAAAGACCTAAAAAAACCTAAAACCCTAATCTTAAAGTCGTATTTTATATATATATTAAAAATCCTAAAGACTATTTTCTATATATCATTAAATCGTATTATGTATTTGTATTATATATATGCCTATTTCTTATCAATTAAAATCCTATTTTTATATATTTAATTATATGTATTTAATTTATTTATTTAAAACACTAGCTCTTTTCATATTTATTTATCTATACAATTATCCTATTTTATGTATATATTTATTTATATATTCAAATTTTTTTCTTAATTTTTTCTATATTTTCTCTTTATATAAATTTAATTGAGTTATATGTATGTTAAAACCCTAAAACCCTAATCTTAAAGATCTAAACCTAAAGTATGTATATTTGTCTATGCATGTGTATATACATATATGTATCATATGTGTATGTGTATGTGTGTATATATGTTATGCATGTGTAAAAATCCTAAAACCCTAATCCTAAAGATCTAGACCTAAAACATGTATATGTGTGTATGCATGTGTATATATATATGTGTATGTCTATATGTGTGCGTATGTGTATGTGTATATATATTTACTCTGATTAAAAACCTTTAAATTAATCCTATTTTTATATATCTAATTATATATATTTAATTTATTTATTAAAAACACTAGATTTTTTCATATTTATTTATCTATATAATTATCCTATTTTATATATATTTATTTGTATATTCAAAATTGTTTCTTAATTTTTTCTATATTTTTTCTTTATATAAATTTAATTGAATTATATATTTTTTCTTAATTAGTTGAGTGAAGCACAATGCACACATCATCGGAAGGCAACGGATGGGCTTAGGCAAGAATAGTGCAAGGAAGGCTTCATTTCTTCAAAGATAAGGAGTATGTAAATTTTCTCATAGCTCAAAGGATGGAAAGTGACTTCTGGTGGACAAATGAAGGACATAGCTTGATGTGGAGATAAGTATTTTCCAAGTTATGTTTTCATTTCAATATTTGTTTTTGCTCTATGCTTTCATGTAGAATGTATTTTAATATCATTGAAGTATGGTAGTAAACTTCATGTTTGATAATCTTGATGCAAAGTAATGAAAGCTAAATGAAAGAGCATAAATATATTTAAAAACTCATTAAGCACAAGCATGCATCTGTATATCACCACATGGGAATGAAAGAATATTGGTGCATTCCTCCTTTCAAAAGACTATTTTATGCACATAAACTAATCCTTTCTTGCTTGAAAAAGGTATAAGATGCACTCAAGTTTGTGCACATGTATGTTTATATCCTTTTGAAAGGTAGCAACTAGAATATTTGTGCATGGATGCCTGGATGCATGCAAAGCAAGCTCAAGACTGCTTGAATTAAGTTTAGTGCATCAAAAGGAAAAAACATGCAAACACATGAATGCACTCACATGCGTTTACATGCAAGAACATGCATTGGCATATGACGAAGCATTGTCTTTTGCTGATTTTTGCTAAATGGTTGAACAAATCTACTTTCCTAATCGTTTCCTAGTTTTTCTAACTCAAGTTAGACAGTTTGGGAAAATGGAAAACTAGTTACTTGCAAAGCTTTTAGTTGTTATGCAACTCTAGTAGCTAGTTCACTTTTTCCCAAAAGTGATATTGTAGCTCAGTGATGAGTAGCACCTCCTTTAATGTCAATCCGGGAAGACATGAGGATGGTATGAAGACCTCGAGCAAGTGAACGCACAAGTGTGTGAGTGAGAAGCACACTAACATGCACACACATACACACACACGCACATACACGGCAAGAACAAAGAGAGCAGGACAATGGAATCGATTCTATTACAACAAAGTTCTCATACAAGTTCAAATCTACAACAAGCTAGCCCAAAAATGAGCTCTCTAACTCTATTTATAGTTTTTGACTAGCTTTGGTCTTGTTCAGACCTAGTGTCCGGCCTAGTTAAAAATTAGGTTCCTAAGCTATTTTGGAGGCTCAAACGAGCTCAGAAAATTATGATACTTGGTAGGCAAATACTACTAAAGCTCCTCAAGCTCGAGCACTCCTCAGCTTGCACAAAATGGAGCTACAAAAAGGTGAAATAGTATTTACAATGGTTTTTAGTGATGAGAATCACTTTTGAAATAATGTAAGGATTGAAAAAAATTGATGGGTTGCATCAGTGCTAGATCTTCATGTATGCTTCTTCCAATATGATGCCAACACTCTCCCCCCCCCCTAGCATCTATCGTCTTTGACAAACCTTTGCTCCGCGGGGTTATCAATGTAGTGTTGGACTATGTCAGTGGCTAGCTCCTGTTCTTTGATTTTGAGTCCTCTGACTAGATCTCTTTGAAGAGCATCCCAATTGATAGCGCCCGGAATATCAGGTTGTGGTGTGGTATAGAGCTCTGAGTGCATAGTTTGTTCACATGCAAATAAGTGTAGGAGATGGGTAGGTCGTGGTGCGAATACTTCCGAGTGAGATTCCCAAAAGCTAGTGGTAAATATATCATCAAATGTTTGCTTATAGCAAGCAGGGAGATATTTGATCCTCACATACCAAGCATAAGCAATTGGATAGTGTGTACATTGCGAAAAGTTTTGAGTACTATTTGCATGAGGTCCAGGATCCTCAGCATCATCTGAGTAGCGACATCGTGCATGGGTTGGAGGTGTGGCATCCAGTGTCTGATAGTAGCCATCATGTAAGCTATGGTTGGTGTGCCTCTTGGTGGTGCAATGGATGGGTAATTGAGCCACCGTTTGCAATTTGCATTGTTCTGAACTTTTATGGCAAAGGCCTTCCATGATCGTCGTCTTTGCACTGGCCCATAGCATGGATTATACTTTAAATGCATGGGGGCATGGTCCCATGTTCAGAGCATCTCTAGGTAGGTCTCCAATAACATTTACCTCTAGATTGGATGGAATATGGCACCTTTTCTGGCTTCTTTTGGGATGTCCTCTGGTTGGAACTGTGTTGCAAAAGAAGGATAGCTATTGGTGAATCTTTTGATCTCAGCATTGTAATATTCCAATAGTACAAAGTAGGGCTTATATTGTAACTCTGAACTGGTTATCAGTCGCCTGGGAGCCAAGTTCTTGAATATTCCGATTGAAGTATTGTCTCCTCAATAGTTTTCATGGACATCATCAGAGTGGATATACACTCTTCGTGAGTTGGCCCCATTTCTTCTACTTGTTTCATCCATGCAGGAGGTGATTCCTCGTATGTGTCTTGTCCCTCGTCAGTGACTCTACCTCCTAGAAGGGGTTGAGGCTCATAGTTATCTTCAAAGGTCTCTTCCACAGGAATGGTTACTGCTTCTTCTTCTGACGGTTGATCGGGTGGAGATGGGGGTCGTTCATATTGTAACAATTTAATCTTTAACTCTGCCACTTTTTGTCATAGCTCAAGTACTTTGTTAGCAGTTGAGGAGTCTGGCGGTGGACAAGTAGTGACGTTTACCATCTCGCGCGGTTCTGTTGCATGTGGTGTGGGCACACGGTGTCTTTGTAGTTCGTTCACCTGGTCTGCAAGTTGGTTGTGTGCTTCCAAGAGGGTCACATAATCTTCCAATACCTGGTGAATTTTTTCTGAGGGGATAGCTTGGAATTTAGCAGGATCTATGGGTGCCCCTGGAGTGTTCTCGATGGCTGCTTCTAAATTTTCTTGATTCTGTTGTTGTAGCCTTCTATTCTCTTCTTGAGCAGCTGCTAAGTGTCGGTGAGGTAATGCCATGTTTCTTTGTAGTCTAGTGTTGCGAGCTAGTTGATCTCTGAGCTGTTCATCGGTTACTTTACCTGCCTCTGTATACTTGGCTTAGAGCTCCACATGAGATTGGTGGAGGGCAGTAACCTCATGTTGTAGTGCAGTATTACTCAATTCAAAGGCATTGACACATGCTTGGAGGTGGGACAACAGATTACAAAGCTCTTTATTGTTTTCTTCCAATAATCTGTATTCCTCTTTAAGCTAGGTGGCAGCTTTGAACATGGTGTCTAGTGCATGATTAAATGAGGTCGATGCAGAGGTAGAGATGGAAGATGCAAGGGTTTGGGAAATGGGGAAGGGAAAGGTGGATGTTGTGCTGAGAGTGAGTGTATGTGGTGATGTGCGTGAAGTAACAAGTGGTGATGTTGAAACAAAAGTGGTGGAGAGTGGTCCTATGGAGGGTGAAATGTACATGGGGTCAGACGTGATTGTGTGTGAAGTGTGAATCGTGAATACTGGAATGGTGGGTGGTGTGTTAGCGGTGGCCGTGAATGTGGGGGAGGTGGGGTGGGAAAGGTTTGCCAAGGTTTGTTGAATCATATTTACAAGGTTTGCCAAGAATGGAGGTAGGGTGGTTTGTGTTGGTTCTGAGGGGTTTAAAAGGGGCACAGTGGTTTGGGGTTGGGAGAGAGGAAATGTAGTAGTGAGGGAAAATGGGTGTGTTGATGTTTGGGTAGGGACATGTGGTTGTCCGAGAGCTGGTAGATAAGAAGGGTGACCTATTATGGTTTGATGAGTGGTTGGATGACCTATCGACAGTTCGAAAAATTGGCTGGAACTCGTGGATGTAGGTAAAGGGAAGGATGGAGAAAGGGTGGTGTGTGATATAGGTTCACTGAGGGTGAATAATAGTTGTTCAGGAATACTAGTGCTGAGGGGTTCAGTGGGCTAGATGGGATGTGATGGTGGATGTAACATATGTAACATAGAAAAACCCTTTTCTTAATTTCTAGCTCCATTTTGTGCAAGCCGAGGAGTCCTCGAGCTTGAGGAGCTTAGGTAGAATGCACGTATCAATTTTCATTATTTTTAGACACCGTTTACCCTTCCAAATAGCATCTAGGACCTAATTTTTAACTATGCCGGTCACTAGATGTGAAACCGATCAAAACTAGTCTAGAAACTATAAAAAGAGCTAGAGAGCTCATTTTTGAGGTTAGCTTGTTTGAGGTTAGTGTGAGCTTAGAGCTATTTTGAGCTTGTCAGAGTGTTCTTGAGTAATAGAGTTGATTTCTCACCTTCCATTGTGTCTTGCTTGTCTCTTCGTAGTGTGTGTGTATGTGTGTGTGCATTTCTATGCTACTCACCTTCACTCTCACTTCATCTCACATTCACGATCTTCATATCACTCCTATCTCTTCCGTGGATTGACATTAAGGAGGTGGAGCTTCTTAACGTGGTTCTCACCATTGTGCTAGAGCAACACCAAATTTGGCGCCGTTGCCGGGGATCAAGTCTAGGACGAATGTGTGATGGTAAGAGTATAGCAAGAAGTGGCATTGGAAGGTAAAAATTTCAGTTTTTGTTGTTGTTTTTACTTATTTTGTGTTTTTCACCTCCCCCACACTCCATCTTCATCACCGCATCATCATCTTCATCTCCAAAAAAATCAGAAAATTCACCATATCCACCCATTCTCCTCATTTCCCCTCATTTGTGCATGCGAGAGAGTGAGAGAGAGCTTTTGTGCTTGCATGTGCTTTTGTCTTCTTGAGTTTTCTTGCAGGTACAGTGCTCCAGAGCATCAGGAAAGCTTGGAAAAGGTAAAATTTTCAGTTTCCGTCAGAGATTTCCGTCTGTGTCAGACCAACGCGATGGTCTACCAAGTGTGGAATGTTTGGTAAGCGACCACACCACGGGATAGGCGACACAAGCGCACACACGAATCCACAGACGCATCTGCAAAAATCACATTTTGGTGGACCATCGCGACGGTCTCAGACCATCGCGATTGTGTCACACCATCGCGATAGGCTCACGCCATCGCGACGGTCTCATGCCATCGTGACGGTTCATTTGGACCATCGCAACGGTTCGCGGACCATCGTGACTGTTCGGTTGACCCCACACCATCGCGATTGGCTCACGCCATCGTGCCGACGTTGCCACGTGGCAAGCTAGACCATCGCGACGGTTCGCACATCACGCCATCGCGATTGTCTGCCTGATCGAGCCATCGCAATTGTTCACTCACCCCGACAATCGCGATTGCTCACATTTAGACCATCGCGACGGTTCACTTCAGACCATCGCGACGGTTCGCGCATCACGCCATCGCGATTGTTCACCTTCACGCCATCGCGACGGTCCCAGACCATCGCGATTGTCTCACGCCATCGCGATTGTCCACCCCAAACGCAAATTTTACGGTTTCATTTTTTGGCCAATTTTGGGGCTATTTTTGGGAAATTTTTGGGTGATTAGACTCATAGGAGACCCCTTAGCTCATATTTGGAGAAAAACCTGTTTGTCAGTTTTTAACCCCCTAGGACCTGAACGGTCATAACTTTTTCATCCGAAGTCCGTTTTTTGAGCTTAATAGCTCGTCTATTTTTAGATAAGCTATTTTGAGGTTGACCTAGTTTGGGACTAGAAAGCCAGGGGGCAAGCATTGAAAAATTGGGCAAAAGGGAAGGGACTTTAAGGGTGTATAAGCTCAAGTGCTTGATCATCCATTTGTGATATTGGGCTAATATTGAATTTTTCCAGGTCTAGCAAGGGCAATCAAAGGCATCCAAAGCAAGGCAGTGAAGGGCATAAAGCTTGGGAAGCGCGGCTTCTTGGGCATCAGAGCAACCAGAAAAGCTGACTCGAGGTTGGAAGATTACTCAACCCCCTCAGTCAATTCTTAGGCTAGGATAAACGGTAGTATTGTGGATTAAAGACGATGAGAACGCCTCAAGTTCAAGAGAATTAAATTTATCAAGTTCAAGACTAAAGTAAAGGTGTGTGACACGAAAACCTAAAGGAAAGAACATAAGTCTGACGGAACGGGAACTCAAAGTACCATGGAAAGTCGAATTCCTGACGCATACATTAAGACAAGAATCTAGAGAAATTCAAAAAGAATCAAGAAAGTAATAACAAAGAATCATTGACGATCTGAGCGTGTACTGAGTGTGCAAGGAAGAAAATTAATGAACCTTAGATCGGGCAAACATATAGGCAAGTCAGACCGACGAAGCCTTAGATCATCAGAGGCAAGTGTAAGAACTATTGCACGATGGTGGGCTCAACAATTGAACACTAGTTATCCCTACGAGAGCTCAGATACTAGCGATTCAGAAATGGCATTTAGCACAGAAAGACCAGAAGGAGGGTCGAATGTAGCCTATTTAGAAAAACCAGAAGGACCCTATAGAACGCAACTAGAGTTTCTCCGAACCAACCGATTAGGTGCTCGCATCTATGAGGATGGTTTGCGAAGGCAAGTGGTGCAAATGCACAACCCCGATCAACCCATTAGATTGGAACATCCAGTGGTGAAATTCGAGAGAGACGCGTACATAGACAAGGAAGGAACAATGTACATCTTAAGTACGCAGCCAAACAATACCAACGAGTTTGGCGTGATTCAGATAGAGACGGAAACTAAATCTCAAGGAAAAGAACCATTAGAAGAGCCTAGAACACCTAGAGGGAAATCTGTACTGACACGAGTACTAGTTCCAGAATGGATCCCTCAGGACAACAGAAGCATAGAGTTGTTTGTAAATAAAGAAACTGATGAAGCCTTCTGGAGATACAAGACAGAACTACTTAGTGAGGTAGGTATCATCACAATATACGAGTTCAAGGACCCGAATACACCTGGAAAGGTTGTATACCTGGATGAGACTTCAGAAAGAGTCTTTGTGGTGCTTGACCACGCTAAAAACACATACACATGGAGAGGTGAATTGGTATTCCCTCCATCTAGAACGAACATGAATACAAGTCAACAAGGGGCAGGAACATCCTCAGCCCATGGAAATCAAAGAGAGAAAAATAAAGAGAGACCTGAAGTAAGCTTCACTCATCCCGTAGGGAGAGATAAAACAACCACGAACACTAATAGAGCAGATAGACAAAGAGATCATGGAATACCAGGTGGTAGAGATGATTTTCCTCTACCTAGACCACGAGAACACGCAAGAATACTGAGACCCACTCAATTAGTAAAATCAATGAAAAATTATTTTGATGGGACAGGAGATCCCTATGACCATGTTGCAGAATTCAAGCAAGTACTAAGAGCAGAACAAGTGGAAGACATGTTCACGCAATACAATGCATTTGGGCTAACGTTAAAGAATACCGCTTTAACTTGGTTCCAACTGTTGCAACAGAGGCAATTTAGAGACATCCATCACTTTTTAGAGTCATTCATCACTGAATTCTCTAAAAGTGGGATTAGACATGACACGTCTTCGTTGATTCATAGCTTCAAACAGACCCCTCAGGAAACAGTTAGACTCGCAGGACGTAGGTTTAGACAATATGTTGAACGATGTCCAATGCAAGAGCTACCCTCACAAGCCAAGCAAGTGTTATTGTTTCTAGATGGCTTGTTGAGCTCTAAACTACGCTCCTATGTGTACCTAACAGAACCCAGAACGCTAGAGCAATGTGTAAGAATTTGTATAGACATTGAGGAAAACTTAGGAGATGAGTTGGAACTCTCAAAGGTCTATAAGGACTCAGCTGTTCATCTCTAGCATCCACAAAATTGTCTAACTCGATAGAAGACCTAGCAGAAAAAGTGGCCCAGAAACTAGGAGTTTCTAGCAAACCTAGGGTACTAACAAACAAGCATTGTTACACTTGTGGTGGAAATCATTTGGCAAATGTGTGTCCCAATGCACCACAACCTCAAGCCAACCCTAGTGGCCAATACTGTACAATTGAGAGAAGATACACGAATCATACGGCTCAGGACTGCCCATACAACAAACAAACCGTGAGACAGAACTACCCGCAAGCATACACACAGCCAGGTAGGTATCAAGGCCAATACAATGCTCAGCCTTATTACTATAGGCCTCCTCAGAACTACCCATATCAGGCTCAACAAAGACCTCAACCCGTCTTAGCTCAGCAGCCACCCCCACCAGCGAATGTCATCTCAGTCAAATACGCTGCTGCAGAAGAGAACCTAAGTAGGGCCTTAGTGCCTTCTTCACCTTTGATCACAGAGAGTGACCCGAACTCAAACAGTTTTGACTCTACGCATGTAGATAGTCCACCCGCATATTACACGGAGTCACCAGAACATGTGGAGACATATCATTATGATAGTCCACCAGTGGAACCTAGTTGGGAGCCCGACTATGCTAATGTGATGTACACAAACCCAAATCCACAGGCCCAATTGAGACAACAGAGACCACAGGGCCCTAGAGGACCATGCTTTAGGTGCCAAGGAGACCATTTCATAAAGGATTGTCCACATCCTCCGATAGCAGGGCAATCACAGTACTATAACATCCAAGGCTTTTGTGCCGATTGTGGCAAAGAGCACATAATCAAAGATTGTCCTAAGAACCCAGTTAATGCTTCAAGTGTGACACCGATCAACGTGATAGGTATTGTAAATAATGCAGATGGATCCAATCCTACCTACGTGCCTATCCAAGCTATAACAAGAGCCCATGCACTCTTACAGAACCAACAGTTTAATCAAGAGAAAGTAGCCGGAAGTAGTGAAGTTGCATAATCTAGCAGTAAAAAGACAAAATCTTGGGAAGATTCTAGAGAGAGAATAAAGAGAAAATGGAGTAAAAAGATAACTGAGTTGGAAGGAAGTTTGAAGGAATCTAGAGCCAAAATTCTAGAATTGACTTCTCAGGAATTAAATCAAGAGAACCCAGCTCAGAAATCAGGATCAGTTTTAGCGGAACCCATACCAGAAAACCTAGACATGATGTTTCGTGCATATCAGGCTAGATTAAAAGAGGGACCTCAAGTAGCTGAAATGAGTAAAAACTACCCTCGTGCTGATCTAGAAATTGAGAGAACTAAACTTTACATGAAGATGGTAGAATTAGCACAAGCTTTGTTCGAAGCCTCTAGATATCTTAATTGGAATAACATGGCAAAACCGGAACTACACTTTCAAGGACTAATGGAGAGGCTAGAATACTTGATAGAAAGCAAAGAGAAAAAGGATCAGCCTAGGAACCCTATCGTCCCAGAGACATAGGAAAATAATGTACCATCCCTGTCTCAAGTACCCAATACAGAAAGTCAAGACAATTTGTCTTCCATACATAGGTACTCACATGATTTTTTGAGGGAAATCCAAGAAGAGAAATGGAGAAAAGAACAAGGAACTCATCCTCCTATTCAAGAAATAGACGACTTGCAGGAACAATTTCCCCAAGACATTCCCTCTATTTATGATGATGTAGAGGAGGAACAACTGAGTGAACACACAGGTTTTGAATCTAATTCTTTACAAGAATTACCTCAGTTCACAGGACCTTGGGAAGCTAAGTCTATTAGTATCAGAACACCCACGATAATAGTGAGGAATGAAGAATCAGTAATCCCTAGAAACACGGAAGTGATCAAGAATACCAAAGTACAATGTAACCTCACTCTAGAGGAGTTGTTGAAGGTAAAACCAGAATTGTGGAAACATGTAGCAAATCAATTCCCCGAGCTTGCTACTACTCCCTCACAAATAGGATCACAAAATAAGGTACCAGAGATACCCGTAGAAAAGATTGGAGATGTAAGCGAAGGAGAGGAAGGTAACACGTATCTTCTAATAACCCATCAGGGCTACACCACGAAAGCCATCTTAGATTCAGGAGCCGGAGTAGCCATAGCTACCACCGCTTTATGGAAACGTTGGGGTAAGCCAGCATTAAGACCCACCAGGATGAAGCTACAAATGGCTGACGGACACATAGAAAAACCATTAGGCTTACTAGAAGGCATATCTCTCACCACTTGTGGTGTAGAATTTGAACATACCTTTGCCATTTGTGACTTTGCGAAAAATCATGCTTATGAGATGATATTGGGACGACCATTCATGCGTCAGTTGCAAATTGTACAAGATTGGGGAACTAATTCTTTGTACTTGCAACATTTAGGAGTGACTACCAAAGTCAATCTTAAAGACTATTCACATAGAGACATACCCCCAATACAATGGAATACCATCCATAAGACTCAGGTAGAGACGGAATTCGTGCACTCATTAGAATCAGATCCTTCTTGGTTGCATGAGGATACTCATTTATGGATGTGTAAAGTTGCAAAACAAGAGGAAGAAAGATTAGAAGCAAGGACCTTAGGTGCAGAACAACATCCACGAACCCTTCAGGATCCAGCTTACGCACCTTTAGTATTTCCAGATGAAGAGTTTGAACCCCATGGTTGGGCAGAAATCCTAGCAACCATGGATGTAGCCATCAATGAAGAACAATGGACACCCCACTGTGACGAGGATGGCTATGACATTTCAATTTTCACGATAGAGCCAATCATGAGTGATTCAATTTTAGAAGAGTGTGAACCTAACACTGATGCATTTGAGGATGCAAGTGATTTTGATTTAGAATCAGTTATCATGGACCCACCCTTTGCATCAGAGGAAGAATATTTCTACGAAGTAGAGACTCACCCTCAGAGACACGAGGAAATTACGAATGAGGTGAGGTTAGCCACAGAAGTGACTACTAAGAGTAAAGGAAAGAAAAGACAGAAGAAAGACACCATGCCAGAAAAAGAAGAATGTTTGTTTGAAGTACCCGAGAACTTCAAGAAATATGAAATCGAAGATAGAAGAATCATGGTACGAATGCCTAATAGAAAGGCGAATGACGGACAAGTATATGATAACCGAGAGAAAACCAAGAAAATAATAGTAGCCATAGAAGGAGAAGAAGAAAAGTGTACATACATAGGGCATGATTTGACAAAGGAAGAAGAAGAAGAATTAGTTGCCCTATTGCGCAAATATCGAGATGTGTTCGCCTAGAGTTACAAAGATTTGAAAGGAGTAGATCCAGATATATGTTCTCATAGAATCCCTATGACTCCAGATGCAAAACCGACAAAACAGAAACTGTACACGCACAATGATAATTACGCTACGAAGATTAAAGAGGAGATAGATCGCTTGATAGAAGCAGGATTCATTTACGAAATTGAGCATACCGAATGGGTATCCCCCATTGTGGTTGTGCCCAAGAAGAATGGAAAATTGCGTGTGTGTATTAACCTTAAAAAAGTTAATGCCGCCACGATTAGAGACAGTTATCCTCTTCCTATCACAGAACATCTATTGGAAAGAGTTGCGGGCAAGGAAGTTTACAGCTTCCTTGATGGTTTTTCAGGCTATAATCAAGTAGCTATTGCTCCAGAGGACCAACACAAGACGGCATTTGCCACCGAATGGGGCATATTTGCATTTCGTGTAATTCCATTTGGCTTAACAAATGCACCCGCCACTTTCCAGCGACTCATGTGTCATGTTTTTAAGGAATTCTTACGCAAGAGTTTGGAAGTTTTCGTCGATGACATATGTGCTCATTCTAATATAAGGCAGACGCATATCCCGGAGTTAAGACAAATATTTGACAAATGTTGAGAATATCAGGTTTGTTTGAACCCAGGTGCATTTTCATGGTCAGACAAGGCAAAATTCTAGGACACATTGTGTCAAAAAATGGAATCTCTACGAATGAGGAAAAAGTGAAGGTAATTGCAGATCTACCTAGGCCGACGAACATCAAAGAGGTACAAGCCTTTATGGGTCATTGTGGTTATTATAGGAGATTCATACACATATATGCAATCATAGCCAAGCCTTTGTACTCTCTTTTAACCAATTTTGAATGGATATATGAATGTGAAAATTCATTCAGTGAACTTAAATGACGCTTGTGCTCAGCACCTATATTGACTACCCCAGATTGGAGTAAGCCATTCCATGTACATGTGGATGCATCCAATTACACCATAGGATGTGTGTTAGCACAACCCACGAATGAAGGTAACATAGATCTCCCCATAGCTTACGCGAGCAGACAATTGAACGCAGCAGAAAGAAATTACACCACGACGGAACGAGAACGATTAGGGATGATCTACGCGGTAAAGAAGTTCAGACACTATTTGTTGGCAAACAAGTTCAAGTTTTTTACGGTTCATCAAGCCCTATTGTACCTAGTCAACAAACCATGTAACACAGGACGACTAATACGTTGGTTTCTATTACTCATGGAGTATGATTTTGAAGTAGTAGTCAGGAAAGGAAAGACACATCTTAGAGCTGACCACCTTTCGAGATTAACCTCAGGAGAAGCTCCTCAAGGAATAGCGGATGATCTACCAGACGCATACTTGTTTAACCTGGAGATAGCACCAGAATGGGCTAAACCAATAGTCCCTATTCTGACATACGGACCCAAGAATCCTAGGATAAAGATCAAAGAAGGAGAGATTACCAAGTTTAAGAGATACCAAATCTTAGCAGGAAGCATATATAAACAAGATAATCAAAAGATTCTTGCTTGTTGTGTAGATGAATCAGAACATGCAAATTGGTTGCAATTAGCACACATAGGTGCATTAAAGCAACATCATTCGAAACATCGAACACTACAGACTCTGCATAGACTAGGAGTATATTGGCCTTCGATGGAAGCAGATGTCTATAGGTTGTGTAAGGAATGCAATGTTTGTTGTGAAAGACCACCAATAGAGCATGCTACATTATATCACGTGTCTCTCACACCAGACTGGAGTGAACCTTTAGTGACATACTTGAGGACAAACACCTTCCCTCAAGGAATGACCTTAGCATGACAAGGCAGTCTAGAGCAGGAAGCTCAAGACTATTCACTTATTGGCGATAATCTATACAAAAGAGGACGAGATGGATATCTAAGACAATGTGTTCATGAAAGCGATTATCTGAGCATACTAGAGACTGCACACCAAGGTGTTGCAGGAGGTCATTTTGGACCAGATAGGATAATCAAAGCCATCCTCTTTGCAGGATTATGGTGGCCCACTCTTCACATGGATGCTCATACCTATGTTAAGAGATGTGATGTGTGCCAAAGAATTCAATTTCCTACTCGCAGAGATGAAATGCCATTGAAACCCATGATGGGCGGACGTGCATTTTCAAAGTGGGGTATAGACTTTGTAGGACCCATTAACCCCCCTGCAAAAGGTACGCATGCTGAATACATCATTGTCGCGACGAATTATCTTACCAAATGGGTAGAGGCAAAAGCCACAAAAAAGAATGATGCACACACAACTGCAAAATTCTTATTTGAGAATGTCTTTACAAGATATGGATTGCCTATAGAGTTAGTGAGTGATCGCGGAACTCACTTTCTAAACCAAGTCATTGAATATTTGTTACAAGATTTTATGGTGATTCACAAGAAATCCGCACCATATCATCCTCAGGCCAATGGTCAGGCTGAAAGCACTAATAAGATCCTTTGTAACGTACTGACGAAACTCGTGAACAACAAACGTTCAGATTGGGACAAACAGTTACACCACGCTGTTTGGGCATATCGAGTGGCCTACAAGACCGTACTCAATGCAACTCCCTTTCAGATGGTTTTTGGTCAGAATGTTGTGCTTCCTTTGGACTTCTTGATACCGACCCTTAAGGTTGCACAAGAACATCAGTGGACCGGCCATGAATTATCAGCAAGAATAATGGACTTGGAACGATTAGGAGAAACCAGGCTAAAGGAAGCAGCAAGAATATATGCAGCGAAGAAGCGACAGAAAGCATATTTTGATGCACATGTGAAAGATAAAGGCCTAAAAGAAGGAGATTTAGTTCTAGTATATACGCTAAAGCAACACGCACGTAAGTTAGAAAAGCGAGGTTATGGACCTATGATCATTAACAGACTCTCGACAAGTGGAGCAGTGCAGCTAGCCACCTTAGAAGGAGACATAATGCCTAATTATATTAGTGGATGTAGAGTCAAGTTATACCAGGAACCTCTTACTGAGGATATGCTTAGACGACTCACGTTGGCAAAGAAGCGTAAGGAGGAAGAAAATAGAATACGAGCTGAAGCTCAGGCAGAAGCTATAGAACGCATTAAGCGCATTAAGTTAAGAAGACAAGGACTAGGGAGAGAACATTATAACCATCTGGAAACATCACCCAGATGTCCCATGGCCATGTGTCAAGTAAAGTCAACCACTCATCCTAGCATAGTGGACAGGAGACCATTCATTACAGTTAGGCTAGAGCACGGCAACCCTTGCCAAGAGCTCAGGGCTTTAATTGATTCAGGTGCTGCGACTAGTGCGATTAGATGGTCCCACTATAAGGATTCAGGAGTACAAATGCGGCCAATTGAGGCATACCTCATAGGGCTAGGAGGCATGGAAACCCCTTGCATGGGTGAGGTGGACCTTCCTATCCTCATAAACGAAGTGACCTTGACAGTGAAGTTACTAGTGTGCCATGATGACGACCTGATAGAACCCCTAATCCTTGGCCAAGATTGGCTATACGATCACTCAGTGGACCTAAATCTTAGACAAGGCTCCTTACAGATTGGAACCTTAGATCAGAAGCGAGTGATACCGCTTGACTTCCCTAATTGCATTCTGATTGAGGTTTGTAGCCCTAGACCCTATGAAACGCATGCGACGGAAGATCGAAAGATCTTGGGTCAGACCAGTCACGTTACGTCTACACCAACCCACTCGGGGTTGGCTATAGATAGTTGTCAATCAGAAGGACGACAGGAGATCTTCCTTGGGGCTTCCTGCAAACTAGAAGGGGCAGCTACCCAACCGCTAGGGCAGATGGACACAATCAGCGGTCAGGTGGGTTGTATCAGCGGCCAAATGAGCACAATACCCTGCGGTGCTCATCCTTCCAAACTTGCAATGGGCTGGCCTAGATTAAAGATAAAGAACGAATCACTTCCTAATGGGCAGGTCACGCAAGTGTTGGATCTCCCTTCTTTTCCAAAGCAGAGCGTCCAATGGACCTCTCAAACCCAACCACGAAGGAGTCAACCACAACAGAGGAACCCAGACTGACGACACCACCAGACAAGGCAAAGAAAGCAGCAGTATCAACATCACAGAACAAGTGGCACGAGACAAATATGGGTGCCAAAAGGACAACAACCACAGCCTATTGGCAACACTGCAGACAAGAACAGGACAAAGTTTCAAAATAAGCAGAGTCAGCATCCAAAGTCCCCTCGATCTTCTTCTACAAGTACAAATACTCAACAGATTTGGATCGCCAAGAAGTATCTTATCAATCGACCCACACCCACGCAGATTTGGGTATCCAAAAAATGTATTATAGCCCAACCCTCAAGCCATGTAATATATACCCCTCAGAAATCTTTCCATCCTTCAAGACCACCAAGCCCGATACCACTTTTTGCCCCTCAGCAGAAACACACCACCCACTCAAAGACTCTTAGGAAATGGATACCGAAACGTATCCAAACGTCTTCTTGTACCCCCCTTATCTAACAATTCTCCCACCCCGTTTAAACTCCACCCTTGTAATAATTCACCCTCAACCAAACCTTGTATGAATTCATACACCAAAACCCCACATCATGCATAATAAAAGCTCATCAAGAAATGTATGCATAATCTGAACATGTAGGCGTCTAGAGACCTGCATTAGTTTTGCAAATAATCATTCCATTAACCACTTCACGACACTTGGCTACACGGGTTACACATCGGCTATGGAAAAGGATTGCGGTCTCACTTTAATGGGATCATAATTAATTTCCATACTAATGTGCTAATCTTTTGTAGCAGATCTTTTCCATTAGCTCGTCAGTCATCATGCAAACCGAAGAAGGCCCATCTGAAGCTGGCCCCAGTGCACCAATGACTAATATTGGAGAATTACTCGCGGAATCTCATCCGACGATGCAACCACCAGAGTTTCAAGGTTTTCCAGGACCCATGCCAATCGACGATCCTCCTAGAGGATATACCGAGAAGATTCATCGTAACTCTCACTGGTTTCAAGGCCTAGCAGGACCATTAGTAGATGTTGATTTCATATTTGAGGCCAATTTGGCATTTGATCTTCGCACATGGGCTAAGTACCAGTTCTTTTGAAGAGAATTCACAAGATTTAACGCACGTTTGGGCACGAGCGTGATTTACAGAATATTTTAGTGACCCTCTGCCTAAACCCGATTTTTACCGGTGCTTTTACTTAGTAACCACCTTGACAGCCTCAGAGAACAAGGATCTACCCGGAACATTCATGTTACCATCCTTGGTAAATGACCCTCCATTCAGAAGGTTTTATTTGTCCAAAGATTTAATTTGCGCAGCTCTCAAAATACATGGAACACACACCTCGACGGAGAGAGAACGGCTAGTTCCAGAGCCGATGAAACGTGGTGATGTAACTAAGTGGGAGGAAATTTCAGATATAACCCCTGAGCTTTCCAAGCCATTGCGGATATGCATGCGCATTTTGCTTTCCCAGCTCAAGATCGTTTTACCATGCCCCACAAAAGAATCTGGTTTGGATTATACTTAGCATGTACTGGTCCTCAAACGGTTGATCTAGCTAGCTGGATAATTGATCAGATCTATTTGGCCCAACATAGATGGGAACGAAAGAAAGTCGTCAATGGATGCTGTGCGCTTACGAGAATTATATATATGTGCTTGGCGTATGACTTACCGATTGAGCGTGCCATGACCAGTGAGGAACTGAAAGCCTTCAAAGGGACCACTAAGAAGGCTAGAAAGTCTAGCAAAGGCAGAGCCGGAAAGCGGATGAGAGGCACTATCCCGTGCTTACAAGTCCTAGAATCACCCTCACCACAACCATCTCCAGAGCAGTCACCAACAGCAGCCACTCCCACCGTACAACCTATTCGTATCAGATTATCAAGACCAGTGGTAACGGAGGGAACCACCAGTACTGTTGCACCTCAAGCAATCACAACACCAGAACCTATCACCACGGTAGCAGAAATTCCCACCACTATTGGTGCGGAAGCGTTCTCTTTTCCAATACCCCATTTAGAAGCAGAACAAGCAGCGCCACTGAACACAACGTTCGATTTTGAGATGCCCGATGCATTCTCTAATGAGTTCCAATTTTCAGAAGGACAACTGTTTTCTCAAGAATATGAAAGGCCCAGCTATCTCACCACACCCCGGGATCAGCCACAAGGACAGATCATGTCTAGCTCCGATGACGAAAGAACAGCAACCGATGACGACGAAGGCGATGACGAAGCCAGCCAGGGCACTCACGAATCCCAAGAGCATGAACAGACAGATGGCCAAGGACAACAAACAGACACACATGGTGATACAAGTACACATGAAGATGAAACTTGTGAAGCAGCAGCTTACACACTGGCTATTAAGAAGTTGTATAGAACTATGGAAAAAGTTTGGGCACGCAAAAAGCTGACAGAGGAATAGAGTCAAGCGATAATAGAACAAGAACTTGTCACAGGCGGATTCGAAGACGCATACATCAAAGGATTCAGAGAGTTGGTCAAATCAGTAGGCTCCAACGAAGCCCTCAGGTACTTGCAAAGAAAGCCACTACCACAGTTTGACCCCCGCAGAGTACGACTACTTTCAAAGCTCGGTGAATACATTTGTGTACCAACAGGAGCATAGTCTTCAGAACAAGCCAGGGAGGCACGCCTCGTCCCCGAAAGCTCGTTGGCACTAGAAACCATCCTTGTAGATTCCCCACCTCGCGCTACAATTGTACATACCTCAGTAGTCACTGAAGTACCAACCACCCCAACCGCTCCTCCATCACTGCCCATCCATCCAGCTTCCCCTATTCACCCTCCTTCCCCCAGACCAACATCTTCATTCGCCGGTGGAGTAGCAATCGTCTTTCCAACCACTCACCCCACAATTCCTGCACCCATTAGACCCAGTCTACCCCCTCACACATCCACCTTTCTCTCCAACCCATTCCTCCATCCATCTTTCCCGTCCTTCCCCACACCTCCACGACCCATTTTTCCATTCCCACCGCCATTAACCTTCTCCCCAGTCTCACCTCCCCGAACCATTGTAACCCCTATTTCCCCTTTCCACCTAGCTGCTCCAGCCAGTCCCCCTGTAAATTACTCCTCAACCTTTGTAAATCCCGTATTTACACCAGCACAAGCACCCACAGTCACACCCTTATTCACAGTCACCGCACTGGACACGTCCAATGACATGGACAACTCACCGCCCACTGCACCACCACTCACTTCACTCACGGCATAAACATTTTTAGGCACATCACAATTTTCAACAATCACCACAGCATTCACCTTCCCAACCCCATTCCCCGTTCCCGTTGCATCTACACCCACTGCATCTTCATTTAGCACCCCATTAATACTATCACCCACTGTAGATAATGCATTTCGACAGATGTTCATGTGTATGACGCAAGTAAGAGATGAGTTCACATCTCTTGGCGATAATTATCAGCAGCTGCAGAGGACAACCAATGACTTACAGTCGCAGCTTAATTTATTGTCTATTGAGAATGCCTCACTGAACAGCCGCTACCAAGAATTACGAGAGGCCTATCATAAATTAGAACTAGAAAGCGAAGAAAAGACCAAGGAAGCCACTGCTGACCTGGATAACTTATTAAGAGCCCAGACAGTCCGCAATGCAACGCTAACACGAAACATGGGCTTACTCAGAAGACATCTAGCAGCAGCAAAGGAAGAAAACTAGCGCTTACAAGACCAGAATCGAGAAAACTTAGAAGCAGCCCTAGACCATCCAGACCAACCACTCAGTCCTAGTCGGTTCAAAGCCATTCCCTCAGACTCGATGAGGATGCTGCTAGAAGATCATGTAAGACAGCTAGATGAATACGACCGCATGAACGAGGAGTTACAGAAACTCAAAGAAGATCATAAATTACTCCAGTTACGAGCACTGGCACATCAAGACATACCAGCACCTGTGGACCCCTCTCCTGACATCTTAGAGGAACTCAACGGATTACGGGCCCAGGTATCAAACCTTGAATCAAGGATTGCAGTATATGAAGCACCACCAAGGCCAGATTCCCCACTTGAGCTACCAGCTGAGGAAGAAACTGTCACCATCCTGGTGGAGGAAACGTTTGAAGAGGCGTACGAGCCACAACCCATCCCAGGCGGACGCGTCACGGCCGAAGGCCAGATGACTTACGAACTCCCGACCCCCGCGTGGATGAAGACAATTGAAGAACTTGGGACAACACACTCAGCTAGATTAGAGGCACAATTACATGCCATGGCGATGATAGAAGAAAGAATTTTACAGTCTTCATTCTTTGCTCATTTGTCCCCGCGACGATACATATCTGGGCATGAGCTACAGTATAAACCATATTTTATGTTAATGGCCGAATACCAGTTAGCCATTCAGAAAGAAACAGGTAAGAAACCATCGCATGCGACTCAATTCGAGGAGGATGATCTACCACTCGATGTGCAGCAAGGAGAGATCTATCAACCAGAGTGGCGCAAAGATTTACTACAGAAGTATCCAGAAATGATGATTACATGGGTAAAGGCACCGTTGCATTTAAAGTACAACCCATGTTGGGGACGAGTACCACGACGCCGCTCCTGCACAGCCTTTGCTATTAAGGTACAAAACAATAAGCAGTGCCAGGACTGGTTGAATTACCCCTACTTTAAGCCACCCATCGAGTTACCAACTGTAGGCTACATGATGGCTACAATTCGCCACTGGCTCCCTCGACTAAAGCATATGGACGATATAGCGGTGCACATGACTGTCAAAATCTTTGACATGATGCAAATGGTTTTTAAAGTCTTCCGACGCGTCAAGGCACCTCATGTAAACACCCCGGGCTTTGAGCATGGCAATTTCGATCTGGTATATGATATGAGTACAACGCCATCTCTACGGGTGTGTTATGCCCGGCATTGCAGAATAAAGTACCTACCGGCGTGCTACAAGCAGACATTCGAAGAGATGTTCACAACTGGCTTCTGAGAATACCATTCAGAGGTATTCATAAGCAGGCCTACACATTTATTACACTTATTTGCCTGTGAACGAATGGTCTATTCCACACACTATAACCTCCCGCCATCAGATGAACCGCAACCAATAGATTGGGAGAAACTCGAGGCAGATCTGGCTCAAGGCATTCGTATCTCCGAGCACACCCTCGCTCAAGACCTCATACAGAACTATATCCGGCAGACCTCACAACCAGGTTCTGTCAAGGATGATAGAAGCGAGAGGGAGGGGGGTGTTGGAAGCAGCCAGAGGCATAGAAGACGCGGAAGCATGTAAAGACGGAGCAGGAAGCCAGTCGAATCTTTTTTCAAAGAATCATGTTTTAAAAGTACTTTTCAAAAACCTCCAACAATGATTTTTATCACTATTGTAACATATGTAACATAGAAAAACCCTTTACTTAATTTCTAGCTCCAGTTTGTGCAAGCCGAGGAGTCCTCGAGCTTGAGGAGCTTAGGTAGAATGCGCGTATCAATTTTCGTTATTTTTAGACACCGTTTACCCTTCCAAATAGCATCTAGGACCTAATTTTTAACTATGCCGGTCACTAGATGTGAAACCGGTCAAAACAAGTCTAGAAACTATAAAAAGAGCTAGAGAGCTCATTTTTGAGGTTAGCTTGTTTGAGGTTAGTGTGAGATTAGAGCTATTTTGAGCTTGTACGTGTGTTCTTGAGTAATAGAGTTGATTTCTCACCTTCCATTGTGTCTTGCTTGTCTCTTCGTAGTGTGTGTGTATGTGTGTGTGCATTTCTATGCTTCTCACCTTCACTCTCACTTCATCTCACATTCACGATCTTCATATCACTCCTATCCCTTCCGCGGATTGACATTAAGGAGGTGGAGCTTCTTAACGTGGTTCTCACCACTGTGCTAGAGCAACAGTGGAGATGGTATCTGTGTGCTTTCGTCGGGTTCATCAGTGTTAGTTGGGCTGGTCATATAAACGTCTGCTTGAGAGGTGGTAGAGAGTGAGGTAGAGACTTCCATTTGAATCATCTTTCCCCTTCGCAGTTGCATATCGAGCCTTCGTTGGTCGTATTGAGGAGGGGTACAATATATCATGGTCCGCATGGCTTCCACAATTCCACAGGTATCTGCCAAAAGATTCAATGATCTATAAAATGAGGGTCTACATCCTCCGCCTAAAGCATCTGGTTCACCATTGCTCTGTTTGCCTCTTCTGACAACCTATGCCTTTTTTGTACTTGTTTGATCGTCTTGTATAGCCATTTGACTTGTGCAGTGTAGGTGGGGGCTTCGTCCTCACTCTCCTATGATTCATTCCCCTGTGCCTCCTCGTGTTCATGTGTGCCTTCAACGTGAGTGTGTTGTGCATCATCTTCCCAATGTACTCTTCGTGCATCACGATGTGGGCGTCCTCTCTGGGATGATGATCCGAGACCTTTAGTGTCTGAAAAGATCTAACTCTCTGATAGTTGCATTGTTTGCAAGAAGCTCTCAAAGTCAAAGGATGTATCCTTCACCAATGCAGCCATGGAGGCAAAGTCAGCATCCGCGGGTAGTGGAGGGGCTGATGGAGTGGGTTGTACCATGCCCTCTAATTGTGGTCATTGGAGATGGATCGTGAATGGGGCCACCTGTTCTTCTTCTCTAAGGGAGATTTCTATGGTGGACTCGCGAGGAATTAGAACATGGGAAAGAGATCCATGCATTCTTTTAGCTGGTTGAACCCCTAGTTTTTGTCCCTAGAAGAATTGCAACTGTGAGTACGTAAGGGCCCGTGTGATCGGCACATCATAAACGAGGCATCTGTAGATGATTCTTGTAATGGCACATAAACCATTCAAAGTAGGCTTCCTTACTCCTCGTTTTCCTGCTTCATATAATTGGTCGAGGATCCACACTGGCATTTTAATAGGTAGATGTTGCTATAGCACAATGGTGAGAACCACGTTAAGAAGCTCCACCTCCTTAATGTCAATCCGCGAAAGAGATAGGAGTGATATGAAGATCGTGAACGTGAGATGAAGTGAGAGTGAAGGTGAGAACCATAAAGATGCACACACACATACACACACACAACGAAGAGACAAGCAAGACACAATGGAAGGTAGGAGATCAACTCTATTGCTCAAGATCTCAATTACAAACTCAAAAATAGCTCTAAGCTCACACTAACCAACCTCCAAAATGAGCTCTCTAGCTCTTTTTATAGATTCTAGACTAGTTTTGACCGGATTCACATCTAGTGACCGGCATAGTTAAAAAATAGGTCCTAGATGCTATTTGAAAGGGTAAACGGTGTCTAAAAATAACCAAAATTGGTATGCTCATTCTACTTAAGCTCCTCAAGCTCGAGGACTCCTCGGCTTGCACAAGATGGAGCTATAGATTACAAAAAGGGTTTTTTCTTTATTAGATATGTTACAATAGTGATGAAAATCACTGTTGGAGGTTTTGAAAAGTATTTATAAAATATAAGTCTTTGAAAAAATGATTCGACTGACTCCCTGCTTCTTCGTTATGCTCTGTCTTCACATGCTTCCCCATCTTCTATGCCTCTGTCTATTGCGAACAGTAGACTCCCTGTCTCCGCTAGGTATAGCATGTACCAAATCTTCTTATGAAGCTGTGTGAATCGGTCTTGAGTCGAAAATGCAAAGTGTTGAAGGCACATTCACAATGGTATGGCAATGTTTGGGGTGAAGGCACACATTTCTTTCAACTTCTTGAGTTTACTGTTCTTCATAGACTCCGGTATCAATGGGTCTCCATCGGAGGGTACATGGGTGCCGTACATCTGAAGGGCCTCCTTGATTCAAGTTATGTTCAACTCAAACTTTTTCATTTCCTCCTGGTTTGATAGAGAGGGCACCAGGAATGTGCCTGACTGATCTCGATCTCCTGTCACTTTAAGATTTGCAATCAAGTAGTAGCATCTAAGGAAATCTGTTCTAGGCAGAGATGCACTAAAATAATCCTTCAATCCCGCTTTCTGCCAAATAACTTGAAGACGTGCTACGTTTTGTAATGCTTCAAACTCTCTTGAGAAGAACTGAAATGTCCACCAAACTCCTCCAAATTCCAACTTGGATTCCCAGATATGGTCTAGATCCCCCAAATCTCTAGGCATCTCATTGAACCAATGAGAATGTCCCTTTACTCTTTTTGTTAGGCCACTTGGTGGATCCGAGATGGGAATTCATCTCACATTCAGAAACTCCTCATGCCTAGCTGTTAGTGGAACCTCCACAGGCATGGTATCCCAATCCATTTGAGTCGTGATAGGTGTGAATGTTGGTTAGTGGTTAGTGTCATCCTAGATGCATACTTTGGATATGCAAGGTACTCAGAATGCACATATATCAGAGTGGATGGATTTACAAAATTGGGTCAGAGGGTTTGATACGGGTTTTAAGTCTCCAAACTTTGATTCTGGCTTCGTAGCTCTTAGAGCTGATGATAGGTAAAGGCTTATGAACTAGATTTTGTTGGATTTGGGACCTTTTGGGTACCCATTTCCAGATATTCCTAGGTTTGACCGAAGGTGTAATAGTGTGGGGTGTAGGTATCTTCCCGAAGATATTTGGCAAGAGTGCTTGTGAGTGTTGATTTATTCTAGCGACTGGAGGTGAAGCTATTTGGGCTCGTAAGCAGCCCTTGGGCGCCCACATCTGTCTAGCATTGGGGATAGCCTTCATTGACCGCTTAGGGACCCAAATGGAAATGGTATGTCTAGAGTGTTGCCTAGGGGACTCCTTCGTTTTAGTCCTTGACGGTGTGGCTTGCTTGGTGCTTTTTTGAGAACCTGTCTCTAGATCCGTGGTTTTTCCCCTTTGCATATCCAGATCTGCTTCATGCCACGAGGTACTTCATATTGCCTAGGTTGGTGCTCATGCTTCTTGATAATTGGTCTCCTCAGTGTCGTGTGTTGCTCGGCTTGCCTCTCTAGACTCTTCTTTGGAACATATGGGAACTCCTTAGTGACTTTTGTACCTTCGTCAAGAGTGACAATCCTCTACACCATAGAACTTTGGACAAGAACAGCACTGTTATCTTCATGTGGATTCCTGGAGGGACCAGGAGTTGGTGCCTTTTCTAATGGCCTGAGTTCTTGATTTGCTAGTTCAATCGTGAGGCGGCTTTGGTGTGCCCAAGCCTGAAGAAGTCCACTTCTTAGGTTGAGGTTGACTGTGTGATCATAGATCCAATCTTGGCCCAAGACAAGAGGTTCGGTAAGATCCTCGTCTTCACATACTAGCACTTTTGCTGGCATTAGGACCTCTTGACTATAGAGGGGAAGTTCCACCTCTCCCATGCAAGGGGTTTCAACACCTTCTAACCCTATGAGATATGCCTCAATAGGATTGACCTTCAATTGCAATTTTTGGCAGTAAGAAAGCCGAACTGCACTAGTGGGGGCTCCTGAATCAATTAAAGCTCTCACGGTCCTTGCACTCTCTCCTTGTCCTACTTCTAGGGTCACAAAAGGTCCTCGATCAACTATCTTATGGGACCGTTTACCTGAAGCCTCGCACATGGCCATGTGATAACCGAGAGTTTCATGAGTGCATGGGCTGATCTCTACATTGTCTTCTCAATTTCATTCGTCGGATGCGTTCTAAAGCTTCTACCTGTGCTTCTTCTTGAATTCGCTTTTCCTCTTCCTTACGTTGCTTTGCAGTATTGAGTCGATTTAGCATCTTTTCTATTAGGGGTTCTTGATACAACTTGACTCTGCATCTGCTTATGTAACTTGGTAAGATGTCACCTTCTAGAGTGGATACTTGTACTGCTCCACTTGTGGAGATCCTATTGATTATCATTGGTCAATAGCCTCTCTTCTCTAATATCTGTGCATGTTGCTTCAAGGTGTAGACTGGACTAGGTCTCCTGCTTTCAAACCCTTATCCTTCACATGTGCGTCGAAATATTCTTTTTGCCTCTTCTTGGCTACATAAATTCTTGCTGCAGCTCTCAATCGTGTTTCACCTAAACGTTCAAGATCGAAGATTCTAGATGAGAGCTCATGGCCTGTCCACTTGTGCTCCTATGCTACTCTCAATGTAGGTATCAAGAAGTCCAATGGTAGCACTGCGTCTTGGCCAAATACCATTTGAAAGGGAGTGGTTTGGAGTACCTTTTTATAGGCAACTCGGTATGCCCAAACAGCATGGTGTAGTTGTTTGTCCCAATCAGAGTGTTTATTATTCATTAATTTGGTGAGCACATTGCATAGAATCTTATTTGTGCTTTCGGCTTGTCCATTAGCTTGTGGATGATAGGGGGCAGACTTCTTATGTATCACCAAGAATTCTTGGAGAAGGTTTTCTATGACTTCATTCAAGAAATGTGTGCCTCTATTACTTACTAGCTCAATTGGTAGCTCGTATCTGGTGAACACATTCTCAAATAAGAACTTAGCAGTGGTTTGTGCATCGTTCTTCGTTGTAGCTTTTACTTCTACCCATTTGGTTAGGTAGTCGGTGGCCACAATATTATATTCAGCATGGGAACCCTTAGCTGGGGGATTAATAGGACTGACAAAGTCTATTCCCCACTTAGAGAATGCACGTCCACCTATCATAGGTTTCAATGGCATCTCAGCTTCACGCGTCGGGGATTGAGTTTGCTAACAAACATGACACCTCTTCACATAAGTATGTGCATCCATATGAAGTGTGGGCCACCAAAGACCTGCAAATAGTGCTTCCTTGATCACCCTATATGGTGCAAAGTGTCCTCCTGCTACACCTTGGTGGGTATTTTCCAAGATCTTGAGATATTCACTCTCATGGACACATAATCTAAGATACCCATCTTTTCCTCTTCTGTATAGATTATCTCCAATGAGAGTATAATCTAAATCTTCTTGTTCTAAACCCCTCTGTCCAGACAATGTCATATCCTAGGGAAAGGTTTTCGTCCTCAAGAAGGCCACTAAGGGTTCACTCCAATCTGGCACTAAAGACACTCGATAAAGAGTGGCATGTTCCATTGGTGGTTTAGTGCGGCAGATTGGGCATTCTTTGCACATCCTATGGACATGATCTTCCATAGTTGGCCAATGCACTCCAAGTCTCGTCAATGTCTGTAAGGTTCTTTGTCTCGAGTAGTGTTGCGCTAATGCACCCACATGTGCTAATTGCAACCACTTCGCGTACTCGTCCTCCCATCTTTGTACTCTCTTAGCAAAGCTATCAACTCTTGCTCTTCTTCTTCCGTCAGGTCATGCCCTATGTAGGTGCATCTTTCTTCTCCCTCTTCTATGGCTACATATATTTTCTTGGTGGTTTCCTTGTTATCATAGGCCTCTCTTGCTTGTGCCTCACGTGTAGGCATTCTTACCAGGACTCTTCTATCTTCTATTTCATACTTCTTGAAATTTTCAGGGACCTCAAACAAAGATTCTTCTTCCTCCGGAGTGACTTTTTTCTTCTTTCTTTTCTTTCCTTCACTCTTGGTGGTCACTTGAGTGGTTAATCTCACATCATTAGTGAGCTCTTCATGTCTCTTAGGGTGAACTTCTACCTCATAGAAGTATTCTTCATCTGATGCAAAGGCTGGATCCATAATGATTGGCTCTAGATCGGAGTCATTTGCATCTTCGAATGCGTTAGTGCTAGGTTCACATTTTTCAATAATTGGATCACACATGATTGGCTCTATTGTGAAGACTGAAATTTCTTAGCCATCCTTGTCACAATGGGGTGTCCACTGCTCTTCATTGATGGCTACATCCATAGTTGCTAAGATCTCCACCCAACCATGAGGTTCAAACTCTTTGTCAGGAAATACTACATGTGCATAGGCTGGGTCTTGAATTGATCTATGAGTTTCCTTCGCACCTATCTCTCTGGCTTTTTCTCTCTTTTCTTCTTCTACGGCTACTTTGCACATCCATAAGTGGGTCTCTTCATGCATCCATGAGGATCTTGATTATATGGAGTGCATTGACTCGGTATCATCCTTGGCTCTATGGATGGGATTCCATTGAATAGGGGGAACATCTCTATGAGAGAAATCTTTGAGATTCACTTTGGTAGTGACACCCAAGTGTTGCAAATACAAGGCATTGGCTCCCCAATCCTATACTACTTGCAATTGTCTCAATAATGGTCTTCCTAGAATCATCTCATAGGCTTGATTTTTGCTAAAATCACATATAGCAAATGTATGTTCAAACTCTACCCCACAAGTGGTAAGAGTTATTCCTTCTAGTAGCCCTAAGGGTCTCTCAATATGACCATCGGCCATTTGCAACTTCATTCTTGTGGGCTTGAGTGCTGGCTTGCCCCAACGTTTCCATAAGGAAGTGGTAGCAATTGCAACTCCTGCACCTGAGTCCAAAATGGCCTTGGTTGTGTAACCTTGATGAGTGATAGGGAGATAGGTGTTTCCTTCTTCTCCTTCGCTCATGTCCCCTATCTTGTCCAGGGGTATTTCTGGAACTGTCCTGTGAGATCCTACCTGGGAACGAGGTTTTGCTATGTCTGGCACTTGCTTGGCTACATGTTTCCACAATTCAGGCTTAACCTTGAGTAGCTCTTCTAAAGTGAGATTGCACTACACTTTAGTATTCTTTACTACCTCCGTATTCCTAGGTATGATCGAATCTTCATTTCTTATCATGACCGTGGGCGCTCTCATGCAAGTAGACTTAGTTTCCCAGGGGCCTGTGAAATGGGCTAATTCCTGCAAGGAATTAGACTCAAAGTCTAACCTCTCATGAGATTGGACACTCTCCTGTTCTCCATAAATGGAAGGAATGTCGTGTGGGAATTGATCGTGTGCATCATCCACAATTTCAATTGGAGGCAGGTCTTCACTTTCTTTAGCCCATTTCTCTTCTTGAATCTCTCGCAGGAATTCTGGTGAATACCGATTCATAGAGGAAGAGGTGTTTGGTTCCGTGGAGTTAGGCACATAAGCTTCCTGGGGAGGAATGCTTATTCTATCACTTGCACTCTCTTTGGACTGTGAGATGGCTCCATTTCCAGACTTTGCAAGTAACCTCTCCAATCTATCTAATAGACCATCGAAATGCAATGGTGTTCTAGTGGAGCTAGAGCCATTGAACAACGAGTGGCTTCAAACATAGCTTGCATCGATTCTACCATCTTAGCACAAATTTTTGTTCTCTCTGTCTCTAGATCGGCTCTAGGGTAACATCTGTCATGATCTGTCACGTTTGGACCTTCCTAGATTCTGGCCTGATATGCTTTAAGCATCATGTCTAGATCCTCAGGAGTGGGATCGGCTAGGACTGATCCTACTCTGGGTGGTGGGTGGGTTACATGTGGTGGATTAGAAGGTTGGTGGATAGAAGAATATGGGTTGGAGGGAGATGGAAATGCGGGTGGTGGGTTGGAGTGAGAGTGAGTTTGACATGTGAGTTCAATTATCTTGGCTTTTGTTTCTCTCAAGCTTTCCTCTAGTTCACTCATTTTGTGTGACCATTGTCTTTTCATTCTCTCTCGGCTATCTCTCCAAGCTCTTGTCCTTTTCTTGGTTATACTCTCTGTCTCACTAACCTCAGAACTCTTTTCCTGCCCTACTCCTTGAGTTTGCTGCAAAGCTTGAGCTCGGGTGACTACTTGCACTGGGGCAGTGGAAGTCATACTTCCTGTAGAGTCTACTATTAACCCAATAACATTGATAAGAGCGATTTTTGGCATATTGATGGGGTTCTTCGGACACTCTCGTAACAAATGCTCCTTTCCACAGTCTCGGAAAAATCCTTGAATTGTCACAAATTGGGTTTGTGTAGGTGCTGGTAGAGGGCAATCACAGATGAGGTGATCTCCCTTACATCGAAACCATGGCCCTCTAGGGAATGGAGGTCTTATCTGCCTAGGTTGAGGTCTAGAGTTGGGGTTTGCATACATGACATTCGTATAATCTGGCTCCCAACTAGGTTCACTCGGTTCTTCATAATCGTATGACTCATTATGCTCGGGTGACTGCATGTAGTAAGCCCTTGGGCTATCAATATGCGTGGAGTCAAAACTATGTTCACTTGGATCACTTTTTGATAGCAATGGTGTTACTGGGACTATGGCTCTATTAAGATGTTCTTCAACAGATGCATATTTCACTGGAATCACATTGGTTGGAGCAAGGGGGTTGCTGCGCTAGGACTGATTGAGGTCTCTACTACCCTTGATAGGGTGGTGGGTAGGATTGTTGGGGCCTACCATATTGTTCTGGTGGGTACTAGGTCTGGAATCTACCCTGTTGTGGATATGGATGAGGGTAGTTTTGCCTGACATTTTGCTTGTTATAAGGACAATCTTGTGCGGTGTGGTTGGTGCACCTTCGCTCTATGGTGCAGTACTAGCTACTAGGATTCACTTGGGGTTGAGCCATAATGGGACATACACTCGCCATATGGTCACCTCCACAAGTATAGCATCGTTTTCCTTGCACAAATCTTGGAATTTGTTTGCTAGAGACACCTAGTTTTTGAGCTACCTTCTCTGCCAGTTCCTCGATAGATGTGGATTGACCGAAGTAAGGCTACTAGAGCGATCTGAATCCTTCTAGATTTTTGAAAGCTCCAGCTCCTCTCCTATATTATCCTCAATGTCTATGCACATGCGTACACATTCTTCTATGGTTCTAGGGTCTTTCAGATACACATATGATCTGAGCTTGGTACTCAGCAATCCATCAAAAAACAAAGCCACTTGCTTGGCTGGTGTGGGTAACTCAGGCATCGGACACCTCTCTAGGTAGTGCCTAAACCGTCTTCCTCCCAGTCTGAACGTCTCTTGAGGTGTTTTCTTAAAGCTATGAATCAGTGAGGAAGTATTATGCCGTATGCCACTCTTAGAAAACTCACTGACAAAAGCTTCTAAAAGTTGGTCTATGCTCCTAAACTGCCTCTCATGTAGTGGTTGAAACCACGTAAGAGCTGTTTCTAAGGGTTAGACCAAAATCATTGTACTGTGTGAATAGATCCTCAACTTGTTCAGCTCTCAAGACTTGCCTAAATTCTACCACATGGTCGTATGGGTCTCTAGTGCCATCAAAGTAATTCTTCATGGACTTCACCAGCTAGGTTGGCCTCAGGGTCCTAGTGTGTTCTCTTGGCCTTGGCAAAGCGAGATCATCAGCATTTCTTTGGTTCCTTAGGACTCTAGGTCTCTCGGTTTCTTCTCTATCCGTTTCTATTCTCATCCTTTCTCTTCCCACGGGGTTGGCAAAGCTTATCTCGGGTCTGTCTCTACTTCTATCCCTTTGAGCTCCATGAGCTTGGGAGGTCCCAGCTCCTTGGTGGCTGTAGGACAAATTGGATCGAGGTTTGGGAAAAACAAATTCATCCTTCCAAGTGTAGGCATGTCTCCCATGCTCTTAGACCATGAAGATCCTCTCTGACGTATTGTCTAAGTAGGTCACTTTGCCTGGGTTCTCAGGATCTTTAAACTCATAAATTGTGAGAGCTCCTATTCATGAGGCTTGTCAGGCTTATACCTCCAAAAAGCCTCATTGGTTTCTCGGTTTAAAAGCAAATCTATACTTTTATTGTCCTGGGGAACCCACTCTTGAGTCATGATTCTGGTCAAGACTGATTTGCCACGAGGAGTCCTAGGCTCTCTCCCTAAGTTCCCTTGCTCCATGTCACCCATGTCAGTCTCTGCGATCACATTTCCGAACTCGTCTATCCTATCTGGAAGGGTGGTGACTACATAAATAATCCCTTCTTTATCTAGGTATGCTCCATCCTCAAACTTGACTACCAGATGCTCTAGTCCATGGGGTTGATCGGGGTTCTTAATCTGGACCACAGATCTTCTCAAACCATCTTCATAGATGCAAACACCTAGACGATTAGTCCTGATATATTCCAATTGAGTCTTGTAAGGTCCTTCTGGATTTTCTAGGTATGCCACCCCTGAACTACCTACTGGTCTCTCCATGTGATAGGACATCTCAGAATTGCTTGTTTCTGATCTTGGAGTGTATGGGTAATCACTCAACTACTAGGCCCAAGACCTAGCAGTGTGATTGACACTAGCTTCAGAAGATCTGAGGCTTTGTCTGTCTCGGCCTAAGTGTCTTCCTGACCTAAGGTTCATATGCCTGGTTTCTCTACCCCCTTGGTCCCAAGTACACTCTCGTTGCAGGTTAATTTGTACCAATCACTTTGTTCTTTTTAGTTGAATATTGTGTTAAGCCCTTGTTTGGAATCATGTCGTCAGGATTACTTAAGTGAATTTAGCACTTGATATTTGATCGATTCAAGTCTAGTTTTGTTCCTTAGAATTTTCCCACTTAAGCTCTACTAAATGCTTGTACTTAGTTGATTAGTTCTCAAGGACTTGATTCATGCCTAGCATTATTCTAATTAATCACCACACCTAAGTAGTACTTAGCCTAAGCTAGGAATTGACGAAGGAAGGTTGAGAGAACTTCCAACCTCAATTCTCTGGTTGCTCAGACTGCTGCACAAGCACAGGTAGCCTTCTCCCAAGCTTGGTACTCACCCTTGCTAGCTTGCTTTGGAATGCCTTGATTGCGCACAATGTTCCTTCAAGGGTTCACCAGTTAATATTGCCCTGGATTACAATGAATTGACATACACACCTCAAAAAACATAGGACCCCCTGAGACTAGCTCTCTACACCCCCAAAATCCTATATTGGCTACCTAAGTTCACCTAATGGCCAACTTAAAAATACTTGTTCCAAAACTCCACATATGATTCTTACAAAAACCAGTCAAGGTCCACATAGGATTCTCAACCAGCTTTTCAACGAGACCGAAATCTCCTCAATCGGAGTTTGTATGGTGAAGTTATGACCATTCAAGCACTTAGGGTTCAAAACAGGCTCTCAGGGTTCAAGAATTTTTCTATGGTTTTCTAGTTGTTTTGCCCCCTTCTAAGGCTCCACAAGACCTCAACTTGTCAAAATTCAAGCCCAACATTACCACAATTACACAAATTACACCCCTTAGAAATTTATGCGTTGAGCCGGTGTATCGCGATAGCTCGGGTTGGTGTGTCGTGATAGATGGGTGTGTCGCGATACCTCGGTGTGTCGCGATACCTCGGTGTGTCACAATACCTCAGTGTGTCGTGATAGATGGGTGTGTCGTGGTACATCAGTGTGTCGCGATACCTCGGTGTGTCGTGATAGGTGGAAGTGTCGCGATAGATGGGTGTGTCGCGATACCTCGGTGTGTCGCGATAGGTCGGTGTGTCACGATACCTCGGTGTGTCGCGACACCTCGATGTGTTGCAATAGACCGAGATATGGTGAATTTTACTGATATATCTAGTGATTCTAGGAGCTCTCAGGCTGCGTTGTGCCGTGGTGCACTCAAATTTGCGATAGGGTCAATTTTTCGGTGTGTCACGATAACTCGAGGTCGACGCCTCGGGGCTTGCACAGAAGAATCCCGTACCTGCAGAGCCTGCTGGGGATGGTGATGTTGCTGACACCTGCAAGAATCATGCAAAAAACACACAAATACAACTATGCACTCTCGCTCTCTCTCAAACTCTCTCCATGCAAATGAAGTGAAGGAAAGGGAAATGGGAATATGAAAGGAAAATGGAGGTGGAGATGGAGAAGGAAGATGGAGATGGAGATGGAGATGGAGATGGAGATGGAGATGGAGATGGAGATGGAGATGGAGATGGAGATGGAGATGGAGATGGAGATGGAGATGGAGATGGAGATGGAGATGGAGATGGAGATGGAGATGGAGATGGAGATGGAGATGGAGATGGAGATGGAGATGGAGATGGAGATGGAGAAAATGGTGAAAATCAAGAAAAATACCTACTACTTACCATTCCAACTCGTCCTCTCTACATCTTACCATCACACGCTCGTCCTCAAAGCTCAATCCCCGGCAACGGCGCCAAAATTTGGTGTAGCTCAGTGATGAGTAACACCTCCTTTAATGTCAATCCGGGAAGACATGAGGATGGTATGAAGACCTCGAGCAAGTGAAGGCACAAGTGTGTGAGTGAGAAGCACACTAACATGCACACACATACACACACATGCACCCACATGGCAAGAACAAAGAGAGCAAGACAATGGAATCACTTCTATTACAACAAAGTTCTCATACAAGTTCAAATCTACAACAAGCTAGCCCAAAAATGAGCTCTCTAGCTCTATTTATAGTTTTTGACTAGATTTGGTCTTGTTCAGACCTAGCATCTGGCCTAGTTAAAAATTAGGTTCCTAAACTATTTTGGAGGCTCAAACGAGCTCTGAAAATTATGAAACTTGGTAGGCAAATACTACTAAAGCTCCTCAAGCTTGAGGACTCCTCGGCTTGCAGAAAATGGAGCTACAAAAAACGTGAAAAAGTATTTACAATGGTGTTCAGTGATGAGAATCACTTTTGAAATAATGTAAGAATTGAAAAAAATTGATGGGTTGCCTCAGTGCTAGATCTGCATGTATGACCGTACTTGCTTCTTCCTGTATGATGCCAACAGATACTTAGGTATCACTTATTAGGGGTCTTGTTTAGGAAAAGTAGGCTCGGTGATATTTGATTCTACCCCAAGTTGTGATAACAATCAAATAAAACCAAATGGAACTTAAAATAATTGAACTTTTAAAATTCATAAGATAGTTGAGATGTTCCAAATTTGTAAAAACCATAGATCTTTTGAAGTTTTCACTTTGAATTTATCCTAAGGAGTGATGAAAATCAAAGAAGTAAGTAAATCTTAGCATCAATTGAACTTTAACATTCAATAGATGGATGTTAGGTTCCATGCTGGCATCTCCCATAATGGAAAAACTTAAAAAAGAACTCTTTCAAGGATTAAAAAATTATTCCTCGTTTCGTTTAAGATAATTGTAGCTTGATAAGAAACATTGATCAAAGTGATCTTTAGGAATTAGGATACTTCCTAAAGATAAGCCAATAAACGAAATAGTCTGGTTAACTATTTCATTGGTTAAAAAGAAATATCTTTTGGACAAGCTTTGAGTCCTATTCAAAAGTCAAGAATTTCTTTTAAAGGTCATTCTAGTAATGCAAAAGATTCCAAGAATAAATCATTCGCTTAGTATTATTTGATTCCTTAGATAGAATCTCAAGTTCATGATAGAGTAAATTCTCCCTGTATGTGAGAACCGAATTCTTCAAGTAAGTTTAATGGCAAGTACTTCCCAAGAAGTCCCAAACCACCATTAGTGGTACTTAAGTCCAAAGATTGATATAACCTAAAAGTATGTCAAAGATTCTTAGCTTTGGAATCTAAGAGGCATTAGCATATGCTCGGACGTGAGTTGAGGAAAAGATCTCTTAAATCCCATGGGTAATCGAACAAGATTTTGATAGTTCAAAGAGATCTTAACGATAGAGACTAAGTCTTTATTCTTGTCGCAAGATCAACTAGACTTGCTTGGCCATGATTGTCCAAGAACTTGCGATTGGAACTACATCAAAATTTTCCCAAGTAGTGGCAATCAAATTCCTTTTGGAAAATTTCTATTCAAGTTCCATTTATCCAAAAGGAAAGTGTGAAAAGAGTAACCTGTTTCAAGTATCGACAGAGTGAAAAAAAAATCCAAGTATGTAAACATAAATTTTATCTATCCTTAAAGGGATTTCTGAAAGGTGAAGTCCAAAAGCATGAGTGGATGCTTAGACTTAAGCAGTACCGAGATTCCAAAAAAATCCTTGAGGTAGCTACTTAAATCTTTACTTAGAAAGGAATCTAAAGACAAGAAGTAAAAAGCTCTTGTCACTACGAATTGGTCAAGAATAAACCAATTGGACTTGAGACTGTGAAAATTCAAGTACTTGGAATTCTAACTAGTTTTCATTTGAAAACCCAAGCAAAGAAGAATAGATATTCTATCAAGAGGCTTTCACCAAGTTTCCATAGAAAAAAGCACGAGATCATGAAACGATCATGTGAAGGAATCAAAACCTAGAATATCAAGTTAGAGGTAATGCCTAAAACTTCAAAATTCTTTTAAAGAGTTGAGGTGAAAACGTACTTTATCAAGATATGTTTAGACTTTAGGATAAGTATCACCCAAACATTAATGTGAATATAAAATAGGGTGGTATGGGGCACCAGATTTTATACTCAAATTGATGTAGGAAAGATGGTATGGGACATCAGACCATGGTATGATAATTATCTTTTAGTCCGAGAATGGATTTTGAGCAGAAGATATGAAGTTGGTAACTTCGAAGATCTTCTTTTTCAAATAAAGTCTTGTTCTTATTTGAATTATGAAACACTTCAAGATTAAGTGTTGTTGATAAAAAATATTTGTTACATTTCTAAAGAAGGACTTTAACATTGAAATAATTCTTTCTCTTAGGGAATAAATTGACTAAGTCAAGCACTAAGTTCCTAGTATAACTTGATAAATTCAATCCTTTGACTTGAAGAAATGCATAAGAATTGCATTCCCAATAAGCAATCATAAAGATTGAATATAGGCATGAACTTAGACTCAAGTAAAGCATTATTTGAGTAAAAACTCATCAATAGAACCTCAGTGGGTCGACACAGTGATGTTGGATACCACACTAGTATCTTGTGGTTGAATGATGCTTTATATTTTCTCTGAATACTTTTTAAAATCCAATTATTTCTCTTAAAGATAGAAAAAATGCTTCAATATCTTGTTGAAACACATTTTCAAGAAGTTAAAGTCTTGAGTCATCTAGAAATTGACTCCTCGCAAGTTTGTGTGTCTTAGAAGTTTGAACTAGTTATACAGAGTTTTAGTTATTTCCTTTCGCTTTCCAAATCTTTTGGAATTGACTCAGATATGGTATCTGATTCCTTTTGCAAAAGTCTAAGGTTACCTGATTGGAACTAGATAACTAAATTAAACATCCTAGATAGATGTTCTGTACAAGAACTTATTGAATCTTCAAAAGATGGAAAGTCCAAGATTGACTTATTCATTTGGGTTTGCTTCCAATTGGTAGCATAAATCTCATGACTTTCTAGAGTCTCATATACTGTAGAATAGAGAAGTTAGGAATTGCTCATTAGATTGACAATTCCCGAGAACTTAAAGATAAAGTCTTTGAGAAAAGTATCCTAAGTTGGGTAATTTTTATTTTGAATTTGAATTGTTTAAGCTATGGTATGGTTGTTCACAAGTCAATGGCATACTTTCTACTCTAGTTTATATAGGATTTTTAAACCCATTTGGATCAAGTAGTCATCTATGTCGGGTGCAAAAATCAAGTAAATGTTGGTTGAAAGTAAATCTTTATAGAGACATCCAAGTTTGATATTTGGGTCAACCAAACTTCAAGTTTCCAAGTCAAATTCAAGTGAACCAAGAGTTCTTAAAGTCTTGATAGGGATAAGAATCCCACCTTAGCTATTATGATGCCCAAAAATGAACTAGTACTTGGAATCTATCCATTTCACATGTTTGTGTCTAGATAGCATATCGAGAAACTGTGAATTAGCCAAGGATGTTTTTAGATCCACCATTATTATTCATTCACTACTTTTTACTTTCACCAATTTATCAAAGTACAAAGCCAGATAGTGTTTTGAATCATTTGGGCAGGGATCCCACCACAGAGATAAGACATGTTCTTCTAGTTTTAGAACATGAACATGTTCTTCCAATTTAAGAACATGAGGCTCGGGGGTTGCTACATTATTTATATGTCTCTATGTTTGAGGAAAAAAATATTTTTCCAAGGGGGAAGAATGTAATAAAGTAAGTGCATGATCTAAGGGTCCCATCGGTTCAAACAGATCTAAAATCGGATACCATCTGGTCACTTCTATGTATGACCAAAGATCTCAACTGTAGACTTACTACGAGGTCATGTGCTCTTCTAAACAAGTGATCCACTTAGCTTACTGGTCAAGTCTCAAGGATGTGAAGGAGGAGGTCTTGGGTTCAACCCCCATGGGTACATGGGGAGAGTATTTTGCCCAAAGAGATCTAGAGCCTTCTAGAAGTATCCACTTGAGTTAACTCGAGTTAACTAGGACACTTTGTACACATGCACTTACATGGCTGACACATGGATGGTTAGTATCCACCTACCCAAGAAGGCAATCCCCTATAGAGAGCTATATAGAGAGGCATTTGGTTGGGAGGAGAGTCATCTATCTAGCACATGTTGGTCGTAATTCTTAGTCTCTTACACCATGTGTGGTCTTCTAGGTGATTGCATGAACTGGCTAAGCACTCTCACACTATAGGATATATATGGTCTTGTGTGAGTAGCATATATCAAGCTACCAAATAAGCTTTGATACTCTTTAGGATCATCAATCTTCTCATCTTCATAAAAATTTAGTTTATGATTCATTTCCAAAGTTGTACCTACAAGCTTGGTGTTCTCCATTCTAATTTGAGAAGAAGGTCTTGAGTGTATCTTCTCTGAGTTAGATACATTCCTTCATCTTTATAAATCACTTGCATACCTAGGAAATATGTGAGCTCACCTAAGTCACTGATTTTGAACTCCTCTTGCATATGTCTTTTGATCCTTTGAATTCCATTCAAGTCATCACCTATCACAATTATTTGATCTACATATACACACAGATGAATAAGCTCATTGTGATCCCTTTTGATGAACAAGGAAGGATTTGAGTTGCTAGGTTTGAACCCTTGATCTTGAAGATATGTAACTAACTTGTAATTCCAAGCTCTAGGAGCTTGTTTGAGTCCATACAATGCTTTCTTAATTTTACAAACATAAGATGTATGATTAGTTTTCAAAACTTGGAGGTTGTGACATGTATACCTCTTCACTTGTCCAACCATTTAGAAATGCATCTTTCACATCGAATTGGAGAGTCTCCAATTTCTTGCAGCAGCTACACTTATCAATGTTCTGATTGTAGTCATCTTTGCAACTGGTGAGAATGTTTCTTCATAGTCTATACCATGAGTTTGTGAACATACTTTGGCAAATAACCTAATCTTGTACCTGAAAATTGATCCATCTGAGTTTCTCTTAATTTTATATCTAAACATATTACTATAGTGGCTACAAATTTTTTACCACCTTTTTTTTGGGTTTCTATTTTGCACTACAAGTGCTACAAATTCTACTATGGAAGTAACAAAGCTCTATAGGGTACTTTTGCTCAACGTTTTTAGAAAACATTCAACCTTTTTCATCAAGGTACAATCACTAGACATGGTGGAGAGCAATGATGTATTTCACATGTTGGTTGTTGAGCATATCTGGCAAATATAGAGCAGATGCTAATCAAGCGGGTACCATAAGACCTTCAAACACATTAGCTTCCATCTTCCCTACACTAATCTTTGATTCCGCTCGGTATCCCTATTCATGTGTGTAAAGCATGCAATGCATTTATGCTTAGAGACGAGCAGATGTCTCAATAATGGTGTCCGTGTCTACGGATTTTGATATATTCAAACTATAAACACGAATAGATGTATACACAAGGATACAACTCTAAAGAGAATAGTAGTTATGTTCAAACTTCAGGGCCGTGTTGAATCTTGATGTCTTAAGAATTTTCATTGATATGATTAAAAATCCAAGATTTTGAAACCTGAACAAATGCATGCAAACAACTTCAAGTCAGAAAATATTCCAGCCACCGAAGAACTTTCTTAGGGACTCCTGCAGCAACAATACTCGAACCGAAGCTCAAGTCACTCTGTCTTCCAACTTCCACGTTCTTGGCTCAAGTTGGTACTCAAGTTGGCTCAAGTTGGCACTCAAGTTCTTAGCTGCTCAGGCCCTTGAGTCTCAACCTCTAGGATCTTAGCCGTCAGGCTTCAAAGTTCACGCTTGCCACTTTAGTGTTCAGTGTTCACTATTCAGTGGGAGGTAGTAGTGGTAGCATGGAGGCTGGTCTACGCAGGGGTTTGGATGCCGAACAAGCTTCTATCTCAAGAGTTATGGTTTCACCAATGCACAATGTGAGCCTAATGGAAATGGCCCACGTGGTAGTGCTAACTCTCAGCCTTAGGCATTAAGCAATAAGGAAGTTTAAACTTTATTCAAAAGAATTTAGTATATATACTATATACTATAATATATTATATTATATTTTATATAATAAGCATTGATTTCTTGTTAGTCCATATGTGAAACGGAGTGTTTCGTATTGCTCCCTCTAAAAAAAAAGGGATGTTTCCTTTTGAAGCAATTCTAAGAGGAAATTCTCCTCTTCAACATTAACGTAATGGGGAGGTTTCCTCTTTCCCTTTTGACCTTAGAAAAAATGGGATTTAAGATTTCTAACGGCACCAATATAAGCTCAGGCGGTATTTTCCCGAACACACCTCCCCCCCCCCCCCCCCCCCAAAAAAAGATAAAAAGTCCCATCGTGGAAAAAGTATGAATCGTGATTTATTTGTCCCCTGGTAAGCACGGCTGTGTGGACATGCATTATCATTAAATATCAATTGTTAATTATTAAAAAACATGTTATTGAATAGTCTCAAAGAGTGATATTATTATATTTTTCAGAAACCTAAAAGAAGGCCGAAAAGGACAAACTGTATCCCACAAAAAGGGAGGCCGAAAAAACTTAATTTATTATTAATTAATCAATTGTCATGCATTCAAGGAGATATTCTTGAGTGGCGTGGATAATGGGTCTAAACATGAATAGCATAATGCGGTATGCTGTCGGGTCAACTTTATTGACTTGTCATCGAGGAGGACCTTGATTGTTTCTTTAAGTAAGTCAATGAATGAAGGATATAGAGGTGGTGTATGGAACATTGTGATGTCTTTCTTTTTTTCTTAATTCACACATATGCAGCGATCTCTTTCTTTTGTGTGTGTGGATTCATATATAAGTTTGAAATACACACACCATTTAAGTCCCTTTGGAAGGGGGAGGGACATGGAACATGGAAACACTCAAAGCATTGGCTATATTGAGCTTGATGGAACTCGCTCTGAGCAAATCTACCCAGATGTTTAGAGGAGAGACCACTAGAACACGTTAGATTAATGATGATCTCTTCTTTGCTTTTGGAAATTCTTCACCATTTGGGTGTTGAGATATTAATCTAGTCCTTTCTAGGGATCGTTGGTTCTCCGAGCTACCCAATTCAAACCAATTATCTTGTCTAGCCATAAATTTTTGGGCTCTATATTTTAGTAGTTGTTATGCATCAAATCTCTACTTTGCGAGATGTAAGGGTCTCATGGGTGTTATGTGCCACTTCCATTGTACTTTCCAATTAATTCAAGCTAATTAAGAAGAGTAGATCTCAATGACCTTGCTTCCTTAGGAAAAAACATATGCCAAAAGACTTCAAAACTTGGAGTCTCATGTTACTATAGGCCATTCTTCTATAATTTATATATTATATTTTATATAATAAGCATTGATTTCCTGTTAGTCCATATGTGAAACGGAGTGTTTCCTATTGCTCCCTCTACTTTGTCTTTCATTCATGTGTTGGTCTGTTGCACGCTTCATCTTTAGATCTTTTATGTTTCAGGTTGGTTGTAATCTTTGAATCTCAACTTTGGATGGTGTTGACATCTAGCTTGTTTAAATATTTTAATTTGCACAACTATATTACATTTAAATGATGCCATTTGTCATCTAACCCATTTGGGGTGTAGAATAAAGGTGCGATGAATGGGTAAAATTAAAAGCATGTCTTCCACATGACCTTGTAATGTAGCCGTATGCATGCAGACTTTGGAATGCATTGGGAAAATTATGCTAGAATAAGTTGGATGTTTTGGCCTTGTAATGTAGCCGTATGCATGCATACTTTGGAATGCGTTGGAAAAATTATGCTGGAATAAGTTGGATCTAAAGGGAGATGCCTAAGGGCATGCTCATGGAAAATCTCTTAGTCTAAGACAATTGAAATTTAAAACTTCATTTTCTACATAGTCTTTCTGACAATCTTATAAACCTTATGATTGAGATACTTTCTTGTGACCTTCGTCATGGTGTTGTCTTCATTTCTGTCTGATAAGTTGAAGGTCCACCATGATGTGAAGCTTTTGTCATACACTCAATACATGTGTTAGTACTTGGCAAACATGATGATCCTTTTTAAAGATAAATAGAAGATAATAAGAGAAAAGGTTACAATCCAAGTATAGTACATATGGTAAGTGCAAAGTGCATGGAAGAACTATGAATGCCTATGCATGACTTGTGATTACCCCCACTGATCCTTACTTTATGATGTATTTGCTAAACATGGTACATCAAGGAGGGTTGACTGATGTGCACATTGGTTGTCCATTGATGAGTTTCCCTAAACTCTATTATGTTGAATAGTGGCCTTGAATTTGAATTGTTTCATGTTTATCCTAGCCACACTTCTTTTGCTTCTTATGATCACCAAACATTTGTGCTTTATTCTCTGGTTGGTCTTTTTGTAATGCGGTATGTGATTGGGTGTGTGATTGTTCTTTATTATCTCGTTGGTTCTTTTTGCGCTTAGACTATAAATTCTAATATCCATTGTCCTTTGTCATGTGGGTTCTCCTTGAGGTTATGTTGACTTGAATTAGGAGTGCTTTCTTTTCGTTGGATGTTGTGTTTGCCCTTGATGAGAGATTCTCTTGTGTAGGTCTTTGGTTTCTCTTTGTAAATTTATATTGAATACCTTCTTAGATCTTCTATCATATTATGTGATGGAAAAGCTCTTAAATATTACAACTAATCCCTTAGTGACTCGAATCTATTGTTGATTTTGATGGGCTCCTTCAACTTCTTAGGAAATCCAGACTTTATAATGATATTGCAGAGAGTTCTAGCACTTCCAGTATGCCCGATAGGCTGAATGTTTCTTTTTGCTAGGTTTTGGAGATGGTCAGTGTTCATGATTTGAACTCTTTTATGTAGTTATCTCTAGAGTTGGCATTGGTGAAACTAGCATTATGACCTTAGTCGGTCTTAGTTCTAGTGATTTCAACTCTAGAAACTTTGACCGATGCAAGATTGATTTTAAATTGAAGCACTTTGTATCTCTAGTTTGAACACTAGACTCGATGCAATCGTAGACTATAGAAGGTGTTTCGTGCACTTGCCTTTAGGAGTTCCATTCTTGACAATCGCATTTTAATTAGTGTAATGGGATTCTCTCCTTCATGCCCTATTGTGTCTATAATTTCAAAACTCATTTCCAATGGGGGGAAAGTTTCTGTTTGATCGATGGTGACGCAAAACATGGATGATCAATGCAAAATGGCACAAAAACAAGAGAATTTTCCATATTATTAACAATACACACATAAAGATTTCTAGAACTTATATCTACTTCATATCAACTCATATCTACTTCATAGCAACAATACTTCATAACCATTTCTAAAGCTCATATGTTCCTGTGAGGAGCTAGAAGTGTCTAAGGCATTGGCCTTTGTGGAGCTAAAAAGGTCTTCACTTGATCAATGACACCGATGCTAAGAGGACTTTGATTGATTCTTGGAAATAGAGGCTTTAGAGTTGTTCTTCTTTTTGTAGCAAAACTTCTTAATATACCCTGATTTACCATGATAGTCACACGTAGACTTCTTGGATGATTTGCCAGAGCCCTGTTTAGGAGCATTTCTAGAGTTGCAACTACTGTTCTTGGCCTCATTGAATGGACACTTAGCTTTCATGATGGCTTCTTACAATGTTGAGGACTTTTCTCACAAGTCGTGGAGAAGCAGAAGTCTTCCTACTTCCTCCTAGGTTAACACCTGGTTGGGATTATAAAGTGTTGTGAAAAAGGTTTCATATGACCTAGGAAGCTTATTTAGAAGCTTAATATTCATATCCTTGCTTGACACCTATATGCCACACAATGCGAGTTTGCATTGGTGATCTTCAAAAGTGGCGATGACCTTGGTAATGGGATCATGGGGCCTAATGGAGAAGTTGTGGATAGAGAATGCATAGATTCTAGAGGGAATCTTATCCTCATAGAGAACATGAAGTATTTTCCAAGCCTCATGGGAAGTCTTGCAAGAAGTAATATTTCATTTCCTCAACTCATCACCTGTTAGCAATAATTATCCCATTGTTTGCTTATCTTTTACATTCCAAATGTTCCATGCCACTAAGTCACTATCCTTTTGGTACTTGGGTTTTGTAGCATACTTCATAAAGTATGTATGTATATAGATAATCCTTAATCATATCTTTACACAAAATTGTAGTTTGTTCCATTTGATCTCTCATCCTTGGGCATGAGCATATGCATAAATGAAGGCAAATACAAGTAACTAGAAGATGTTGCATTCAAAATGGTAGACATTGTCACCATTGAATCATATTTAACTTTAAAACAGAATCATCAGACTTGCAAAAATGGAGTCGGCACCAAAATTTGAGATGGGGTAGGTAGGAGGGGTTAGGGTAGTCGTTTGCACTTGTTGATACCTTGGGGGGGCTTAGAATAGCCCAAAATGCACTGACAGAGATGCCCTTTGGGGGCTTAGAATAGCCTCTAAAAGGAAACACACACAATAGCTTCTTGTTATATTCTTGTTGTACAAAGGGAGGACACTTAATTCCAAATGGTGTGCAAAATGAGGGTCAAAATACCCTTGGAGGATACAAGATAATTAAACTCTTGGCGTCTATAGATGTGCTGAAAATTGAGGTTCGAATGATAGAGGGTTTTGGACTTTGAGTTATAGAAGCCTTTGGCATAAGGTGTGCTGACAAAGTGGAGGGTGGTACGAGATCTTCCAAAAACGAGAGAGATATTGCTGTGGACAATAAATAGGATTCAAAATATGATTTGTGGATGAGAAAGTCCTATGTGATCCTTGTCTTTCTAATGATTTTGGAATGAATCCATATGAAGGATAATTGAGAAATCAAATAAATGATTCGTGTGAATTGTGTGGAGCCAAAGCAAGAATCAAGGTGCAAGACACTTTAAATAGGAGTGTGCCAAATGAAAGATTTGGAAGAAATCCTTATGTTCATAAATAAGGATTTGACCTTTGAATGTGCACCATATGGTGAGCAACTTCACGACGCTAATATAAATATCTACAATCAAATATGCGACAGCTCCTTATGTGGGCCTTCGCCAATGAAAAAAAAAAAGGTTTCATGTTAATCTAAGCTTTTATATCATATTATTGTACATGACATAATGACATGCACCATATGGAAGCAAGCAAGACGAAGGTGTGTTCCCTCCTTTCTCTCATATGCAGCATGGCAAAGGAGGTACTCGCAGAGGAGCTCTCTCTCTCTCTCTCATATGAGAGAAGACACAAGTCGAAGGCCACTACTACTATAGGTACTCCATGTTGGTACACTAGATGGAGTTATGCACCTTTAGATCTCTCTTAGATATATGGTAGGAAAAGATGACCTATCCTTGTTAAGATGCAGCGTCTAAGGTCATGCGATTATCTTGATTATGATGAGGATGTGCACGACAAGAGAGCAAAGCTCTTCCTTTTTCTCTCTTTGAGAGGATGGTGGTGCAATCTCTCTCTACATCTAGAGTGTTACAAAGACCTCCCGATGCACATACTGACACCTCACCTCCCATGTCCAATGAAACATATAGAGATGAGGAAGAAGGACATCCAATGAAACATATCGAGATGAGGAAGAAGGACATGAGGAAGAGTAGACATAGGATATGAAAAAGAGTACTAAAGTGTTACAATTATTTTATTCACAAATGGAAGAGGTATGATCAGGAGATCAATTAAAAACCTAAGAGGATTCATGCACTATTAGAGTGAGAACTGACCGACATTTGTCTTGATGAAGCCTTCATTGAGACCATGCACCTATTAAGAGAAGGAATGGGCATAGTTGATGCCCTCAGATTCTTGATGAATAGACCACCAACTAGATACAACCCACATCTCATTCAACACAAAAACTCTACAAGCATAACCATCCAAGTACTATTACCACCTAGCCTTTCCCCAGGTTGTGTACCCTAAGGACACACCCCACCACTCATCCCTCCCATCAACACTTCCTCCTTCACCACCGCAACCTCACCTCCCATGTCCAGTGAAACCTCATCCATGAATTAAAATCAAGTTTTGAAACCTCACCTTAAATAATCACCCCATTAACCACTAGCACCTCTTCCCACCCAAGAAAACCTCTGATCGTCTCATCTCCTATAGCCACTCCACATCCAACAACCCAACCTTCATTTCCAACTATCCCCTCATAATGTGAATGCTCGTCTACAACCGAATTCATTCTATCTTTCATGCATAATGGGATTGTATATAATCCATTCTGCCCATTCCCTTCCCCCTCACATCTAACCCCACCCTTTTACACCACATTACTCGCACCAGCTCCATTATTCACTATCTTCACCATGCATGCACCCCTCATAGAACCAATGGACATCTCACCATCCATCATGATTCCCCCGCCCCCTCTACAAACTACTCCACCTACCCTATCCCCCATTTGCCCCCACCACCACTCACTAGCATTCCCACTTCCCCTACCTCAATACCCATTACCGTGCATTTCAAGTTCAATACACAGTATTTGTTTGCACCAATCCAGTTCTCTCCACGAATGGAATAGAAAATGCACTCACTAAATGTTTGCATGCATGAATCAAATGAGAGAAGAATATGCCTTGCTTGGTCAACTCAATGATACCCTTCAAGCATAGGAAACTTCACTCCAGACACAAGACAATAAATTCATGGTTGAGAATGCTTCTCTTAATGTGAGGTACACCACCTTAAAAGAAGCTCACATTACTCTAGAAGCATAGATGGAAATTCAAAATTGCAAAACTATGCAAGAATTAGAAAATCATCTACGCATGCAATCAAAGTGAAACACAGATGGAAATTGAAAATTGCAAAACTATACAAGAATTAGAAAATCATATATGCATGCAATCAAAGTGAAATGCAAAATGCAGTCGCAAAATGGGATTATTGCATAGCCACCTTGGTGCATCTTGAGAAGAGAACATGTAGCTCCAATGCCAGAATGTCAAGAACCTCAAAGCAGCCATGGAAATTACTATAATTGCTCATATCAGCCCATCTCACGTGATACCATCTGAATCCATAAAAACTATACTCAAAGATTACATCACATTGCTCGAAGAACACAACAAGTTCATTGAAGAACTCACTTCCTTAAAAGTATGAGCATGACCTAGATAAACTATACTTCCCCCACCCAAAGAGCACCCTTGTGAGTATCACGCTTGAAGTCCTCAACAAACTAGACGACCTTCGAAGGTAGACAGAGACATGTCTAATCAAATCTAGAATATGAAGTCATGCTAAAATTAGCATCTGAACAACCTTCATTCCTACAACACCTAGTTGAAGCTAAAGAAATGGGCCACTTACCGATGGATTCTATCTATGAAAAAGACTACAACTAACAATCGGAGGCAAGGTCACATATGAAGGACACAACATATCTAAACTTCAATAGGAAGTGTGGGTAAAGCAGATCAAAGAAATCAGCAAGACACACTTAGCTAGGGTAGAATGCAAGCAAGCAACATTAGCACTCTTCGAGGAAACCATACTCAAATCTGAATACTTCTAACAAATAGGTCCCAAAAGATTGACAATCACTGAAGAATTATAATAAGATCCATATTTTGTTCTATTGGGAAAATATAACGTAGAGATAGAAAGGATAGTGGGAAAATTACACACATCCACCACACAATTTGAGCCACAAGACTTACCTATAGCTTCCATATGGGGCACAATTTTTCAACCCAATTGGCATAATTAGTTATTGAAGGACTACCCAAAAATGATGCAAACTTGGAGTAAGGCTCACATACATATCCAATATAGTCCATGTTTAGGACATATGCTTGATCGATGTAGCTAGAAGTCCTTTGCAATAAAAGTAAATAATAATCGTAATTATTGTGACTAGCTCAACTATCCTTACTTGGGTCACAGCCCGACCTTCTCATTGATCATCGTTGTCAAATCATTCCGTAGGGCCAAATTTTTTGGCTTCTTGGGATTCCCTTGGGGTTTGGTGTCTGTGTGGAAGATCGGTGGAACTGGGTGCTGGCCAAACTCGAAAACAAGCTTAACTATTGGAGAGGTAAGCAAATCAATCTCGCTGGTCGCACTATGGTTATCAACACGTTCCTCTTATCATCTACCATTTATTTCCTTTCTTGTTGGAGACTGAAAGAGCAAGATCTATCCAAACTGGATAGTATTTGTAGAAACTTCCTTTGGACGGGCGACCACAATAGGAGGGAGGTGCCTAAAATCAAGTGGTCCATCTGCACCAGCCATAGAGATAGTGGGGTCCTTGGTATCCTGGACATTGGGTGCATGGCTAACAAACTGGCGGCCAAATGGATTATTAAGGCTTGGTACAACGGGGAGGCCTCGTGGGCCAAGTTGATCTTCAGAAACAAGAATGAGCTGGCTCTCATGGGTTTCCCAAATTTAAAGAATCTTGACATCTTGACTTTACTGTTTTCCCCGATCCCCGTCTTCTCGAAAGGCTCTAATATTGTGTGCTCCCTATGGAAGAGTTGGAATAAAGTCAAAAGCTACACAAGAATAAGTGAAGACTAGAAGTTGGCAGCCCGTATCAGACAAAACGACTCTATCTGGTTTCCGATCCATGTGATCTAGAGTGTGGAATCTTGGAACATTCAAAATGCGAAGAAGTTATGGAACAAAGGTTTAAAAAAATGGAAACATCTCTGCAAACAACACACCAACTGATGGATCAACTTTGAGGATATTGACCCTTGCGTCAACATTTCGTACGAAGAATGGAACACTTTGCAAAGCAGATGTCTCGCCTGGGACCGCCACAAAGTTCACCTTCTCATGGGACACGACATGTGAGCTCGCTAGGTCTCAAATGGCACAATGGGAATAGCCTTTCAAAAATTCCGAACATCAAAGAAACGATTGACTATCAGGGACCTCAACAAGAAGTGGCGTCTGTCATGGACGCGGCTTTGGTGGGACATGAAGTTCATGGCTATCTGGCTTCCCCTCATAGAAATCAAAAAGTCTGTCCTCTTATGGCAAATTCTCCATCATGGAATCTGGACCAACCTTAAGGCTAGCAAATTTTATGGGATTCCTCCCTGGTGCAAACGATGCTATCACTCTATCAAAGATGTTTCACACATCTTCTTTACCTGCCCCAACTCCAACAGACTGTGGAAGACGGTTGGAAAGAAAATTAGACTTTAGAAACATCTCAGCTGGAAGCAAGCCCTACTGGGAGAAGCGATCGGATGCTCTGCGACTCTCTGGAACGCCATCAGAGGGGAGGTCCTATGGAAAATCTGGTGGGAAAGATGTGCTTTCAACTTCGGCGACTCCCCCAAAGAGTGGTCAATTGAGAAATCGTTGTTCCTCCTTGGCAGAAGGATCATTAACTATAAGAAATCCCCCCACTTCACGCATCATCAAGTACTCCTTTTGATCAATAACAAGCTTAAACACAAGTGGGCCCCACATGAGGGTGATGAGAGGGTGATTAACCTTCTTTGTAATGCCAACTAAGTGTTGTAAAAGCTTCCCCTGCTTTGTGGGATTTGGGGGGTCCCACGGGCATTAGTCCCCTTCTCTTGTACTTTTCTTTATTTAATTCAAGTCCGAGAGAGTAGGCTAATGCCGAACTTCCTTTATATTAAAAAAAAAACTATCCTTACTTGGCACCACTACAAGGATCACTAACAATCATTTATATGATTTAGAACTCCCATGTCTTTCTAAAATGCGAGACATCGTTGATATGATGTTAATTGTCTTCAATGTTTTTTAAAAAAGTTAAGGTGTTGCATGTCAATGCTCTAGGATTTCAAGAAGGTAACTCAACCTTGTTTATGACATGAGCGTGGAACCATCGATTGAAATTTCTTATGCCTGACATAGTCATATAAAGTATCTCCCATCTTGCTACCAAAAAACCTTTCACTATATGTTCGCCACTAGCTTCTTAGAATACCTTTTAGAGGTTCTTAATTCCACACCTGCAAACTTATTGCATTTCTTCACTTGTGAGACATTGCAATACTTAGAGCATTATAGAAATTGAACACCACACACTCGAAAAGCAATTGAATGGAAAAGATTAAAACCCAATCTAGCACCATCCTTGCGGCTTGCAAAGAATTCTTTGACCGTAGCCATTTTACAAAACTACATTGAGATAATATGAGAAGATATTAACACGAGCATCATATTGGAATATGATAATTCGTTCTTACTTCAAAACTGTATCTTAGCTTAGGGCAACAGAAATGTGTGATTGTTGTAGTTTGTTGATGATAGTAACCAAAAGTGTTTAGATGGAACAACAATAAATAAAGAAAGATATCCCAAGGCTTTAGAAAAACATGGATTTCAACCTCAAGCTATATAAGAATTGATGCAGGTCTTTGTCTTGGATTGCATGGGAAAATAAATTCTAAGAGCTATGGACCCCCTCATCGAGAGGATGGTTTCCATCCTTCGGAAAATTTTGCATCAAGACATATAGGCCAATGCCAAAGCCAACGAACTATGCAATGCCCATCCTTGGTGTAAGAGATGCTTGAGCTCAAAAGAGGACATCAACCAGATTTTCTTGTCTTTCCTGTACAGCAAAACGGCATGGGATCAGGTCTACATAATCATATTCAACACGCTTGATCATTTTCCTAGTTGGTAGAGAGTCATTCTGTGGGAGGTATTGGTTGCTCTTCTACACTTTGAAATGCAACCGGAAGGGAGATGCTTTAGAAAATCTAGAAGGAAAAGTGCGCCACAAAATTTGGAAGTACCCATGAAGAAATATAATTATAAAAATCCTTAGATTACCTCAGAAGGAGAATTAAGAACTACAATACGAAATCTCCCTTTAGATATAAAAGGGTTCTTGTAATACAATACAACCAAGTCAAAAGAAGATGGATCGTTCATAAAGGGGACGACAAGTTCATGAAGCTTTTTTGTATTTTTCCGTGGATTTCTTGTATCTATCTTCTTTTAATATAATTCAAAGCCATTTTGAAAAAACCTAGTTATCGTCACTTACCAACTGGTGTTCCTAGATCTCTAAGAGGAAGATTGAACGGTAATGTTTTATTAAACATGAAAGATCGATAGATTCCTAATTCGGAGTAGAACATAAATTTTGGAGAGCATTTATAGAAAATCGTTACATGATGTTTTCGATATTTGAAGTGGGGCAAAATATTAGATGGTAGATTCTAGTGGGTCAAATGTTTCTACGTCCAATGAATACACCAACAAGCCCCCATGTTCAAACTATAAGATTTACATACTTGTGGATGCGAAAAAATGGTTTTTATTCTCATGAACTCCTTCAATATTTTTTAAGACTTTTTACACGAATGCGTTGTAAATATATTAAGATTCCGAGTGCAAACGTTCCCAATTATAAAGAGGTTTTTGTTTTCGTACACATTGTGTGAGGATTACGATACCTAAGTAATTTAATGTTAATCTACACATGAAAACTAAACCACGTGTTTCACATGTTAATATGTACGTTATTTGCATTAAACATTGTAAGGAGATAGAAGCCACGTCCCCTTTGAAGGTAGATTATCGTAGAATACGGAAAAATAGTTATGGAAAGGAGAAGATGAGGCCACTTTACGTGAAATGAGGGTTAAGCATGTAATCCTTTCTCCATTTTAAATTGTGAGAGGTACTTAAACTCTTCACCACCTTGCAGAGAGAGAGATCCAGGTGCTTTCTTCCAAGTGACAAGGTCATCTAGCCAAAGGGACTTTCTAACACTCTTCTAAAATCTTGGCACTCTTAGGGCACGAGAGGAAGATATGGCTGATGTCTTCTCTACCCCTAAAGCATCTTTTGCACCAAGGAAAGGCACCTCTCATTTTATTGGCTCTCATTGGTCGAGATGCCACCATGGAGAATTTGGCACATGAAAACTGCTTTCTTGCTACCTAAAAGTAGTGAGTTCGAGAACTCATTAAACTTGAATTCCCATCTCATCCGAGACCAATCAGTGCACCTCCTGTTGATTAGAGAGCGATGAATATCTAGATTTTTCTTGAGACTTGGAACCTCCCTTTGAATTATCTATTGATCTCTTTATGTAATAGTAATACATTTATCGCTAAGCCACATAACTTGATCTTTCTTCTTTTATCTTTCTTGAAAAATACATCTTCAGCATACTTTTTTATTAGGTTTGAAATTTCAAAAACAACTCACACATCCATAAAATCCTCTTCTTACCGATTTTCAAGGACTTAGGTCAAGTCCATTGCGAATAATGAACCTGCACCTTCAATCAAGGTTGCGAAAGCGATTCCCCAGCCCTTGATCTCTCTCTGTATTATACACGTACAAGAATCTACTCTTAAAAAAAAACCCTTTGCATAATTTTTGGCGGGTAAGACTCATCTCTATACTTCTTTGTTTTTATTTTTAATAGAGTTCAAATATATTGACAAAGGAGATTGTACAAGAGAAAAGAAGGAGAAACAAAGAATTAAGGCCAAGGGAAAATCTATTAGGAAAAGCTCGGGGGATTTATTATGACTTGATCTCCTTCATGGAGGAGCCATTTGGTTTTAAGCTTGTTGTTCTCTATTACAACGTTCTCTATTACAATCATTCTATGGTTCTTGCTTGGGATCTAGCCAAAAAGTATAGGGAACACTCAATCGACCATTCTTGATGTTGGTTGTCGAAGTTTTCCGAGCAAAGTTCTTTCCAAATTTTCCAAAGGACCTTACATTTGATCAAATTCCATTAAAGGGTAGAGGAGCAACGAATCAACTCCCCTAGTAGGTTTGTTTCCAATCAATATGGCTATTTAGATCATATTCTTTTAATTTTTGAGGAAAAATAAGTCATCTTGAGGGAACCACTATAGAAAGGCCTAGATCCTCATTTGCAAAGACTTTCTATACAAGTGAAATAGCGAACTCTCAAATCTTCAAATCCCATATCTTGAAATAGAGGCCATCATGGACCTCCCATCTCACACCTAACCTGATTTTTCCTTAACCAAGGAAGGGTCTCCATGGTTAGAGCCACCAAAAGAGAGGATAGCCTACGGAGAGAAATTTTTGTCACTATCTTTTCATGCTCCATCAGAAATAAACCTGACTGCTATATTACGAAAGTCAAACGAAAGTGAAGAGAATGATATTGACGATAAACCAGAATCTCACATTCTCTCCGTTTCTGTCTTTATTTTCTTTCTAATACTTTTTCTCCTTTCGTTTTTTTCGTAGTGTTTATAAGAAAAAAGAAAAGAAAGAATTTTAGAAAAGCTAAAAAAAATAAAGATAAGGATCTCTCTCTACAAAATCTTCATATCCTTCTCTCTCTCCATGGCCCTGAGTAGTGATCTTGAGGCCTCCATATGCAACTTGAACAAAGGAAAAACCCTCGCAACTTGCCATAGAGCTCTAGTTGCTTCCTCCCAGTGTGCGCAAGGTGATCTTGCACATAAATAAAACCTATAGCTTTTCTTTTCCAAAGGAGGCACTCTATGAATGAGGAGGGCTCAAATATATCATATGCATTCGATCTCCTTTTGAAGCCGTTTTGGATTCACTTTTGCGTTGGTTATATTGTGATCTCTCTTTTGTTATGTTGTGAGTTCTCCTTTGGTATTTGAATATCATTGCATCACTACTGGAGGTGATCATCACGTTCAAATACTCAACGTTATAAGCCCACTTTTCTTTTTCTCGTGAATAAGCTTGATAACGCCTTCATTAAGACATTTGGGTAGCGCATATTATACGTAATGGAGTAGTCACCACATGCTTGAAGGCATTGAAACAAGCTCATTGATGTCCGTCATAAAACGGATCGTTTCTTTGGATTGCTTCTTCTTGAGGAGGCCAATATCTCTTTGGCAGGTTGGTCTATCTTTGCCACCCACCAATTTTTAAAGTGTAACTGTAGATTCTTTCTTTGAAAAAATGGTTTTCATTTTGATGAACTTCTTCAATATTTTTAAGACCTTTTACACGAGTGCGTTGTAAATATATTAAGATTCCGAGTGCAAACGCTCCCAATCATAAAGAGGTTTTTGTTTTTCTACACATTGTGAGAGGATAACCATACCTAGGTAATTAATATACACAGGAAAACTAAAACACATATTAATATGTACAATAATTGCATTAAATATTGTAAGGAGATAGAAGCCACGTTCCCTTCGAAGGTAGAGTTATCGTCGGAAAGGAGAAGATAAGGCCACTTTATGTGAAATGAGGATCAAGTAGGCTTAGACTATAAGTATGTAATTCTTTCTCTATTACAAGTTTTAAATATGGAAGTTCCACATTGTGAGTGGTACCCAAACTCTTAGCCACCTTGGAGAGAGTGATCCAGATGCTTTCTTCCAACTCACAAGGTCATCCAGCCAAAGGGACTTTCTGGCACTCTTCTAATTCTTGGCACTCTTAGGTCACGAGAGGAAGATATGGCTGATGTCTTCTCTACCCCTAAAAGCATCTTTTGCACCAAGGAGGGGCACCGCTCATTTTATCCGCTCTCATTGGTCGAGATGCCACCATGGAGAGTTTAGCACATGAAAACTGCTTTCTTGTTACCTAAGACCGAGTTGAGTTTCAAAACTCATTAAACTTTTTTTAATATAAAGGAAGTTCGGCAATAGCCTACTCTCCCGGACTTGAATTAAATTAAGAAACAAAGGTACAATAGAAGGGGACTAGTGCCCACGGGACCCCCCAAATCCCACAAAGCAGGGGAAGCTTGATTGAATCCTAGGTTGCATTACAGAGAAGGTTAATCACCCTCTCATCGCCCTCATGCGGGGCCCACTTGGGTTTGAGCTTGTTGTTGATCAAAAGGAGGACTTGATGGTGCCTGAAGGGGGGGGATTTCTTACTGTTAACAATCCTTTTGCCAAGGAGGAATAGTGATTTCTCAATCGACCACTCCCTGGGGGGATCGCCGAAGTTGAGAGCACACCTCTCCCGCCAAATTTTCCACAGGACTTCCCCTCTGATGGCGTTCCAGAGTGTCGCAGAGCAGCCGATCGCTTCTCCCAAAAGGACTTGTTTCCAACTAAGCTGTTTTTGAAGTTTGATTTTCATTCCAACCGTCTGCCAGATTCTGTAGGAGTTGGGGCAAGTAAGGAAGATGTGCGGGACATCTTCGATAGCACGGTGGCAGCGTTTGCACCAAGGAGGGATCCCACAAAGTTTGCTAGCCTTATGGTTGGTCCAAATTCCTCGATGAAGAATTTGCCATAAGAGGACAGACTTCTTAATCTCTATTAGGGGGTGCCAGATACCCATGAATTTCATGTCCCACCGAAGCCGCGTCCAAGACAGGCACCACTTCTTGTTGAGGCTGATCTGGAGGTCAGCCGTTTCTTTGATGTTCGGGATTTTGAGTAGGCTATTTCCATTGTGCCATTTGAGACCAAGCGAGTTCGGTGTGTCGTGTCCCATGAGAAGGCGAGTCTTGTGACGATCCCAAGCGAGGCATCTGCTTTGCAAAGTGTTCCATTCTTCGTAGGAGATGTTTATGCGAGGGTCGATATCCTCGAAGTTGATCCAGCTGTTGGTGTCATGTTTCCAGAGGTGTTTCCATTTTTTGAATCCTTTGTTCCATAACTTCTTGGCATTTTGAATGTTCCACGACTCCACACTCCGGATGCCATGTATCGGAAACCAGATAGAGTCGTTTTGTCTGATTCCGGCCGCCCACTTCCAGTCCTCACTAATTCTTGTGAAGCTTTTGACTTTATTCCAGCCCTTCCAAAGGGAGCACACGAGATTGGAGCCTTCCAAACTCATTAAACTTGAATTCTCATCATCCCAGACCAATCAATGCACCACATTTTGTTTCTAGAGCGATAAATATCTAGATTTTTCTTGGGATTTGGGGCCTCCCTTTGTATTATTTATTGATCTCTTTATGTACTAATATTAATACATTTATCGCTAAGCACATAACTTGATCTCTTTCGTCTTTATCTTTTTTTTTAAATAAATCTTCAGCCTCCTTTTTTATTAGATTTGAAATTTAAAAAATAACTCACACACCCATAAAATCCTCTTTCTCCCAATTTTCAAGGATTTAGGTCAAGTCCATTGAGAATAATGAACCTGGACCTTCAATCAAGGTTGTGCACACCGTGTCCCCAGCCCTTGACCACGTACAAGAATCTACTCTTAAAAGAAAAGCCCCCTTTGCATGGTTTTTGACGGGTTAAACCCATCTCTTTAGTTCTTTGTTTTTATTTTTAATGGGCGTCAAACATGTTAAGAAAGGAGATTGTACAACATAAAAGAAGGAGAAACAAAGAAGATCATAGGCCTTAGCGCCCTAAAAAGGAAAAAGCTACTAGGAAAAGCTAAGGAGATTTATTATGACTTTATCTCCTTCATGCAGAAGTCATTTGATTTTAAGTTTGTTGTTCTTTATTACAGAGATTCTATGGTGCTTGCAGGGATGGGGGAGCTCTTGGATTTTAAAATCCTTCTAGTAAAAAAAGAGAGAAGAATCAATCGACCATTCTTGATGTGGGTTGTCAAAGTTTCCAGGGAAATTCTCTTTTCAGAATTTTGAGGACCTCACCTTTGATCAAATTCCAAAGGGTAGAGGACCAGCAAATCAACTCCTCTAGTAGGGCTTGTTTCCAATCAATCTAGCAACCTAAGTTAAGTGCTCTCTATCTCTCCTCTAGAGGAGAGAAGCTATTAAGATCATATTCTTTTAATTGTTGAGGAAAAAGAAGTCATCTTGAGGGAACCAGTATAGAAAGTCCTAGCCCTCATTTGCAAAGACTTTTTGTACAAGTGAAATAGTGAGCTCTCCAATCTTGAAATCTCATATCTTGGGTTTTCTTTGCATATTCAGTGTGTATGTTTCTTGATTTTGGGTGTCTGACACTACTTTGGAGAATGTTAATATATTTCCTAACATGTTTGTATCCTTTTGAAACGTTTTTTCATTATTTTACACTTTTATACGTGATCAACGCGAGTGGAGGAAGCATCATGACAAGTTTTTGAGCTCTGTACAATGATCTTAAGCTCCTTTATTTGCATTTTTGCCTATTTCAAATTGTAGAAATTGCCAAGAACTTTGGAATGACTCAAATCATGCATTAAATGGATCACTAATGAGTGAGACGTTATGATCACTTTTGTGATTGAGCCTTGTTTTAGTATATAGAAAGGGTGTGTATATCATGTCTAGGAGGAGTTGCCTTGAGTGATCTTTGATCACCTTCTACTTGGTCATTCAACAATCGAATCCAATTTTGGCAAGGGTACTCTATCGTTTGTTGGCAAAGGGAAGTTGATCATTTTTCTTCTCGAGCTTTTAATTCACAATCATTTGGAGGTATATGCACTTATGTCGAAGGAGAATCCATCGAAAGGACCATCTTCTTCCTCTTTCATGAAACAAGATCCATATATTATTTTTTTTATTATTAGATACAACAACTTGATATGGTAAGGCAGATATAAAGTGTTCAATAGACTAAGTACATTATTTAGTTTCGCTAATTTATTTAAATTGAGAACCATATCCAATTATCACCATGATGGACGCAATATCTTCACTTGTCTTCAATTTAAGTGTCTTGCTATTTTCTTTGAAGGAGAACATATTTTAACTATAATTATGCCAGCTATTTTTTAATACAATTTCTTTTCCTTGAGAAAAGTACTCTAAGATCAAAGGTATATTATAATATTGTTCACTTTTTTTTTAATTGAAATCTATAGCACCCCATCAGGCGTACTACAACATCCATAAAATAATGCAAGCGGAAAGGTGGGAAACACGTATCTTTATTTTTTCACATACTATCCCCACATGAGTAGCTCTTGTTATCGCTTTTCTTGTCTATTTTTTTTTTTAGCCACATCTTCAACTATTTAATAGGAGGTGTGTCAGGTTGAAGGGTTGTCCAACACGATAGATTTTCATTTAAAATCTCTTGGATCACTTTCGCATGATATCAAAATAAAATAAGTGCGATTGAGACGATCCCAAAGAGAACAACAGAGGCCCTCATGGATTTCCCATCTCCCACCTAACCTGCGTTTTCCTTAACCAAGGAAGGGGTCTTCCATGGTTAGAGCCACCAAAAGAAGGGACAGCCTATGGAGAGAAATTCTTCTCTCTTTCTTTTCATGCTCCAACAGGAATATGCCTGCGTGATATGTACGAGAGTCAAACCAAAGTGAAGAGAATGATATTGACAATGAACCAGAATCTCACATTCTTTCCTTTTCTGTGTTTTCTTTAAATACTTTTTGACCTTCGATTTTCTCGTAGCGTTCTTAAGGGAGAAAAAGAAATTTAGAAAAAGCCAAAAAAATAAAGATAAAGATCTCTCTCTACAAAATATATATCTCTCTCCCCCCATGGCCATGAGTAGTCATCTTGAGGCCTCCATGTGCAACTTGAACAAAGGAAAACCCTCGCAACTTGACATAGAGCTCTAGTTGCTATGGCTTTTTTTTTTCCAAAGGAGGCACTCTATGAATGAGGAGGGCTGACCTATATCATATGCGTGAGATCTCCTTTTGAAGCCGTTTTGGATTCACTTTTGCATTGGTAAAGCTAAACTGTTTGTCTTTGTTATGTTGTGAGTTCTCTTTTGGTATTTGAATATCATTGCATCACTACTGGAGGTGGTCATCACGTTCAAATATTCAACTTTATGTTGTTCTAAGTGTTCCGTTGCTATTGGGCATAGCCATCCTCATCCTCTCACTCAGTAGAGCCGAGTACTAAAGTCAACGGTATGATTAACTCTTTGTAAGTATCGAGTTTTGAAGGACATGTGAAGTCGGTAGCTCTCAGTAGTAGCCCATGGTATTTGAGTACATTATTTAGGAAATATCTGGTGATTTAGAAGGCAATATGAGGAGCTCTAACCAAGATACATTGCATATGTTTCAAAAAAACATGACCATGAAGATTGTTTATGGCCATTTGATTCGAGAAATTCTACACTAAAATTCTTGACAACAACACACCAAACCTACAGAGGGTTAGCCACCTTGATCATAAGGTTTCTAGGCTTCTTTGTACTACAAGAGCATGCTTCTTGCGTTTTGGGAGACCACTCCTTTTAATGAAGTCTTTTGGAAGACTTTTTGGGCATGCCCATTATCATCCTCCAAGGTATGACTAAAATCAAAAGGCCCTCAAAGAAGTAATTCATGAGAGATCTTATCAATTATAATCAATTGGAATCCATGGCCATGGACATGGTGCTGACTGGTTACTGTAACTACTATGGTTTAAAATGTCACATCTGGGACACATCCGCTCAGGTAATACAAATATAATGATAGCTTAAGAAAAAATCTGTCATCACATGATAATTCAATTGGTGACAATTCAATTGATGAAAATTTGAATTCTAACTCTTCATTTGATGCAAAACTCTAGGCTTATGATAGTCAAAAGATGGGAGAGTATGCTCAGCAAGATGAAGGTTCTAAGGATGTTCCTATGACCCAAGATGAGGTTCTAAGGATGTTCCTATGACCCAATATGAGAAAGTTTCTTCCTCCCTTTAGGTCTCTTTTAAGCCCAAGAGGAAAGAAATTATGAGGAATTCAGTTTCTATGACTAAGCTAACAACCTACTAAGCCTAGAGCTTCTATGACTAAGCCCAAAAGGAATCCTAGAAAAAGATACATTACATTGCTTCTTTCTATAGGAATCCTAGATCAGTTTCTATGACTAAGCTAACAACCTACTAATCCTAGAGCTTCTATGACTAAGCCCAAAAGGAATCCTAGAAAAAGTTATGTAGTCCTTGACTTGCTTCTTTTTCATTGAAGAGCTAACTTCTCTTTAATGAAAAAGAAGCAAGTCAAGGATTACATAACCTTGTTGAAAAAGAAGAATGGCGGGATTGCTATCAACGTTGAAGAGAATTTGTAGGAGGTCTTGTGCTTCTTCACTGATGTTTTTCCTAGAACTCCCAACTGGGGGGAGGACATTTAGAATCCTGTAGCTTCTATTGCTCTTAAAAGAAATAAAATGATTCCTCATAGCATAGCTGTCATCTGGAACCTACCCTCTCACTATTGGCTAGGGTAAAGAAACCATTAGTAAAATGAAATCCTACAAATCTCCTAGTTTTTATGGGATTCCTAATCAATTCTTCATGAAGCTTAAAGATTTTTTGACTCCTTACACTCTTTTGATTTGGAAAGAGGCAAATAGAAAGGGTGCTCTTCCTATTAAAATCAACACTAGAGTAATCAAGCTTGTGCACAAAAAAGGACTTAAAGATAATTCAAATTATGAGAGATCTATTTCTTTCTTAAAACTCCATATATAGGATTTTCTCCTCTTCCTTGCTAGAAGGCTTAGCCCCATTATGGATCAAAATCATTCTTCCTTAGCAAAAAGGTTTTATTAGGAGGTAGATATATTCTTGATTTTATTATCTCTTTGTGTAAGGTTTTATTAGGAGGTAGATATATTCTTGATTTTATTATCTCTTTGTGTAAGGGTGTGGAGTGTATTAAAAGTTTGAAGCAAAACGTATTCTTCATCTTTAAAGTTGAATTTGATAACATGTATGATAGAATTGAGTAGTATTTCATGCTCTAGTCCTTGTATGATATTGGCGTTGGTTGGAGATTCATTGAGTATGTGAGTATTTTATTTGGTAATGCTCATGCTAGGGTTTCCATGAATGGTATCATATCCAAGCCCTTTAGAGTTGTTAGGTCCATAAGACAAGGCTATCCCCTAGCCCCTTTATTTTTTTCCATAGCTAGTGATGCTCTTGGGTGGCTCATCAAAGATTCTATGAATACTAGTGATATTAAACGTATAAATATCCCTAATGATTCCTACCCCCTTGGATTATAGATGTTTGCTAATGATACCCACATAATTACTAATGTTGATGATAGATCTATTGCTTCCTTCTTGGAGTGCTTGAATATTTTTTGTTTGGCAAGTGGCTCTAGAACTAATAGTGGTTGAGCTTTCAGTTTTAAGTGGTGGGAGTTGAGGTATCCTTTGTGGCTATTGTGTTGGAGTTTGGGGCTCTCATTGGCCAGTGGTGATGATCCTACTAGAAAAGTGATCATGAGGCTCTCTCTCTCTCTCTCTCTCTCTCTCTCTCTCTCTCTCTCTCTCTCTCTCTCTCTCTCTCTCTCTCTCTCTCTCTCTCTCTCTCTCTCTCTCTCTCTCTCTCTCTCTCTCTCTCTCCCCCCTCCCCCTCCCTCCCTCCCTCCCTCCCTCTCTCTCTTTCTCTCTCTCTCCATATATATATATATATATATCTATATATATATATATATATATATATATATATATATATATACACACCCCTCCCTCCCTCTCGCCCCCTCTCTCTCTCTCTCTCTCACCTTCCCTCCCTCCCTCCCTCCCCCTCTCTCTCTCTCATCATTGCCCCTCCCTTTTTCTTTTCCTCTCTGTTTCTCTTCGCCTCTCTTGCTTTTTAGCATGGGAGGGGCTACACCATCCTCGGTGCTCAGTAATGAGGGTGCAGCTTCAAAATTCCAAGGATCTGGTGCACACCTAGTGCTTTTTGGGGTTAACCCCCCTTTCGTCACCCTTCCAAGGGTGGACATTTTGGCAAAACAAGATGAGCTGAAGAAGGTTTAATTTGTCTCATCAATCAAACATTTGGTCCTAAACCTCCTCTAAAATACCTTCGGCAATGGTTTTGGAATGAGTGGTTTTTTCATGACCTTGTTATCAATAAGTGTTAGTTCCTGTCGACTAACCATGTTCTATTAATGTTTGAAAGTAAAATGGACTTCAAAGCTTTGGAAGTCAAAACTTGGAAAATTTAATGCACAACTTTATGTCTATTCAAGTTGTTCCAGAGTTTGCGCCAAATAAGCCCAAGAGTCTACACTCTCCACTCTAGGTTGAGCTCCCTAACCTTCCTTGATTCCTTTATGGATTCATCAGGAAGATTGTGTTGCCCATTGGTTGGCCTAAGGCCTCTAGCGATGACATGGGGGGTTTTAATACCTATGAAAGAGTGATGCACTCATTCAAATGTTAGATGGGACCCGTAGAACTGTGTTGTAAATGAATCTAAATGAGGATCTTCCCTCCAAAATCAAAGTAGTATCAGAATAGTTACTGATGAAAAGGAACCCCAAGAGTAGGAGGTGATCTATAAAAATTTACCAACTACTTCTTGTCACTAGAATATGACGTAGCCGTATATGGGACTACATGATTAATTATTGTCAATTGAGGCAAAAACCATTTATATGAAGAAGAAAGATTATGAAAATGCTCAAATGAGGATCATTAAAGTAAATACTATGGCCCAAGGAAATGGACCTTGTGAGCATGAAGATCTTTCATTGGAATCACAAAAATTCTAAGAAATACAAGTAGCTAAACCTAACTTTGAAAGCTTCACAAAAGTGAGATGTACAAGGAGAAGAAGCCCTAAAGGTAATATTGGGATTAGTCCCTCTTCATCGATCTTCAAACCAAATGTTTTCTGTAATTTGGAAAAGGAGATCAGTCTTTTGAGCCAATTTTTGTCTTCCAATGATAATAAGAAAACATCAGGTGATTTTTCAACCAGCAAGGAAGAAAACCCAGAAGGTACACAAGAAGTAAAGATGACACATTCACCACCATCAAAGAAGATAACACCGATAGCAAAAATTCAATCATCCAATCCATGATTCCCGATTACGTTCCAGATTCGTTGATGAAGAAGGCTTCTCTGAAAGGGAAAATTATATCAGATATCCCTTCGAAGATCCCATTAAGCGGTATACTTTTGTGTGAGGACTCTTCTACTTTGAGAAAAAGAGAAGAAATATAAGAAAAGAGAGACAAGACTGTGTCCACAAAGATCATTGCCATCGAAAATGATAGTCATCTTTTTCAACATCCAAGGGCTTTTCGACCCCTCAAAAGTTATCGTTATTTTTCAACGTCTTTGAGATAAAAGATTCAACCAATACTTCATCTATCTTCAGAGATCAAAATCCGCACTGAAGTCTTGCTAAAGAGACTTAATAGATTATTATCATCTCATGTATTTTTCACCATCTCACACCTGCAGGGTTGCAATGGATCGGCTACTGGCATCAAGCATGTTTGGCATCAGAGGGTTATGGAGACCCTTACGGATCAAAAACATTGATGGATTGTTCCCTCCTTGAAAGGCCTCTTGAAGTTCACCACTGTTCTCGTATCAAGGAATGAGATGGCACAATAGAAACAACTTGGAAAAAATTCTGAGTTTCAATAAAAATTTGGAGTTTCATGTCTCACTTCATACGAAATGCTGATTGATCATATGGATTTTAATGTCTTGGCCCTGTGGCATCCCCTCATTGAGAAATAAAAAAGCAATTCTTATGTGGCGAATCCTCCACTAGGGAATTCAAACTAATGTTAATGCAAGCAAAATTTATGGAGCCTCTCCATGACAAAAGCAATGCCTCAATGGTATAGAAGTCTTGGGACACCTCTTCTTTTTTTGCCTAAGGAGTTTATTAGTTTGACAAGCATTAGGGAGGCTTTTGACTTTACAAAGTCAAATAAATTAAAGACAAGCTTTACTTTGAGAACCGATTGATTGCTCTACTCCCTTGGAATGTGATCGGGGACAAGATCTTTGGAAAATATAGAAAGAAAGATGTGCTACCAACTTTGACAACCCTCTGAAAGAGTGGTCAATTGAAAAATCCTTATGCTTTTTATGGAGAAGAACGTGTAATTGTAAGAAGTCCCCTCCTTTTAGACACCATAGGATATTTGTTTTCTAGAAGAACAAGATTTAAAGAAATTGGACCCCCCAAGAGAGGGATGAAAAGGCTATTAACCTTTTTTGTAACTCTCTCTGAGAAGCTTGTAATTAATTGTAGCTCTACGTTTATGGCTATCTCTCAAGCCTAGATTTCCCACTGCCTTCACACCATCATCTTTGTTTCGCCTTCTAGCTATCTTACCCATGTTTTGTGTCATACGAAGGATCCCATAGGCACTATGCCCCTTTACCTACACAATTGTTCTTTCTATTAATTCATGCAAAGATGACTAGGCCTCTGCCGAACTTTCTCTTTCAAAAGAAGTTGTGGAAACTTGGGTCGTGAAGGCCAGAGAATTGTCATTCCTGTGTTCCAAAATCACTCCTTCCATCAAACGGAAAGAGAGACGCTCTATTGGCATAAGGAGAATGCAAGAAGACCTTTGATGATGAAGTAAACCCTGTGGGAGTGCAGGGGTAAGAGAAACATGACGAGGCATTAACATGCTAGCGACGATCAGCTGAAATAGCGTGTACTTTTCTGTGTGTACCACATCACATTTAAAACCCCTGACATTTAAAGGCCCTGACATCGCACTGCGAACACAGAAGTACAGAGATTATGAGTTCAGACACGGCAACATTTCTGCTCGCTCAAACGGCTCTTTCAAAAAGCTAAACAAATTAAAAGAAAAATATAGCTTATGCAGTTCACATGGAGCGACGTCTTTTTTAAAAAGCATTCAGACTGTTCCGGCGGCTCAAACCTACTTTCTCTATGTATGTTGTTTCTTTTTTAAGATAAAGGAAGTTCAATCTTAGCCTACTCTCCCAAACTTGAATTAAATAAAGGAAAAATGCAAAAGAAGGGGACTAGTGCCCATGGGATCCCCCGAATCCCACATCACAGGGGAAACTTTTACAGAGTGTAGCTGGCTTTACAAGAAAAAGGTTAATCGATCACTCATCACCCTCAAGCGGGGCCCACGTGGGTAAAGTGACTTCTTGATGACTCCTAAAAGAAAGGGGGGGTTTCTTACAATTAGCAATCCTTTTGCCAAGGAGGAACAGTGAGTACTCAATCGACTAGAGTTTCGAGCATTCTGGAGAGTCGCGGAGCGACCACTGGCTTCTCCCAGTAGAGCTGGCTTCCAATTGATATATTTCTTCTATGTATGTTGTTTCCTCTACCTTTGCCATTCACACTAAATTGTGTTCCATGTAAAAATGAAATGATTACCATTAGTCGATTTTGCATTGCAAAGCTTTCTGACCGTACATCTTACATGTTCTGCCTCCATTCATTTTGTTTCAAGGGGGGAGAAGGCAGTACAGAATTTTGTAGACCTGGAATACTGACGAAGTTTTGTAGACGAATGACTAGGTGCTATATGGAATGGTTTTCTGTGCCGCAGCACAATGTGAAGCCACAATAGATTTGTAGACCTGGAATACTGACGAAGTTTTGTAGACGAATGACTAGGTGCTAAATGGAATGGTTTTCTGTGCCGCAGCACAATGTGAAGCCACACTATATCTATTGGCATTGATTGCAAGAGATGGCGATAGACCAACAAAAACGCAAGGCGTCGACTGGACACAACAGACACAATCTAGGCTGAATAATTTCTTTTCTTCTTTTTTTCTCTTTTTTTTTGTTGTATCTCAGTTGTTGATTGCACAATCATCAATCTTCCCTATCACCCCATTTACCACTTGTGTCAATGTCAATGCACCCATTCTATGGTTTCTGTCAACTACTATAGAATGAATAAGATACAGCATAGGATTCCGATAGGTATTGTAGAATGCCTATTCTCTGGATTTTGACAATTGGTTGAATTTCACAACACTATCATGAGATCCTAATCAGCCTTTTGTGCTTAATGGGTTCGAAAAGACTGCCATTGATATTAATGCAAATCGAGGCATTGCTCAGAATAAAGGCAACCATTCTTACAAACTTCGAGCCGAATCCCAAGTCCTTGAGAGATTCCAAAATAAAGTCCCACTCAAATTGTTATAAGCAACAGCGAGTCGTAACAAACGAGAACTATGTCGTAAAAAGAGAACACTCTCGTCAAAAATCAAGCAAATGGCAGCTTATGTTTGAGATTCCTTTATACCAGTATACATATATTACAAAAATGAGGTGAAAACATGTGATTTTTGACATTTTTTGTCATTTTCTCATAAAAAAAGAGCTCAAAATGTAGTCAAAATTTCACTATATAAGGCATTGACATGTCCCAAAATGTATATGATAAGACATTGACATGTCCAAAATCTAAATGATAGGACATTGACATGTCTAAAATCTATATAAAGAATGTAGAACTGAATAATTCTTATACAAAAATAACATTTTCGACATATTTTTAATGGGTGGATATCTGATTGTTAGTCAAAATTGCTAAAAAACATGGTTTCATTAACCAAACTACTTCGAGGCATTTACAAAAGCACTAAAAATGTCTGAGAGCTTCAATGCATCTCACAACTTTGTCGATCTATGTCTACACCCTCATCATCTGATGCACTTGATTCAGTCTCATACTGTTGAGAGCTCTCTTCTTCTTCTTCTATATCCACAAGAGCTCTGTCTTCATCCACGTACATACCAAATTCTGCAGGATCATGCACAACTCTTCTTGTTTGCCTATGATTTCCTGTACCACATACATCTGGAAGCTTTTGTTTTATCATGTTGATGGTTGCTTTCCTCAAGTGACCTGTTTTTGTCAAGGAAAAATCATAAACAAGAATACCTACATCATCCATTTTAAGAGTGGATGTGCTTCGAATATTCTTTTTCTTTTTTGAACCTGTTCGTTTAGTATCACACACCATTTCTAAGTTATATTTACCTGTGAATGCATTACTACTTTTAGTGTAATACCAATGCACCATCAAAGCCTCTATTCTTCTCTGATCAATATCTTTAGTTATCTCTAAAACCTTTGCAATCCAAAATGGTCTGGTAGCCTCATCACCATCAACAAGAACTGCAATAAGTGTTCCAACATTTATCTCTATTAAATTTCCTTGCCATCTTGCTTCTGCCTATTTTGTCATCCTTGGGCCTACATAAATATTTCTTTCTGGTGGATGTATAAAACTTTGAAGTGCATCTGCATTACATGCTTGGGCCACATTCACGGATCTTTGTGTACAAAAATCCCATGTGAATGGAACATCAACTGGCCAGTGACCTACAATTGTATACTGTATAATCTCTTCTTGATGATTGAAAAAGTCCTCCCACCAAGATACATCTTGATCTCCAGCATATTTTTTTGCACGCTCAATATGTCTCTTCTTTTCAATGAGTGCATGCATCCAGCTTTTACTTTGATCAACCACATTTCCACATCTTTCTGTATTGTTTTTATCTTCATATGGTGATTGTTCTGCACCATACACTGTCACAGTAGACAAATTAGGCACCTGCAATAAGAATCTGCATCCCTCTTTAGGCTCCCACCCAAGAGAAGATGAATACTGCTTTGCAAATAAAAGGGTTATTTCATCAACCCTCCTCATCAAGAATACATGGTTGAAACTAATATTGTGCAATGGAGCCAAAACCTTATCACTGTTATCAAGGCCCATTGAGCAAAAGTGCTTAAAGTCATAAATCTGTGTGAGGTGTTGAACTTCTCGTTTTGGAGTATATGCTTCTGAAATCAACTCAGATAAAATCGGAAGAGTAAAAGCATTGTTACGTGCCAACTTCTTAGACAAAGTACTGAACATTTGATCAATGTGATCATGAGTGTGGCCAACCAGAAGGAAATTTACCTTAACCTTCTGAAATACCTGTTTTTCAACAAGCATGCTTAAATATCCAAAGACTGTAGAATTTTTATTCTCTCTTGCAGTATTATCTAGTTGCAAATATAGAGTTGGTGGCAAAAGACCCTTCCATGATTGCAAAACACGATGAATGACAGTAACTGTAAGGTTTGGATCATTATGCACATTCGGATATGTGAAGAAAACCTTGGACATTACAGTTCCATTGTATACCAAAGCACCAACCAAATGCATTTGCACAAGGACTTCATCTCCAATGTCCTTAGGGATGCGATAAAAATGTGGCAAACAAGTTTTTTTTTTATCCATACCATCGATCAACAAACACATATAACGCTCCGGATTTCTGAGTGCTTTACTTCGATGATGAATTGCTTTCTTTCTCTCTAAAGCTTGACTCTCACGATGGTTGTTAAGAAGGTTTTTAAAATTATTCTTTTCCTGTGGTGTTGTAGCCCCTTTTGCCATGTTTTTCAAAGTGGCGCAAACTGAATATTCACCCATTCTAACTTTACGAGGAATAGAAACATTGTTAAACTCTTCCTTCCATAATCGAGTAAAGTGACGATACAACACATACTTCTCATTTCTATTTTCCATGTCTTCTCTATATATTTGAAATACCTCTCGACGAGTAAAGTTATCTGACAAGTGCAACCTTCCAGTTGTAGGCATAACCTCACAATGCAAGCTAAAATAGTTCATCATCCAATTCATTGCATGACGTCCAACAGATCCTTTGGTCCCAACATGGAACGTATCCAAAATGAGATCCCCATTCAAAAGCCCTTGTTGAACCCTATGTATTCTAAAATTTCCCACACCCATTGCAATTTTAAATGCAGCCCTACAACATCGCATCCCTTGACTAAAGAAATATTCAAAACCAACACGTGTTACTGACATGTTATCCTCAATCATTTGCATGCGAGAAACAAGGTATATATCCTGCCTTTCACTATCTAAATGGAGGAATTTTTCTCTTAGGTGCTTTAGTTTCTTCATTCCTAAATTGTACAAACATTTCAAACCACAACAATGCTTCACAATATCCAATGCAATCTGTCTATCTGAAGTAAGAAATTTAAATCTTTTTTGACTTACTTCACGAGGCCTTCTTTTAAATTGTAGATTGAGCTTGCTTTGCTTTTTTGTTGCTCCACATGCACTTGAGTCAGAAGGGAGATCAATGGTTGGATCAGATGGGAGATCAAGAGGTGCATTTGGTTGAGCAGCATTGCACTGTGAATTGGATAACTTAAATGACTCAACAGAAAACATGGAACCATCAGCACGTCCTAAATCATAGGGATCATCACTTCTGTGGAAAGGATCAACTGAGAACAATGAATCCGAAACTGTATCAATATGAGCAAAAGAAGCTGATGCCCAAGCATCCACTGAAAAGATTGAGCTCATCTTCACTGAGTTCACAGAAGACTGAAGATGAATGACCTTTTTAAATAAGTAGAAATCCGAGATCAAGTGAAGATGTCACATCAAATGTCACATCAAGAAGATATGAAATCAAAAGTTTATTAAAGTACATTAAATAACATTAAACATCAAATTACATCAAATAACTTAATTACTCAAATATACACTAATAAGGGAACCAAAGATTTGATTCACTTTTGAAATGAGAAACACAATTGATTTCTAACTAGATATGAGTCATTGAGTCTTAGCATTGTGAGTGAATCAAAATATATCCAAGTTGAGTTCCAACTAGATTATATATTAAAATTGTTTGTAGTAGTGCCATTGAAGACTATACAAGAAGAAATTTTACCTTTGGTACTAAATAAGATTTCAAGGATTAGGTTTCATTGTAGTCTTGGCTATATCTCAAAGAGGTAGATGAAAGTATATTAAAAAATAATTATGTGTAAATGAGGTACTTGGAATGTTTATTCATACATTGATTTTCCATTTCAGCAATGTGTTACAAGATAAATGTGAATATGAATTAAAGTGAGGAGGATAACACTATAAAGATGTCATTAATCTCCCATATTCAACACAACTTAGACTTGAAGTGTAATTTCCATGCAAATGTACATAAATAGTTGCAAGGTTCTTTACTTGAATGTTTATTCATACATTGATTTTCCATTTCAACAATGTGTTACAAGATAAATGTCATTAATCTCCCATATTCAACACAACTTAGACTTGATTTTCTCCCAAGCAAGAGATTCTAAGAAAAAATTTCTACATGAGATTAGACATCCTCATGTACATACCATACTCTTGCCATTGAAGTGTAATTTCCATGCAAATGTATATAAATAGTTGCAATGTTCTATGAATATTTCATTAAAGTGGCTCTGAAACAGCCTATTTGTGTGAGTGGTATTCCCTGGTTAGATTGGTTGACAGATATAGTTAGCAACTGGACTCATTCAGTTAGATCCAGTTAGTCTCTGGTTCAAGTTACCCAATTGCCTATAAATAGCAGAGGAGGAGATCATTCTCATTTTCAAAATCCACGAGCAACAGAGAGCAACAGAGCACAGACAGCTATGGAGCACAGAGCTCAGCATACAAGCAAGGCAACTATGATGGAGAAGAAGAATGTTGGCAAGAGTACCAAGAGGTAGGCAAAATCATACCATAAAAAAAGATTCCTAAAAGATTCCCTTTGTATGTTTGTGTAAAGAGTCTGCTTTCTAGGTTTTTATTTTTCTTAGCTCTAAAAATACAAATCCAATGAGGGTACAGCTCGATGCCTGGCATCGACTTTTAGGTGTAAGTCGATGCCAGGCATCGACTTGAGGCTGCAAGTCGATGCCAGGCATCGACTTGCACGTGCAAGTCGATGCCAGGCATAGACTTGAGGCCTCAGGTCGATGCCTGGCATCGACTTGCACCTGAAAGTCGATGCCAGGCATCGACTTTGTGTGCAAGTCGATGCCAGGCATCGAGTTGCAGGTGCAAATCGATGCCAGGCATCGACTTGAGGCTTCAAGTCGATGCCTGGCATCGACTTGCACCTGCAAGTCGATGCCTGGCATCGACTTGCCTGGCATCGAAGTTTGCCTTAAAGTCGATGCCAGGCATCGACTTTAGGGTGCAAAGTCGATGCCAGGCATCGACTTTTGGGTGGAAGTCGATGCTAGGCATCGACTCTTAGGTTCAAGTCGATGCCAGGCATCGACTTTTAAGTGCAAGTCGATGCCCGGCATCGACTTGCACACAAAGTCGATGCCTGGCATCGACTTCCACTTAAAAGTCGATGCCCGGCATCGACTTGAACCTAAAAGTCGATGCCTGGCATCGACTTGGGCCTTTGAAAACCACATTTACGTATGAGCTGATTATTCCAAGCGCCTTCAGGGATGCGGAGTCCAAGAGTGAGAGGCCCTTCAAGAAATTGAAAGTCACCATGGGCTTTGGTGATCAGCAACGTGACAAAGGCATTGGTCACCAAGCGAAACCAAAGAAACTTATTGTATCCTTATCCTCTGAGAATGCCAGCAACCCGCTAGGAATATCCTCAGGTGGACAGAATAGCATCAAAATTCCTGAGGATGATACAACTATGAAGGATAGGTCGAGGGACGCTGAGGTTTTAAGGACAGATCGTCCACTGCGGGACATGACAAATCTGGAGTGGTGCCTTCAGTATGTTGAAGAGAAGAATGCAGTCCTTCTTGTGTTCGCAGGGGCATATGGGAGAGGAAAGATCACGACAACACAAGGTTTTCAGTATGGCCTTGTGTACAAACTGGATTATGAAGATGAGGATTCTGACAACCTCCTTTTCTTGGTAGAGACATCGAAAGGTTTGAGAAATGTTATATGCAAGATGGATTTCTTGTGCCCAGAGTGCTGTGTTCCAGATCGTCTAGCTGAGATATGCAGGGACTCATTCAATCTTATCAAGGACTTGATGCCATGGATCCAGGGCAACATCATGCCAACACAACAGAAGATGACAACCCCTGTAAAGGCAAGGGGTAAGCAGAGCGTGCAGAAGAAGCTTCAAAAGAAAAAGAAGAGAATTTCAGAAGAGGAGTCTTCTGACTCAAGCTCTAGCTCTCAGGATATAATTGTTGCACCTGGTGGAGAGCTTGCCTCGGGTGTTCTTGGTACTGAGCAGAACAAGATGAGGGAGGATATAGCTAAAAGAAAAATTGTGAAGAAGGGGCAGTTGTTCCACCTGCCAATCAATATCATCCACAGGCCACCAATAGATCCAGTCACAGGGAGGAGGCCCCTTGAGATCAGGGAGCCACACAATTTGCATGTGCAGAATCTTAAGAAGAAAATGAGAATAAATCTTCATGCTACTGTTGTGCCATTCCTTGTCATGGTGGATCCGAATGAGTGCAGCTCTGTGGACGAGTTCAATGAGGGTTTATTTGAGGAGTATACTTATTATGTGATTGGAGGTTCACACTCTGCAGAGGCCCGTAGACAGCTAGTGAAGGAGCACCCTACCACTTTTTTCTTTAGGTATGCAGAGTGTAAGATATATGCTGGTCTTACAACTGAGGAAGCCAAGCTTCTTGCTTGGGATCACAACAATGACAATGACTACAGGCAAAAAATGTCCTCCATAGAGAGAATTCGGTTCTTCCACCATGAATATGAAGATTGTCTTGTTAAGGAAGCTGGAAGAATACATCCCAATCTACGAAAGCAATGCCTTATTGAGGTTGGAATTGCACTGGATGAGAATAGAAAGTCTGATGCCTTGAGGAAATATGATCCATGGTTTCAACTGGCATTCAGATCAGGTGAGATCTGGGATCTACAGGATAAAATTTTCACAATGTGGGAGAACAAGGAGGTCAAGGGCCAGAAGCAACGAAAGTCGAGGCCAGACCCACAGGTTGATCTGAAGGGAAAGGGAAGGAAAGCTGACCTCTCAATTGAAGAGGCTCCCGAGGACATGAAGCTGACACCATGGAGGGCCCTTCAAGGAATCAAGGATGATACATTGATCATATCAACTTTGTCAAGGTTAATCTCCAAGGACTTAAGCCTGGAGGAGATGGTGACTGAGCTCAATAAGTATGTATGTTATTCTCAGATCCTTTTTCCCTCCTCCCATGTTTCTGGTCTAACCTAGTATCTTTTTAATTTCTGTGACTGTAGTCATAAAGTTTACATGAAGATTCAGGAGGTCATGATGAAGAGGCTGGGTTGCTTTTCTTGGACAGAGGTCCAAAGAGACTATCCAACCACATCATCCTACAAAGCTTTATCAGAATATTTCATCCTTTTCCGTGATTGGGTAGGTTCTCTTTCTGAGGTTGTGCCTGGTTTGCCATTAGGTTAGATGCCTTGATTCACCAAACCAATTTAATGCCAGGCTTTTAGTACGAATTCGATGCCTGGCATCGACTTACGGCTAAAGTCGATGCCTGGCATCGACCTGCAGCCAAAAGTCGATGCCTGGCATCGACTTGGGGGCATGAGCCGATGCCCGGCATCGACCTGCAGCATAAGTCGATGCCTGGCATCGACCTCGTGGCATATGTCGATGCCAGGCATCGACTTATGTCCCAAAGTCGATGCCAGGCATCGACTTTCAGTAGAAAGTCGATGCCTGGCATCTACCCCCACATGAAATCGATGCCATTCATCGCTTCCCTATGTTCTGCTTGCTGTATTGAAGAGCTCATTTAGTTTTCTTTCCACTTTTTTTTGCAGAAACCAAAGAAAAGTAAGTCTGCGGAGCTACTAGATGATTGCCCCCCTGCATTCCTGGCTCACATTCAAAGAGCAAGGCATGAGAAATCTAGGCTGAAAGCCAAGGAGATGGATTTTGATGATGAACCTAATCTGAAATGTTTCTCCAATCCCCTAGACCCCCTTAGGCCTGTATATTACAATGTATTCTGTAGTGATGTAAATAATATTTGTTCTGTTGTGCCTAGAAAACATTTCTCCCTTCTCATAGCGGACATACCCTATGGATTTAGGATGTTGGGATCAGTTAATGATGATGAACCCTTCAAACACCCTCAGATTCGGAAGATGGTCACTGATTTTGCAGAGTTGACTATGTCTCCTCTTTGGAGGATAGTAATTTTCCATAGTAGAGACCAGTCCTTCTCTGTTTCAATTGCTCTGAAGGCAACATGTCATGCTGTGGAGTGCCTCACGTGGTAAGTAATCTTCTTTCTATCTCTGTGGCTTTAATGATGCTCTCTGTGACTAATAGTTCTTGTTTGCAGGGTGAAGACAAACGTAAATCACACTCCTTTGCATAGGTTTGTGAGCTCCACTGAATGCATTACAGTTGTCTATTATGATGAAGTAAGCAAAAGGAGAGTCAGGGAGCATTGCAATGAGAATGGGATCTCAAATGTGCTCATGTTCCCAGCCGTTACCAAGCAACTTCGTCATGTAGCTGGGGACATGACATTGGTTAACCCCTATCAGAAGCCACAAAAACTCATAATGAGATTGCTTCAGCTATTCTCCAATGATGATGACTGGGTCCTAGACCTTTTTTCGGGCACAGGTAATTTCAATTTTCACAATTTTCATTAGTCATGGTTGATTGACACCTCTAAGTGGTTTTCTGTTGTTTCAGGAACGACTCTGGCTTGCTCCTTAAAGATGTTCAGGCACTGCATAGCTGTGGAGAAGGATGATGCTCAAGTGAGCTTTATTAGAATGAGAATCAATGGGCTGAATGAATGCCCAGATGAAGACCAAGAGGTTGGAAGGAAGCACATTGCAGACACGGAGAGATTCCAACCGGCTTCAAGGGAGCTTGTTCCCCCACTTGCAGATGAACCGGGGGACATGGCTGACCTTGAAGAGCCAATCTTGGAGCAAGAGAGGCAGGATATGTGTTCTAATGTTCCAGAGGATCCCAATATCCTTGAGCCTGAGGAAAGCTATGATCAGCTTCTATTGTAGATTCATATTACTCTTGTACTTACACAGGAAATGTAAAAACATCATTTTAATATAAATATAATGTCGAGTTCTGCTTCCACTTTGTGTTCAACTTGATTTATCTTGAGCATTTCTCTGATCATGTGTGAATGTTTCTTAGTATAATTTTGTTGATTATTATCTTCTCTTGGGAATGCTTTTGTGAAATGTATTTCATATTCTGTGAATATGGCCATGCATTTAATGAGGATCTTAACCATACAAAGGGGATGATCTTAATTGCCTTGTTAAAATGTTTCGATTTTTGCAACACATGTACTCTAATTTTCGAGTAACTTTTAATCAGCTATAATCTGTGCTTGTTGAGGTTATGGATGTAAGGAAGGAGCTTCCTGAACTCTTACTTGTACCTTAAACACTAATCTATTGTCAAAGATCATGATGTGGGATTCTTGATCGGCTGAACAACTAGTTTTCATGGCAACAAGAATTTTATTATATCTATCTTGACTACTTGGGATATGAGATCAAGGTTCTAGTGACAATATTTACAAGCAAGAACAAGTGATGCTTTCTAGATATTGTAAAATGCTCACTTTATTGCTTGATATAATGGTCTTTAGGTAAAAAGGAAAAGAGAACATGTATTTGTTCTCCTTTGTTGTGACTCAGTGTTAAGCCTTGTGAAATTCGATCTTCAGTAAAACCAAAATTTACTTTGACTCCTTAGCAAACTCTCGATGGTATCTTTTAAATGGACCTTCCTTTGATGAAGCCTTTTTTATCATTTCTTAGTCAGTCACGAAGGTGTTTAGTAATTCAAATAGTGAGGGCCTTGGCAATGGCCTTATATCCTGTTTAAGCCATAGTTATCGGTCTCCAATTTTCTATTTTATTTTTATTCTTCTTGTAGATCAATTTGGTGAGTACTCCATTTCAATAAGTCAGGATAGCCCCAAATCTAAAAGATTGTCTCCACACAAAACTTAAGGGACTAACGAAGGAGTCGATAAAGGCTTTAAAAAAATCATTACTGAGATCCTCGAGACCAAGGCTCTTACCCAAAGGAAGAAAATAGATTGCAGCCTTGATTTCTCCAATGATAAGCGGTTTATCCAAACAATAAACATTGTCAAGTGAGATCTTCTTGCATCTAACCCCCGATATATAATCCTGTACATTTCTTTCTTTGATGAGAAAGAGGAGATGTGATGCGGAGGAGTTTCCTAAAGTGTTGAACAAAGTGGTTGTGATTTTCGTTCACTCTCTTTCATTCCTTTCCATTCTTGTTGATCAAAGTGGCAATGCTTTCCTTAATCTGTTTCTTCTTTATTATTCTACACTTTTTTTTGGTTGTTTTGTCCATTTTGCTTGCCCACCACTATTTGAAGAAGATGAAAAGCTTTTGGCATTGAATTTCTTCTTCTTCTTGTCTCAACCTACTCATTTTGAGGAGGCATTGAATTTCTTCTTCTTCTGTACTGGGTGCTTGGAATACCATTTCTTCGCTTTTGAAAACCAATAAAATGTGATTTGCATGAAAGAACTAGTACTTGATGTGAATTATAACCCGGGGAACCTATCAAGTAAGTATTTTTTACCTCCACTTGGGCCTTTTTTACCTCATCTTTGAGGAGAGGAACCAACAGGGGACTTTACTTCGAAATGGGAAAGGGAAACACCATATGCAACAACATTATCCACTAGGGCCACATTCACCTATACTATTGTTCTTTCTATTAATTCATGCAAAGATGACTAGGCCTCAGCCGAACTTCCCCTTTCAAAAAAAAGTTGTGGAAACTTGGGTCGTGAAGGCCAAAGAATCTTCATTCCTTTGTTCCAAATTCACTCCTTCCATCAAACGGAAAGAGAGACGCTCTATTGGCATAAGGAGAATGCAAGACCTTTGATGATGAAGTAAACCCTGTGGCAGTGTGGGGGTAAGAGAAACATGATGAGACATTAACTGACACGATCCAAAGGACTGAAAAGGTAGGAAATACGTAGACGATAATCTAGTGGGCATGGTTTAGCGGATGTGCTTTGCATGTATTCGTAGCTACATGGCCAGGTTCTAGTCTTACCTAGGGTTGGATGTCTCAGAGTTCTTCAAAATAGATGCCTCTACCTTACGAGGTTGGGTGTGTGTCTTTCCAATTCATTTTACTCTAAAAAAAAAATACATAGACGATACATAACTGTGTCTTTCCAATTCATTTTACTCTCAAAAAAAAAATACATAGGCGATACATAACTGGATCTTGCGACACGGTCACGAGCATCTGGGATGATAAGTCCATCGCGGAGCATGTGAGAAACATAGTGACTATCCGTTTTAGATTTTCATCGCAGTCAACCGTTCTTCTACAATTAAGCGTCCTCTTCATCATTCCTTCTTGTTTCGCCAAAGCCCCTCAAAACAGAAGTTCTGTGTTGGCATGCCATTGCCTTAGTGTACAAGTGGAATCGGGAAGAAGATGCGGAGACAACAAAGCAGGACTACGCACATGCATGGACCTATTGAGGGTGTCGTAGTCAGCTGAAGCGGGAGCTCTCTGTCAGAGGGCCTGCTGAATGATAGCTATTAGCGATTGCTATATTAGAATCTCCGCGTCAATCAACTTTGTCGTGGTGTATGCTGAAATAGGGTGTACTTTTTTTTTTTTAATGGAGGTTCAGTCGAGGTCTACTCCTCCAAGCGTTAACTTTGAAATTGCAACTGTACAAGGAAGAGCATAGTGCCCATGGGACCTCTTTATCCTACAAAAACAGGGGTTTTACATAGTTGGGTTAGATTGCGGTCACAACTACCACGGGGCAGGACAAACTGTGGCACATCAGCCACAACATACAACTTTCCATGATAACATGTCCCTTACATGTTGCCAATGAAGATTGAATTCAGACCGCTTGATTAGATGGTTGGGCCTTTCGCCTCCCTAAATAGAGTGTACCTTTCTTATGTGTGTACCACATCACATTTAAAACCCTTGACATGGCACTGCGAACACAACAGCACAGAGAGATGGTGAGTTCAGACACAGCAACATTTCTCCTCGCTCACTCTCACTCGGGAGTCGGAGGTATATGTTATGCAGTTCACATGGAGCTAAGACTCTTTCAAAGAGCTAAAAAAAATTAAAAGAAAAATATATGTTATGCAGTTCGCATGGAGCGACCGTTTTTTCAAAAAGCTAAAAAAAACAAAAGAAAAATATATGGGTGCATTCAGACTGTGCCGGCAGCCCAAAGCTATTTTCTCTATGTATGCTCTTTCCTCCACCTTCCCCATTCACACTAAACCGAGTTCCATGTAAAAATGAAATGATTATAATCCATGGATTTTGCATTGCAAAGCTTTCTGACCGTAGATCTCACATGTTGTGCCTCCATTCATTTTGTTTCAAGGGGGGAAGGCAATATAGAATTTTGTGAACCTGAAATACTGAGGAAGTTTTGTAGACGAATGACTAGGTGCTATATGGACTGGTTCTTTGTGCTGCAGCACAATGTGAAGCCACACTATTGGCATTGATTGCAAGAGATGGCGATAGACCAACAAAATATGCATGGCGACAAGCTAAAGTGGACGCAACAGACACAATCTAGGCCGAATAATTTCTTTTCTTTTTTTTTATGTTGTATCTCAGTTATTGATTGCACAATCATCAATCTTCCCTATCACCCCCCATTCACCACTTGTGTCGATGTCAATGCGCTCATTCTATGGTTTCTGTCAACTACCATAGAATGAACAAGATACAACATAGGATTCCGACAGGTATTGTAGAATGCCTATTCTATGGTTTTCGACAATTGGTTGAATTCCACAACACTCTTGTGAGATCCTAATCAACCTTTTGTGCTTAATGCGTTCGGAAAGACTGCCATTGACATTAACACAAATCGAGGCATTGCTCAGAATAGAGGCAACCATTCTTACAAACTTCGAGCCGAATCCCAAGTCCTTGAGAGATTCCAAAATAAAGTCCCACTCAAAATTGTCATAAGCCTTGTCGAAGTCGATCTTGAGTAAAACTAAAATTTATTGTGACTCCTTAGCAAACTCTCGATGGTATCTTTTAAATGAACCTTCCTTTGATGAAGCTTTTTTGGTCATTTCTTAGTCAGTCATGACCTTCCTTTGATGAAGCTTTTTTGGTCATTTCTTAGTCAGTCATGAAGGTGTTTAGTAATTCAGATAGCGAGGGCCTTGGCAATGGCCTTATATCCTGTTTAAGCCATAGTTATCGGTCTCCAATTTTCTATTCTATTTTTATTGTTCTTCTTGTAGATCATCAATTTGGTGAGTACTCCTTCATTTAAATAAGCCAGGAGAGCCCAAACCTAAAAGATTATCTCCACACAAAACTTAAGGGACTAACGAAGGGGTCGATAAAGGCTTTAAAAAATCATTAGTGAGATCCTCGAGACCAGGGCTCTTACCCAAAGGAAGAGAATCGATTGCAGCCTTCATTTCTCCAATGAAATGCGACTTATCCAAACAATAAACATTGTCAAGTGAGATCTTCTTGGATCTAACCCCCGATATATAATCCGTACATTTATTTCTTTGATGATGAGAAAGAGGAGATGTGGTGCCGAGGAGATTCGTAAAGTGTTGAACAAAGTGGTTGTGATTTCGTTCTCTCCCTTACATATCTTTCCATTCTTGTTGATCAAAGTGGCAATGCTTTCCTTAATCTGCTTCTTCTTTATTATTCTACACTTTTTTTTTTGTTGTTTTGCCCATTTTGCTTGCCCACCACTATTTGAAGAAGATGAAAAGCTTCTGGCATTGAATTTCTTCTTCTTCTTGTCTCAACCTACTCATTTTGAAGAGGCATTGAATTTCTTCTTCTTGTCTCAACCTAATCATTTTGAGGAGACTGTTTCGAAGATGTGGCTTTGTTTCATTAACTTCCTCTTCAAGTCTTGAGAGCCGTCTATAGAGCCTTTCTCTTCTTTCATTCTTTATCCTCTTGGTCTCAATTTTGGCAATACATAGAATACCTTGGCTAGCCTTCCGTGCACTAATCCAGCACTTCGTCAGTGAGGTATCGTCTTGGAAAGCTTGAGACAATATGTGAGAGATTTCTTTGTAGAGATAGAAGGGAAGGTTTTGCAGTTCAACCCAAAGGGAGCATTTGGACGTCGTGGTTTTCATTCCGATAAAGTCTAAGAACCACTTGAAAAGGCACGTAGTGGTCCATTGGATTTACCATGTGCTTGTACTGGTACTTGGAATACCATTTCTTCGCTTTTGAAAACCAATAAAATGTGATTTGCATGAAAGAACTAGCACTTGATGCGAATCATAACCCTCGGGAACCTACCAAGTAATTTTTTTTTAGCTCCACTTGAGCATTTTTACCTCAACTTTGAGGAGAGAAACCAAGAGGGGACTTTACTCCGAAAAGGGAAAGGGAAACACCCTATGCAACAACATTATCCACTAGGGGCAAAGTGCTTTTGATGAGCGTAATAGCACCCATGGGGAGCGAAAGGATGGGGTGAGGGAAAACAGGACAGGGGAGAGAGAGGGAGAAAGAGAGGGGGAGAATGAGAGAGAGAGAAGAGGGAGGGAAGAAAGAAGGTAGAACAAGAGAGAGAGGGAGAGAGAAAAAAAAAACTGGAGAATGAGAGAGAGAGAAGAGGGAGGGAAGAAAGAAGGTAGAACAAGAGAGAGAGGGAGAGAGAAAAAAAAAAACTAGGAAACCCCAAGATCCCTAGGAAACCCAAAAGGTGAAACCCAAAAGTTCGAGCACCAAAAAAAACCCTAGGAGTGATGCAAAGGGACAAGTAGAGGCCAAAACCCTAAAAGCAACCATAGAGAACTACAATCAAAAACAAAAAACAAAGAGCCCTTAGAATAACCCTAGAGCACCCACGAGGACCAGGGCCCTGACAACTACAAGAAGCCAACCAAAAAAACCCATATCCCTAGAGTCACCCAAGGCCAAACAAACAAATCACAACCTACAAGGGAATGGCCAACTGCCCTCTATCGACAATCCCAATCCTAACACCTGATAGCCCTAGTGCAAACAATGGCTCCACCATTAATCAAAGGCACTACAAGTAGCCAATTGGAGACCCCTAGCTATTTCACTCAGAAAACCTATGACCAAGCCCAATACTAGCCCCAGCAACCCAACCATGCCCAAACCCAAGTCACGAGTCTTTGAAAGCACAACAAAGACCCAACCAACAAGCCTCAAAGGCCCAAGACACGACTTGACTTCATGAAAATGAAGGTCCAAATCCAAGCCCCAAATGCCCTAGCCACAACAACAATGGCCCTATGCAAGGGCAATCGGCACTTGGGAAATCCTAGAAGCACATCAACAAACCCATCACTACAAGCCTCTAACTCAAGTCCAAAGGCCACGAACTCCACCTGAGAACCATGAAACCAAACAACTCTCAGCTGATTCTTGCTGCCCTCAACCAATGGCCCACGATCAACGACCGATTGCTTTGAAGCTCACGATGCCTCCGATTGCAATGAAAGACAAAACAAAGCTCACGAAAAACTAGGCCTAACTCGATGGTCAAATGGCAACGAAAAAAGGGGGGGAACACGTGCAAACATAGAAGTTACAAGTTACGATTGCCCAAAGGTTGCTTGAAAGAGAACATGGGAAATTTGGCAAATATCCGAGGCACGGAACTCTAAAGTGCATGCCACGACAAGCACCAATGCCCCAACTCTCGCAACACACAAGCCTGGAGAGAAACACACAAGAAGCTCCGAGAGATCTTTGCCGGCATCCATAACAAAAGGCAATCCTGACATGAGCACGCAACTATCTACAGTGTACACCCCTCCATGCTCCGACGGTGATTCGCGCCTCCTCGGACAGCCCTATGCATCTTTTGTGCAAGAACCTTGGTCATCCTTGCTCTCAAGATTTTGAAAAGATTGGCGAAATCGGTCTTTGCAAGGATCGAGCCGGAGGACTGCTAGGGTCCGCGCTCTGCTAGGGTTCGCGCTCGGCAGGGTTCGCGCTCGGCAGCCACCCCGGACTCTCCTGCTCTGCAAGGGTGCGCGGCCATTATGTGGGCGATGGTGGACTCCTAGGGGCTTGTGTGGCTGACCCCCTCTCGTGATCTCTGGTCTCAGCATTCATGTCCCTCCATGAAGCCCTCCGGAACAGGTATGGACTTGGCAACTCCTCGACGATGGAGCAACCTCTTCGGGAAGATGCTCAAGTAGCTGACAACATCCCTAACTCTCCACGAAAGACTTTTGCTGAGATGGCCTCAGTTCAACCATCGAATCTCGGCCTGCTGTGGATGGTTTAGCCAGGTAAGGCCTGTAACCCCCCTTTAAAGTCGACGGACAAAGGCAAGGCAAAGGTCGACGAAGGTATTGACAATGTTCATGAGATCAGCCTAGACATTGAATTAGTGGATAGGGACGACGACACTCTCATCATTGAGAGGAATGCCCTAGACAGATGGCAAGCGCAGTTGGGTGAACAAGTAGTTATAGGTTTGTGTCATGGACCTCGTCCAGCTTTAGACGTGTTAAGGAGTTGGGTAAAACAACAATGGGAAGTTAAAGGTATCATAGTCAAGCACATTCAATATCTTCCTAATAATTATTTCTTGTTCTACTTTGTGGATCCTGAGAGTGCCTTCAAGGTTGTCAGTGAGGGGCAATGGCTTATTAAGTTCACGCCAATCTCAGTGTTTAAGTGGTATTTAGGTTCAACCCTAGAGGACCTAAGCCCACCAAGGTTCCTATTTGGGTGGAACTTCCAGACTTTCCAGTCGATTTTTACCCCTGGCTAGACAATCTCTGTAGTCTCCTTGGGAGAGTGCTAGGGCAGAGGAATAAAGGTATCATTAATCCCAAATGGGACCCCCAGGTTCTCATTGAGATAGATACCTCCAAGCCCATTAAGACCTCCCTTGTTATTAAAGACTCAGACGGCAAGAAACTGCATGATCAAAAAGTTACCTACCGTAACTTACCTAATGCCTGTTTCAACTGTTATAAACAATGCCATCTGATTAAAGACTGTCCTCTGCTCCAAAAATCTGAAAGTTCCCCTAAGGACTACAAACCCACTAATGTTGTCCGTAGTATGCCTAATAATATGCAAAAAGTTCCCTCCAAGTCGCAAAAAAAGAGAAACCCCAAGACTTCCAACATGTTTGACGTGCTACTAGAAGAAGTAGCAAATCCGTTCTCATCGGACAGCGGTGGTGTTATGGCAGAAAAAGTGAGCGAGACTCCCAATGTGCTTCAAGATAATAGGCATCCTCAAGAGAATGTCGAAATTGTCCAAAGCTCCCTAGTCCAGAAGGACAAAGATGGATGGACACAAGTTGCCTACAAAAAAAAAACCCCAAAAACCTCTCCCCTCAAGCAGTAGGCCCTCCAATCTTGCTACCCACAATCTGGATCTAGAGACCTTTGCCCAGGATCTTTACAAGACTGATCAAGTTGTGCTTTCCAAATTCTCCTCTCAAGCTTTTAATCAGGAAGACACTCATATGGTCAACACAGATGACATGGAAATAGGCAATGCCAACCCTAAAAGAAAAGACCCCTTAAGAGAATCTGTCTCTTTGATTAAACCCCCTAAAAATAGCAGGTATGAAGATGCATAATCACATGGTTGATCGGTACGTTCATCGTGATAGTATAACCCTGGTGAATACCAGTGCCTGGTCTTTTTTGCCCGTCATTTATAATTGTGTTAAGAATGACTGGTGGATCCCTGCCCTTGTTCATTTCTGTGAAAAGGTCCATAATTTCATATTGCATGTAATCTACCCTAGCAAGGGGCACATATGGGCTTGCTGGTTTGAAGTTTACCTGTCTTATTATCACTTTTTGTCCAGTTGCCTGGGGCTTGTGTTTAACCACAAGGGATTTACTTATGCTCCTTTTGTCTCCTTTAAGACAGGTAACAAGGAAGTTTGCTATAACCCCACCTGTGATGCCATGATGGGCAATAACGATTACACTTTGGCCGGTCTCTATAGTGAGGTGAACACACATTCTCTCTCTAGTATTGCTAGTAAGCTATCAACTAACTACATTAAGAGAAGCTACCCCAACCACTCTGTTCAGCATGAAGGGTGTGTTAAACCTAAGAAGATAAGCTCTTCAGGTTTAGCTAACAGTTGTAGTAAGTGTCCTTTTCTTTGTGTTTGCAGTACCATGATGTGTATTATTGTGTTGTTCTTGCCCAACTACCTTTTTTGTCATGCCAAGAATATCTGGTGGATCTATGTCTATGTTCATTTCAGTAAAGGTAGCCTTAACCTCAGTATACACTGGTGGTTAGAAATCAGTTTTCTTTTCCCCAACAGGTATTATCCTAGCAAGTGTCAGTGGCTGGGAAGCCCTTTCAGGTGTACTGGAGGGGTCAGCCAGTAGTGGATAGAAATGAAGGTGCATTACTGTCACTTGGCTTCTAGTTGGCCAGAGTTTTTCAGCCTTTGTCTTCCCTCTGGTTCCTTGTTTTTTTTTAAGGCAGGGAACAGTGGTGGTTCCTTGTACCTCACCTGGTGTGAATTGTGGAACACTACCTTTGGTTCTTTCACTGGCTACTGGAGTAGAGAAAAGCTGCAACCCTCTGCTTGTGTGAAGTGGTGTAGTAAGTGTTCTTTCCTCAATAGTAGGTGGCAGTGTTTGCTTGGTTTTGAAAACATCCACCTTTTCTATAATAAGGCAGGTATCTACACTTGGAGATCTCACCCCAACCACAGGGTGTTGCTTGGAGTGAATGCTAAACCTAAGAAGGAAAACTCCTCTGGGATAGCCACCAGTTGTAGGTGCCAGTTCCCTAGTTGGCAATGGTGGTTAGTTGGCTGCTTCCTTTACCTATACAGGTGTGAGTGGTTGGGAGGCCTGTACAAGAGTGCTGGTGGTGCCAACCATCTGTGTTATTGCTGGCTTGAAGGGAATATGCTTAATTGTCACATGGCTTTTAGGTGGACAGTTTTAAATAACTTTTTTTTCTCTCTGGCTCCTTGTATATTGGATAGGACAGGTATCACAGAAGTTTATTCTTACCTAATCTGGTGTGCCAAGTGGGGCATTGCAGTCTGCTTTCCCTCGGGATACTGGATAAAAGAAAAGGTTCAACCCTTCTCCTGTATGAGGAGGTAGATTTTGTTGGGTCTTGAGAACATCCACTATATCTCTATTAAGTCTGCCAGCCTCATTAACAGTTCTTACCCCTACCACATGGTGTTGTTTGGTGTGAATGCTAAACCTAAGAAGAAAAGCTCCCCTGGGATAGCTATCAAATGTAGTAAGTGCAATGTGTCGGGTGTGAGTACTTTTGTGTTGTTGGTGCCCATCTTTCTTCTTCATGTTAAGTTGTACTGGTTGATCTCTGTCTATATTCTTACCTGTGACTGGTTCCTTATTTTGCAAGGGTGGTTAGATGTCTGTGTCCTGCACCTTGACAGGTTCCAGAGGCTGGATGTCCCTTACAGGAGTGCTAGGGATGCCAGTCAACTTGGTGTCTGCTCGCTTGGTTGGATGTTGCAATATTGTCGCATTTTTTTTCCTCTTGCTCACTGTGTCCTATTTCAGAAAGGTTTCTATTTCTAGGGATGGTATACTGCTGTCTGCTCTCTGCCTGGCTAGTGGCCAAAGAAGAATATGCAACCCTCTCTCTGTAAGTATGTTTGCAATAAATTCTCTCTCTTATACAGCAGGTGGCATAGGTGGCTGGGTCTTGAGAACTTCATCAATGTCTCTTCAAGGCTGTTTGCTGAGCCTAACAAAAATATCCTCATGTGTCAGTGGATGGGTGACCCTTGCAATTCTGTGTTGAAGCCTGATGTGAAGTCTATTCCCCATTTTCTGAGTGTTGGCTCTGCCCATCATCCTGGTATAAACATGCACTTTGTTCTCTGCTACTATTGGATCAAGTGGGGTAACTTGTTCTCCTTCTTGTCTGCTTGGGACGATAAACTGTGCATGCAATGCTCTTGGTATGTCTTCCTGTATGCCCACAGGTGGTGTGTCCTGGGAAGTACTTCTTGCTGCTCTGTGCCTGGAAGTAGGTGCTCTCTCCACAGTAGCAGGTGGCAAAGATGGTTGTTCTTTATTTTGCTGCCTGATGAAATTAAGAAATTAGTTCATCCTGGGGTTGCTTCCATAAAAGCTGGAGTCTATGTGTTGCATTGTCTTTTGAGTACCAGGCTGACTGCTATGTTTATTAAGCTGTTCTCCTTGTGCTAGTTGTTGGGGGGCAACTTCATAGATGTGGGGAAGTCCAGACCTTGTACTGCTAACCGGTACCATAAGCGGGAGTTTTGGTCCAATGAACAGGTCTCCAGTAAGTCCTATTTGAAGTCTGCTCCCTTTTATGAGTGATGGTTCTGTCAATTGTCCTGGTAAACACTTGTACTTTGATTCTGGCTACTTCTGGGGTAATATTCTCTTGAGCTTGTCTGATTGGAATACTGGAATTGGCATGCAGTCCATTTTGTGTCTCTTTGTGTATAAGTGGCAACTCACATCGATTTTACCTAATCCTCCTCCTGTTGTGTGGGTGCTGCAGCAAAGTAGTAAAAACAGTCCTGTTGTCATAGACTGGTGGTATAAAATAACTGGTCTCTCCTCCATGAGTTGGGTTATCTCTTTGGTTGTCCAGCAGGTTTTCTATCCCTCTTTATGGACTTAATCAATATCTTATCTTTTAATGTTAAAGGCATAACTAATCCTGTCAGAGCCAAGGTGGTCAACCGTTGGCTGTTGGAGTCCTCTCATCATCCTGACTTTATTTGTTTACAAGAGCTTAATATTGGTGGTCTTGACCTGCTAACTAATCTTCAAGTCTTGTCCAGTAAGCATTCTTGGTTCATTACCAATCATACCGGTGGTAAAGGTGGATCTGCTATTGGTATCTCTTCTAACTTGCATCATCTTGTGGAAAAAGTCATTAAGAGTGATTCTAATCAGTGGGTTGCTCTAAAATGTGCTCATCCCCTTAACTTCACTATTGCCAGCATTTATGCATCTAACAATTCTATTGTCAGATCTTCCTGCTGGGAAGAGCTGGTCGGGCTCTCTGATGATGTTATTCTTACTGGAGACTTTAACATGGTGTTGAACAGTGATGATAGAAATGGCAACCGGGACAACATCTTGCAGGGGAGAGAAAGACAGAGTTGGTATCATCTGTCCAACACTCTCAATCTTCTTGATTGCTCTTCTTCCTCTGGGCACACTTGGAGTAACAGAAATGCTACTAACTTTCTGTCTGCTAGATTAGATAGCGTTTATATGAACATCTCTAGGTTTCAAGATCTTTGGCATTGTAAGTGTTTGCTCGATCTCTCCATGCAGGTGTCGGATCACACCCCTTTGGTTACTAAGCTGTTTGCTAATTGTCCTGAGTACAAGGCTGGCTGGCCTCACCTGGATCCCTCCCTGCTCAAAATCCCCTGTGTTAAAGAAGAGACCATTAATATCTTTAAAGCTCACTTTGCGTGTCAGGTGTCCCCTTCTACTGCCTGGGAGAACGCTATCAAGGAAATCCAAAAGCTCTTCACCATTTACAAAGCGAAGGCCAAAGAGTTGAGGCTAAAAAGAAGGATGATGATAGTTCAAGAGATAGAAACTCTTAAGAGCTCTCAAAATGGGAGCAATGACTATTGTCAGAGGGTCCTCGAGCTTCAGAATAGGTTAAGACTGGAAGACTACCTCCTTGCCAGTGGTGCCCTTGCCACATCGAGAGAATTTTGGGCAGGTAAGTTGGACAAACCGAATAAGCACATGTTTGATATGTTAAAAAAGAAAAAGGCTAGGGATTTTGTTCCTTTGTTGAAAACGTCCACTGGGGATTATGCTACTTGTACCTCTGATAATTTGCAGGAGGTTGTTTGCTTCTTTATGAATGTTTTCTCCGTGCCTCCCAAGAGAGGGGAGGACATCCAACGTGTTAGAGCCACGGTAGCCCTAAAGAGAAAGAAAATGATACCTCCTTCTTTGGCTGCTATCTTGGACATGCCCCTCTCTGCTGGCGGGGTCAAAGAAACCATTTATAAATTGAAGCATGGCAAGTCGCCTGGGTATGATGGTATTCCTAATGAATTCTTTCAGGATTTGGTTGACTTTTTGGTGCCCATCATTCTCTTGATCTGGCAGGAAGCCATTAGGAGAGATACTCTTTCTTTCTTCGTTAATTCTGGAGTCATTAAGTTGATTCACAAAAAGGGACCCAAGGACGACCTCAATAACTGGCGTCCTATCTCTTGTCTGACTTCGCTTTACAAAATCTATGCATCCACGCTTGCCCGTAGGCTTAGCTCTATCATGAATGATATCATTCTCCCGGAGCAAAAAGGGTTCATCAAAGGTAGATTCATTCTTGATGCAATCATTTCTATTTGGGAAGGTATGAACTATGCCGAAGAGGCTAATTTAGCCACCTTCTTCTTTAAGGTTGACTTTGACAAAGCCTATGATAGGGTTGATTGGGATTTTATTCTCCAGTCTCTACATGATGTTGGATTAGGAAAAAAGTTTATCAAGTTCACTAGTCTTCTTTTTGGAAATGCTAACTCTAGGGTTGCTATCAATGGCCAAATTTCTGATCCCTTCAGGCTTCACAGGTCTATTCGTCAAGGCTGCCCCCTTGCTCCTCTTCTTTTTGCCATCTGCAACGATGCCCTTGGGTGGTTGGTTAGAGATTGCATGACCCAAGGGACCATTAGAGGCATCCAAATCCCTAACACAAGTATGCAACTCGAGCTTCAAATGTTTGCCGATGATACCAATATGATAACCATTGCTGATGACGCTTCAGCCAATTCTTTCCTTTCTTGTTTGCCTACTTTCTGTTTGGCTAGTGGATCCACTGTTAATCATAAAAAAACTGGTTTTTTTTCTTCTAACTCTGCTGTTCCGGGATCGGTGACTAGTCATGGTTGTTCTATCATAAGAAAGGGTGAAGTCTTTCGGCTTTTGGGCATTCCTATGGGTTTTGGTATTTCCTTTGAGCAGAGGTGGAATTGGGTTCTATCTAAATTTAGAGATAAAATAACTAAATGGCTGTCCTTTCAACAAAATCTTGCTCACAGGGCTTTTGTTTTGAAGCACTATATTCTGCCCACCATCACTTATTTCCTTGCTTGTTGGATGCCTAGAAAAAAGCATTTGTCGCAGGTCATTGCCTTGTCTAGGCGGTTCCTTTGGGGTGGCTCACAGGACTCCATCAAAGTGCCCAAAGTTGCGTGGAAGGTATGTTGTATGCAGAAAGAAGAGGGTGGGCTTGGTATCATCTGCCCATCCAAGATGGCTACTCAGTTGGCGGCTAAGTGGACTGCGAGAGCGTCTACGAGTAATGACTTATGGGCTTGTCTTGTGAAAAGGAATATTAATAAATTTTACATTGTTGGTTTCAAAAGCTGGAATAACTTTGATTTGTGGGATATCCTCTCTTCCCCTTATATATTCTCTCCCTATGGTAGCAAGTTGGTGTGTTCCTTCTGGAGGGCATGGATGAAAGTTAAAAGTATGTACAGAATTCCTTTTGGTTTTGCTACTAACTCATCTTTTCAGGTGCAGCAGTCTGCTTTGATTGGTTGGAAGGAGGTCCCCCCCAACTACCAGTTATCCATTAGAATGAATAAGTGTAGAAAAGCTGGCTTCTCCAAATGGATGGACTTTCTCATTAGGAATCAGGTAATCACTGAAGAATCCATTTTTGCTACTGACGGCCTTTCTTTTGCTTGTAAACAGGTTTTGAAGAACAAAAGGGAGGAGCTGCTGGATATCTTGGCCGGGTGTTCTTCTGCTAGACTTTTGAGTATTGGTGCTGTTGCAGCTGACATGTACAGATACTTCAAAAGTAACTCTTTTACTCCCATCTCCAAGATCACGCCTAAGCTGAATAGGTATTGGAAAGTGCAATGGTCCCCATCTCAGTGGAAATTCAGATTCTTATGTATTTGGGTGTTTCCCCCCTCCGTCAAGCAGTCTTGTCTTCAGTGGCTCATTGTGCACAAGGGGCTTTGGACGGGAGAGAGAGCTAGCAAGATTAATATTGAATTTGGTAAATGTTCCCATTGTGGTCAATTTGAAGATATGGCGCATCTGTTTATCAACTGTCTTCAGGCTCAAAAATTTTGGTCAACGATTAATCTATACTGTTTGAGCAATGGCCTCCCTCAGCTTGGCTACAAAGAAATTCTCTTGGGAGTGTGTTTTAAGATGGATATGCTTCTTTGGCACTTGATTAGAAACCACATATTGTGGTCGATCTGGAAGAATAGATGCTCCCATGTCTTTTCCAACAAACCCAAAGACTTCAGATTTTTTTGTAACAATTGCATTCAAAAAATTATGTACTTATGTAATTCGTCTGTGACCGATGCTACTGACAGAGAGACAAGCACTCATGATGTCCTAAGGAAGAACAACTATAGGAAATGGAAAAATCTCCTTCTTAAATTGTATTCCAGGAAAAGAAGTCAAATGTGTGCCCTTCTTACTGCTTTGTTGTAACCTGGCCTTTGGCCAATGACCTTTACTGGGGGTGATGATCTTCATTCTACCCCTCTGTATTTTACCTTTTTAATATTAATCTTTCTTGTTCTGTCGAAAAAAAAAAATTGAAAAGAATTTTTTTTTTTCACACTAGGTTCACATAGAGTGAAAGCCATCATCAGTTAAGCCAAGTTATCCCCCTTGGAACAAAAGTGAAAGCCATCATCAATTAAGCCGGGTTACCCCCCTTGGAACAAAAGTGGGCCCTCGATTTTGTGCCCGACAACTCTAGACCCCTTCGGTACCCTCTCTGGGTCAAGCTCTCCAATCTCCCTTACTTCCTGTATGGCTTTTGTGGGATATTGTCTCTCCAATTGGCAAGCCATTGGCCTCGCGCAGAGGTGTTGGGGGTTTCATATATGAGGGCACAAAACATGCGTTTAATGCTCCTTGGCATCCTCAAATGTGTGTGGAAGCAGACCTCAGCAGGCCTCTCCGCTCGAAAATTATTGTCGACTTGAGTGAGGGGGAATCTTGGGTTCAAGAGATCACTTTTAAAAATCTACCCAATGCCTGCTTTCAATGTGGTCAACAAAGCCATAGAATTAAAGATTGCCCCCAGAAGCAGAAGTATAAGCTAGAAACAGCTAGCAAAGCCCAAACACTCAAAGGGAAGCAGGTCAGACCAACCATTGAAGAGAAAGACAAGGATGAACAAATCCCAAGAACCGACTTGGAAGGATTTACAAAGATTAGAAGAAGAAGGAACGCTAGCCCTAGGAGAAGCTCAAGCCCACCCGCGCTCCAGAAAAGTCACTCAATAACTTATACTGCAACCTCAAAAAGGAGGTTAACGAGCTTGATTATCCGGGAGGGATCCGAGACTTTGCGGGCACAAGTAACTTACCCTTGGAGTGCCGCCCCTCTAATGAGGTCAATCAAGAGGACTACACAACTAGCAAAGAAGACGGTTTCACCACAAGTAATGAGGAGAATATGGACAGTGAAAGTTCCATCATTGGAACAACAATACCAGAATCGGCCCCTCCATCTCCCCCACAGGAGGCTTCCCGCAAGGGGAAACAGTTGGCAGGTATGCCTTGGAAAAGCCCCCTTAAATCGAAGGCGCATGGTCGAGACCATCCCTCCTCAAGAAAGAAAGAAGACTCCAAAAGGAAAAAAGAGAAGTCCCACCCTCGGAATGAGGGAACTGCAAGAATTGATCATCACTTCACTAAACACAAGGGGGCTAACTGACCCCACAAGAGCCGCCATTATTGGTCAATGGCTCCACGACATAAGCTTAAACCCAGATTTCATTTGTCTTCAAGAGATTAAAATTGAAGGAGAAAACCTTCAAAAAAGACTTAAGGACGTCTCTTAGTGCCATGCGCGGTTTTCCACAACCCATCAGCGTGGTTCTGGTGGAACTGCCATTGGTATCAATCAATTTTGGGCTAATAAGCTTGACCACACTAGTGAAGACAGAAACCATAGGTGGATGGCAGTTCAATTCAGCACCCCCTTTAGATTCTCCCTTATCTCTATGTATGCTCCAAACGAGGATGCTGCGAGGATCGAGACGTGGTCCTCCTTGGACTTGCTTTCTCATAATGTCATGATTTGTGGTGACTTCAATATGGTGGAGGACCCCTCTAATAGGTGGAACAACAAGGGCCGCATCATTGATGGCCAGGAGAAAGATACATGGGACCAAACCAAACTATACTTGGATCTGGTCGAAGTCAAGGACCCGAACAGTTTTTCTTGGTCCAATCTCCAATTGGATGAGGACTTGAGGAAAGCAAGACTCGATAGAAGCTACATTTCACAGAATCTCGTCCATCAATGGGGTCCTCCCACCCTAATGCAACGTATCAACCTCACCATCTCAGATCATTACCCAATGGTGCTCACCTTCCCCCCTCTATCCAAAAGTCGCAAGGCACCTTGGTTTCACGCCAGTCCGTTTGTCTTCTCACTCCCCTCTATCCATCAAGAAATCATGAATGCTTGGTTGGAGGCCTTCTTCGTCTGCACCTCTCCAACCAAGTGTTGGAGAAACTCAATAAAAAAGTCTCATCAGATCTTGATTAGGACCACGAAAGGTCTCAAAACCATCCGCCGAAGACGTAGAGAAAACCTATACTACTGGCTCCGGAGACTTGAAGAAGAAGTTAATAAAGGGAAGATTCAATCTCAGAAGGACTCCAAAATATCAGAGGAAGATTAAGATATGAGGAGGAGATCAAAAGGAAAAATCTTCAAATTTATTTTAAGGAATGGTGGGCTGGTAAGGTAGATAGACCTTCCAAAGAAATGTGCAATATTCTTAGAAGAAAACAAATTAGAGACGAGATCCCGCTACTACTTGACAAGAACGGGGTGGATTGTAAGACAGAGGAAGAGAACATTGGCATTATAGAAGCATACTTCACGAGTCTCTTGGGTGGTGCTTGTCCCCTCTCCCCCCATAGGCGGGATTGCATGGCCACCATTTCTCTGACTTCCTCACACAGAATCCCATGCAACTTGAGTGCTTTGCTTGATGCCACCATTTTTGAACAAGAGATCATTGAAGTTATTGAATCGCTTCCGAATGGCAAGAGCCCGGGACCTGATGGCCTCACTAATGAGTTCTTTAAATCATTCAAATATGTGGTGGCCACCCCCTTGCATCTTGTTTGGCTTGAGGCACTCGAGTTTGGTGCCCTTCCCGCTTGTCTCAACAACGGCATCATCAAACTTATTCATAAAAAAGGGGAGAGGAACAGAATTGAGAACTGGAGACCTATCATAATGCTTCAAATCGGGTATAAGATTCTTGCTAAAGTCATTGCCAACAGGATATCCTACCATTTAGACCACTGGCTTAGCAAAGACAAAAAAGGCTTCATTAAGGGAAGGTCAATATTGGAAGCCATCATTGATATTTGGGAAGGTATGGACCTCGCTGAAGAATCTAATCAGGACATTGTCTTACTCAAGATTGACTTTGACAAAGCCTATGATAGATTGGAATGGGACTATATTTTACAATCATTGAAAGACCTCGGGTGTAGTCAAAGATTCCTCAGGATGGTCTCCACTCTCCTTGGTAATGCTTCGACCAAAGTCAATGTCAACGGGCAACTTTCAAAGGCAATCAAACTAAAACGATCCATCAAGCAAGGTTGCCCATTGTCCCCGCTGTTGTTCGTCATCGCCATTGAAGAACTTAGCCAGCTTTTGGAGCGACAGATGGAGCTCGGTCGCATAAGTGGCATCACTTTGCCACATAACTCTGGGCAAATTATCATGAAGCTATTTGTGAACGACACAAATGCCTTTGCTCACAATGACGATATCAGCCTGGAAACCTTTTGGTGGTGCCTTGACACCTTTTTTGTGGCCTTTGGGTCGAGAATTAACCATTCCAAGATAGCATTCAGGGCTATCAAAGGAACTCAACCCAATCTCCTCACTGTGTAAGGGTGCCAAAGCATTCAATTGGGTCAGATCATTCGCATTCTTGGTATCCCCATGGGATTCAGTGTTACTCTGGAACAAAGGTGGGCTTGGGTCCTCGCCAGACTTAATAATAAACTTAACTATTGGAGGGGTTTGCAAATTAATCTTGCTGGCCGAGCCATGGTGATCAACACGTTCCTCATATCCTCAATCATATACTTTCTTTCTTGCTGGAGATCGAAGGATCAAGATTTAGCCAAATTGGAAAGTACTTGTAGGAACTTTCTTTGGACTGGGGACCATCGCAGGAGGGGAGTGCCTAAAATCAAATGGTCCATTTGCACTTGCCGAAAGCAAATTGGAGGTCTGGGTATTATGCACATTGGCAGCATGGCGAATAAATTGGAAGCCAAGTGGATGTTTAAGGCCTAGTGCAACAAAGATTCCTCTTGGGCCACACTAATTCTCAGAAACACGAACGCAATTACTTTGGTGGGCTACCCTGGATGGAAAAACCTTGACATCCTCACCCTCTTATTCTCTCCGATTCCAGTCTCACCCAAAGGATCGATCTTGGTAAGATCCTTGTGGTTGAGCTGGAATAGATTCAAACCTCACATTAGAATCAGTGAAGATTGGAAGTGGACTGCAGGTATAAGACAAAATGACTCTATTTGGTTCCCAATCCAAGGCATGAGAAACGTGGAGCCTTGGAATGTCTTAATTGCCAAGAGACTCTGGAATAAGGGATTCAAACAATGGAAACACCGCTGGAAACAGGACACAAACAGATGGGTGGACTTTGAGGACCTTGACCCTAGTGTTGCGGTCACATACGAGGAATGGAATGTTTTATTGAGCAGACGCCATGCTTGGGACCGCTCTAAAATCCGACTATTGATGGGACAAGATGCTCCGGACCTAATGGGCCTTAAATGGTTAGTGGTAACCGCTTCTCCAAGCTTCCTTATGTCCAAGCTCGCAATGACATTCACATCAGTCTCAACAAGAAATGGTGTCTCAACTGGACGCGAGTTCGATGGCATATGAAATTTATGCCTATCTGGCACCCTCTCATTGAAAACAAAAATTCGGTCCTCCTATGGCAAATTCTACACCGTGGAATATGGACCAATGCAAAAGCTAAAAAGATCTGTGGTGTTCCACCCTGGTGCAAGCGATGTTTCCACAGCAAAGAGGATATTGGTCACATGTTCTTTGCTTGCCCTAAATCCCTTTGGTTATGGAAGATCCTTGGTCATTCTCTGGAACTCCAAGAACAAATCAAATTGGAAGCAATCCCCCATTGGTGAAGCGATCGGTTGCTTTGTGGCGTTGTGGAATGTGATTAGGGGAGAGATCCTTTGGAAGATTTGGTAGGAAAGATGCACTCACAACTTTGGAAATACCCCCAAGCAGTGGTCGATAGAGAAGTCCCTATTCCTTCTCGGCAAAAGAATTGCTAACTGTAAGAAAACCCCTCCTTCAGACATCACAAAGAGCTACAATATGTCAACAACAAGCTTAAAACCAAGTGGGCTCTGCATGATGGGGATGTGAGGTTTATCAACCTCCTCTATAACTTCATGTAAGCTTTGTAAGGTCCACCACAAAGGCTCTGGTAGATTGTCGGAAAGAAAATCACACTTCAAAAACATATCAATTGGATGCATGCTCTGCTAGGAGAAGCGTTCCATTGCTCTGCCTTTCTGGCTTGCAACTTTGGTGACTCCCCCATAGTGTGTTCAATTGAGAAGTCACTGTTCCTCCTTGGCAAAAGGATCACTAATCATCAAGTTCTCCCTACAACAAGCTGAAACCCGTGGACCTCACATGAGGATGATGAGAGGGTGACTACCCTTCTTTGTAATGCCATCTAAACTTTGTAAAAGCTACCCCCACTATGTGGGATTCGGGGGATCCCATGGGCACTAGTCCCCTTCTCTTGTACTTTTCTTTTAATTAATTCAAGTTCGGGAGAGTAGGCTAAGGTCAAACTTCCTTTATTTAAAAAAAAAGTGAAGCGACCTGACACTATCTTCTGATTTGTTATTTCAAGTTTATGGTGATTGGTTATTTTAAGTGTACAGGGTCCTTCACGATAGTTAGAAATAGAAGGAATTGTATCCCTAAAAATTGCTCTTGCTTGAGTCCTTCCAAGTCAGACTCTGAATCAAACTTCTACCATATCTTAGAAAAGGAGATCAACAAGCTAGAATAATCAACTTTAGACTAAGGAAGAAAACTTTGTGCTTAATTACATGACCAATCAAGAGAAGCAAGAAGACCCCAGCAAAGAAGATAACTCAAACAATGAAAGCTCGATAATCAGATCAACAAACTTAAGTACCTAAATCTATTACAAGGATGGTTTCTCACAAAGAAAAACACCCAGTTAGCTTCCCTTGAAAGAGTCCCCTCAAAGGATGACTCATGGGACATGACCCATCTTCTTCAAAAAGAAAAGATAAAAACATAAAAAAGAGGGATAAGTCCTAGAGCTACAAAGCTATTAGCCCCCGTAAATGATTATTATCTCGTTTAACACTAGGGGTATGACGAACCCTTCAAGAGCAAAAATAATTGCATAGTGGCTTCGAGATAAAAATGTTAATCTAGGTTTTATCTGGCTAAAGGAGACTAAATTTGATGGTTAGGATCTTCATAAAAGACTCAAGAGTACTTTTTCATCCCATTGCCATCTCTCCAAAAAGCACCCAAGGGAGAGCGATAATAGTGGGAACATAGAGCACCTTGCTCAGAATGTTTGTCCTACCATTGGAAGCTTGTATGGATATTTTGTTAATATATTTTGGTAGTATGTGTTAGGACTAATGGGGAAGTTTTTGAATTCTTTTTCTTTTTACTTTTTGGTTGCATTTCCATCCCTAATCTCTAATGATTGGTATCAAAGTAGCTCTTTTCCTTCCCAAGGAACATCATTGACATGCCTCACTCGCTTTCTTGAATCATTATAAAACTTCACCAACATTTTCAAGGTGATACATTCTAAAAGAAATGTTTGATGATATTAGTGTAGAAAAAAATGATTCTAACTTGGCTCAACCTCTAAACACACTACTATAGTGGCTACATATTTTTCACCACTTTTTGTTTGGGTTTCTATTTGCCACTACAAGTGCCACAAAGTCTACTATGGATGTAGCAGAGCTCTATAGGATACTTTTGCTCAACTTTTTTAGGAAACATTAAGGTTTTTTCATTAAGGTACAATCACTAGCCATGGTGGAGAGCAATGATGCATTTCACATGTCGGTTGTTGAGCATAAGTTGGATTTTTCCAACGATTATTATTACTATCGTTATGGGTATACATCTTGCACCATGTATAGGTTGTAAAGGGATTGTGGAATGTTTCTTAGGGTGTTGAACTACACCCTATTACAACTATGAATAGTCAAAATATATTTTATGTAGGGGATTTTTTCGTCGAGCATTCCATTATCTCTCGTATTAACCCATGCAAAATAGCCAAGGATGATTAGGCTTACCTTCAAATAGGCAAGTGTGCTTATGAATGAAATTGATCTATGGTCAAATTTCTTACAAAGGTCAAAGATTTGAAGGAGCAATTGATTGTTGTAACTTAAACTTTGTCAAATAATCTAGTTATGCAGATTGTTCTCATTGGTTACCTCATTCTTATCAAAGTTTAGCTTCTATTCTTTGGTTGATGATGGAAAATCAATCTCAATACCTTAACGTTTGGAGAGTTAGTTTTATTTCTATTGCAAGAGTATCGATATAGGCAAAATAGGCACATTATGTGTGTTTCATATCAAAATTTTGTTGCTAATTAGAAGGGAAAGGGTAAAGGAGTCTCTTCCTCTTGTAATCAAAATATTTGGATTTTGCACGATCGAAGAAGGAAGACGAATAATAGAAGAAAGAAATTAAGTAGAAATAATTTACAATTACTATAAGGAAAATGATAATGTTATAATTAATTTTCCTAAACTTGCTACTAAAGATGCAAGAAAGAAAGAGGTGAGAATGCCTATTGTAGAAACTTTTTCTTTTAAAATTGGGTCTCACATCTTGGTGTAGAATGTTTCATTGATCTTCACAAATTGTTTCACCTTGTTCCAACTCTTCCAAAGGGAGCAAACTAAGCTCGAGCCTCTGAGAGACAACTCATAGGAGGAGAACAAAAAAGTGAGAAAATCCAGACCCTTCCGGTCCTTCGGAGATCTCCAGCAAAAGACAAACTAAACAATCAAAGAAAGAAGGAATGTGTTAACAACCATAGCTCACTCTGCCAGGTTGATCTACATACCTTTCCAATAATCCATCTTGTTATCGAGCTTAGAAAGATCCCAGTTCCATATCTCACCCATCAAAACATCAGATCCCATCAAATTACATAACAAGTGGAAGATTTATGTGCAAGGGATCAATTGATAGCCATGGTCTACCCAAATGAGAGACACAAACATGTATGACAAATATATAGCAGACGATAATCAAGTGGGTACCACAAACCCTTCAAACACAATAGTTTCCATCTTCCCTGCAATAATCCTGACTCCGCTTGGTATCCATATTGCAATAGAACGAATAATGCTTCGCTTGAGACTAAGTTCAGGTCACATTCAATCTTTTTGACTCCTAATTGTGAATGCAATTCTTGTGCATTTCTTTGAGTCAGAAGAGTGAATTTATCAAGTTACACTAGGAACTTGATACTTGACTTAGTCAATTGAATCTTTAGTTGAAAAGATCAACTCAAAGTCAAAGTCCAACTTCTTTCAGAAATTTATCAAATATTTCTGATCAATAACACTTAAGCTTGAAGTGTTCTAAGAAGATCTTGGAAGTTCCTTACTTCATATCTTCAATTTCCTTGATCTTGAAGTCATCTTGAAGTATCGTAAGATACTACTTTCATCCTTTACGAATTAAACTTTTCTTGAAGTCTTAATTCCCTTGAGGATGAAACCTAACTTCAAAATCCAAACTAGGACTAAAAGATAATTATTATCCCACGGTCCGATGTCCCATACCATCTTTCCTATATCAATCTGAGTATAAAATCTGGTGTCCCATACCACCCTATTTTATATTCACATTAATGTGTGGGTGATTCTTATCCTAAAGTCTAAACATCTCTTGATAGAGTACCTTATCTCTTCAATTCTTTTACGAGAATTTAGAAGTTCCAGGTATTACCTCTAACTAGATTTTCTAGGTTTTGATTCCTTCACATGATCGTCTCACAATCATGTGCTTTACCTTGGGAACTTGAAAACCTCTTAACAGAATATTAATTCTTCTTTGCTAGGGTTTTCAAATGAAAACCAATCAAAATTCCAAGTACTTGAATTTTCATAAATTCAAGTTCAATTGGATTATTCTTGACCAATTTTGTAGTGACAAGAGCTTTTGACTTCTTGTCTTTAGATTCCTTTGTTTACTAATGCTTAGGTACCTACCCCGGGGACTTTATTTAGGAATCTCTTTACTGCTTAAGTCTTAAGCATCCGCTCATGCTTTCTGGATTTGTACCAAAATCCCTTTAAGGATAGGTAAACACTTATGTTTTACCTTCCACAGACTTAATTACCATTTTCACGGTTGCAGACTACATTCTTGGAATTTCTTTACTCTGTTCAGAATTGAAACAACTTACTCTTTTTCACAGTTTTCCATCGAATAAATGGAACCTGAGTGAATAATTCCCAAAAGGAATTTTATTGCCAATACTTGGGCAATCTATAAAGTAGTTCTAATCGCACATTACTTGGACAATCATGGCCAAGATTGATCAAGTCTGGTTGATCTTGCGATAAAAATAAAGACTTATAGTCTTTATCTTTAAGATCTCTTAAACTATCTTTAAGCTTCTTTGCTTACTTGCAGGATTTTTTTTTGAGACCTTTCTCAAGTCCAAGCATACACTTATGCCTCTCAGATTCCAAAGCTAAGAATCTTTGATATACCTTTAGGTTATATCACAAATAGGACTTGAAATACCACTTCTAGTGGTTTGGGATGTCCGGGAACTACTTACTTATTGTTTAAAGAGTATGAAGAATTTCATTCTCAATACTTGAAAGAATGCCATTTCTTCAAAGACTTGAGATTCCTTCTAAGGAATAACTTGAGCAAATGATTCATCTTGGAATCTTTTGCAATATTAAAAGAACATTTGAAAGAAATTCTTTCAAATAATATCCAAAAAAATTTACTGATTCAATTGTATTCATTTCCTGAGTATCAAACTAGAGACAAAATATCACATTTTGGATATGGTTTCCCATGCCACTATGAAAATTTAAGTTGACTTTTCGTTTATGTGATATCGACTTCTATTCTTGAGTTTGATACCAGACTCATTATTATTGGTCAATCTTCAGATGTTACTAGAGTCCTTTAAACATATTTCACTAATCAAATTTATGTTTAAAGTCCAAGCATCTATTGATGATTGATCCAATAGTAATGCAACTATGAACACTTTGAACTTTATAACTTGTTTAGGAGAAGTTCATGGATTTAAGATCCATTTCTTGGAACTTTCTATTCCTAAATGAAAAGTTCACACTTGCTTCAAGTCTTTAGGAACTTATATTATTTCCTAAAGATTGCTTAGCTAGTTGCATCATTTACTAGAGATGCAATTATAGAACCTAACATCCTTTTATTGATATCAAGGATCAATTGATGTTGAGGTTTAACCTTTGATTTCCATCACTCCTTGAGATGAAATCAAATAAAAATTTATAAAAGCTTGGTACCTTTATATCTTGGCAAAACATTTATATCCTAAAGAGGTTTTGCTTTCATCATTCCTTGGACCTATCATATAATATGAATTTATGTGTATTTTGGGAAGAGTTCATGAATCAATTAAGATCCTCTACTTGGAACATCTACCTTCCCAAAAATAAATTCATCTTAAACATGGTAGGAGAATGATCTCACATGAAATAGAAGGCTTGACTATTTCATATCTCAATTCCAAAAAGTTACTTACCGAGGTTTCATCATGAGATACAAATCTTGAAACCACAAAGAAACTTCTTTAAACTTTCGAAATCTTCTAAATAGAAGAGTACTCAAGGAATTTGGAAATATACTTGACGTTCTCATCCAATCTTGGGATGCTTGAGAAGTTACATAAAGTATGTAACTAATCAAGTAAAGCTTATCCGCATGACTTTCTAAGTACATCCAGGACTTAGAGTCATCATACATCATAAAAGAGTTTGCAAGTAATTAAATTTTCTTGGTTATCAAGAAAATTTATTACTTAACTTTCTCCTAGTGCTTACTTATACCTAGCAAGACATCTATCATACTTAATTATCATTAAGTATTTGTCTTTGATAGCGGAGTATCGACTTGGGAAGAAATCGACTAATTACTTCAGTTGCAAACTAGAACTAGTATGTCTTTGCAACTAACTAGTCCTTGGTCTTCCCTAATGTCAAACTGCGAGCTTTATAAAGTAAGCTAAATACTAAGAGAGTACATTCTCATATCTACTTGCAAACAGCATTCCATTCTACCATGCAAATGCATGTATCTTCATGCAAAAGCATATGCTCATATGCGTATGCATGCATGTTCTTTGCATGCCCAAAAAATAATACAACAATCATGCATGAGCTTGATGCACGATTTTTTCTTGTACTAAAAATGTATATCATGCAATCCTGATGCATGTATATCCTTTCCTTTGTCCTAGTGCACTATGATATAAAAACATACCCTTGAGGTGCAATAGAAAACTTACTCAATGGAAAGGAAATATGTATTTAAACTACCAAAATACATTCTTTGATGCACAAGGATCTTTTTGAAATCAAGTCTTTCCTTAATGCAAACTAATGCTTGGAATGAGAAATGGATTAATTCATTATTCTAATCTAGACTTAATCAATTGAAATCTTGGCTATTTCAATGTGCATCTAGGGTTAAGTGTAGAATAATGAAAACAAGATATTCAAGCATTAAGGCCAAGTTTGCATTAAGAAATTGATTGTTTTCATTATCCTAATCTAGACTTAATCAATTGAAATCTTAGCTATTTCAATGTGCATCTAGGATTAAGTGTAGAATAATGAAAACAAGATAAATCAAGCATTAAGATCAAGCAAAAACTGGAAAATACTTAGCTTTGATCATAGCTTCGTCCATCCCTTGATCCTTGCCAAGAGCTATTCACCATTCTTGAAGCTTCCTCATCAAGAAATAGTTCTTGATGATTTGGTCCGTCAAGGTCGACGAAGTTAGGCCTCCGGATCTTCACTCCACGGCTCCACTTCCTTCAAGCTTTGCTCAATCTTTGATTCTCCTTGGTTGTTTCTTTGGCTAAAGGCAGAATACTTCTCGGGTTCGGCCAGCAACAACTGATTTGGCTCCTTGGATGGATGAGAGTTGGGCTTGCACTTAAGCTCTGACCACTGGTTTAGCAGAGTTTCTTCTGCACTAGAGAACAAGTCAATCGCCTTGGGCGCGTGGATAGGTCGCCTCCCTCTCAAATCGATGATGCAGGTTCGAGTCCCGTCGGCAGCAAGCACTCACGAATTATTTTGGTCTTGCTCTTGATGAAAGCTTTTCGGCGCCAGACTTTAGCAGAAGACCGATTTCTGCAGAATATCGAGCGTGATCCACCAGAGAGTATAAACTTTTGGATCTTCTTGGTTGAAGCCTCCTTCAGCGAAGTAATGATCAGTAGAGATCTTCTGCTTATAGGATATCGCAAACGGCACTTCTCTGTGTGGATAGGGCAGCGCGCTCTAAACGTGGGGACGGGGGTTCGAATACCCTCTGCTTCTCCAGAGAATATAGACTTTTGGATCTACAAATTGAGATCTTCTCCAGCGCCGACTCTGATCACTAACATCTGCTGCGGATATATCTTCACGCGGTCGATGTGCTCTTGTGGTTAGAGCAACGCGCTCCCAACAGAGGGGCAGGAGTTCGAATCCTGCCGGCAGCACACAGAGATGATCTAATCTTTTGCTCATCTCCTCCTTGAGCTATAGCCAGCGCCACCATGACTTCAGTATTCTATGTCAAAACAGCCGCGAGCTCGGAAGAGAGTTATGCACGGAACGAGTAAGGAGCAAGATGATCTAGGAGAGCTATGGAGAGGGTGGCTCTGATACCAATGCAATAGAACGAAGATTACGACCACCACATGCTAGAGAGATGACTCTCCTCCCAACCAAATGCCTCTATATATAGCTCTCTCCAGGGGACTGCCTTCTTGGGCAGGTGGATGCTAATCATCCAAGTGTCAGCCATGTAACTACATGTACGCCAAGTGTCCAGTGGATGCTTCTAGAAGGTTCTAGAGCTCTTTGGGCAAAATACTCTTCCCATGTACCCCATGGGGATTGAACCCAAGACCTCGTCCTTCACACCCTTGAGTCTTAACCATTAGGCTAAGTGGATTACTTGGTTACAAGAGTAAATGACCTACCAGTAAGTCTAGACTCGAGATCTTTGGCCACACAAACGAATGACCAAACGGAATCCGATTTCAGATCTGTCTGAACCAATCGGATCCCTAGATCACCAACTTACTTTATTACACATATTCATGTGTAAAGCATGCAATGCATTTATGCTCAGAGACGTGCAGATATCTCAATAATGGTGTCCTTGTCTATGGACTTTGAGATATTCAAAGTATAAACACTAATAGATGCATACACAAGGATACAGCTCTAAAGAGAATAGTAGTTAAGTTCAAACTTCAGGGACGTATTGAATCTTGATGCCTCAAGAATTTTCATTGATATGATTCAAAATCCAAGATTCAGAAACCTGAAGAGATGCATGCAACTTCAAGTGAAAAAATATTATAGCCACCAAAGTACTTTCTTAGGCACTCGTGCAACAACAATAACGCGTACCGAAGCTCAAGTCATCTCTGTCTTCCAACTTCCAAGTTCTTGGCTCAAGTTGATGCTCAAGTTGGAACATGCTTGCTCGCTGCTAGGGCTCTTGAGTCTCAACCTCTAGACCTTTAGGCTTCAAAGTTCATGCTTGCTACTTCAGTGTTCAGTGTTCACTATTCAGTGGGAGCTTGGTGGTAGTGGTAGCATGGAGGTTGGTCGATGAAGAGGTTTGGACGCCGAATGAACTTCACTCTCAAGGGTTATGATTTCACCAGTGCATCACATGAGCCTAATGGAAATGGCCCATGTGGCAATGTTGACTGTTAACTTTGGGCGTTAAGCAATAAGATAGTTTAAAGTTTATTCAAAAGAATTTAGTATATATATTATATACTATAATTTATATTTTTTTTTTTAAATAGAAGTTTGGCAATAGCTTATTCTTCCAGACTTGAATTAATATGGAAAACAACTGTACAAGTGAATGAGCTTAGTACCCATGAGACCCGCTGAATCCCACAAAGGAAGGAAAAATCAAACAAATTTAGATAGCTTTACAAAAAAGGTATATCACGTTCTCCTCCCTTCATGTGAAGTCCACTTGCTTTTAGTCTTATATTATATTATTATTATATTTTATGTAATAAACATTAATTTTTTGTTAGTCCGTATGTGAAACAGAGTGTTTCCTATTGTTCCCTCTAGAAATTTCTATTATTATAATTTATATTATCATATTTTATATAATAAACATTACTTTGTTAGTCCGTATGTGAGACGGAGTGTTTCCTATTGTTCCCTCTAGAAAAGACGATGTTTCCTTTTGAAAGCAATCCCAAGAGGAAATTCTCCTCTTCAACATTAACCGATCTTCAACATTAACCGAATGGGGAGGTTTCCTCTTTCACCTCTTTTTTCAATTTTATGTGTTCCCTTTTGACCTTAGAAAAAGAAGGGATTCAAGATTTTTAACCGGCACCAATATAAGCTCACGAAGTATTTTTTTGAACACACAACCCCTAATAAAAAAGGAAAAAAAACTCCCATCGTGGAAAAAGAATGAATCGTGATTTATTTGTCCCCCGATAAGCAGGGTTGTGTCGACATGCATTATCATTAAATATAAATTGTTGATTATTAAAAAGCATGTTCTTGAATAGTCTCAAAGAGTGATATTATCATATTTTGTATTTTTTTCAATGTTTTTTGGGATTCAGAGAGTCCCATGGGTGCTAGATCCGTTCATCTGTAGAGTTGTTTCTTTTATTTTAATTAAAGTTTTATGAAAAAAAAACATATACTTGAATAGTCCAAAGAGTGATATTATTATATTTTTCATACACCTAAAAGAGGGCCAGAAAGGACAAATCGTATCCCACAAAAAGGAAGGCCGAAAAAACCTAATTTATTATTAATTAATCAATTGTAATGCATTCAGCAAGATATTCTTGAGTGGCGTGGTATGGATAATGGGTCTAAACAGCTGTCGGGTCAAGTTTATTGACTTGTCGTCGAGGAGGACCTCGATTGTTTCTTTTAAGTGGGTCAATGAATGAATGACATAGAGGTGTATGGAATATTGTGATGTTTTTTTTTTGCTCAAGTCATACATAAGCAGTCATCTCTTCATGCATTGTGGGATTTGGGGGGTTCCATGTGCACTAGTCCCATTCATTTGTAACTTTTCTTCTTTATTTCAATTAAAGTACGAGAGAATAAGCTAAGACCGAACTTCCTTTTAGTAAAAAAAAAACATTGTGATGTCTTTCTTTTTTCTCAAGTCATACATAAGCAGCCATCTCTTTCTTTTGTGTGTGTGGAGATTCATATATAAGTATGAAACGCACACACCATCTAACTCCCTTTGGAAGGGGGAGGGACACCAATCTTATGGTACATGGAACATGTAAACACTCAAAGCGCTGGCTATATTGAGCTTGATGGAACTTGCTATCAGCAAAGCTAACCAAGTATTTAAAGTACAGACCACTAGAACACGTTCGTTTAATGATGATCTCTTCTTTGCTTTTGGAAATTCTTCACCATTTGGGTGTAGAGATATGAATTTCGTTCCTTCGAGGGATCATTGGGTCTTCGGGTTACCCAACTCAAATCAGTTATCTTATCTTACCATAAATTTTTGGGCTCTATATTTTAGTAGTTGTTATGCATCAAACCTCCACTTTGTGAGATGTAAGGGTGCTATGTCCACCTTCCATTGTACTTTCCAATTAATTCAAGTTAATCGAGAAGAGTAGATCTTAATGACCTAGCCTCTTTAAAAAAAACAAAACATATGGGAAAAGACTTCAAAACTTGGAGTCTCATGTTAGTATAGGCCGTTCTTCTCATTGTGTATTTGAGTGAAGATTGGACGCTCACTTATGTACATCTAGGATGTCCTCTAGATTAGCGTGGTTATATCCGTGTGGTGAAACCCTACTTTTAAATTGATTGTTCTTATCACTCCATGAATGGAAATGATGTGCTTTCATTCAAACATTCTCACATAAGGTTGGTGGCACTCATGGCAAGTCACTTTTCAAAAATTGTGCTTCCATATGTTCCATATATCCTCATGCCGCAAAATAGATGCTAGATCGATGTGGTCAATACGTATTTCACAAAAGCAAGTGTTGATATATATTTCACTGTAGATAGACGTGGTTAATACATATTTCACAAAAGCAACTATCGATATGCCCATAGTTCCACCATCAATTAGGAACGATGGAAATACATGTTCTAACTTATTTGCAATATCTTTTAAGAGGCTAGCCCAAGAGAACCATCACTCTTGTCTATATGGATCTTAGAGATGCCTCAAAATGTAATTGTACCTTAACTCATCTGCAAAAGTTCGTCGTCCCCTCTAAATGGAAAAACTCCATGCTTTATTGTATTCGCAAAATGATTGTATCTCCTTTGTTTCTCCATAAAGTTGAGCATGGGATGGCTTGTTTTGAATGTAACAAGATGATCTACAAGCTTATGAAAGCGAATCCAAAATGGGTGCACACATATAGGTGATCATATGAAGAGGTGATCAAACATAGAGAGGATCATACATAGGCAATACGATGGCAGTAGTTGAAAAATAAAATAATTATATTTCCCTTGCTAATCAATGAAATTGAGCGTGTGTGATAGATAGTTTTGAAGATTAAAAGAAGATCTACAAAGACAAAATGCAAAATGAGTGCATGCACACAACGATCAAACCTAGAGACAATCATACACAAGTGATCGTACTAATAGATAAACACTAAAATGATCATATTCCCCCTTAGTAGTCAATAAAACTGAGCATCTCATAGCTCACTTTGAAGCTACCAATGTGATCTCTGAGGTGCAAACAAAATGCATGCATAGACGTGATCAAACCTAGAAAGCATGCATAGACGTGATCAAGCAAAATGAATGCATAGACGTGACCAAACCTTTTTGTTTCTTCAGAAATGTAGAAACAAAGAGGTTTGATCACGTCTATGCATGCATGCATAGACGTGATCAAACAAAATGCATGCATGGACGTGATCGAACCTTTTTGTTTCTTCAAAAATGATTGCATGCATAGACGTGATCAAACCTAGAAAGCTTCGACTGAAATGCACTCATAAGCAAAAGAAGCCCACAAAGAGCTCCCAATCACTCCAAATAATCACAAAACTGTAGGAAACTGATAGTTAACACTCTCACAAGCGATACAAAAGTGTCAAAAGCATCAAAGCATGCACAACTATGAAACCTTGAACGAACTAAGATGAAAAAAATATTATGTCTACCATATGGACACTAACACTCCCTCCTCCTAAATCTTGTTGTCCTTGACAAGACCTTTCATAGTGGTCATTGGAGGAGTCTTCTTCTTTGATACTTGAAATCCATCTTTTTTTATTACATATCTTTCATTCTTACCATGTAGGGGTGTACATGCATGAAAGCAAAATGAAAAGAAGAGTGTACTCACAAAATGAAAGAGCGTGAGATACTCAAAGTCAAAACACCAAAAAATGGGTACTTTCTTGTCAAAAAATTTTGATAGCATTTTTTAAAATCTCCACGTAGCTTTTGTAGTAAAAGATCTTGATTATTGGATTGATATAAGATCTTCCCATGTGTCACTATCTTATTTTTTTACTTTGACTTTGACCTATAAATTAGGGTTTGATTTCTTACCTCCAAAAAGTGGTCCGAATGCTAAGTCTTATATATCATCTCAAAGATCTTGAAGACTGCTATCCGAAAACTAAAAATTCCTACAAATTTTGACCATGTTGACTTTGCCATAAATTTGATTTTTTTTATTTCTTGAAGGATGTGCAACCCTCTTGTCAACAGTTACTATTTTCAATAGTTTCTTCTCTATGAAGTCCATGATTTCCTTGATAGAAAATAAAGAGGGATTTTTGGATGTAGATAGATTACTCCTAATGTTTGTGATTGGAAGCTTTTGGTTTGTCTCTTACCCTCCGACACATTCTTTGTTGCAATCACCAAGCACGTCCAATTTACAAATATAGAATCGGGTTATCATTTGTTCATTTGTTAGGCCATCTAGGAATAATAAGAACATTTTCTTTTCTAAGGGCATCTCTTCCCTTGAGCATTTATCTATGTACTATTGGTATCTTCATGTTGCTACCCTCATAGACTCAACCTTTGTCTACTTGAAATTGTAAACCAGTGAGGATGAATAATGCTTGGACCCCTTTTTAAAATTCTGTGATTGATTCCTCCATTACTTTATCTAGGTCTTCAAATGAATCAATTGATAGAGTTGGAACCTGTCAATAGAAAGGAACAAGAGAGCTCTCACACACAAAGAGAGGAGCACACATAGACTGAGGCAAGCAAGAAATGATGTTCTTCTACTTGGTCTATTACATAAAGAGAATATAAGAATGAACTAATACAACAATACAACCAACATAATTCATATAGATTAGTACATAAAGAAAACCCTAATGTTCATGAATGAGTGAGTTGGCAAGAAACAAATGTGCCATCACTCTTGGTAGATAAATATGGTAAAGCTCACCAAAAAAGGTATCCTTGACATATATTGGCATAACCACTATACATGTTAAAGCAGTGAAAAGTGCTACTTGTCCTCCTCAATCATCACATGTTGAGCTTGATGGTTCAACACTTCCCCTCAAGCTCAACATCGTGTCTTGTAATCCAAGCATCTTCCCAAACTTCTTCAACTTCTCTGCTCCAAGTACTTTAGTGAAAATATTAGCAACATGCTCAATTTTCCTCACACAGACAAGGTCAATATCACCTACTAATACCTTCTCCTTGATGAAGTGATAATGTACCTTAATATGCTTTTTTCTAGCATGAAAGATAGGATTTCATGCTAATTGTATGTTACTAAGTTTATCACAATAAATGATGATATGCTTATACACTTCTACACTTAAACCTACAAGTAGCATTTTTAGTCATGATGCCTCACATGTTGCCATTGCGGAACCTCTATATTCAGCCTTTGTACTCATCAAAGCAACAATGGGTTGCTTCTTACTACTCCATGTTACAGTAACACTCCCAAATGAAAATAGAAAACCACGAGTAGATCTTCTATTTGGAACATTACTAGCCCAATTTCTATTTGTGTATCCATGAACTTGCAATTCTACACAAACCTCATAAAACAATGCATAATCCAAAGTAGCACTCACATAATGTAGAGTGCATCTTAAAGCATCTAGATTTGGTTTCCTAGGAACCCACATAAACATACTCTCAAGTCCCACAATTTAGCTTAGATTAGGCCTTGTAATTATGAGATGTATCAAACTTCCCACAATTTTCCTATGCATAGTAGCATTTTCTAGTGCTTCACCTGAGGTAGTATCCAACTTCAAACTCTGATCTAATGGCATAAAAGCTGGCTTGCAATCATCCATACCATAATTTTGTGGCATACTCAATGCACATTGCCTTTAGGACAAACACATACCTCTTTCTCTATGTATGAACTCAATGCCCAAAAAGTAGTGCAACACACCAAGATCTTTCATGTCAAATTCTTGCATAAGGATTTGCTTTACCTCTTTGATCCTTTCTTGATTATCACCACCTACAATCATGTCATCAACATAAATAGCCGCAATAATGATGCCACCATCAACCTTCCTTGTTTATAATGAGTGATCTACATCACACATAGAAATCCAATGGAAGTTAAATCATTTGCAATCCTTGCATGCCATGCGTGAGGGGCTTCTTGATGCCCATACAAAGGCTTTTTCAACTTGCAAACATATTCAAGAGGCTTTGAATCTTCATCTCCTTTTGGTTGGTCCATGTATACTTCTTCATGCAACTCATCATGCAAGAAAGCGTTCTTAACATCAATTTGATACAAAATCATCCCTTTGTTGTACCCAATGCAACAAGTGCTCTGATTGTGGCCATTTTAGTCGCAGGGTAAAACATTTCTTCATAATCATGCCATATGTATGTGCATATCCTTTTGCTACCAAACGTGTTTTATATCTACTTATCCTACCATCAGCATTGTGCTTTACCTTGTAAATCCATTTGTATCATATGGGTTTCTTTCCTTGTGACAATGGAACCAACTTCCATGTTTCATTTCCATAAAGGGCAGCCATCTCCTCATCCATAATTTTCTCCCAATCTGCATTTCCAATTGCATCTTCACAGCAAGAAGGTTCAGTATCTTGTATTACCTTGGTCATGTAAGCACAATGGCAAACCATGTAGCTATCATATGTTAATCGTTGCACTGAATCTCCCATCCTCCCAGATCTTCTTGGTCCTAGGTCAGTACCTCTTCTTGTTGTACCATTTGCATATTCCTTTCTTACTTGTGTAGTCTTCACAGAGGGCAAGCCAAGTTCCTCATAAAGACTCTCTTCTAAACCACTCAATTCTCCATTAGTATCTTCAAAACTTATAGATGTTTTATTACCAATAGAAATCTTTTCTTTACCTTTCTCGGATGTAGTTTATGGATTTTCTTGATCAAAAATTTGCACAAAATCTTCCACTTCATAGATTTAAGTTGGAACTGTTGCTTGATGACACATTTGGTCCGCTCAAAACTTGAGATTTTGTACTTGACTTTTTAGCATTTCCTTTTTCATTTGAGTCAACATTAAGTACTTCTTTTACGTCAACATAATAGCTTGCAATTTCATCAAATACCACATCATTACTTACCTTCACCTGGCGTGCAATTGGGTTGTAGTATTTATATCCCTTTTGCTCAAGGGAGTACTAAATGGAGATTTTTTTGTCTGCTTATTGATCAAGTTTCGCCCTCAAATCATTTGGATCATGTACATATGCAAAATAGCCAAATAATTTTATTATAAAGTAGTTTATGACATGAAGTTCTGATAGCTTTAGACCAATCTAAGATTGAACATCATTTTTTCATTCAAGTGTAGGGCAGAAGTCTCGAGACTAGACTTAAGCAAAGGTGCTTATGGTCTCTAGGCAAGCAAATGTGCTTGGCCTAGTGGTTAATTCATATGGATCAGAAGATGGAGGTCTTGGGTTCAAGTCCTATGAGAGTCATGGGAGAGTGTTTTGCCCCAAGAGCTCTAGAGCCTTCTAGAAGCATCCACTTGAGTTGACTCTAGTTAACAAGGACACTTGGCACACATGTAGTTACATGACCGACACTTGGATGCTTAGTATCCACCTACCATAATAGGCAATCCCTTGGAGAGAGCTATATATAGAGGCATATGGTTGGGAGGAAAAAGAGACACATCTCTCTGTGTGGTCACCGTAATGCTTCAGGGTATCAAGGCCCTATAGAATCCATGGTGACCTTAGACTTGAAGGAATCATCGTGATCTTCTTGATCTTTTTCATATCACACATAAGTATCCTTTCTCCTTTGTGAATACTTTTTCTTTTCCTCGCATACATTTTACTCCTCAAATTGCTCTTTGTAGCAGAAAAACAATTTCTTTTCATTGCAAGTGCAGGTCGGAGGTATTGAACTCGTGACATAAACATTGTGGGACATCTCTTCAATCCAACACATCGTCGCACATGGTTGTGAGGAATCATATCATATGTGCTATTTAGAGTTACTTGTGCACTTGAGTATTGTGCCTGCATTCTTCAATCCGTTTAGCCATAGCCCCATTAGTTAGTAACATCTTTCTAGGATTTAAATGGTATTCTCCACCAGATGAACACAAAGAAGCACAAGAAATAAAAATCTCGCGCCTATTTTGTGAAGTAAAATTAGGCTACCTTCATTAACTACTTACTCAATAAGGTGTGTTGAGGCTTTTGAAAGAGGTTCTCAAATTCATTTGTGTGAATCCAAAACTTCAAGAAAACTTTTTTGAGTCTCATCGAATAAGGTGATTAAGATCTAGCCCAGAAAGAGGGAAGGATAAAGAAATCTAGAAGTTTAGCAACAACATGATGCTCTCTATCAAACACACAACAATATTTGGATTGATCTCTAAGAAAAAAGCTAGTGAATGGATGGAGAGCCTCCATGAAAGAAGTGAATGGATGACCAAGGACATGTAGAAACTTTCATTAGATGTAGGAGGAACCACATCCGAGACTTTTCCATCAATACCACTAATCGAGTAGCCAAAAATTGAGGAGATTGCAAATTGTCACATTATGGATCAAGAAAAAAATCATCTCCTATAATCGTAGATATCAAAATCATGTCACCACCAATGGGAGTCTAAGTGATCCAATAGAGCTGCTTAGCTTCCATGCGTCTGAGAACAAGACTGACAGGAATAGTATTCATTCAGATTTTGCAACGCCTCAGAGCAGCAGAAGAACAAATTCACAATATATTCTTTACAACTCCAAGTCATGCGCATGTCATGGGAGTCGAGCCCTCATCAACAACATCCGAGTTATATTGATTATCCATGAATATTACCAGAGTTTACTGCAGATGGCAATAGTAATTTTTTTACAGTAGGAATTAAAGGGCATAAGCAGGCAAGAGGACAATCAACCCAACAAGGAAGCTTCCAATCTAGCGCAAGGGAGCTCAAAGGTTTTGAACCAAGAATCTTGTTGGAGGAGTCATCTGTTATGTCCATACAAGCTTTGCATATGGATGTTCAATGTCACAGAGCATACATTTTGTATATGATATTTATACGTCTTTCAACTCTCTCCGATTGAGTAGCAAAAGCGATTGTTTGCTTTCAAGGACACAAACCGTAGCAAAGATGGGTTGAATCATGACCTATTGAGTACGCGATTGCTGATCTATCCACGACCATACCTTACGAATGTGATGCTCAAATCGGATCCAAGATATGGATTTCAAGGGCAAAAATGCTCTCTTATGATATGAATATGTGTGAATCACCTCTAGTGGTGGTTGACGGCATGAGGCCACATGGCCCTCATGCAGTGGATGCATGGAGGGGGGGAAAGCCCATATTTAGATGGTTCTGAGGTCTCCACCATTTTTAGAAATTTTGGGCATCCAAATTCTCATATTCTAAAGCTCCAAAGTCACCCGTTTGGCAAGATTCTACTTTCTCGCTTCCACTTCAGCCTATGCATACACCCTCAACTTCAATGAGGTGTTATTTCTCACTCGAGCATTGCATTGACATGATTTGTGTTGAAACTTGAAGCTTACCTTCCAAGCTTTCTAAGGACACCAAGATCATCAGTTTTCGATACTTTTTTATAGGTCAAAAAGTCTCTACAAATACTCTACAGAAACTAGGAATACCTTTCGGCTGCTCATTTGGACATTGTAAAAGTCCAAATTCTATTTTTTTCACTTGGATATGCTTTGTTACTTCAAGTTTTAGGTGTTGGACATCCTTTTATTCTCTGGCAAGGATCAGCATCCAAATTTGGTATCGTTTGGTGAAATTGAAGACTTTTCTATTGATTTTTTTGCTTCCTAAAGTGCCCAATCGCCAATAGGACATTCCAAATTCATTTTTGGGTCTATCAAGGATTAGGAAAAGTGGCTAAAAGCTTGGATGATCCTTTTGAAATTTCCTCCAAATCTTTGGAGAACTTTGAGAAAGTTTATTTGAGTTATTTCTTTCACTTTCAATACTTGATTTGCTTCTTTTAGTTTCATATTCGATCAATATTGTTCAACCATGGAAACTATAGAAAACCAAACTCAATATCCATCTTTAGATGATCCTTAGAATATAGAAAATTCAAAAAAAGTAGAAAATCAAGAAAAACCAAATAAGTTAGATATGCATGATGTTGAAGAGGAAGTTGATTTATATGATGAATTCATCACTCATGCTCATCGTCATGCTTTACTTGATACAACCAATAAGCTAGAATGTATTTTAGTGAGCATGACATCGGCCTTTGAGTAGTTAAGAACCCAACTCATCACTAGAGACTACTATTGCTTCTTTCCTTACCAAACAAGAGCTTCAATGTGAAGCTTCTCATGAAACTTCTATCATAGTTAGAAGAGAAGAAGAACCTATGTCCACTATACCTCTTACCATTCCAAAGCATAAGCATCTTAGGGATAGACCTTTTCTTAAAGACTAGAAGCCACCTATATTCATGGGGGATGATGGAGACCAAAACAAGGATGCAGTGTAAACTTTTCTCCAAAAGTGGATTGACTTGCATCAGTTAAAAGGAACCCCACCTGAGTATCAAGTGCTCAAAGTGAGTCTTTTACTAGACCATGCACATAAAAGTGGTGGATGATTCTTAAAGAAGCCAAACCTATTCCCGTAGATTAGAGTCTGTTTGAAGCTCTTTTCTTGAAAGAGTTTTTACCTGAGAACAAGGAAGAGCGTAATTGGTATGAGTGGGATAGAGTGATGCAAAGAGGTAAATTTTATCTATTTATCTCTCCCATTATTGAGATATGGTTCTTAAATTAAAGGGTCTAGATGATTTCCAAAAAGTATGAGGGTTTGTAAGAGGGATTGACAAAGCCATTAAGCTTGAGGTTTGATGTAATGCTCCTAAAACTTTAGAAAATGCTATCAAGTATGCTCAGGGTATGAAGACAATAACAGTGTAGCAACGGAATTAGACCAAACACTGAGACCCATGCAAATGACTTTGAAGAAAAGGGTAGTCCCAAGTAAAAACAAATTCATAATAAGAAAGCCAAGAGGGTCTAGGCTTACCATATATCAGTTTGAGAAGGCCAAAAAGGACAACTTATGTTTTAGGTGTTTATCTCCTAACCACTCTTAGTGAAATTGCCTAGTACATAAGGGGGAAGATAGAAAGCAAGGACCAAGTACCAATATGGTCTTAGAAAAAGGTAAAATATCAATCCACCTTGTGCAAAAACTTCCTATTTATGGTAGCTCTAGTTGCAAAGAAGTGGAAATTATGCATGAGGATATGGAACATATACGTTGTTTAAATTAATCCTTGTGGTCATAGCAGTTTGGGCCACATGATTTAGTTAAAATTCATGGTCATGTATACGGGACTACAATCTGAATCATGATTGATGATTCTACAACTCATAACTTTATTAATTATGCTATGGTAAAAATGCTTAAAATTCCCCAACAGCCTAGTGCACATAATACATGGCATCTATGATGCAACATGAAGATAAAAGAATATGGGATACTATGGTATCCAATTTGGAAATCAAGATGCAAGGATTTATTGATCACTTAGATTTCCAAATAATGAACATGGAAAGAACAGACGTACTATTGGGCAAAGAATGGCTTTGGGCTTAGGGGATACACTCAAACAAAGTTACCAGAACAATGCTGCTAAGTTTATAAAAAATGGGAGTACTTTTTGTATTTATGGTGAAGGAGATGTATCCATTACACCTCTTATTTCATGCATGCAGTTAGATAATCTTTTTTATTCACATGATATACATGATGTTTATGCTTTATTTGATTTAGATGTTCATCAATCTGTTAATGATTATCACGTTTCAGATGTATCTATTTTGGATCATAATGTAACTAAGGACGGGACTCTCTATTACTCTTTTTTTGCATGAAAGTATGGTCAAAAGTTTAAAGCAAATAATGTTTGAATATAAAGATGTATTTCCACTTGACTTACCAAAGTGATTACTACCTACTAGGGGAGACATTGACCATGCCATTGAATTAGTTTCTGATACTAAACCTATTTGTAAGCCTCCTTACACACTTACTTTAGCATAACATCAGGAAGTAGAAAGTCAAATTGAGGATTATTTAGCTAAAGGATTTATTAGATCTATTAATTCTCCATGGGCATTGTCAATACTCCTAGTAAAGAAAAAAGATGGCTCTATGCGATTTTGTATAGACTATACAACATTGAATAAGGTAACTATTAAGAATAGGTTTCCAATGCCTAGGTTGGATCATTTATTTGACTAGTTACACGAAGCTCAATATTTATTAAGCTTGATTTACAATTTGGGTATCATCGTATTAGAGTAAAAATAGAAGATGTACCTAAGACTGCTTTTAGAACTAGGTATGGACATTATGAGTTCTTAGTGATGCCATTTGGTCTCATTAATGCTCCATCCATGTTCATGACACTCATGAATAGTGTTTTGAGGCCTTACCTAGGCAAGTTTGTAGTTGACTTTTTGAATGATATTCTCATCTATAGTAAGCCAGATGAGGAACATTTGGAACACTTATGGTTAGTCTTCCAAGTGTTAAGAGAAAATTCCCTCTTTGCTAAAGAAACAAAGTGTGATTTTTCTAAACAAGAGGTTAGATATCTCAGCCACATCATCTCCAAACATGGAATTCAAATGGATCCTAAGAAGTTGCGATCTATTATGGAATGGCCACATCCTAGAAACCTAGAAGAAGTACATATCTTCCTAGGTTTATTTGGATTCTATCGACAATTCATCCAAAATTATGCCAAGATTGTTGTTCCGATGATGAAACAACTTAAAGGGAAAGAGAAAGCCTTTCATTAGGGAGATGAACAAAGAGAAATTATGGAAAGATTAAAAGTAATAATAGCTATAGCTCTGTTGTTACAGATAGCAGATCCCAATCGATCATTTGTGGTGGAGACTGATGTCACTGATTTTGGTATAGGAGCAAATGTAGTTTAGGATGGTTGACCAGTGGCTTTTGAGAGCAAGAGATTAGAACTAGCTCACAAGAATTAGTCTCTTTATGAGAAGGAGTTGTATGCACTTGTCCATGCTTTAAAGAAGTGGCATAATAATTTATATGGTGCCCAGGTTATGATAGTGTTTGATAAAGAGAGCATTAAGTGGCTCTCTAATCAAACACCCCTTAAAGGTCGTAAGGCCTGATGGGCAGAGACCTTTCAAGAGTTTTATTATGAGCTTAAGTATAGGAAGGGAAAGTTTAATATAGCAGCTAATTCGCTTAGCCGCATGCCTATGCTCAATGGATTGAGTTTTACTCTAATCACCAATGATCTACTTGAGTCTATTAAAGGGAAATATAGGCTTGATCCTGCATATTCTCAGATTTGGGAAGTAATAGAGACAGGGGATCGCGATATACAAGTTTCCAATGAGGATAAAGTATTGATGGGTACTCAAGAATGATTCAAGTGGAAGAACTATAGCATCCATGATGGATTTCTATTATACAAAGGAAATGTATGTGTTCCTAAATATTTTGAGATGAGATAGCATATTTTGTATGAGTGTCATGACACACTGTTGGAGAACATTTTGATGAAAAATCAAAAAAGAAAATTTTGTAATTTAGTATTTTAGAGGAAGAGTCTTCCTCATGAGGTGATGTAACTTATGTAATTTTTGTAAAAAAGAGGAAGAGTCTTCCTCATGAGGCGATGGAACTTATATAATGTTTGTAGAATTTTTAGAGCTCTGAAGTGAGTAGAAATTGAGAATAGAAGTTTAGAGGACTTATTTCCAAGTGTGAAAAGGGAAACTTGAAATACTATTTGAGTTAAATGTGACTCAATTTTTAGAGGTTGGATCATTTTTTAATTTTGATTATTAATGAGAACTTGAGAACTCTTGTCTTTCTTTCTAATCTCATCATCAAGCTTTCATGGTGATTTCATGCTAATCTTTTGAGCATTTATCATGGATTTGTCTTTGTAATCAGTAGTTCTTTGAGTATTTCATGCTACTATAAGTCTATCTCAACAATCTACACCATCATGATCGTCTCATCACTCGCGTACAAGTATTGAATTCAAGTTTTCTATCACCAATGTCTTTATTATGAGAAATAGCACACTTTAGGCACAAGAATAATTGAAAAAACTTATTTCTAGCTCAATCTTCAAGAAAACATAGAATTTTCCTTAACTTTTGTGATCTCTGCTAAAATTGATCTTGTATGACAAATCTTGGAGTCCATTGATGAAGAAGGGGTTGTGGTCTTAGTATACTTCTCGGATTGATAATTTAAAGTGTTGGAGGTTGTTGTTCCTCAATACTATGATGATTGGAGAGGAAAACTCCACAGGATAATTGAAACATTTTTTGGTGTTGTTGTCAGGGAATGTAAGCAAAGCTTTCAAACATTGGAGCTTTGGACCTTACTCGATTTTCCAAGTTGATGGTAACAAATACTTGTTCAAATTAATTTGAATCATCAAGTGTGCAAAGATGAAAAGGTGAGCGTATTATCTTTGAGAGATATTTCTTCATTCATCGTATTGAGAAGAAGAAGTGAGGAGTTGAAAGTTGTTCTCTAACTTCAAAGTTCAAGATCATAATCTTTCTTTATCAGCTTTTTAGCTTTATTTTAATGAAATCCCAGACAAATTGTTTATTTTTTGTTTGGGGAAAAAATCAAAAAATTGAGAATAAAAGTGGATAAATTTCTTATGACAAAAGGATAAAATAAGTGAATCATCAGTATTCAGCATAGAAATAAGAGGAAGTGGAAAAAACCAAAAAGAGAAGTTGGAAAAGATTTTTTTGGTTAATGGTAAAAAGAAATTTCTTTTATTTTTTTAATCACAATCTATTTTGTTTTGTAGGAACACATGAATGAGAGTATCCTTGGATCTCAAAACAAGACATCACATCAAGAAAAGTGATAAAAAATGTAAAAACAAGGTTAAATGCAAAAAAAAACACGATTCTCTGTAGAGAATTGCGATTCTCTGTGGAAGGTAAGGTCATTAAAACTTGGTGAAAATTATAAAATTTTGATGGAAAAGGAAGAAAGAGATCATACTAAGGTTTAATCCAAGGTAAACTTCAAAATCTCATAAAAAAGAATGAAAATCGTGATTGTGAGAAGAGACTATAAAAACAAGACTTGGAAAAAATTGTGGTCATTGTGTGAGAGTGCAATATAGAGAGAGACTACAAAATCGTGACTATGTGAGCGAATTCAAAAGCAATTTTTTTCAACATTTTGGAGCAAGAAACTTCAAGCTAAATTTATTTTGACACCACAATCATAATAGTTTTGAGAAAATTTTTGCAAATAATGTTAAAAGCCAATAATCATCAAAATTGTGATTTGCTAAAATTGTTGTTTTAATGAGGAAAAATTATTTTTTGTTCAAAATCTCTCATTGCATGATCATAAGATAGTAAGGCACCTCTAATGTATTTTAAAAAATCAAGAAAAACACTCACAAAAGATTTTGGGTCAAAATACACAGAATTGCGAAAAAGAAAACACGATTTTTTGAAATCACGATTTTTAGTGAAAATTGTAATTTTCATGATTGTGAGCAATCACAATTGTGATAGAAAATTGAGATTTTGAGGCTCAAAAATTCATGATTTTGACCTCAAAACCGAAAAAAATTGACTGTGTGGAAACACGATTGTGAGAAAAAATTTGCCATTTTGAGGCACAATATTTCACGATGTTGATCTCAAAGTTGCAAAAAAATCACGATTGTGTGAAAACACGATTGTCAACAAAAACATGACTTTGATCACTTGAAAAGCACCATTTTCTTCTCAAGGGGAAAACATGATTTTCAGCACAAAATTGCGATTCTCATATGAGAATCATGATTTCTCAAAATTGCAATTGTGAGCAAAAAATCACGATTTTTTGCATAGAATCATGATTTCCAAAACTAAGCCAAAAATATAATTCTCATTAAATTTCAAAATATTAAAAATATCACAAATATAAAAAAACTAAAAATAAGGAAAACAATCACACACATTGAAAATCGCAATTCTCTGTGAAAAACGTGATTTTGAACACAGAATCGTGATTTTTCTAAATGAATTGAAAACTTCAAAATTTTGATATACATGAAAAAACAATATAACTACTAACATTAAAAGGATAATTTGGGAAGAAAATACCAAAACAAAGGTGCAAAAACACCTAACCCTAGTTCTATCAAGAATTTAGGGTTTTGTGAAAAACCTTATAAAAATTGATGAGATTGAGATTAGGACTAGTTACAAAGCTGAGATCTGAGGAGACTTGGGCACAACAAAACACAAGTTGACAGGAGAAGAATACATACCCATCATATAGCAACATGGAAAACATGAATGGAGAAGTAGAGACATCTGGTAGTGGAGAGTATAAAAACATCTTGAAATACCTGTATACAAATAGATTTGGAGCCTATGTGTCTCAAAATGCTTTGCACAAGGATCTCATTAGATTAAGGAACTTAGAAGATCCTTTAAACTTGATTCTAGTGGCTCAATTTAAGGATGGTAGATATGAAGATAGACAAGAATGTATAAATGTCCTCATAAATAACCTAGATGAAACAAATAACTTGGATCAATGTTGAGAGAAAGGAACTTGGGATTAAAACCTAGAAGAACCTGATATTCCAAAGAATAGTAGAAACCACACTCTTGTAGAGCCACAAAGGGAGACGAGACATCAAACTTCACTTAATCCTTTTCTAAGGGAAAGAGAAGCTATACACAAGTTTCCTATGAGAAGAAAAAATGAGTGGAATAACACTAGAAGAACCATGAGACCATATCAAGTAGCAAAATGCATGAAAAATCAATATGATGGATCTTCATATCTTCATGATCATGTACTTGAATACAAACAAATACTAATGGCGGAAGAGATACAAAATTATAAGACACAATTTGAAGCCTTTGGGTTAACTCTATCAAGAGCTACCTTGACATGGTTCTTACCATGAAAGGAAATGTTTTGTAGACATAGAAAATTTTTTGGAAGAATTCATGGGGAATTCTCCAAAAGTAGAATTAAACATAGGCTACTTTGATCCATACATTTAGGCAAAAAATGATGAAAGTGTTAGGGTAGCAGCCAAAAGATTGAAACACTATCTAGATAGGTTCCCTCAAGAAGAAAAGCCATCAATGTCTAAAAGAGTGTCTTTGTTCATAGAAGGATTGATTAATGCATAGTTTAGGAACATGGTATACTATAGAAGATGTCCAGATCTAGATTCTTGTATAAGGGAAGCCATTGACATAGAAGACAATAGGGGGAATGACCTTAAAAGTTTTGATCAACAAGTTGGAAGTAATGAATCCAAAATACCACCTACAGAGGAGCTGGCTCAAGCTATAGTTGAAGCTCTAGGAGCTACATCCAAAGCAAATACAATCAACCCTAGAATGGCACAACCTAAGAAATGTTATGTGTGTGGAGAAAATCATCCTTCCAATAGGTGCAATTATCAAAAACCATCACATTTATAGGACAAGAGAACACTCAAGCATTGCACATTAGAAAAGAAATGGACAAATCATACAAGAGATGAGTGTTTTTACAACAGAGAGCCTATGAGAGAAAGGGAGTATCAAAATCAACTGATTCAATTGAGCGAAAGAGATTTTTTGGAACAACCTAGACTTTTCATAGGACAGCAACCACCCATACTAGCTAATCTAGTTCTAGTGAAGTATACACCAATAGAGGAAAACCTAGAAAGATCATTGGTACCATCTAGGGAACATTCTACCATTGTGATGGATATAATAGTCACTCGGATGATTATTCTGAACAAAATAGTTGGTAATACACTTATGACAAAGAACCTGATCTTCAAGCCTTGGATTTAGGAAATGGGAGAATTTAAATGGATGCAACCACATTCATGTACGTAACAACCAATTACATGTCAAACCCAAAAACTCAATTCAAACCAACACAAATGGTAACTTGTTCTAGGTGTGGAGGGGAGATCACTTTTTGAGAGAATGTTCTCAACTGTCTACATTGAGAATAGAAGGAGCCTATTGTAAAGATTGTGAAAGAGAACATTTGATCAAAGATTGTCCAAAACATCCACAGAAACAAAAAACGCTTACATACCATTGAAAGCAGTTGAAATTCTAGAGAACATTGAGAGTGAGCATTACCAAGTGATGCCCATACAAGTAGTGAAAAGAGCACAAGCTAGACAACAAAAGCCAATTGTGGAAAAGGATAAGAAGGAAATGAAAAGGAATGCTTCATGAAAGAAAGGAGAGCTAAACAAAAGGTCAAGTGGGAGAAGAAAGTAGAACAATTGGAAAAAGAAATGCAGACCAAAGTTCAAACTAAATTGCAAGAACAAAATTCAAAACAAAAGCAAGACTGCACTCATATGCAAAACTTGTCAAAAAAAAAAGACACTTTGACAAAAGCATACAAAGCAAGGACAGAGGAAGGACCTATCCCAGTAGATCAAGAAAAGGTATATCCAATGCCTGAGTTGGAAGTAGAAAGAATGAAGTTATGTAAAGAAATACAAAGGACTCATCAATTATTAGAAGAAGAGAATTCTGAAAACCAATCCAAAGAATCGAGAAATATAAAAGAAAGAGTTTGGGAAGAAGTTTTGGAAAATAAGTTGAAGAATCAACAAAATAAACACAATGTTCAACAAAAAGTGGAATAATTCAACAACTCAAGAGAAAATAAAGAAATGTTGACAAAAATGGAGGTTAGCCACTTATCAATGTACGACATTGTGTCAATGTACTTTAAAAGAAATAGTTAGTGAAAAACCTCATTTGCAAAACTTCTTAAGAAAATCATTAGAAAACCTTAATACCAACCCAGATAGAGAATCAATTATGCAGGTACCCATAGATAAAATTGGAGGATATTGTGAAGGTGAAGAAGGTAATACCATACTTTCAATCACCTTTTGAGATTAAAAAAAAAAATTATATTTTAGATAGTGGAGTTGTTGTAGCCATTATGACAAAAAGAACTTGGGAAGAATTGGGGCTCAACCACTCAAACCTACTAAAATGAAACTTCAACTTGCAGATGGGCATATAGAAACACCATTAGGAATTTAGGAAAATGTAATCATAGTAATTTGTGAAATCAAGATTGAACACACTTTTGCAATAGTGGAGTTTCATCAACTCACCTCATATGAGATCATCTTAGGAAGACCCTTTTATGAGACAATTACAAGTGGTTCAAGATTGGGGAAATGATTTCCTTTAATCTTCAAAACTAAAGAAATGTCACAAAAGTCAATCTAAGAAGAGGAAGTTATTATAATGTATCTCCAAGAGAATGGAACAAGGCTATCATGAACATGGAAGTATAGATGAACCAAAAAAAGTCTCAAATGATGAAAATGAAAAGGAGGCACCACTTTGGACATTTGCTTCAACAAATAAGAAATTACCCAAAAGATTTCTTCTAAGAAAGGAAGACTGCATAAATGAGGGAAAACTAGATGATGGAAGATACATACCACAAAAATTTAATGATGAAGATTTTGAGCCCTATGGATGGAGTTAAATTTTTTCCACCTTAGATGTCACCAATGAAGAGCATCTGGGGATAAATTTTCTAAATGAATAAGGGTATGATATCTTTTACATAGGATTGAGAATGATAAGGGTTGAAGAAGGAAATTTTGCATCCAAAACAGAAGAACCAAAATAGGAAATAAACAGTAAAAATTCATACTTAGAAGAAGTACAAGCAAGTGATGTCATCAAAGATAAAATTGTGCTAAAATGAAACATAAGGAAGGATAAGCAAAAAAACTCCACAAAAGAAATCAAAAAATAAAGAACAAAATACTAAGGATGAACAAAAAGAAAAATTTGATGTTCCATATAAGTTCAAAAAATATGAAATTGAAGAGAGATTGCTACTTAACTTGAAACCTAGGAGAGGAAAAAAAAAAGGAAGAGTCCTATGATAATCAAGAAGAAACAAAAAAGATTGCAATAGCCCAAAATGGGGGAGAAGATAGACAAATAATAATTGCAGATGACATGGAAAAGGAAGAAGAAGAAGCCTTAATCAAATTGGTCAAAAAATTTAGAGATGTATTTGCCTATATCTACAAAGATCTAAAAGGCATAGGTCCTAATATTTGTGTGCATAAAATACCCATCGCACCAGATACAAAACCTAGTACGCAAACATTATTGGCTTCCAATTCCATTTATAAGATTGAGTATATAGAATGGATATCCCCAATAGTTGTGGTTCCAAAAAAGAATGGCAAACTTAGGTTTTGCATCAATCTAAAAGGGTTAATGTTGCAACTATTAGAGACAACTATCCACTGCCAATAACATATCACCTGTTGGAAATAGTTGCTGGAAAAGAAGTCTATAGTTTTTTGGATGGTTTCTCAGGTTATAACTAGGTGCCTATTGCATTAGAAGATCAACATAATGCTTTCTTTGCAACAGAATGGGGCATATATGCATTCAGAGTTATGTCATTTGATCTATCAAATGCGTCAACAACATTCCAAAGGTTAATGTGTCATGTGTTCAAAGATTTTGGAAGGAACATAATGGAAATTTATGTAGATGATTTATGTACTTTCTCAAATCAGAGATCCCTCCCTCCCACAGTGAGATCCCTCCCACCCACACTGTTTCATAATTCTGATTTTACTCTTAATATCCAGTGCTTGTGGATTGCTCTCTACTTAGAGAGATATGAAACACAACATTCTTATACTTTTATCATTAGCATCTCTTGGCATTGCAACTGCTTGTAGAAGAGCTGATGCTTGGTCACGAAGCAGAAAATGTGCTTGCAAATCCAACAGAACCACTCAGATGAGATGTAGTCAGAGCTTAGGACTTCCAGAGATATAGTCACTGTTGGAGTTCGACGTCTACGGAAGCACGTGAACAGCACAAGGAAGAAGAAGAAGCTTGGAGCACAACACACAATACTGAATGTATTACTAGAGAATGTACAAAGATAAGTAGCCCATTAGGGCAATAGGCGTATATACAAGCCAGGGGAAAAAAACCTCCTAAAGAGGGAAAAAAGTGCCTCGGCGGTCCTAGAGTGTTCACACACATCACTACCTAAATATATCAACAAATCCCCCCTGGGAGTGATGCAGTGAACAAGTAGCTGGCACTCATGTATAAGGAAGTGCCAAGCTATGTGGAAATCACTCCACAAAAGGAAGTAAGCCCAAAGCTTTGCGGAAAGCTTCAAACTTCTCCCTAGGCAGAGCCTTTGTGAAAAGGTCTGCAATGTTCTCTTGTATGGGCACATATGCCAAGCTCATCTCCCCAGCAGAGAACCTCTCCCTGACATAATGAAAATGCACCTCAATGTGCTTAGTGCGAGCATGGAACACAGGGTTCCTCGCAACTGCCAATGCGCTCTGACTGTCAGTGAAGATGGTGGTGGCAGAAGACTAACCAACACCCAAATCAGCCATAAGGCTTCTGAGCCACACACACTCAACAATAGCTGTGAAAGCTACCCTATACTCAGTCTCACAACTAGAAGTGGCCACAGTAGGCTTCTTCTTGCTCAACCAAGATATACATGAGTTACCAAGCATGAAGCAAAAGCCACTAGTGGACACATGAGTGTCATAGCAACCAGCCCAATCAGAGTCAAAAAAAGCATGCAAATCTGGCGGTAGTGATCCCCCCTTGGGATAAAACAACCCAAGGAGCCGAGTATCACTCAAGTAGCGAAAGATGTGCTTAACCGCATGCCAATGCTTGACTCCTGGGCAATGCATAAACCTGCTCATCTGTGAGATAGCAAACTGAATATCTGGCTAAGTAATGCATAAGTAAATCAAGCATCCAATAGCCTGCTGATAGAGAACAGCATCAAATGCATCTCCAGCATCATGAAGACTCAATCGTAAACCTGTCTCCATAGGAGTGGCAATAGGCTTACAGTCTTCAAGGCCAAAATGTTGCAATAATGTGTCAATATATTTCATTTGACACAAAGCCATTCCACCATCAACTTGCATAAATTGAATGCCCAAATAGTGATGCAAATGCCCCAAATCAGACATCTCAAATGAGGCATGCAAATCAGCCTTAAAATCAGCAATATGCTTCTCAATAGGACCAATGAGAAGCATGACGTCAACATAGACAACAATGATCAGAAGCACATCATTAGCACGCTTAACATATAAGGTGCTTTCAATTGGACTGTTCTCAAAACCATGTGCAATCAGATAGGCATGTATCTTCTTATACCAAGCACGTGGTGCTTGCTTTAAACCATATAATGCCTTATTTAACCTACACACCTGGTTTTCATGCCCTTTCTGCACAAAGCCACGGGGCTGAAAAACATACACTTCTTCATGCAAGTCACCATTGAGAAATGTTGTTTTAATGTCCAACTGATGTACATTCCAACCATGATAGGCTGCAAGTGCACAAATGCTCCAAACAGTAGTCATACGACATGTAGGTGCACAGGTTTCATCAAAATCAATGCCTCTTTCCTGTGCATAACCCTTTGCAACAAGCATAGCCTTATACCTGTCAACTGTACCATCAGGTTTACGCTTCATCTTGTATACCCACTTAGTGCCAATGGCCTTCTTGCCAGGAGGCAAGTCACATAAAGACCAAGTACCATTCTTCATTATTGCATCATATTCAGATTGCATAGCAGCCATCCAATTTTCTGAATTTTGTGCTTCATCAAAAGAAACAGGCTCATTCTCATCACAGGGACTAGATGCAGCCATAGCATAGCAATCTGATGCAAAAGAGGCACTATGAGAGCCTAATCGAGTACGATATGACAGAGGTGCATCTAATTTACTGTCACGCAAGGTTTGCACCAGCCATTTTGGCATAGTTCTTGCTTGCTCAATATCAACTCTCTCATCAATAAGTGCATCATGTACATCTGCATCAGAAACGGAATTATCTGCATCATCACATGAAACTTGCAAAGGCTGAGAAGTTGCCTCATTGGGACCAGCACTAGACTGTCCACCTGTAAAAAGAGGCAGCAAAGTATCATACATGTCTTTGGAGCTAACAGATGTCTCTTTAGTACATGAAAGCAATGGCTGAATAGCATCTTCCACAAAAACAAGATCATGGCTAACTAGAATGTGTTTAGTCTGTGGATGATACAGACGATAGCCTTTACTTTCAGAACTGTACCCAACAAAAATACATTTTACTGCTTCATCATCCAATTTTTTGTGATGTTGTTCAGGCACTAATGCATATGCCAAACAACCGAAAACACGAAGATGAGCAACAGATGGCTTGCGGTCATGTCAAGCCTCATATGGAGTGATAGACTGCAGGTCTTTAGTGGGACACATGTTCAGTACATATGCTACACACATGACAGCCTCAAGCCAGAAACTATGTGGTAAAGCCTGACTCTTGACCATACACCTCGCCATCTCCATGAGTGACCTGTTCTTTCGTTCAGAAACTCCATTCTGTTGAGGTGTATACGGCACTGTACACTGGTGTTTTATCCCACGTTTAGCCAGAAATGCATTAAAATCAGAAGACATATATTCCCCCCTCGATCTGAACGGAGGGTGCCCATTTTACATGCTGACATATTTTCAGCCAAAAATGAAAACTGTTTGAAGCACATGAACATTTCAGACTTTGCCTTCAATGGATATACCCATGCATGACTCGAAAAAACATCGATGACAGTCACGAAGTAAAGATAATTCCCAAAAGAAGGTGTCTGCATAGGACCACAAACATCACTATGTACAAGCTGCAATTTCTGAGTAGCCCGAACTGAACCATCATTTGGAAAGGACGAACACTGCATTTTGCCCAAAATACAGCCTTCACAAACATGTTTTCCAGGTGCCTCAAGTTTGGGCAAAGAGGACACCATTTCATATTTCTGCAGGTGTAGCAAACTAGCAAAATTCAGATGACCAAAGTGTGCATGCCAAAGCTTTGCATCTGACATAGCTTGAGAATCATTTACTGCACATGCCAAATCATTTACAGATCTTTCATAGTCTATGAGCTTATATAGCCCACGACATAAAATGAAAGAAGCAATAATCACATCGCCATTTGACAGATCATGAACCGTACACCTATCATCGACAAATTTCTCGACCAAGCCAATCTTGGCTAATGCAAAAACTAATAACAGGTTCTTCTTGATCCCTAGCACAAATAAAGCATCTGACAAGGTGAAATAAGTACCATCCGTAGTAGTCAAAATGATCTTACCAACTCCCATAACAGGATAAGAGGAGTTGTTGGCGCATGTAACAGTATTCCCTGTAGGGGCAAGCTCAAGTGAAGAGAAGAAACTACGCTGCGAGGTAATATGTTTGATCACCCCACTGTCAAAGTACCAAACATCTGAGTCGACTACAGACATGCACTGCTCATGAGAAAATGGGTCAAAACTGCAAATAGTAGTAAATGCCCATTCTTCTTCCTGCACAAGATTAGCAGACTCCGTTTTTTGTGTAGAGGCTTCTGCAACAACCATTCAAGCCTCTTTCTTCTTTGCCTCTTTTGCAGCCAGTTTTGGATAGTTCTTTATGATATGATCATTCCCTTTACAGTACTTACAAAACAATTTCTGCTTTTTTTATTTTTTCTCATCTTTGTCTTGGTTCTTCGAATGTGCAGCATTTGCAAATTTCTGCTTTCTAGAAGAAGAGCTCCATTTTCCTTTGCCCTTCTGACTAGCCAGGAAAGCTTGATCTGCAACACTCACAATGGACCTGTTCTGCCTGGACTGATCTTCCTGCAACAGAACAGAGACTAAATCCTCAAATGACAAGGCATTTGGATTGCCTTTCATCATTAACCGAAGAGTAGAAGCAAAACTCTGATATGAATCAGGAAGACCATTCAGAACGGTCTGCACAAGTGAGCTATCTGGTAGAACCTCATCAGCAGAAATCAATTGTTCCTTCAAGTCTTTGATCTTTGTTAGGAAACTGTCCATAGAATCACCTTCATTCATGTGCTCACTCTCCAATTGTTTTCAGAGGTAATCAACATGAGCCTCATTCCTATCTTGGTACAATAAGGTAAGTGTATCCCAAGCATCCTTAGTTGTTCTGCAAGAGCGAATATGAGGAATAATGGCACGTTTGACAGACAAATCTATCAATGCATGTGCCTGGGCATCTCTGCCATCCCAATGAATCTGCTCTGCAGTAGGTGCAGCAGAAACTGTAGCACGAATAGGAATATGCAGAATACCATCATCTTCAACACCTTCTACATTAGCTTCAGTACCTACAGTTGTAACAGTTGCAGGTGTGATAGGACGTTTTTCGACACCCTGCACAATGTTCCACAGTCCTTTTGCAACCAACACATGTCGCATCATATAAGCCCATAACGGGTAGTTGGTACCATCCAACTTATCCTCAACAGCCAACATACGGAATACATCCTGCTTTCAGCCATGGCCGATGACTAAAATACCTTGATGCAGAAAATTGATTGTATCTCAAAAAGTTGAACAGAAATTCCTAGACGAATTCTGATAAACCTATAGCAGACTTCAAGACGCTTATACTGGCGAAGAGAAATTGGTATATACCTTTGGCACAAAAAGATGAAGTAGCCTGCACAAGCGCTGTGATAGTGCATTCGGAGGCCGAAACGAGCTCAGATCACGATTTCGGCACCAAATTTTGTGCGAATCTGAGACTGCAAATGGAGGAGTGTCGACGGCGCCCAAGATGAAGCGACGAACTGCTTTGATACCAATTGTTGGAGTTAGACATCTGCGGAAGCAGGCGAACAACACAAGGAAGAAGAAGAAGCTTGGAGCACAACACACAATACTGAATGTATTACTAGAGAATGTACAAAGATAAGTAGCCCATTAGGGCAATAGGTGTATATACAAGCCGGGGGGAAAAAACCTCTTAAAGAGGGGAGAAAGTGCCCCGACGGTCCTAGAGTGTTCACACACATCACTACCTAAATATATCAACAGTCACATGCTCTACCAACGCTATTCAAGAGTGACAGAAAAGCAAGTTTGAGAATAACAGAAACTCTCTGTGCATAATGAGAGAGAGAGTGAGAGAGATGAAGTGTCCACCTCCCCCATCTGGGAGTGGAAGTTTGCAAAGCAACTATGAAACTAAACCAACTCTGAGAGAGAGAGAGAAAAAGTCAGCATATGCCTGCTTGTATGTCTCAAAGCTAAGTACTTCTGCAATGTAGCTCCAAAATTGCACTACATTGAGAATTGTGTCAAACTCTCTGCATCGGGTGATGATGAAGAACGGACGAGTGTGCGAGGATGAGAACACTCAATTTGTTCTGTGTGCATTGATAAGAAGCTTCTGTGGTGCAATTTCCTCCAGAGGTAAATTGCAATAAACAAAGGAACTGCACCTCTGCTCGCAGTGTGACGTGTAGATAACACCTGAATGGAAAGTGCCATAACTAGGCCATGATATACTACACCATAATGGGGCCAAGATATTCTGCAACACCTCAACATCGATGATCGTTTACAATTTGGTGTTAGTATTCGAATAGAGAATGGTTGATATGCCAAGGAAACAGTGAGTGGGACAACTTTAATTATCATTGAATTTTTCACAGACAGTCATAGCGTGGGTGTGAATATACAAACTTACAAATCTATCGATGCAAGTTAGTGACATAATTGATGATGTCACAAGACTCAAAGTTCATGCTTATTCTTTATTCAGAGTTATGTGATTGCCAAAAATTATTGTTAAAATCAAATCATTTTAAATCTGTATGTATCTTTGGTTTAGCATTTTTTGAGAGCTTCCATATGAAATCCCTTTATTTTGTATATGTATCTTCACTTATAAGTTGCAAGTCACACACAAATGATTCTTTGTAAGGGGATTAGACACTGCCACATTATATGGTAAGACCTTCCTCATCACACAATGAGCATTAAATTATTCTATCCTTTTCAGGTATGCATCAATAAGCACTTTATCAATACCCTTTCTAGGAGCATCAATCTTCACTATGGAAGACGAGCTTGAGGCTACTTTCAATGGTCAACATTTTCACACATGGCAAGTCAAAATGCAATACAAGCTCATGAAGAAAGGCCTATGGGGCATTGCTAGTGACACAGAGAAGAAACCAACAAAAGGTGAAGCTAATTGGGAACTCAAAGATGAGAAAGCACTATCCAGCATTGCACTTGGATTAAGTGATCAATATGTGCATCACATCGATGAGAAGGGCACCGCTTATGATGCATGGACAAAACTTGATCATCTTTTTGGGTCTAAGGCTAAATCTTCAAAAATCACACTCCTTATGAACATGTTTGATCTTAACACGGAGCCCAATTCCTCTCTTGCTTCACATCTCAACCACTTTAAGAGTATGTGTATGCAACTTGCGGACATCAACAAGAAGCTTGATGAAGATGTACTCATTGCATTACTTCTACGAAGTCTTCCCTAGGATTCATATGGCACTTAGGCTTCTTCCACAACCGACCCTCAACAATGTTGAAGCTTCTCTACTTTATCAAGAAAAGAATCTTCTCAAGAGAAAGCACTCTTTAGTAAGAAGAAACCCCCACATAAAAAGTACAAACCATGTCACTTCTACAAAAAAAACAAATAATCTTGAGGAGAAATGCTACTTCAAAACTAAGAGATATGCCAACCTTATTGAGGAACGAAGTGATGAAGATTTTGAAGGGTCCCCCAAAGCAATTTTTTGTAAGGAATATCTCTTTTAAATCATCATCTACCCCATGATTTAAACCCCTTGATATGTCTAGGGATCCCATATGTCCCTAGACCCTAAAAACCCACTTGGGTGCCATCTGTTCAAGTCATATCTAAGGATCCCATATGTCCTTATATGTAAAATCCCGATGGACTATGTGATGCCATATGTCACTAGTTCCCCACATTAAAAACAAAAAAGGGTCATCACATGGAGGGGGGGTGTTGAGATATCCATTCACATGAATCCACTTTATCCCACATGCAAGGGCCTTCTCACAAGCTCTCATGTACTCTCATGCAAGTTCCATTTATCCCATATCGGATGTAATTTTCCCTCTTCTCCATATAAGGAGGGCCTCACTTCTCCTCTCCTCATTCACTTGTGCACCACCATGAGGCTTTCTCCTTGAGGTGCAAGATCCATGTTTCATTTGTAAGTTACTCCTTTCTAATTTAGTTGGTTTCAACATCATGTTGTTTCTTGTATATTTTGATCCACCATAGTTCTTTTTATGTTATTATTTGTAGACCATGTTTCTCAACAAAAGGATTTACAAGAAAGAGGCCTAGTCTTAGCATATACACTCAAGGAACATAACAAGAAACTAGAAAAAAGAGGACATGGTCCCTAAATCCTTCATAAGATTAGCTCTAATGGATCCGTGCAATCGACAAAAATAGATGAAGAAATAATGCCAAACTATGTGAGTGGATGCACGATAAAGAGATACATGGAACCCTTAACAAATCAAGCATGGAGAATATTACAACAATCACAAAGAAGGAAACAAGAAGAGGAACAAATAAGACAAGAAGCTCAAGAAGAAGAAAAAGAAAGAATTAGGAGACACAAAGAAATAACATTTATGATTTGTGAGAAGAACCAAAGGCAAATAGAAATCACCTGCTAGTAATTGTAATGCAACATAAAGGAACTTAAATTAGGGTTTTATTGGACACAGGATCACAAGTAAACCTAATTAGTTCTACAATCCTCAATCAGCTTCAAACGAGAAAACAAGAAACTATTACCTTGATCAAAACCATACATGGACAAATACTTCCAAAGTTATCAATAGAAAAAATTGTTCTCAAAATAGGACAAGAAGAATCTGTAATTGAATGTGAAAAATGGCATGATGAATTGATGCCTGAAAATGTAATTTTAGGTCAACTATGGATGAAACAACATAGAGTTTCCATTGATTTTGATAAGCAAGTGGTTAATGTAAAAATGAGAAATAAAAAAATGAGAATTTTGTTTGTAAGAGATGGAGTGCAAGAACTACAAGAAGATATACACAAATTGGAAATGGAAACCTTAAAATTTCCAGTAGAAGAAAATTCAACATGGCTAGAGCCATCTCTAAAGAAGGAACCCGTACAATATGAGTTAGATGAATCTTTGGAATACACAACAAAAAGAGATCAAACATCAACAATACAACTACTTATTCAAAACAAAAAAAAGATTAAAAAAATATGGAGAGCTAAAGAAAGATTGGAATATCGGAATCCATCTATCAACATAAAAAAATAAAACAAATATGGAGACCAAAGAAACCAATGACAAGACAAAATCAAGTAGCTTCATCCAAAATACAAATAGGCATAATAATAAAACAATTTGAAAAACAAGAAAACAAATCAAGATGGTATTGGAGGAAGAAATCAATAGAAAAAAATACAAATTAAAATTAAACAACAAATAAAGAACACAAAAAATCAACATAAATCCTTAAGATCAGAAAACCACTTAAGTGAATTACTTAAGACCTTCCTTTTGCACCATAAACAATGTTGCATGATTAAAGTATGCATATGTAGGGCTACATTAGAAAGTTGTGCATTCACTAGAAACGAGATGTTTAATCACCCATGCACTGAAAAAAAAGCTCATTTCACATTAGTAAAAGATCTAAGAGGGGAAGAAAGTCTAGATAATCCTCTTACAATAAATCAAAAGAAAGATGAAAAAAATTGTGAAAAAATATATAGAAAAAATACAAAAAAAAGAAAAAAGTATATATATTTATATAAATCTTCTATAATTATTTCTTAAAGCACAAAGCAAGGAATAGGAGTGTGTGAGTTGTATTTCTTTGTATTTTAGTTTTCACTTTTTTAGTTCTTATTTACTTTGTTTTATTTATGTAACATTTTTTTCTTCAAAGTTTTTCCAACGGCACTTAGAAAACAAAGAAAATAGACCTTGCTTCACTATGACGAGCACAAAAAGAATCTTTGAAAAGTTGAGTGATGAGATCATGTGATGATGGGTCATGTAAAATTTTTTATCTTCTTGTGATGATGCCATAAAGGATTTCTGATGGAGTCTCTCATTAGCTAGTGTGGAGTTTTAGTGTGTTTCATTTTCGGAAAAAACGAGTAAAGGACTTCCAATAACTGAATGGAGGTGGATTCAGTATCACTATCAAGGGGACATTGGTTCCTAGATAGTGACACAACAGAGGAAGTGGTGGAGCTTGAATCTGATGAGGAAGATCTTCCAAAAAAAGGGCAAATAGAAAAGGAACTAAAGGACTTCCTCAAGGTAGTGAGCAAACACATATTTACACTAAAGAAAAGGAAAAGTACAAGTATACAATGCTCTGGCAAGAATTTTACAACTTCCAAAGGCCAAAAGTAGCTTATAAGAGATGAAAAGCAATGAAGTTACACAAACTGTTGGAAGAACCTGTGTTTTTCATAGATTTTGAAAGGTGTGAACATGTTATGACTTCTTTACAAGAGTTGAAGAGAAGCACAAAAGCTTACTTTGTTTGCAAAGTAACAAATTGGGAAAATGAGATGGTAGATGTCACAATAAAAGTAGAATATATGAAGGCTGCTTTGAACTTTTACCCTATGAGAATAAAGGTGGATGTTAGCTTTGTGAAGAAAAATGCAGCCACTTATGTTGGATATACAAAGTTCTCAAATTTTAAGGAAAAAACAAATGAGGAGCTGACCATTAGAATATTTCTCCAATTATTGTGTTTCCCAAGGTTGCCAAGATATATCATGCCTCACAAGCTGGTAACCTTGGTAATGCTAAATAATAAAGATAAAACCAAACCATTTGGGGTGGTGGATGTGACTCCATATATCCATGAGCAGTTGAAAGAGGCAGCAAAGCACTAGGAATCCAAAAAGTTCATGAATGGATCCTACTTACTTACAAAGATTATATTCCATGTCCTTGGGATTTACCACAAGTTTCTATTGGCTCCAGAAGCTCAGGTGTTCAGAGAAGCAATAAAAAGTTTCAAGATTCCATCAAAGAGGGTATCTATAAAAGAAGCTGGCAAAAAAATAAAGGAAATAGCAGTGGAGGTACCATAGCCAAGTAAAAAGAGAAAAGTGGATCCCAAAAAAAAGAAGAAGCTACTAAAGAGGAGTTGAAAAGAGAGCGAAAGAAATTCCATGTTGATAAAGAGCCACATCCTCCTCAGACTAGCACATAAAAATTATATTCTTACTTAATGCAGGACAATGACAAAAGAGCCGCATATGAAGCCCATTATCAGAAGATGTTGGAAGATTACTCTAATAAAGCTACTGATTGGACAAAACAAGAGATGGAGCACTAAGACCTTCATGAAGAGATGATGAAGACTAGCATAGAAGTAATTTTCATCAAGAAGGAGGTATCATTATTGTCATATTTCAAAGAGCTTCAAGGCCCTCTTGAGAAGAGAACTACTATAGTAGCTATAGTAAAGAGAAAAAGAAAAGAATCCAAATTGAAGAGGAAAATAAAAGGATTGAAGAAAAAGGCACTAGAAGAAGAAGATCTAGAGTCTAAAGTACTTGCTGATGGATCTACTTTGATTCATAAGATTGAAGGAGACAAAGAAGAAGTAAAAACTTCAGAAGCAGCACAAGTGCTACAATCAAAAGCCAACTCAGACAATGATTGTGACACAGACATAGAAGGTTTTCTGTTAAGAAGCTTATGTATGTCAGGACCCAATACTCCTGGTAAACCCATGGGAGCATAAGTAAAACAGACTAAAGGATTAGAAAAGATTGTTGAATCAGAAAAAGAGAATGCATTTTTGGAGAACATCGTAGAAGATAAAGAAATAGAAGGGCTTGTTATAGCCACAGATCAGAATGAAAATGAAGAAGACATCAGGGAAGAGAAGGATTGTCAAGTTGTAGCAGAAACAGAAGAAGGATTTGTTTTAGCAGAATAATAAAGTATAGACAAAGCAGAACCCAGAAGAGAACAAGAATATTCAATTAAATTGGTGGAAAGAAGGAATGAATAAGTGAAGAAGCGCAAGTACAAAACATAGTAGAAGAAATCTAGATTGTTTTGGATGATACTCAGCATCATGATGAAGAAATTAAGGACATGAAAATGAAAGATGTGGCTAGTGAAGAGGAAGAACAAGAAGAAATAGAAAAAGAAAAGGAAGAAGAGCAACATCATGAAAGCTAGGAAGAATATGAGGAAGATGAAAACCAAGAAGATCATGATGACCAAGAAGAGGAACAACAATCAAAAGAAGAAAGAGAAGAAAAATAGATAGAGTTGAAGAAGCAAGAACAAAAGGTGGAAATGTACAAGATCCCTAGAGACATCAAAGGGGCTTTTCAAGTCATCATGAACCATATTGATGATTTTAGACCATCAAGTAGAAATATAATCATGTCATGAATAGTTGTAGAGTTTGAATTCATCAAAGGAAATAAAGTGATAGAAGAACAAAGGAAGGAATGGAGAAGACTGATAGAAGAACTAAAAGAGCAGCAAAAAAGAAGTTAAAAATATTTAGAAAAATCCATTAAATTGGAAATAGATGCGGTGCAAAGCAAAAACAAAATAAAGTTTTTGGAAGAAAAATGTGGAAAAAAAATCTGAAACCATAAAAAAGATGGAAGAAGATGTTAGAAGATTAGAGTCAAAACATAGAGTCCTTCAAACTTCATATCAGGTACTGTCAAAAGATAATAAAGAGATCAACACAATTTTGATGGAAGAGGGTCACTTAAAAGCAAAAACAAGTAGCTCGGAGAATCAAAATAAAGAGATAGATTCAATAAAGTAAGAATTAGAAAAAATCAAGGAAGAATTGAAAGATGCAAAGGAACTAGAGAAATAGTCTGATACGCATGATCCTAATTCCATGAGAGGTTACAACTTACATGAAAAGATTGAAAAGGAAAGAGTTAATTGGGAGAACTAGAGAATCGAATTGTTAAAAGAAGTTGAAAAATGGAAGGCAAAATCTATTGCTAAGGTAAAAGAGGTGATTATTGAAGATGTGGTTCAAGAAAGAACATTTTCTCCTGTGCAGAAACAAAGAACTATTGAGCCAATTGATGAAGAATCATATGAATTTATACAACAGCTGTTCACAGATTGTGAAGCCAAGATGAAATACATTAAAAAAATACATAATCAATATGAAGATCAAATAGAAAAATTTGCTTTAGAGAATGGAGTGAGCCCTGATCACCACTCTTGGGCTGCAAATGGTTTGGGAATATCATTCTGCATGGTTCTAGATAGCATAAAGACTATCAAACTGCCAGAGTGGGAGTAGAACCAAATGATCATTTGGAATATGAAGAAGATCTAGAAATAACAAAAGAACTATTTGAAAAGGCCAACCCTTCATGGAGAAACAAGTGGTTGGATAGGAATAAAGCGACTGGCCTAAATTTTGGCAAATGAGGAAAGAAAGATCTATCTCAGCAAGATGGCTGAATTTTCCAAAAATACAAGGAGCTAAAAAGGGGACATGGCCATCAAGAAGCTATATGCTGACAACTTCTAAGGTACTAATTGAAAATTTCAAGGATGTAAATGATCCAGCATGAATATTAGTAATCATAATTTTGAGCTTGATTATTACTTGTATAGAGACATTTACTAACACGAATATTAGAACCCTAAATTACATAAGATTCAGCTCACCTTCAGTTGCACTTCTTTTTTATCTGAGTGAGACTCTCAATAAAATATGTTTAATGGCCTAGTACAACAGAATAGTATTTGTGGGAAGTCACCATGTCTACATTTTTGAAGATGCTTTGGATTACAGATTTTTCGAAAGAGATTCAAAAATATTTGACAAATTATCACTAGTAATGAAAGCCAGATTAATAGCATCTGAAGCAAGCTATACAGAGTATATAGAGAAGGACGTAATAGACAAGCCATTTGTTGTTGTACAATGGAGGAAATCTGTGTTTGAAATAGTAAACGATTTGAATATCACATAAAGAAAAAGCCATGACTTGATGGTCAGGTGTACCAGAGAAAGAAAAGATAGTGAACAAGGCCAATACAAAGTTTTGTCAAGCATGAAAAAAGGCAAGGAGGGGAAGAATGTTGGAGAACATTTTGATAAAAAAAGAAAAAAGAAAATTGTGTAATTTAGTAGTTTAGATAATTTCAATTGATGTAAAAAAGAAGAAGAGTCTTCCTCATGAGATGATGTAACTTATGTAATTTTTGTAGAATTTGCTCTCAATTGAGTAGAAATTGAGAATAGAAATTTAGAGGACTTATTTTCAAGCGTGAAAAGGGACACTTGAAATAGTGTTTAAGCCAAATGTGAATCGTTTTTGAGATGGATCATTTTGTAATTTTGATGATTAATGAGAATTTGAGACTCTTGCCTTTCTTTCTAATCTTGTCACCAAGATTTCATGGTGATTTCATGCTGATTTTTTGAGTGTTTATCATGGATTTGTCTTTGTAATTGGTAGTTCTTTGAGTATTTCATGCTATCATAAGTCTATCTCAAAATCTAAGTGTCCATAGCCTTGCAAAGTACTGTTCAACTTGACTGTGTGGTTCCATCAAAGTCATGATTGTCTTATCACTGCGGTACAGGTCCTGAATTTCAAGTTTGGTATCACCAATCTCTTTCTTATGAAAAATAGCACACTTTAGGCCCAAAAATCATTGAAAAAAATATTTCTAGATCAATCTACAATAAAACATAGAATTTTCCATAACTTGTATGAAATCTTTGTTGAAATTGCTCTTGTATGACAAATCTTGGAGTCCATTGATGAAGAAGGGAATTTGGTCTTAGTATACTTCCCGGATTGAAAATTTAAAGTGTTGAGGTTGTTGTTCCTTTATACTATGATGATTGGAGAGGAAAACTCCAAAGGATAACTGAAACACATACCTAGTGCAAGACACCCAAGAATTAAGAAGACTTATGATCTTGTTAAGAGGGAGTTTTATTGGCCTTGACTTCACAAGGACGTCTAAGAGTAGTCAACTAAGTGCATCAAATGCCAAGTTAATAAAGCTGAAAGATTAAATATTGGAGGATTGCTCCACCCATTGGATGCTCCCAATGGGAAATGGGAGAGTATTTCTATGGATTTCATAGTAGGATTACCTAAGACACAGAGAGGGCATGACTCAGCCTGGGTAATTGTGGATAGGTTAACCAAAGTGGTTAGGTCTATTTTCACACATAGTATAGTGAATACATTTGAGTTGGCTAGATTGTTTGTAGAGAACCTATATTGATTATATGGTCTTCCTTTAGACATTATTTTTGATTGGGATAGGAAATTTACAAGACATTTCTAGAGAGCAGTCTTCAAAAGGTTGGATATTAAACTTAGTATGAGTACGACCAAACATCCATAGTGAAATGGGAAAACAGAAAGGGTTAACCAAATCTTAGAGGATATGCTTCGAGCATATGTAAATGAAAGGCAAACTAATTGGGAAGAGTACTTACCTATAGTAAAGTTTGCATATAATAGTGCCAAGCACTCTTCCACAGGACATAGTCCATTTATGCTTATGTATGGGTTTTAGCCAAGAACTCCTTATGCAGTTGGCTTATAGAATGAGAGAGTTCAAGCCGTAAAGGATTTATTGGAAGAAATGAATGATACGCTTAGACTTGCTAAAGATAGTATGAGGAAAGCTTAGGATAGAGTTAGAGCTTATGCTAACCCTCCAAGAAGAAATCAACTTTGAGGTAGGAGACCAAGTCTATCTTAGGGTTCCTTCTAGGTTTGAAACCACAAAGATAGGACCTTGTTCTAAGTTATCTCCTAGGTAATGTGGTCCATTCCCAATACTTAAGAGAATAGGTCAAATGTCTTACAAGCTCCAACTTCAAACAAGAATTCAAATTCATCCAATATTTCATGTTAGTAGGTTAAAGAAAAGAATATGTGAATTTGACAACCTCATTCTAGATAATAGAGCCTATTTTTGTTCAATTTGTTCCACATGAACCTGAAAGCATACTAGGTACTTGAGAAACATGGATGAGAAGTCGTTTCTATAAAGAGTACCTAGTTAAGTGGAAAGATAGTTCAGAAAATAATGCTACTTGGGAGCAGGTTAGTACCCTTCAAAGGTGGTTTTCCACCTTTATTAAGACTTTACAAGAGTCTTCCTAAGGGAAAGGACATGGAGAAACACTACGAAGAGATGACCATGTATACCAAGTACATGGGGTTCAGTGGGAACAACCCCCATATATTCTTTCTCTTTCTCACCTATGCCTTCCATAACCAAGTTTGAGGACAAACTGAACTTAAGGGGAAGGAAATGTTATGAAATTAATAAGTGTGATACACCTCTAGTGGTGGTTGAGGGCGTGAGGCCACATGGCTCTCATGTAGTGGATGCATGGAGAGGGAGAAACTCTATATATAGATGGTTGTGATGTTGGGAGGTGAATCTTATGTTCTCTCATTAGTAACTCTTGAGTTTTGCATAGTTGCTAACTAATTTTAGAAGTTGTCTCATAAAGCATGAGAAATCATAAGGAGGTCATCGAGAAGCCATCTTATCATGCTCCATCAGACCATACATAACTCTGAGGATCAAACACAATCACAAGGTGCCCATGATGTGGGACACATATGTTGCACCTATGTTCTTTTGGTCTAAAAGCGAACGCTTATCTCATTCAGTCACAACGAATTCAACAATCAGTCTTCCATTACACAAGTGAAAAGGCAAGAAAAATACCATCAAGCATTTCAAGCTTTAGAAAAATTGGTTGTATTGTTAGTTTGTAAAAGTAGGAAATTCCTACCTAATCTTGTAATTTTGTATGTTTGGCACATGTTGGTGTCTTAGGGACATTTACACATGCACATGTTCATGCTCTTGTAAAATTCATGCCATGCTCCAATGTTGAGGGAAAACATTATAATTGCATTGTAAGAGAGAAAGAGGGCAGGTGAAGCAAATGCAAGTGCGTCTCATTATGGTTATGAAGATGAATTGTAGGAATGTTTGAATTGTATTTATTTAGGCATTCATGAAAGAATTATACATCTTCATTTAAGGAAAGAAAGGAATAATATGCATATCCACTCCCATGCATCTTTGCAACATTACCCATGGTATGCTAATTTTAAAAATTAAGGAATAACAAAAAGTAGCGTACACAGTTATTAAGCAGAGAGATAATATTTGATATCCAAAGGTTTATCTTTATATGATGAGAGATAATCCTGTTCATTTCCACCTAAGAGAAGATCATTGAATCTTCATTAAAGTCCCATGGATTATTTTATGGAGACTAAGGGGCACATATGATAGGAGCACAAAGAGTGAGTAAGTTAACTATATAGTTAGTGAAGCTAAGGAACATTCAAAGGGAGTCTTTTAGTACTAAAAACTATGGGGTGATGAGGTAAATGCCCACATGGAGTCATATTTTGATTTCTTAAAAGAAAATGTAGTCAATTGATATGAGGGCTATCTATTCTACATGTCATAGCCTAGATGGAAACCACTTAGAGTGTTTGGCATCACTTATGGGTTTCAGAAGCAGCATTGATACATGCTCATACGACGCACCTAGGTCTAGGTATTGATATGAGCTCACTAACTAGATCGTCTTGGTAGATTGATGATATTTTTATCATAACCAAGCTAGTCTATTTATACCATATGGGATTCATGAGAATCCACCAGATATGATATTTAAGAGCTCCATCTTTATGATGACAGGTAGGTTTATGATTTGTTTAGGGGAATCGTGCTTCCATGGATTGGAGATGAGAACCATTGGTATGGGATGGTGAGGACTATCTCCCTTTGAGAACTCTTCTTCTATGGCTAGGAACAAAAGGGCTCATCATCCATAGAGTATGATTTCTACTACACTTAGGTGAGGTGTACACATAATATCTCCTAGTTTACATTGCAGAAGTAGAATTATCGTTCTACTTAGGAAATTTGTTGACTCTATGTTTATAGTAGTTTTCCTTCACTTGGGAGTTGATTCTCCACTCGTTATGAAGGGAAACAATTTGAGAGCTTATATGTTCTCATTTTTGGAGAGTTGAGCCAAAGAGCTTCCAAGGGAAAGGTAAAGTGGAATAAATTCCAATAGAGTTTGCACTAGTGTCATTGATGCTTTCCAATAGAACTTAGTTCAATGCTTATGGATGCATTCATATGGAAAAACTAGAGGGAAGAGAAAATAATAGAGTTTGCACTAGTGTGATTGATGCTCTTCCAGTAGAACTTAGTTCAATGCTTATGGATGACAAACCAAGGACTTTTTGGTTAGTAGAATGTATATATTTTATCTTACTACCAAGGGATTCTTATATGTGAACTAGATGATGTATTGGAATAAATTACAAGGTATTCTTGATCAAACTATTACTTATGAGTGCGTTCAAGGTTATGAAGATCTAGTGTACAATGAGGGCAAGTCTATCATCTTAGGATTAGAAGGTTTGGAGTCAGTTTTCTTATGGAACTTTGTTCTATATTTAGAGGATTTCATGGTTTATTATCTCCATTGAGGTACGGTCAAGCTTATATAGCTTAGCACTTGCACTTGTCTTTCATATTATTACTGCACAAAGGATATATCATATGGATTGAGGTCATTTGGATGATATTGGCATCATGGGAGTGATATTTTGGAAGTTGAGTGTATATCGGAGATTGTAAGCACATGTTGATATATTTAGGTAGTGATGTGTGTGAACACTCTACGACCGTCGGGGCACTTTTTCCCCTCTTTAGGAGGTTTTTTCCCCTCAGCTTGTATATATGCCTATTTCCCTAATGGGCTACTTATCTTTGTACATTCTCTAATAATACATTCAGTATTGTGTGTTGTGCTCCAAGCTTCTTCTTCTTCCTTGTGTTGTTCACGTGCTTCCGAAGACGTCTAACTCCAACAACTGGTATCAGAGCAGGTCGCTGCTTCATCTAGGGCGTCGTCTACACCTCTTCGGTTGCAGTCTCAGATTCGCACAAAATTTGGTGAGCATGCTCAAGGTGTTTCAGAGATCAAAACAGCTTCGCTGTGTGGTGCCGAAATGGCAATCTAAGCTCATTTCAACCTCCGAATGCACTATCATAGCGCTTGTGCAGGCTATTTCATCTTTTTGTGCCGAAGATATATACATGTTTCTGTTCGCTAGTATAAGCGTCTCGAAGTCCGCTACAAGTTTAGTAGAACTCGTCTGGGTAGTTCTGTTCAACTTTTTGAGATACAGTCCTTATATGATGTGACATGTATTGGTTGCAAAAGGACTATGGAAAATTGTGCAGGGTGTTGAAAAACGTCCTATCACACCTGCAACTGTCACAACTGCAGGTACTAGAGCTGATGCAGAAGGTGTCAAAGATGATGATATTCTGCATATTCCTATTTGTGCTGCAGTTTCTATTGCACCTATCGTAGAGTAAATCCGTTGGGATGGCAGAGATGCCCAAGCACATGCATTGATAGCTTTGTCTATCAAACATGCCATTATTCCTCACATTCCATCTTGCAAAATAGCTAAGGATGCTTGGGATGCACTTACCACATTGTACCAAGCTAGGAATGAGGCTCGTGTTGCTTACCTCCGAAAACAGTTGGAGAGTGAGCACATGAACGAAGGTGATTCTATGGACAGTTTTCTAACAAAGATCAAAGACTTGAAGGAACAGCTGATTGTTGTTGATGAGGTTATACCAGATAGCTCACTTGTGCATACCGTTCTGAATGGTCTTCCTGATTCATATCAGAGTTTTGCTTCTACTCTTTGGTTGATGATGAAAGGCAATCCAAATGCCTTATCATTTGAGGAGTTAGTCTTTGTTCTATTGCGGGAAGATCAGTCCAGGCAGAACAGGTCCATTATGCGTGTTCAGATAAATCTTTCCTGGCTAGTCAGAAGGGCAAAGGAAAATGGAGCTCTTCTACTAGTAAGCAGAAATCTGCAAATGCTGCACATTCAAAGAACCAAGATAAAGATGAGAAGAAATCAGAAAAGTAGAAATTATTTTGCAAGTACTGTAAAGGGAATGATCATATCATAAAGAACTGTCCAAAACTGGCTGCAAATGAGACAAAGAAAAAGGAGGTTGGAATGGTTGTTGCAGAGGCCTTTACACCGAAAATAGAGTCTGCTAATCTTGTGCAGGATGAAGAATGGGTGTTTACTACTATTTTCAGTTTTGACCCATCTTCTCATGAGCAGTGCATGTCTGTAATAGACTCTGATGTTTGGTACTTTGACAGTGGGGCGACCAAACATATTACCTCGCAGTGCAGTTTCTTCTCTTCACTCGAGCCTGATCCTACAGGGAATATTGTTACATGCGCCCAAAAATCCTCTTATCCTGTTATGGGAGTTGGTAAGATCATTTTGACTACTGCTGATGGTAGTTCTTTCACTTTTTCAGATGCTTTGTTTGTACCCGGGATCAAGAAAAATCTATTATCAGTTTTTGCATTAGCCAAGATTGGCTTGGTTGTGAAATTTGTTGATGACAGATGTACAATTCATGATCTGTCAAATGGCGATGTGATTATTGCTTTTGGCATTCATATCATGGGCTATATAAGCTCATAAACTATGAAAGATCTGTAAATGATTTGGCATGTGCAATACATGATTCTCAGGCTATGTCAGATGCAAAGCTTTGGCATGCACGCTTTGGTCATCTGAATTTTGCTAGTTTGCTACGCCTACAGAAATCTAAGATGGTGTCCTCTTTGCCCAAACTTGAGGCACTTGGAAAACATGTTTGTGAAGGCTGTATTTTGGGCAAAATGCAGTGTTGCTCCTTTCCAAAAGATGGTTCAGTTCTGGGTACTCAAAAATTGCAGCTTGTACATAGTGATGTCTGCGTTCCTATGTAGACAACTTCTTTTGGAAATTATCTTTACTTTGTGACTTTCATCGATGATTTTTCCAGGCATGCATGGGTATATCCATTGAAGGCAAAGTTTGAAGTGTTCATGTGCTTCAAATAGTTTTTGGTTTTGGCTGAAAATCTGTCAGCATGTAAAATAGGCACCTCCGTTCTGATCGAGGGGGGGAATATATGTCTTCTGATTTTAATGCATTTCTGTCTAAACGTGGGATAAAGCACCAATGTACAGTGCCGTATACACCTCAACAGAATGGAGTTGCTGAACAAAAGAACAGGTCACTCATGGAGATCGTGAGGTGTATGGTCAAGAGTCAGGCTTTACCACATAGTTTCCGGCGTGAGGTTGTCATGTGTGTAGCATATGTACTTAACAGGTGTCCCACTAAAGCGCTACAGTCTATCACTCCATATGAGGCTTGGCATGATCGCAAGCCATCTGTTGCACATTTTCATGTTTTTGGTTGTTTGGCATATGCATTAGTGCCTGAAAAACATCGCAAAAAATTGGGATGATAAAGTAGTAAAATGTATTTTTGTTGGGTACAGTTTTGAAAGTAAAGGCAATCGTCTGTATCATCCACACACTAAACGCATTTTGGTTAGCCGTGATGTTGTTTTTGTGGAAGATTCTATTCAGCCATTGCTTTCATGTACTAAGGAGACATCTATTAGCTCCAAAGACATGTATGATACTTTGCTGCCTCTTTTTTTAGGTGGACAGTCTTGTGTTGGTCCTAATGAGGCAACTTCTTAGCCTTTGTAGGTTTCATGTGATGATGCAAATCATCCCATTTCTGATGCAAATTTACATGATGCACTTGTTGATGAGAGAGCTGACATTGAGGAGGCAAAAACTATGCCAAAATGGTTGGAGCAAACTTTGCGTGACAACAAATTAGATGCACCTTTGTCATATCGTACTCGATCTGGCTCTCATAGTGCCTCTTTTGCATCATATTGTTATGCTATGGCTCCATCTAGTCTCTATGATGAGAATGAGCTTGTTTCATTTGACGAAGCACAAAATTCAGAAAATTGGATGGCTGCTATGCAATCTGAATATGATGCAATAATGAAGAACGGTACTTGGTCTTTATGTGACTTCCCTCCTGGCAAGAAGGCCATTGGCACCAAGTGGGTTTACAAGCTGAAGCATAAGTCTGATGGAACATTTGACGGATATAAGGCTAGGCTTGTTGCAAAGGGTTATGCAGAGGAAAGAGGTGGGTGTTGGTCAATCACCATCTTCACTGACAGTCAAAGTGCATTGGAAATTGCGAGGAACCCTGTGTTCCATGCTCGCACTAAGCACATTGAGGTGCATTATCAGTATGTAAGGGAGAGGTTCTCTACTGGGGAGATCAACTTGGCATATGTGCCCACGCAAGAGAACGTTGCAGACCTTTTCACAAAGGCTCTGCCTAGGGAGAAGTTTGAAGCTTTTCGCAAAGCTTTGGGCTTACTTCCTTTTGTGGAGTGATTTCCACATATCTTGGCACTTCCTTACACATGAGTGCCAGTTACTTGTTCACCGCACCATTCCTAGGGGGGATTTGTTGATATATTTAGGCACCTTTGAGATTATCTTTTATGAGACTTCTTCAAGGGAAGGATATGGGGAACCAACACATAGAGATGATCATGTACAATTTGTGCATGAGGCTTGGGGGATGCCTAGAGTATTTATATAGCTCTATTTTTTAGGATGAAGATGTTTTCCAAGGGGGGAAGAATGTTATAAAGTAGTTTATGAAATTAGGATCCGACAGGTTCAGACGAATTTGAAGTCGGACATCATTTTGTCATTCAAGTGTAGGGCAGACTCTTGAGAGTAGATTTAAGCAAAGTTGCTTATGATCTGTAGACAAGCAAATGTGCTTCACCTAGTGGTTAAGTCATATGGATGAGGAGAAGATCGTGGGTTCAATTCCTATGAGAGTCATGGAAGAGTGTTTTGCCTCAAGAGCTCTAGAAGCATCTACTTGAGTTAACTCTAGTTAACTAGGACACTTGGTGCACATCTAGTTACATGGTCGACACTTGGATGGTTAATATCCACCTACCATAATAGGCAATCCATTGGAGAGAGCTATATATAAAGGCATGTGGTTGAAAAAAAGAGAGACATATCTCTCTATGTGGTCATCGTAATGCTTTAACTTTCATATGTGATAAGTTTGGATTTTTACTTGTAAACTTCTCTTCAAGTGTAACTTGATATACATCAACAATCAGAGTTCTATTCATGATGTGTACAACAATGTGCACAACTTCTGCCCAATAACAATGAGCCATATTTTTCTCAACCATCAAGGCTCTTCCTATTTCTACAATATATCTATTTTTGAGTTCAACAATGCCATTTTCTTGTTGAGTGTATGTACACAAAAACTATCCTCGAATTCCATAAATTTTTGGAAAACTATAAAATTCATTTGATATAATCTACTCATCCATCATATCTTAATGGTTGAATATGTGTGTTTCTAGTTTCATGCTCAAGGTAGTACATGTTATGGGCTCTCTCAATGTATTTTGGAGGATTAATGCTTACACAATGTAATGATATCAAAAAATCCTTTCCCTTTTAATAGGGAGGAGATCTAGAGTAGAATATCTAGAATAGTTGGTTGTTGTCCTTATCCCAATATAACGTTTTCTATTAATTTTCTTTAGGCAGTAATTTCAACCATATGAGATTAGTTATAACATTATTTGGCTTAGGTGTAGGTATCACCTCTCTGAATTCATCATCAAGGTTTTTATCATCACTAGAAGTGTCATCGATCACTTAGGTTTCTGTGATGCAAGGTCTATGATTTCCTCAATAGAAGATCTAAGGGAATTGCTTGACATAGGTGCCTCAATCCTAATGTTTGTAACTAGACGTTTTAAGTCCATTGCTAGATTATCTTCCAAATCAGTACATTCTTTGATGAAATCAATGAGCATGTCAAATTTAGGAATAATGAGATCTAATTCTTTTATGAGGGCCTCTCTTGCCTTGAGAATTTATCTATGTAGTATTTATATCTTTGTGTTGCTACTCTGGATCATCTTTTGACTACTTGAAATTATAAATGAATGAGCATGAGTCATTCTTGACCCCTCCTTTTGAAAATCCTCTGCTAAATTCCTTCGTCAATCTATCTAGGTTGTCAAATCAATCAATTGTTAGAGATTGGAACTAGAAAATATCTATTCTCACTAGTCTAAAGCCAAAGGGCTCTTAGAAAGTGAAAAAATTAGTGATTTCTTTAGCCCTTAGGACCTATCAAATTTTGACTACAAGATCATAAGGATAAATAAATCTGTCATAATAACTTTTCATACACTTTGTCTCCTGTGATGGTCAAAAGGACCTACCTAAGTCTTAATTCCCTTGACTCACTTGTCCTATTAGTACCATTTGATTTATATATTGGTTTCCACTTCCCCTTCTATATAGGAGGTGATCTGGTGTCTAGCCTTGGAATTGTCACGAGGAAGGAGATAAGGAAGAGGGCTCACACACACACTCTCACTCTCAAGGAGAAGCACACACACAGATTGAGGCAAGGAAGAATGATCTTCTTCTTCTTCTTCTTCTTCTATTACATAAAAAGGAATGTACAAGAATGACCTAAAACAAGAATACAACAAGTGCAATATATAAAGATTAGTACATAAGGAAAAACCTAATGTCCATGAATGAGTGAGCTGGCAAGGAACAAATGTGCCATCACTCTTGATAGATAAATCTAATAAAGCTCAGTGAAGTATCCCTGACATATATCGGCGTGACCACTATACATGTCAGAGAAACGAAGAACTGATACGTGTCATCCTGGATCATCACATGTTGAGCTTGATATCTCAACACTCCCCCTCAAGCTCAACGTCATATCCTATAATCCAAACATCTCCTGAAACTTCTTCAACTTCTGAGCTCCAAGTGCTTTGGTGAAAATATCAGCAACCTACCCATCTGTTCTCACATAAACAAGATCAATATCACCTGCTAATACCTTCTCTCTGATGAAGTGATAATGTACCTCGATATGCTTTGTTCTAGCATGGAAAACAGGATTTCGTGCTAACTGTATGCTGCTAAGATTATCACAATAAATAGTGATAGGCTTTCCCACTTCCACACCTAAATCTGCAAGTAGCATTTCTAGCCATGATGCCTCACATGCTTCCATTGTAGCACCTCTATACTCAGCCTCTGTACTCGACAAAGCAACAGTGGGTTGCTTCTTGCTACTCCATGTAATAGCTTCACTCCCAAGTGAGAATAGAAAACCACTAGTAGATCTTCTATCTGGAATGCTACCAGCCCAATCTGCATTGGTGTATCCATAAACCTGCAAATCTACTCCAGCCTCATAAAACAATGCATAATCCAAAGTAGCACTCACATAATGTAGAGTGCACCTCAGAGCATCCAAATGTGGCTTCCTGGGAACCTGCATAAATTGACTTTCAACTCCAACAGTATAACTTAGATCAGGCCTTGTAATTGTGAGATATATAAGACTTCCCACAAATTTCCTGTACATAGTAGCAATTTCCAATGCTTCACCTGATGTAGTATCCAACTTCAAATTCTGATCTAATGGCATAGAAATTGGCTTACAATTAGCCTTACCATACTTTTGAAGCATATTCAAGGCATATTGCCTTTGCGACATCCATATACCTGTTTCTGTATGTATAAACTCAATGCCCAAGAAATAGTGAAGCACACCAAGATCTTTCATGTCAAATTCTTGCATAAGAAGTTGCTTTACCTCTTTGATGCTTCCGTCATTATCACCACCTACAATCAAGTCATCAACATAAATAGCCACAATAGTGATGCCATCATTAGCCTCCTTTGCATATAGTGAGTGATCTGCATCACACATAGAAAACCCAATGTTGGTCAAGTAATCAACAATCCTTGCATGCCATGCACAAGGAGCTTGCTTCAACCCATACAAAGCCTTTTGCAACCTGCAAACATATTCTGGATGCTTTGAATCTTCATATCCTTGTGGTTGGTCCATATATACTTCTTCGTGTAACTCACCATGTAGGAAAGCATTCTTCACATCCATCTGATGCAAAGTCCATCCTTTTGTTGTAGCTAATGCAACAAGTGTTCTGACAGTAGACATTTTAGCTACAGGGCTGAATGTTTCCTCATAATCAATGCCATATGTCTATGCATATCCTTTGGCTACCAATCGTGCTTTATAGCTGCTTATGCTACCATCAGCATTATGCTTTACCTTGTAAACCCATATGCAGCCTATGGGTTTCTTTCCATCCGGCAATGGAACCAGCTTCCATGTATCATTCCCATAAAGTGCAGTCATCTCCTCATCCATAGCTTTTTCCCAATCTGCAATTCCAATTGCATCTTCAAAGCAAGAAGGTTCAGCATCTTGTATTACCTTTGTCATGTAGGCACAATGATGAGCCATATAATTGTCATACATCAATCGTTGCACTGAATTCCACATCCTCCCAGATCTTCTTGGTCCTGGGTCACTTCTCCTTGTATCATCTGCATGTGTCCTTCTTACTCCCGGAGTCTTTGCAGAGGGTAATCGGTTCCTCATCAAGACTCTTTTCTAAACTGCTTGAATCTCCATCAACGTCTTCAAAACCTGCACATGTTTTATGACGTGCAGAAGCTTTTCTTTACCTTTCTTGGATGTATTTGATGAATTTGCTGGACCGAAATTTCCACGCGATCTTCCATTCCATGGATTTGAGTTGGAACTATTGCTTGGTGATGCATCGAAAATGATGCTCTTGACTGTCTACCAAATTGACATGTTGCACATACCTTTTGCATTTCTGCAACTTTGAAATTTGGTAGTCCATGGACAATCTCCTTTGACTGCATCAATTTCAGCATTTGCAAGTTTGCATGTCCAATCCGTTTGTGTCACATCTCTATATCTGTAATAACTCTTGCACCTTTTGCAAACATGGCTGCATTCATTTCAGGAATCTTCACGTTTAAGTTGAACATCCTACCCACTTTGTTTCCTTTGGCAATCAATCGTCCATCCTGCTTGTACTCTTCTATGTTGAAGATTCACTCACTAATTAGACATAAAGACCTGAAGATGTATGAAGGATAAAGAAAGATGAAGAGAAGCAGAAACAAAGCATTCAGAAAAATCAAGCCTTAGTGAAGGGACAAATTCACGCCTGTAATATACAGCGTAGAAACTTCTAGAATTATGAGTTTTTTGAATCTCCGATCAAAAATGTATATAAGAGAGTTGAGAGAGTGCTTAGATAGAAGAGAGTGACGAGAGATGTAGTAGACGCAAGTATGCGTATGTAGAGATGAATAATAGAACCTGAAATGTCGGGTATTCATCTGAGAGAGAGATGGTAAGGAAGAACTACTCAGCATAGGAGAGTTTTCCATGGCTATGAGCGAAGTGAGGCCAAGCCATTCTGTGCACATCTTCTCTAATAGAAAACACATACTTATGTGGAAAGATCTTAGCGCATTCTCCTTGTGTGAAGAAATCTAAGTGATTTCATGTTACTATGAAATTTAGTTAACAGTTATAGTTTTCTCAGTACACATTTTACGATACTTCTATAAGTTAGATCTTGCAGTATAATGTAAAGTTTTTCATGAGTGATAGCTTAACTTGAAGCTAGTAATCTCAGCTACAAACTGATCAAAGAGTTTTGTAAAACGGGACATGTACACACAGTACTAAGTCTGACCGTAAAAGCATCTAGAACTGGTGAAGTTTTTCCTTAAACTTCAGATAAAGTTTGTTCACTGAAAGAAGCTTAGGTATTACTTCCTTACTTCATTTACAACTATTTGAAGTAACTACAAACAGAATTGCAGTTGATTCCGGTAAGATTACGGTGACAGTCCGGTAACAGTCCGGTGAAGTTCCGGTGAAATTATGGTGAGTTCAAACAAAGTTTTTGACACAGTTAAGTGGCAGAAAGAATATCTAACAGTAAGTAAACAAAGGATTGTAAAGATTTAAGTAAGGCAGATCAGAATTGAAGCCTGAAGGAAAGGAAAGTTTTTCGGTAAAGTGAATTTTCAGATTTCACTAAATTCAGTTATAAAGTTTTCAGTTTCAGAAGGTTGCTAAGCTACTGATGATTATAGAGGTGTTCTAATATCACTCTAGCTTAGTTTTTGTGGCGTGGCGAAATTCCGTAGCTTAGTTTACAAGCTTTTGCCGTGTCGACGTCAACAAGTGGTATCAGAGCAGAAAGATTCTGAAGAGCAGAAAAGTCTTCAAGAGTAAACGGAAGTGAAGATACAAGAGAAATTGAAGAATTCTCATAAAGAAAGGTGAAAACTAAGGAGAACAACAACAAACCGCATTAGAGAAGCATTCCGAAGTCATTCTCAAGGGTAAAGGTTTACAAAAGGTAAAATCTTTTAACGTTACACTCACCGACAGTAACAGAAACAAGAAGATTATGGTAGACCACATTTCTATTGACAAATTGGACAGAGATAACTATCCCACATGGGTAATGCGAATGGAAGCCTTACTTATGAGTCAGGACTTAATGATATATGTGACAGGAGAAGAAAAGAAGCCTACTTTTGGAGACGACAGTCAACCGAAGAAAGAAGAGTTAGAAGCCTTGAAGTTGTGGCAGAAGAAAGATGCAACGGCAAGAGCTTATATCTACAATACCATTACAGATCATCTACTACCACATATTAGAGGTCTGGAGAAAGCGGAAGACGTATGGAGTGCACTGGAAGATCATTTCCAAAACACTACCAAAGCTAGGAAGGCTAGCTTATGGTCAGAGTTTACAACGTTCAAGAAAAAGCAAAGTCAAAGCATTAGTGATTATGTCACCAAGAAGGAATTGGAGATGAAAGGTGGCAACCTTTCGTACTCTCAACTGAACTTTTGTTAAATCATTTTGTACCATATTTAAATCAGTTGCTTGGACTAATGCTAACATTTGAGCAAGATTTGAAGACAAATGGAGATAAAGGACAAAGTTCTACTATGTACGCAAAGAATAAGAAGAAAGGTGATAAAGGTAAAGAAAAAGATGAAGAAGAGATGACTACTCAGGCAAAATATGCAAAAGGAAGAGGTAATGTCAGAAGTAGAAGTAGAGGTAATACAAAAGGTAGAGGTAATCAGAATAACAATAAGAAGACCTGCTGGATCTGTGGATTAAGCAATCATTTGGCTCATGACTGCTGGCATAATTCTCAAGGATCAAGTCAAAGTCAAAATAATAACAGCAGAGGCAAAATCGGAAGATATCAAAGAGGTAGACAAAGCCAAAGAGGCGGATATGGTAGAGGTGGAGCAAGAAGTTGGGGACAGAATCAGTCTCACAACACTACCTACTACAACTAGGCAAATGATACACAGAATGACAATCATACAACGTTGATGATGAATTCGATAAGTGTGTCAAAGAATGAAGATCTCAAGGTATTCTATATTGACTCTGGTTGTTCAAATCATTTGTCAGGAAATATAGAATTGTTATCAGAACTAGAAGGAGGTATTTCAAATCATACAGTACAAACATGTGATAACACAAAACATAATGTATGGTCAATTGAAAAAGTAAAGTGTAAGAATGGAGCTGACCTGCTAACAAATGTTTTGTATGTTCGAACAATCCCGAAGAATCTGATTAGTGTGGGACAGATAGTAGAAAAAGGTTTTCAAGTCAGTTTTACAAATGAAGGAGTATTTGTTGAAGATCCAGAGAAAGGATACAAACGAATTGTCCATGGTAAAAAGGAAGGTAGACTTTTTACTCTTAAAGTACAAGGGAACATTGTTCAAGCTTTAATCACACATGATGATGAAGTTTTTACAGAATTGGACCTCTGGCATAAGAGGTTAGGACACTTTAATGAAAAAGGAATCAAAATGATGGTGGAGAAACAATCTGTAAGAGGATTACCGAATATGAAGAATCAACATATGATTCACAAATGTGAAGCCTATCAGATGGGAAAAGCACACAGGTTACCATTTCAGAAGAAGGGTTACAAACACGATGGTTTACTGGAACTCATACATACAGATGTATGGGGACCAACAAAAGAAGGATCTATCAGTGGCTCAAGGTATTACGTTCTTTTTATTGATGATGCAACAAGATGGATAACACTTTATGTTTTGAAAGAGAAGTCAGAAGTGTTTGGAGCTTTCAGGCATTTTCATGCATATGCTGAAAGACTTACAGGACAAAAACTCAAAAGACTAAGGTTTGATGGAGGAGGAGAATATTTTTCTCAAGAGTTCAATGATTATAAGTGGAATGCAGGAATCAAAAGAGAAATAACTTGCAGGTATACACTGCAACAAAATGGAGTAGCAGAAAGGAGAAACCGAACTCTAATTGAGTTTGCAAGAGCAATGTTAAAGGAGAAGAATTGTCCAAACTATCTTTGGGCTAAGGCTGTAAATACAGCCACATATCTTGTAAACAGATTACCATGTGCAGCCTTAAATGGAATGACCCTTTATGAAGCTTGGTGGGGTAAGAAACCAACACTTGATCACTGCAAAGTGTTTGGATCAGTTGCTTATGCTTATGTACCATCACAACTTAGACATAAGCTTGAACCAAAAGCTGAAAAATATGTGTTCAACGGATATGATGAAAAACAGATGGGTTATAGACTATGGAGTCCGTTAACCAAACAGTTTACTGTTTCCAGAGATGTGACATTTGATGAAGAAAAGAGTTGGTATACAGATAAAGAGCATAATGATGAAACATTTGAAGAAGAGGTAAGAAGAATTGAAAAAGGTAAATCACATATGCAGGTGAATGGAGATGAAAATCATATGTAGGCAAGTACATCCGGGATCGGATCAACTATGAGAAATGAAGATGCACCGACATTTGATGAAGAAGTGTATTCAGATACACATGAAGAGTATGAACCAAGAAGGTCTAACAGAGTAAGGAAACAACCAACAAGATATTCCTATGATACTTCTTATTTGACTCAAAAAAATTATGCTTACTCAGTAAAGGAAGATGAAGAACCTCATAATTACCGTGAAGCAAAAGGTAAGAAACAATGGGAAGAAGCAATGAAGGAGGAGTTCAATGCACTGGAAGAGAACACGACTTGGGAACTTGTTCCAAAACCAAATGGTAAGAAAGTGATTGGAAATAAATGGGTCTACAAAGTTAAGAAGCTTGCAGATGGAAGAATAGCCAGATACAAAGCTAGACTGGTAGTCAAAGGCTATGCTCAGACGCATGGCATAGATTATGATGAGACATTCAGTCTGGTGGCAAAGATGTCAACCATAAGGACATTGATTGCTATAGCAGCATCAAAAGGATGGAAGCTAAGTCAATTGGATATAAAGAATGCATTTCTAAATGGATATACATTAGATGAAGTATACATGGAACAACCTGAAGGGTTTGTAAGTTCCAGTTACCCAAATCATGTTTGCAGATTAAGAAGAAAACTCTATGGATTGAAGCAAGCTCCAAGAGCTTGGAATTACAGACTTGTGAAGTATCTCAATGATCTTGGATACCAAAGTTCAAAGGCAGATGCAAGTCTACTCATTAAGAGAACAGATGAAGGTATGATCTACATTTGTATTTATGTAGATGACATTATAATCATAGGTACCTCAGATGAAGGAATCAAGGAGGTAAAGAGATTGCTTGAAAAAGAGTTCAAGATCAGTGATCTAGGAAATTTATCATACTTTCTTGGAATGGAAGTTACATATACAGATCATGGTGTATATGTTTTGCAAGAAAGATATCTCCTAAACTTACTAAAGAAGTTTAATATGGAGAATTGCAGAGAAGCCTCAACACCACTTGAGGTCAATCATAAACTCAGCGAATATGATGGTGCAGAGTTTAAAGATATGAGAAAGTATCAATCTTTAGTGGGAAGCTTGATTTATGCTACGCTAACAAGACCAGATCTTAGTTATGCAGTAGGAGTTCTCTCATAGTTTATGCATTGTCCGAAGGATCCAACATTGGGTTGCAGGACAAAGAGTTCTTAGATATATCAAAAGAACTATAAAGGAAGGATTATATTATCCTTTTACGTCATATATAAAGCTGAGAGCATACAGTGACTCAGACTGGGTAGGAAGTCAAGATGACAGAAGGTCAACACATGGGTATATGATATACCTAAGAGATGAGCTTGTCAGTTGGTGTTCAAAGAAGCAGCATACAATGGCTTTATCGTCAACTGAAGCTGAATATAAAAGAATTGTGGAAGCAGCTAAAGAAGTAATATGGATGCATACCTTTTTCAAAAGCATTAGTATTGATCAAGGTATACCTATCATACATGGAGATAATATGAATTCATTGTATCTTGCAGCAAATCCAGTATTTCATGCAAGAACAAAGCACATATAGAGTCAATATCATTTCCTGAGGGAAAAGGTAATGGAGAAGGAGATTGAAATAATATTCACTCCTACAAAAGATCAAATTACAGATATTCTGACAAAGAGCTTGGATGGAGTAAAGACAAGCAGATTTAAAGAAATAGCAGGAATAAAATAAAAGAAGAATATATGAAAGATCAGAGGATGCTAATTAGTGATTGAGGGGGAGCTGTTGAAGATTCACTCACTAATTAGACATAAAGACCTGAAGATGTATGAAGGATAAAGAAAGATGAAGAGAAGCAAAAACAAAGCATTCAAAAAAATCAAGCCTTAGTGAAGGGACAAATTCACGCCTGTAATATACAGCGTAGAAACTTCTAAAATTACGAGTTTTTTGAATCTCGGATCAAAAATGTATATAAGAGAGTTGAGAGAGTGCTTAGATAGAAGAGAGTGACGAGAGATGTAGTAGACGCAAGTATGCGTATGTAGAGATGAATAATAGAACTTGAAATGTCGGGTATTCATCTGAGAGAGAGATGGTAAGGAAGAACTACTCAACATAGGAGAGTTTTCCATGGCTATGAGCGAAGTGAGGCGAAGCCATTCTGTACACATCTTCTCTAATAGAAAACACATACTTATGTGGAAAGATCTGAGCGCATTCCCCTTGTGTGAAGAAATCTAAGTGATTTCATGTTACTGTGAAAGTTAGTTAATAGTTACAGTTTTCTCAATACACATTTTACGGTACTTCTATAAGTTAGATCTCGCAGTATAGTGTAAAGATTTTCATGAGTGATAGCTTAACTTGAAGCTAGTAATCTCAACTACAAATTGATCAAAGAGTTTTGTAAAACGGGACATGTACACACAGTACTAAGTCTGACCGTAAAAGCATCCAGAACTGGTGAAGTTTTTCCTTAAACTTCAGATAAAGTTTGTTCACTGAAAGAAGCTCAGGTATTACTTCCTTACTTCATTTACAACTATTTGAAGTAACTACAAACAGAATTGCAGTTGATTCCGGTAAGATTATGGTGACAGTTCGGTAATAGTCCGATGAAGTTCCGGTGAAATTCTGGTGAGTTCAAACACAGTTTTTGACACAGTTAAGTGGCAGAAAGAATATCTAACAGTAAGTAAACAAAGGATTGTAAAGATTTAAGTAAGTCAGATCAGAATTGAAGCCTGAAGGAAAGGAAAGTTTTTCGATAAAGTGAATTTTCAGATTTCACTAAATTTAGTTATAAAGTTTTCAGTTTCAGAAGGTTGCTAAGCTACTGATGATTACAGAGGTGTTCTAATATCACTCTAGCTTAGTTCTTGTGGCGTGGCAAAATTCCTAAGCTTAGTTTACAAGCTTTTGTTACGTCGATGTCAACATTCTACATATAATCCATCAGCATTGAACCTGACTTGTAATCCCTGGTCAACCATTTATCCAATAGAAACCATATTCTTTGTTATATTTGGAACATGCAACACATCAACAAGATGTTTTACCTTTCCATCCTCCATCGATAGTGCTATGTTTTGTGTATGCTTAATAGGATGTGATGTGTCATCACCTGTTTCAACATATCCATGAACTGGCAATTTCTACAAAGTACTAAACCATTTCGCATGAATGGTCATGTGATTTGAAGCACCTGAATCAACATACCAAACATTATCATTTGATTTTGAAACACCAGCAGGCATCGTATTCATCATGTGATGTTGAACCATGAACAGCTTCGCAGAATCATTTGCACTTGTGGATGCATAGTTATTATGCTGCCTTCTATTATTTTGATTCTTCAACCTGCAATCACGTTCAAAGTGTCCAGGGTTACCACAATTCCAACATCCTTTACTGTCATTACCTGAATCATTTCTTTGGAAATTTCTGCGGCCTCTTTGGCTCCCCCTGCTTTGAAACTGTCCTCTTCCTAAAGTAGCGAAGGGGTTTATGAAGCACTCAAAGTCTCCAGCAAGAGCTCCTATTTTATTTGTAAAGAAGAAGGATGGGACTCTCTGGATGTGTGTAGACTATCGTGGATTGAATAAAGTCACTATAAAAAACAGATACCCTCTACCTTTCATATCAGAACTCTTGGAATGCCTTGGAAAAGTAAAATTCTTCACAAAGATTGACCTTCAAGGAGCTTACAACCTTGTCAGGATCAGAGAAGGAGATGAATGGAAGACAACATTTCGAACAAGGTATGGCCATTTTGAATATGTAGTTATGCCATTTGGTCTCACGAATGCTCCAACTGCCTTCCAACATATGATGAATGATATCTTTCGAGAATATTTAGATGATTTTGTTAAAATATACCTTGATGATATCTTGATATTCTCCAAAAATCTAGAGGATCATGAATGTCATGTAAAGATAGTCCTAGAGAAACTAAGAGAAAAAGGATTATATGCAAAATTGGAGAAGTGCTCTTTCCATAAGATAGAAGTGGAATTTTTAGGGTACATTGTATCAGATAAAGGAATTTTTATGGACCCTAAGAAGATTGAGACAATCCTTGATTGGCAACCACCTTCGTGTGTTCGAGATGTACAATGTTTTTTGGGGTTTGCCAATTTCTGCAGGATATTCATCAGAGATTAATCCAAGATTGTGACCCCTCTTACCAAGCTTACATGGAACTCCAAATTCTCATGGACCGAAGAAGCAAAAAAAGCCTTTCAAATGTTGAAATTAGCATTCACCACTGCTCCAATTCTAGTTCATCCTGATTCCAGTAAGCCCTTCTTCCTAGAGACAAATGCATCAGACTTTACCCTAGGGGCCATTCTTTCCCAATATGGAGATGATTGACACTTACATCCAGTTGCATATCATTCAAGGAAATTCTCCCCTCCAAAAATTAATTATGAGATTCATGATAAAGAGCTTCTTGCCATAGTGGACACATTTGATACCTTGCGTCACCATCTAGAAGGAGCAGCTCATAAAGTCACTGTGTATACAGATCACAAGAACCTAGAGTATTTTATGACCACCCGCATTCTCAATAGAAGACAATCTGGATGGAGTAACTTTCTATCCAGATTCGACTTTGTCATCACATACCGTCCAAGATGTCAACAATGTTAGTCAGATGCCTTGTCCAGAAGATCTTACCTTGCACCAAAGAAGGGTGAAGAGGCCTTTGATCAACAAGAGAGTGTATTACTCAAGCCGGAGCATCTCCAGTTAGCAGCTATCTCTTCAACCCATCATGAAGACTCAGCATTGAATCATTTGATCCGTGAGAATCTTCCACAAGATGAATTGTTTTGTAATATTAAGCAAAAAACTCAAGAAGGAAAAGTCCAAGAAGTAAATGAATTTCAGGAAAAGGACGGGTTACTATTCTATAAGAAGCTATTGGATGTCCCTCCAGGAAAGGCCATGATTCAAGTACTTCAACAACGTCATGACAACCTTGCAGCAGGACATTTTGGAGTAAATAAAACAGTAGAACTCATATCAAGAGATTTTTGGTGGCCCCAAATGTGGAAGGAAGTCAAAGAATATATTCAAACCTGTGACACTTGCAATAGATATAAGGTACCGTGACATAAACCTCATGCCCTCTTGTAACCTTTACCTATTCCAAAAAGGCCATGGGCTTCACTGCCTATGGATTTCATCACAGATCTACCAAAGTTAGATAAGTAAAATGCCATTCTTGTTATTGTGGATAGATTTACAAAGATGGCACACTTCATTCCAACTACAAAGGCAATCACAGGTGCAACTACTGCTAGACTTTTTCTCAGATACATCTTTAGGCTTCATGGATTGCTTGATGATATTGTCAGTGATCGAGGTCCACAGTTCATATCTAGCTTTTGGAATAGTCTTTGCAAGCTCCTTGGTGTTCAAGTTAAACTATCTACAACAAATCATCCACAGACTGATGGACAAACAGAACGGGTAAATCAAGTCCTGGAGCAATATCTTTGTTGCACTAGCAACTATCACCAAAATGATTGGTTTGAGTTGTTACCCTTTGCAGAGTTTGCCTATAACAATAGTGTTCATGCATCTACTAAGCAAACCCCCTTCTTTGCAAACTATGGACAACATCCAAGGACAATCTCAAATCATGTCAAGAATCCAGCTGCCAAAGACAAGGCCTAGTACCTGATGGACATTCACAAAGAACTGAAGGAAGAGATCCATAAAGCTGAAGAACAATATAAGTACTATGCAGATCAACATTGTGTCCAAAATCCATCGTATCAAATTGGGGATAAAGTATGGTTACTCAAAAACAATTTGCAAACTTCAAGGCCTTAAGCAAAGTTAGAACATCAAAGATTTGGTCCATTTATGATCTTGGCCAAGATTAATCCAGTCACCTTCAAGCTCCAACTACCAAGTACCATGAGAATACATCCAGTTTTCCATGTATCCATGTTGGAACCATATCAGATTTCACCATTGAGGGGGGAGAGACCTAGTCCTTCACCACCTATCGAGATTGATGATCATGAAGAATTTGAAGTCGAGCATGTCCTAGATTTGAGAATATCCCGAGGAAGATTAGAGTACCTTATTCATTAGAAAGGGTATGATATCAGTGATCGTTCTTGGGAACCTACAGAAAACCTTCAGAGAGAAGCAATCAAGGTTTGAGAATTCCGTAAGAGAAATCCAATGAAGCCGAGACCAGAGAACATGACCGCTCCTTGTGGAACTCGTCGCTTGAGGGCGAGGTAATGTCATGGACAAAGGAAACCATCCTAAATCTCTGATTCCATGTGAATTCTATATCTCATGATTGGTTCAGAATTTGGGGAAACTAATGCGTCCATTGCATCCACAACATGCCAAAACCCTAAGATCGACTGTCTTCTTGCTTGATTCTCATATCCAGAGACCATGCTTCGAATTGATGACATCATCGATGACATCGTCGATTTGTAACCGCCCTAGAAACGCCCTTGGAAAACCTATATAAGTAGGGGTTGGCCACATTCATAATCAGTCTTGCCAATACCAGTCTTGGGAGCTCAAGGAGTCATGACTGCCAAGTAAGTACTCTCCAAGTTCCAGTTCCTATTCTTGTCTTGTTCCTTGTCCCAGTCTTGTTAGTCTTGTATCCTGAACATCTAGTCTTGTCCTCTTGTAATCTCATAGTACGAGATCTTGTCGAGTTCTTTCTTGTATCTAGTTCATGTCCCAGAAGGGAGTTCTTGTAATCCAGAGATCTTGTTCCATACTTACGATCCCGGGTTGTGGGATCTCCTGTATCATCTCTAGCTGAGTTATCTATACCTATAGTCCCAGGTTGTGGGACTTCTTGTATCAACTACATATTCCTGTACTATTTTCCCTATGTGGGTATTCTTGTAATCTGAAGTGTATTTCCGAAATCTTGTCTATTGTAGTCGGAGAGCACAATCTAGTGCTCCCCTAACACATACACACATACACACACACACACACACATATATATATATATATATATAACCTCTATACTCAACCTCTATACTCGACAAAGCAACAATGGGTTGCATCTTACTACTCCATGTAATAGTTGCACTCCCAAGTGAGAATAGAAAGCCAATAGTAGATCTTCTATTTGGAATGCTACCAACCCAATCTGCATCGGTGTATCCATGCACCTGCAAATCTACACCAGCTTCATGAAACAATGCATAATCCAAAGTAGCACTCACATAACATAGAGTGCACCTCAGAGCATCTAAATATGGCTTCCTGGGAACCTGCATAAAATATTGACTTTCAAGTCCAATAGTGTAGCTTAGATAAGGCCTTGTAATTGTGAGATATATCAAACTTCCCACAAATTTCCTATACATAGTAGCATTTCTGAATGCTTCACTTGATGTAGTATCCAACCTCAAATTATGATCTAATGGCATAGAAAATTGTTTACAATCAGCCATACCGTACTTTTGTAGCATAATCATGGCATATTCCCTTTGCGACATCCATATACTTGTTTCTCTATGTATAAACTCAATGCCCAAGAGATAGCCACAACACACCAAGATATTTCGTGTCAAATTCCTGCATAACGAGTTGCTTTACCTCTTTAGTGCTTGCTTTATTGTCACCTCCTACAATCAAGTCATCAACATAAATAGCCACAATCATGTGCCATTATCACCCTTCCTTGCATATAATGAATGATCTGCATCACACATAGAAAATCCACTGATGGTCAAATAATCAGCAATCCTTGCATGCCAAGCACAAGAGGCTTGTTTAAGTCCATATAAAGCCTTTTGCAACTTGCAAACATGTTCTGGGTGCTTTGAATCTTCATATCCTTGTGGTTGGTCCATATATACTTCTTCCTGTAACTCACCATGTAGGAAAGCATTCTTCACATCCATCTAATGCAAAGTCCATCCTTTTGCTGTAGTTAATGCAATAGTGTTCTGGCAGTAGACATTTTAGCTACAAGGCTGAACATTTCCTCACAATCAACGTCATATGTATGTGCATATCCTTTTGCTACCAATCATGCTTTGTACCTGCTTATGCTACCATCAAACATTGTGCTTTACCTTGTAAACCCACTTGCAGCCTATGGGTTTCTCTCCTTGTGGCAATGGAACCAGATTCCATGTATCATTTCCATAAAGTGCAACCATCTTCTCATCCATAGCTTTTTCCCAATCTGCATTTCCAATTGCATCTTCAAAATAAGAATGTTCAATATCTTGTATTACCTTGGTCATGTAGGCAAAATGACGAGCCATATAACTATCATACGTAAATCATTGCACTAAATTCCACATCCTCCCATAGCTTCTTGGTCCTGGGTCACTTATGCCACTTTCTAACTCTTGGAGTCTTCATAGAGGAAAATCCAAGTTCCTCTTCAAGGCTCTTTTCTGAATCACTTGAATCTCCATCAATGCCTTCAAAACTTGTAGATGTTTTACTACCAACAGAAAGCCTTTCTTTATCTTCTTTGATGTAGTTGATGAATTTGCTAGACTCAAATTTCCACGCAATCTTCCACTCCATGGATTTGAGTTGGAACTATTGCTTAGTGATGCATTCGGTGTTGGAACAAAACAATCACAAATTGATGATTACAAAGAGCTTGAAGCAAGTCTATTATCAGAATGAAGTGGAAGAAGACACTTGAGAAAGTGAAGAGATTTCAGAAGTGAAGTTTTGTATACATATGTACATTGCAGGTGGAAATTCTTGTAATCTGAGTATAGATAATCCTTAGGATGATAAGGATGAATGTAATAGACGCAGGATAATTCTAAAACCATATGTATATAAGTCAATGATGTAAAGAAATACATGGAAGAGTCATTAGAAGACAAGTGTCTAAAAGATAGATGTGTAGAGAGTCTTTCTCAGAAAATTAGCAACGAGTTTTTCTCTGAGTTCTCTCAGTCTAATCATGTGGATCAGAAATTATTTTGTACACATCTAATTTGAAAGCTAATGAAGCTATGTTCAAAGTTTCATAGTCTAATTCCTTTCATACTGTGAGTATGATCAATAGGAACATTTGTATGTAGAATCTGCAAATAGACTTCTCAGAGTCGTGCACTTTTCCGTGTCAATGTTTTGCTTAGATCTCAGAGCACAGTGTAAAGTTTTTAATGAGTGAGTATTCAAAATCTAAGTTAGAAGGTAAGGAAGCTATGGCTAAAAGCATTTAGCAAAATGGGATCTGTGCTATGAGAAATCAACTTAAGAAGTTGACCATGTCAAAGTCGCCATTTTTGGAAGACAATTTTTGACATATCTTTGATCTTAAGGACCAAATTAAAGTTTTAATGAATTTTTTGAAGAACTAGTGGTTGATATGATTGCGCAAAGGTAGTGTGAAGATTTGTGCATCATTGGTTTGAAAAAATATGAAGATATGTGCAGGTATTGAAGTCAATTTCTGAAGTAGACTTTCCGAAGAAGGAATTTCTTCACTCAGAGAAGTGCTAGTGGAATTTTTGGTAAATGAAGACAATATTTGTGTAAAGTTTGATCTATAACTCATATAGAAGTGTTCTTAGATCAGTATAGATCAAACCTTTGGAGATTAAGAGGTCTCCAACAGTGGTATCAGAGCTGAAGGTGAAATACAAGTGAAGTAAAGGCATTGGAAGTCCCGACTGTTGCAGATATTGAAGTTTCTTCTAATTGAAGGTGGACAAGGACAAATTCTTGAAGATAACCTGCAGAAGTACAAAGCACGAGTTTGAAAGATCAAGAAAGATTGAAGCCTCATATCAAAGGTACACTTTACTATTATAAATCATAGCAATTGCAGATACAGAAGATCAAAGATGGGAGAAAGCTTGCAGATTGATAAGCTAGATAGGGAGAACTATCCAGCTTGGTCCATGAGGATGGAGGCACACCTCATGAGCAAAGATTTGATGGCATTCATTACAGGAGAAGAAGAAAAGCCTGAGTTTGCAGATCCTAGTATTCCAACTAGGGAAGAGCTTGCAGATTTAAAGACTTGGATGAGAAAGGATGCTCAAGCTAGGAGCATCATTTACATGGCAGTAAATGATTATCTTCTACCTCACATCAAAGGATTGGAAAGTGCAACAGATGTTTGGAATGCTTTGGAAGAGCATTTCCAAAACACAACCAAGTCAAGGAAGTCCTCACTTTGGGTTGAGTTCACAACTTTCAAGAAGAAGAGCTCACAATCAATTTCTGATTATGTGGCAAGAATGAAGGATATTGCAGATAGCTTGGGAGCAGTAGATGAAGACATTGAAGAGTATAAGTTGGTAAGGCAAATACTTGCAGGTCTGAGAGGAGATGAGAAGTGGAAGCCTTTCATATTGTCTATAGAATTATCACTTGATCACTGTTGGAGTTAGACGTCTGCGGAAGCACGCGAACAGCACAAGGAAGAAGAAGAAGCTTGGAGCACAACACACAAGACTGAATGTATTACTAGAGAATGTACAAAGATAAGTAGCCCATTAGGGCAATAGGCGTATATACAAGCCGGGGGAAAAAAACCTCCTAAAGAGGGAAAAAAGTGCCCCGGCAGTCCTAGAGTGTTCACACACATCACTACCTAAATATATCAACAAATCCCCCCTGGGAGTGATGCGGTGAACAAGGAGCTGGCACTCATGTATAAGGAAGTGCCAAGCTATGTGGAAATCACTCCACAAAAGGAAGTAAGCCCAAAGCTTTGCGGAAAGCTTCAAACTTCTCCCTAGGCAGAGCCTTCGTGAAAAGGTCTGCAATGTTCTCCTGCGTGGGCACATATGCCAAGCTGATCTCCCCAGCAGAGAACCTCTCCCTGACATAGTGATAATGCACCTCAATGTGCTTAGTGCGAGCATGGAACACAGGGTTCCTCGCAACTGCTAATGCGCTCTGACTGTCAGTGAAGATGGTGGTGGCAGAAGACTGGCCAACACCCAAATCAGCCATAAGGCGTCTGAGCCACACACACTCAACAGTCGCTGTGAAAGCTTCCCTATACTCAGCCTCACAACTGGAAGTGGCCACAGTAGGCTGCTTCTTGCTCAACCAAGATATACATGAGCTACCAAGCATGAAGCAAAAACCACTGGTGGACACACGAGTGTCATAGCAACCAGCCCAATCTGAGTCAGAAAAAGCATGCAAATCTGGCGGTAGTGATCCCCCCTTGGGATAAAACAACCCAAGTAGCCGAGTACCACTCAAGTAGCGAAAGATGCGCTTAACCGCTTTCCAATGCGTGACTCCTGGGCAATGCATGAACCTGCTCATCTGTGAGACAGCAAATTGAATATCTGGCCGAGTAATGCATAAGTAAATCAAGCATCCAACAGCCTGCTGATAGAGAACAGCATCAAATGCATCTCCAGCATCATGAAGACTCAATCGTAAACCTGTCTCCATAGGAGTGGCAATAGGCTTACAGTCTTCAAGGCCAAAACGCTGCAATAATGTGTCAATATATTTCGTTTGACACAAAGCCATTCCACCATCAACGTGCATAAACTGAATGCCCAAATAGTGATGCAAATGCCCCAAATCAGACATCTCAAATGAGGCATGCAAATCAGCCTTAAAATCAGCAATATGTGTCTCAATAGGACCAGTGAGCAGCATGTCATCAACATAGACAACAATGATCAGAAGCACATCATTAGCACGCTTAACATATAAGGTGCTTTCAGTTGGACTGTTCTCAAAACCATGTGCAATCAGATAGGCATGTATCTTCTCATACCAAGCACGTGGTGCTTGCTTTAAACCATATAACGCCTTCTTTAACCTGCACACCTGGTTTTCATGCCCTTTCTGCACAAAGCCACGGGGCTGAAAAACATACACTTCTTCATGCAAGTCACCATTCAGAAATGCTGTTTTAATGTCCAACTGATGTACATTCCAACCATGATGGGCTGCAAGTGCACAAATGCTCCGAACAGTAGTCATACGGCATGTAGGTGCAAAGGTCTCATCAAAATCAATGCCTCTTTCCTGCGCATAACCCTTTGCAACAAGCCTAGCCTTATACCTGTCAACTGTACCATCAGGTTTACGCTTCAGCTTGTATACCCACTTAGTGCCAATGGCCTTCTTGCCAGGAGGCAAGTCACATAAAGACCATGTACCATTCTTCATTATAGCATCATATTCAGATTGCATAGCAGCCATCCAATTTTCTGAATTTTGTGCTTCATCAAAAGAAACAGGCTCATTCTCATCACAGAGACTAGATGCAGCCATAGCATAGCAATCTGATGCAAAGGAGGCACTATGAGAGCGTGAACGAGTACGATATGACAAAGGTGCATCTAATTTGCTGTCATGCAAAGTCTGCACCAGCCATTTTGGCATAGTTTTTGCCTGCTCAATATCAGCTCTCTCATCAACAAGTGCATCATGTAAATCTGCATCAGAAATGGAATGATCTGCATCATCATATGAAACCTGCAAAGGCTGAGAAGTTGCCTCATTAGGACCAGCACTAGCCTGTCCACCTGTAAAAAGAGGCATCAAAGTATCATACATGTCTTTGGAGCTAACAGATGTCTCCTTAGTACATGAAAGCAATGGCTGAATAGCATCTTCCACAAAGACAACATCACGGCTAACCAGAATGCGTTTAGTTTGTGGATGATACAGACGATAGCCTTTACTTTCAGAACTGTACCCAACAAAAATACATTTTACTGCCTTATCATCCAATTTTCTGCGATGTTGTTCAGGCACTAATGCATATGCCAAACAACCAAAAACACGCAGATGAGCAACAGATGGCTTGCGGTCATGCCAAGCCTCATATGGAGTGATAGACTGCAATGCTTTAGTGGGACACCTGTTCAGTACATATGCTACACACATGACAGCCTCAAGCCAGAAACTATGTGGTAAAGCCTGACTTTTGACCATGCACCTCGCCATCTCCATGAGTGACCTGTTCTTTCGTTCAGCAACTCCATTCTGTTGAGGTGTATACGGCACTGTACACTGGTGTTTTATCCCACGTTCAGCCAGAAATGCATTAAAATCTGAAGACATATATTCCCCCCCTCGATCAGAACGGAGGGTGCCCATTTTACATGCTGACAGATTTTCAGCCAAAACCAAAAACTGTTTGAAGCACATGAACACTTCGGACTTTGCTTTGAGTGGATATACCCATGCATGCCTGGAAAAATCATCAATAAAAGTCACGAAGTAAAGGTAATTTCCAAAAGAGGGTGTCTGCATAGCACCACAGACATCACTATGTACAAGCTGTAATTTCTGTGTAGCCCGAACTGAACCATCTTTTGGAAAGGAAGAACGCTGCATTTTGCCCAAAATACAGCCTTCACAAACATGTTTTCCAGGTGCCTCAAGTTTGGGCAAAGAGGACACCATTTCAGATTTCTGCAGGCGTAACAAACTAGCAAAATTCAGATGACCAAAGCGTGCATGCCAAAGCTTTGCATCTGACATAGCCTGCGAATCATGAACTGCACATGCCGAATCATTCACAGATCTTTCATAGTCTATGAGCTTGTACAGCCCACGACATAAAATGCCAGAAGCAATAATCACATCGCCATTTGAGAGATCATGGACTGTACACCTGTCATCAACAAATTTCACAACCAAGCCAATCTTGGCTAATGCAGAAACTGATAACAGATTCTTTTTGATCCCTGGCACAAATAAAGCATCTGACAAAGTGAAAGAACTACCATGAGCAGTAGTCAGAATGATCTTACCAACTCCCATAACAGGATAAGAGGAGTTATTGGCGCATGTGACAATATTCCCTGTAGGAGCAGGCTCAAGTGAAGAGAAGAAACTGCGCTGCGAGGTAATATGTTTGGTCGCCCCACTGTCAAAGTACCAAACATCTGAGTCTACTGCAGACATGCACTGATCATGAGAAGATGGGTCAAAACTGCAGACAGTAGTAAACGCCCATTCTTCTTCCTGCACAAGATTTGCAGACTCTGTTTTTGGTGTAGAGGCCTCTGCAACAACCATTCCAGCCTCTTTCTTCTTTGCCTCTTTAGCAGCCAGTTTTGGACAGTTCTTTATAATATGATCATTTCCTTTACAGTACTTGCAGAACAATTTCTGCTTTTCTGATTTCTTTTCATCTTTATCCTGGTTCTTCGATTGTGCAGCATTTGCAGATTTCTGCTTACTAGTAGAAGAGCTCCATTTTCCTTTGCCCTTCTGACTAGCTAGGAAAGCTTGATCTGCAACACGCATAATGGACCTGTTCTGCCTGGACTGATCTTCCTGCAACAGAATAGAGACTAATTCCTCAAATGACAAGGCATTCGGATTGCCTTTCATCATCAACCGAAGAGTAGAGGCAAAACTCTGATATGAATCAGGAAGACCATTCAGAACGGTCTGCACAAGTGAGCTATCTGGAATAACCTCATCAGCAGAAATCAATTGTTCCTTCAGGTCTTTGATCTTTGTAAGAAAACTGTCCATAGAATCACCTTCATTCATGTGCTCACTCTCCAACTGTTTTCGGAGGTAAGCAACACGAGCCTCATTCCTAGCCTGGTACAAAGTGGTAAGTGTATCCCAAGCATCCTTTGCTGTTCTGCAAGAGCGAATGTGAGGAATAATGGCACGTTTGACAGACAAAGCTATCAATGCATGTGCCTGGGCATCTCTGCCATCCCAACGAATCTGCTCTGCAGTAGGTGCAACAGAAACAGCAGCACGAACAGGAATCTGCGGAATATCATCTTCGACACCATCTTCATCAGCTCCAACACCTGTATTTGCAGTACCTGTCGTTACAGGTGTAACAGGACGTCTTTCAACACCCTGCACAATGTTCCACAATCCTTTTGCAACCAGTACATGTCGCATCATATAAGCCCATAATGGGTAGTTGGTACCATCCAACTTATCCTCAACAGCCAACATACGGAATACATCACTACTTTCAGCCATGGCCAGTGACTAAAATACCCTGATGCAGAAAATTGACTGTATCTAAAAAAGTTGAACGGAACTGCCCAAACGAGTTCTGCTAGACCTGTAGCAGACTTCGAGACGCTTAAACTGGCGAACAGAAACTGGTATATACCTTTGGCACAAAAGGACGAAATAGCCTGCACAAGCACTGCGATAGTGCGTTCGGAGGCCGAAACGAGCTCAGATCGCGATTTTGGCACCACAGAGCAAAGCAGTTTTGATCTCGGAAACACCCTGAGTATGCTCACCAAATTTCGTGCGAATCTGAGACTGCAAACGGAGGAGTGTCGACGGCGCCCTAGAAGAAGCGACGACCTGCTCTGATACCAATTGTTGGAGTTAGACGTCTGCGGAAGCACGCGAACAGCACAAGGAAGAAGAAGAAGCTTGGAGCACAACACACAAGACTGAATGTATTACTAGAGAATGTACAAAGATAAGTAGCCCATTAGGGCAATAGGCGTATATACAAGCCGGGGGAAAAAAACCTCCTAAAGAGGGAAAAAAGTGCCTCGGCAGTCCTAGAGTGTTCACACACATCACTACCTAAATATATCAACAATCACTTTACTCCTGATTTTAATCAATTGCTAGGTATGTGCAGCTCCTAAACCGTGAAGGCACACTTTCATCTTATCATCATCATCATCATCATCATCATCTACATTCATGCCAATAGATGCAAGTGACTCACATATGCTTTTGATCTTCAAGGTGTAGTCACTTATTGACATGCCCGTTTTCTCAAGTGTATGCAACTCGTTCTTGAGTTGCAACTTTTGTGCCTTTGTATTGGTCTCATACAATATGTTCAAATGATTTCCAAGCCTCTTTTGAAGTCTTGGCATCCTGTATGTGCCCAATCATGCTATCCTATATGCTAACAGATAGCCAATACATTACCTTTTGTGCTCCTTGATTCCATTCCTCATATGCTCTTAACTGGTCCACAGTCCGGTTCCTCTCTAGTAACTGTGGAGGATTTTCATTCTCTCCTTCAATGTACTTCTAGTAGCCTTTTCCCATCAAGAAATTCATCATTCTGAATCTCCAAGCATGGAAGTTGTTCTTCTCCAGCTTATCGATCATAAGCTGACTCATTCCATTTGTGTTTGCCATTTCTACAACAATTCATAACACTGCAAAAGCACTACAAGCAGTACTTCTGCTTGAACACTGTCACACTTTGACGGGATAGTTCGACCTCAGAAAAATACAATTTTGTGTATCAACAGTACACGAAATCACTTGAAATTTTGGATCTAGATATATGAGTGTTGCCGAACAAGATGCAAGTTGCAAAATCACCTGATTTTTCTATGGGCCCCACCTTATGGGCTCGAAACGGAGATCAAGATGGCTTCAAAATAAAAAGCGGAAAGAAACAAGTGACCTAAAGGGATTACCCCCGAAAATATTTTGATGCCTTCTACCTTCATGCCAATTTTCGTAGCAATCTGAGGTTGTTTGTGAATCGCGCTTTCTCCATGCCTTCTTGCGAGCTCTACAGCCACACTGGCTGTATACCATGTCACGAGGAAGGAGATAAGGAAGAGAGCTCACACACACAATCTCACAATCAAAGAGGAGCACACACTCAGATTGAGGCAAGGAAGAATAATTTTCTTCTTCTTCTTCTTCTTCTTCTTCTTCTATTACATAAAAGGAATGTACAAGAATGACCCTAAAAACAACATACAACAAGTGCAATATATAAAGAATAGTACATAAGGAAAATCCTAATGTATGCAAATGAGTGAGCTGGCAAGAAATAAATGTGCCATCAATCTTGGTAGATAAATCTAGTAAAGCTCAATGAAGTATCCCTGACATATACCGGCATGACCACTATACATGTCAAAGAAATGAAAACGTGATACGTATCATCTTGGATCATCACATGTTGAGCTTGATATCTCAACATTTATGACACCCAATCTTCTATGGGAATCCCTTGCCATAGCTTCATCACAAAGAGAGATAAGGAGAACAACAAGAAGGGAGAGAACAATCAACTAAAGATAGCAAGGAAGAGAACAAGACAAGCAACCTGCACTACAATACAAGGATGCTACAATAGATAATCGAATGAACAACTATACAAGGGTGAACCATGAGAGATAAAATAGCAATAACTTGTGATTTTTAACTCTAAAGAGCTTGGGTAAGTTTCCTAATTACCATACCACCCGGTTTACCAGGGCTGTGCATTATCTATGAGAAGGGCTTAGAAAATACATTCATCTCGAAAAGGGAGTCTTCCCTTGGGTTAAAACCAAGATGCCACTTAAAAAAGGAGGGGTGTTCCTTATTAGCCAATGTCTTTGAGACAGAACTTGAATGGCATTATTGGCATCAACAAAAAAGAAAAACCAAGAAAAAATTATTAGGTAGGTACTGAACATGATTAACGTGGAGACATATGTTCTCCCAATTATGCTTAATCCATGTTTTTAAAATTTCTTGGGCCAGTCTAGGACCATGGCATAGTCCTACAATCACCTTTTCATATAAATGATTATGCCAATTACTTAAGGAATTTCTATCAATGACAAGAGCGATGTCGTCATTATCCTTAGTGTCAAATTCAAGGTTTATCCTATTAGGATGATCCCCTCTTATATGGGTCTTTTTACCCACATCGTCCTCACAAACCTTCTGTTTTCCTTTATCCTCATAGGAGAGTTTAGGGTTACTTGAGAAAATATGTTTTTCAAACATTGAGAAGAAGCCTTGAGGTTGACTTTGAGCACCTTTTCCTTTATCCTCATAGGAGAGTTTAGGGTTACTTGAGAAAATATGTTTTTCAAACATTGAGAAGAAGCCTTGAGGTTGACTTTGAGCACCTTGAGCATAGGATCTTAACTCCTTACTCCTTTCATGATCAGAAAGATTTTGCCATACCATATCAACATCACTATGGCCCGCAATTGCATAGGGCGAGGTTGAACCGTCTTGAAAACCATCATTCGCCATAGTATTTGTCCAAGCATTATCCGGATTACTGACAGTAGGCACGAAAGCATCCTGGAAGGAATGCCCCGATGTCATACCTATTTGCGAGGCCTGTGTTTTCTTCATTTTCAGATCAACATTGCCATTACCTAATGCTTCTTGAAGGGCCATTCCTCTCCCTTTCGGGGAGGAGAAGGTAGCCCGCTCAGAAGGAAGGAGGCGAGGGTGATTGCAAGTCTTCCTGAGGGAGGCTTCGGACGCCTCTACAAGCGCGAGCCAGGTCAAGAAGGTGCACACAGACCCAAAACGCTAGCCCCCCTTAAGAATTGCTTTCTTGACTTCATGTTAATTGGCATTTGTATGGAGGCTGAAACCATGCATAACCTGGAAGACAAAACCAGAAAAATCCTCTTTAAGTTAGGGTACCTGCAGCCTATGTATCTACCTCACGATCTGCTGAAAAAGAAATACCCGCTGGCAAAGAAGGGCATGCGTGTGGCATAACGTTGTTCGCTCTCTCGATTCTCGAATGAACCCAACTAGCCACACAGAACCAGGATTTGCTGATCTTTGATGAAGGTGATGTGATGCTCGATGATATCCAATCTGCTCCGCATCAACTCCAGTCTCCATGATAGCTGACGATACATGAAGCAGGGGAAGCTCACAGAGTGGCCAACGGAAAGGAATGAAGAAGATGCCTCGCATTAACAACACGAAATGTACGTACGGACAGAATCGACCCATGCCCGGCCCCCATGGATCGACCCTTTCTGCCGAGATTCCTCACAGAAGATGGAAGGCCTGATGGCATGGCATGAGGCTACATTTGCTCGCTTACCTTTGGAGAAAGGGGGGCAATATGAGGAGACCACATTCAAAGCCCAAGCATGGAATGATTGCCTTTGGCAGATGCCCCCTCGGTACCAGAGAGACAACCTGCACGATTGCTCGCTTTCTGGCGCACTCTCTTTCTGCTTGCACAAGTAGTGATAGCTCATAGAATGGCTTGCTTACTAGAAAGATGATATCGCAGTGGGGGGGTTCTGGATGAGGCTGAGAAGGGCGTCTGCCTCTTTATTAGGTGTCGCCCTCGAATGTCTTGCTGCCTCGTCCTCTGTAGCGTTCGAGCTTCAAACCTCGAGGCAGGCAGGGGGCTGGATGGAGGTGCGCGACGAAAACCTCGGGTGAAAAAGGGGAAGAAAGGACTTTGAAAACAATAAAATGACCTATTAGAGAAGTGGCATAACATCTTCCGAATAAGCACGCGCGCGCGCGCACACGGAGACACTACCCACACGGAGAAGTACTATCTCTTGCACATACGCGGAGCAGCTTCTCTCTCTCTCTCTCTCCCCCCCACACACTCACACACAAGCACAAACAGAACAGCGGACAAAACTCACTCTTCAGCGTCGCCGTTTCCCTAGATACATGCGACCACCTTCAGGGACAAAGAGAGTAACGGAAGCGGCAAGCCTGCTTCGCTTGCTGTTTGTTCTCCCTCGGCGTTCCCTCGTATGGAACTTTGTGCAGAACCTGCTCTGCTCGCGACGTTCTCGTTTGTAACTGCGCAAGCATTACACAGACGCAGTAGCTCCCTCTACAGGAAGCAGATGAAGCGATGCTGTTCTAGGTATGCCATATCTCTCATTTATCTGGCCTAATGTTGCTCGCCTTCCTTGTAAGCGATTCAGTAAGTCTTTTCTCAGGAGCTTTCTCTCATACGTTTAGAGTGTGCGAGTGTAGGGCTTCCTGGTACTGCGATCGCGCTCCTCGAGGATGGCAGCTGTTTCAGCTCTTCCTTTACTGGACTCCACTCCTTATACTTTTCCTGCCTTTTCTCACTGCAACAGGCGAGATTATAGCTGTAAATGAGGGTGGCCTTGTTCATTCCATCAGCCATCTTTCGCCTAGTGGCAGAGAAGTCCATAAACAAGAGGATTTATCTGCTTACTATACTACAGTTGATGGACCCGAAACTTCCTTGTCAGAGAAAAATACTCCTTTGAGCAGAGAAGACGTGCACCGGATGGCTTTGGAGGACAGTCGTGGAGACGTTGCCATAAACTTCATACCAGTGGATAAAATCGATTCTTCAGCACACGTTAATCTTTTCCCGGCATTCTGCATTTTAAAAGGTTGGTCTCACATGCGGAGAGCCCTCTTTGACACCGAGTTTCAACTCAAGTCATCTCGGGAAGTTGTCCTTGAAGCTTCACCGTCATCGCAACACGAGCAGAGTGCGCCTCCTGTTCTTGACTGGGGATCTCACGGTCTCGCTTCGATTTCTTTCAAGTTTTTGACTTTTCTAAACAGAAAAAGTAGCACGGAAGTACGGATTTCCGGAATGCTTACTTCCAATGCTCAATTTTGTACAGATCCTTTTCAGGAGACGGTTATTTTACCAGGTAGCAATGTGTCTATACCGATAGCTTACATACCCGATCTTGTAGGGAAAACTGAAGGTTACATGCTCTTGCAAACAAGCAAGGGTAGGTACTACGTGAAGACTTCTGGGGAGGGGATTGCCCCACCTATTGAAATTAAACCCTTTTCAAGTGTCATGTCCGTTTCAAAAGCAGAATGGCAGGAAACAGTGACGCTCCTCAATTCTTTTAAGGAACCCGTTTCAGTTACAGAAGCATATATATGGATGAAGTCCAAGAATGGGGTGTCGAGGTCTTACCAGAATAAAAATGATGGAATTCTGTGCCAAAGAGTTGATAATCTGTCCATATGCTCGTTTTCTAGTTGGATGAAAATGAGGCCAGTAGGAACATGGTTTTTGTCTTCTGTCTCGTCTAGCCCCATAATGAACCTGTCCATTATGGTAGATGATGATGAGGACCTGTCAGGGACTCTATATATCAAAATTTTTAGGCATTCTGCTCAATTATCTGAAGTCTATGGTCTCACTATCGAGATGGATTGGCATGCAGGGGACACAAGTACTACCAAACATTTTGCGCAGAGATCTTTCCTTGAAACAGAACAGAAAAATGAATGGATAATACATGTAGACAAATCTCTTCGTTGGAAGGTTCAACCAAGAGAAAATTTTGTTTCAAGCCAGTCTATCGTGCTACCTATGAATACACCATTGCAAAGTGTGAAATTGGAACATGATGCTAGAAGGTGCATTTCAGGCCGGGATTTTGGCAGACCAAATGATTACAAAGCTTTATACACTTGCAGATCATGTAGTGGCGTAAAAGTTTTCCTGCCAGGCAAGCTAATGATATCCATCAACAGGACATTTTACTCAGTAGATTTAGTTTTATATAGTCCTGCTGCATTCATGTTTCTTGCGAGTATGGATACAAATGGTATCGGTGATGGAAAACTTTTGATAATGCATTCTGGGCATATGGAGGACCGATTTAGACAAATACGTCTGAGCATGTTGGATCCCATATGCATGGTGAGTTCCTAATGTTTAAAGAGAGATTCATTAAGAAAGTTGGAAGCTGGTCTAAAGCTCGTTGTTGTTACTGCATCTTTGGTTTTTTGTTTGTGGTCGATTCAGATACAGCACCCTCATCATTTACTTTGTTGTTTTTCTTACAAAAAAAATTATATAAGTTCTTGGAATTGGTTGTGTTTCTTTTCATGAACTGATATACAATGCTTACATGTGTTTTTCTCAAGCACCACATTACATTCTGTCTGCACTGTAAGTTATTGTTTTTTCCTACACCATGATCTTCTATGCTTATTGCATAGAAATGTTGGATTTAACACACCGCGATTTTGAAACCTAGAAGTTGTAATTGCATGAGTCTTATATCTAATCATATGCTTTTACTGCTGTGCATCTAACGACTCTTGACATTAGTCCTTTTTATCGGAATGCACTTTGTTACTACATTTTTAACTTGAACAGTGCATGTCAAATTAGGTCGAGTTTGGAGTTGATTTTGTCTAATTTAAGCAGGTCACTTATTCTGAACTTCATATTTCTGTCTCTTTGATTAATGAGTTCATTCATTTTGTTGAATAGCTACATGTCAAGGCTCTTTGAACTTAAATCCATCTTTTTGGTTTTTTTTTGGTTTTTTTTTGGTTTTTTTTTGGTTTTTTTTTGGTTTTTTTGTTTTTTAATAATTTAAAAATATATTTTTTAAAAGCTTCAAATGTTTAATATTGTTGCTTTTGTGAATGGGAAAGGTTTACCAAGGAATCTGAAATTAGAGTTTCCTAAGTTGGAATGTGCATAGTACACATTGTTTGATAAGGAATTAAGCTTTTATAATTACAAGAATGTGCTTCAAACAGTACATCTACATTGCATACATGTTTAATATATGAATAGTAGGGAGACAAATATTCTTATGTAGACACGTGCATGTATGCATGAATTTATGTATATGCATCCTACTTGAAGTTTTAGGTGTGATTACATATTTGCTTTGAAATATTGGTAAACCTACTTTATCAGGTTTATGCTTTAATTAACAAAAAGTCAATAAGTTAATAATATTCCTAAGCTAATAAGTTGATAGTCATGAGTCTAAATATGTTTGAAATTCATTTATCTTGTTTGAATAGAGTAGAATATTGTGTAAAATAGAAAAGAAGCGTATGTACATAAAACACATTTCGCGTTATCAAGTGTGGTTCATTAAAGTGGACTAGTCATTTAACCTATCCGAACATGTATGTATGTCCCATATATACACACATGTATATGCATGTATGAATTAAGGAATGATAATTTGAACATATCCATGTGTGTGTACATAGTTTTTCACATGCCACCATATTGTAAATGTGCACCGTTATGGAAAAAGTGAAAAGCACGTTTTGAAATACCATATTTGAATAAAAATTGTAGTAGGAAGAAAACATATGAGGTGCATTTCAGCATGTGCAAATAATATTAGAATAAGAAATTTATACTTCACAAACAAACACATTAACTAGGTTCTTGACTTAAGAGTCTTGATTCATGGGAATCTCAACTCGAATGAGCATCATTTTTTTACTTTATCTAAGTTCAAAATCAAAACATATCTTTAATCAAAATGTGTCAAGTAGGGAATTAAAAAAAAAAAGCATAAAGTAGATGTAGATCAAGGTTATGCCTTGTTACCTTCAAGTGATTTTTAGTCCCCCTTATCATCTTCTGTCTCAATAGCACTAGACACAGTGTTTGTACAAGTGGATGATTTTTTTATGGGGCAATGGGATGCTTTGTTTGTTTGTGATTCTCTTTGTTAACACCTATATTTGGAGCATTTATAGGATCAAAGGGATCTTCCAAGGGTTGCACCAATGCTCAAGATCCTTTGAATATTGTGAATATGCATTCGAGAGTTTAATACTCCACTTTGCACGTTGTGGCCATAATGGTGCCCTCCATGTTTTTCCCTTCAGCATGATTTGGCATACATTGAAGAAGGCTGCCCATTTCATCAAGCATGAGTTCCCTTGTAGTCATGGGTAAAATCAATACCTAGAGGTACATACTTTTCAATCTATCTCAATGCTCTATGAACTTTGCATGAGCCTTGTCGTGAGAGACAAGCTGAGTGTATGGCGATGGTACAGTGACATCTTTGAGACAAAACTTGTGCATTCACGCAAAGAGGGAGTATCGGATTCCATGTTGCAAGAATGTGTAAGAAAAGAATCTGGCAAGGGAGTTGTTTAGAGCAAAGGAGGTGATGAACAAACGAAAGAGATTTAAGGATTACAAAGCTTTACTATCTGCAAAGCAAGTGCACACACAATTTCCCCAAAATGCTTTTGTAGATTTTTGAAATGCTAAAGATAGCATATGCTTAATCTCTAAATTTTAATAACATTTAGGGACCTCCTCTAAGTTTTAAGAGCCTCCACCAAAATTTAGGATCCTCCTCTAAGTTTTGGAACCTTCAACTTTAGGAATGTTCATTTAACTTTATGAACCTTAGAATGTCCTTTAAGTTATAAGAATCCCCACTAAAATTTAACAACATGGCAAAAAGTATCTTCTTTATGACAAATTTTGAGAAAAGCTGAGCTCCCTTTTCTTTTGAGGACCCTTTTGCACATGTAGCTTGTTGCCACATGAAACTCACGATTGCTTTTGACATATTTGTCTTTTTGATGCCTACTCATGGCTTCCAATCAAGAGCAACCTCTTTTCTTCTAGAAAGAACAAGAGCTTGCATGAGGAGCAACACCTTGAGTTTGCATCTATGAGCAATACACATGATAATCGTGGTGCAAAGGAAGAGAAGAAGCAACAATACTAGAATCCTCTGTTTTACGTAAAGAATCAATGGCCTTGATTCTAATATGCTGTCCAAAAGCCCACATTTGGTCATGTCATTTGACAACAATCCAACTCAATTGGCATATAATTCACATGGAAGGTTTGGCAAATGAGATAATGTATAAGCCAAGAGCAATAATTGTTCTAAAAGCAAGGGAAAGTTAGCTTATGTTGAATGTTGTTAATGCTCTAGAAAAGGCCATGAGAAGCCTTGGCCCGTACTTTCGGTGATCCATGTTGGACTTTGTTTATTCAAGATAAGGAAGCACAAGAGCCAAGATCACACAAGATGACATTTGCTGTACAAATCTAATGAATAATGCAGAGTTCATATATAAGATATGAGATTACAAAAGCATTGAAGTATAAAAATTGAGCAAAAGGCAAGAAGCAGGCCTGAAGTTGAGGCTGAACTTGAAGGTAAATTGCTAGTGACTCAAGGATCCTCCTTGATAGACGAGTCAAGACACAAGCCAATTCAAAGACAATGAATGGTTGGACATTAGACTCGCCTCTCAGCCATAGAGCCAAATGACCTCATCCTTGAGCCTGGAAGCATGCATACATCAGATTCACCTCCCAGCCATAGCGCAGCGTGCAATCAAGCATGCAGCCACCTCCAAAGGGGCTAGTGTCTCCTACCGCGAGTCCTCCAACCAATAGGCTCTGCCAAAGTGCGTCAAAGTGCCTCATGTGAGGAATAATTCACAAATGACCCCATGGGTCGTATATGTAGATTCAATTGAGGAGATGTCGCAATTCAACACTAGGTGGCCATTCATCCTTGGTCGGACACTTAACTATAGACACCCATCCTAGATGTCCTTTGGGTTTGGGGATGTAACACTTCTCTCATTCTTCAATTACTGTCCTCAACAATTTCCATGGCCAAAATTGGGTATCCAATCCTTTGGCAGCCTAACTAATTCCTAAGTCAAGATGGACTTAGGCTAGTGCTTCCACAAATCAGATACTCAAGATAAGAAGTCCTTTAGGGCTTCCTCTCCCTCGGATCCTAAACCAAATCGAGTTCTTGTGGAATGCATCAGGTAATGTCTTCCCAGCTCATATCTCCTTTGAAGGCATCACAAAAAATCGTCCTATGCGAGTTGTTATTCAAGGAAGCTACCATGGAACTAGGATTTCTATCCAAGTTGCCAGGAGGGCGATTGCCATGAACCTGAATATATGATGGTTCATCAAGGTAGATTTGACTTATAAGGCACACCAATCATCTTCTTGTGTTCCAATACAAACTACAGTATTGAGAAGGTAACGTCATGCGCATGTTAATTCAAATCTTCTTAGAATCTCGTGCTACCTTAAGGTATATCCACATGCCTCACCAAGACCATGAGGTTTGCACATAGGGTGTGAATAATATGGGGACCAATGAAGTGCTAGCAACCTTGTACTATGTTGCCTTCATGCTCTTCTCCTCCCTTTGTAACAATTCTGGCTTCTATGCTAAAATATGTGCTACAGAGAATGAATTCTAGGCCTCATGGCCATCATTAAGGTTGGCTAAGATCTACTATCAACATCAACGGGCTATAGAACAACTCATGTTGAATACTATTCATGAGCATACAACAAGCAAGGATAGTCACCTGATTGGATCGTAAACGAGAGGTGTATGTGGGTGACTCCGTACCAACTCTAGGCACAACAATGGATCGTACACTCATGGGCAACAACTCTTGGGTAAGTACACAAGGGGCTACCATCATGACTAAATGGCTAAGAGGGCTTCCATTAAGGGAAACGTTCTCTATGATATATTCAGCTCCATAACGGTTGTATCTACACAGGCATCCTTGATGGCTATGGCATCTATGATAAGTCGGTATCTGAAGGCGCATGATCATCAATGATCACACCAAGAATATATTCTCCCTAATCCAGAGTGCATATGCAATGGATTCTTTGATCTATAAATGATATTTGGGTGTGTATTAATGGTTCCTGGAAAAGAAACCAAATGTCAAAAGTTATGGGAATACCAATAATTTTGGGCATGGTAGATGGGTGGAAAGCGAGCAACAAGAGTCCTCAGAACACTAACAACTCCCTCTCAAGCACCACATGCAATGCATGTACTAGTCCCACAAGAAAGTGATCAAAGCCCACAACATCTAACAATGGATCTAATAACTAGGACCCTCGCCATAATTGAACCAGTCTAGTGTCGACCTCAATGAAGACATGATCTATATAGTGTCAAAAGCTACCTCATGATAGAATCCATAGTGGTGCTAGCTCTCTCCTCTTGGGACTTTGCACAAGAGAGCTTACATGCATGTGCTATGTGCTTAGCCATCTCGAGCATAGCACCACATGCAACGTGATAGATATCTTAAAGTGGAGGTCTCCACCCTATGCATGTACTCCATGCTAGTCTCAATTGACATGGCAACATGCATATCCATAGACATCTCATAAGGAGTGACTTGAATAAATGCTTGTATCTTGTGCCTTGCCTATGCTTGCTTGATACCATGTGCATATCAACATACACTTTGAACAGGTCCCCCATCTTGTATTGATGCAGAGATACTTGCCTACTAGGGGGTGAGGATGCAGTGTGCACTAGGTAATGATGAGGCAAAACTTAAAAGTGCTAGTCTATCCTCACTCTAGTACATGCTCACCTTGCCCTATTCAGGGAGAAATTCAGTAGTATTGGAATATCTGCCCACCATCTTTCTCCCACCGTGACTAGTCTTGTAGGTACCTGTGTCTCATGACTATCAAGTGAAAAAAACTCTCTTGCGGTAATTGTGTGAACCCAAATATGGCAATGATATGTTAGTCCCCTCTGAGAGAAAGATGCACATAGTCGGGATCTATATGGAAACCAAACTTGTTACCAAAGAGACCCCCTCATAAGATTGGGGGTAACAATCATTATCAAGTAAAACCCTCCTTAAATGTATCTCAAAATTCTATCTCCACATACCTACCAACAAATGTATCTCCCCTCATAAGATTGGGGGTAACAATCATTATCAAGTAAAATCCTCCTTAAATGTATCTCAAAATTCTATCTCCACATACCTACCAACAAAGGTCGGACACACATAGGAATATCAGTCAACCAATTTTCGTACCTTTACATTGACTAGAATCACATGGACTCTAACATCCAATGCACACAACTTGTGTGGCTCAAGACATCAATCCAACTCATGGATCACTGTAAAAGATAGATTATATGTTGTATCAATGTCAAAAAACATCGATCAATTCCTATGTCCACCGTATGTGGACTATAACTATAAACCATGTTTATCCTAGTATCCTTCATCAACAACATGAAGTGCTGATAGTTCGAATATGGTCTCCGATTCTTATGCCATGAACGTGGATCACCCTAAAGGTGCCCATCATCATGTGAATGATTAACTCATTCCATAGCACTACTCTTCTCTTGCCAGTCCTCCATCCCTCAAGATGTCTCAATATGGAGTGCAGCAACACATGTTCCGTTTGGAGTGCAACATCACATGTTCTGTTTTGTGCCTAAGAGTTGTAAGGAAGAGTGAGTGTGCTGGAAATAGAAGAATCATAGGATTGTATGTAAGGAATATAGCCTATGTGCTAGAATATGATGAAAAACTGCAACCCTAACAGAGATTAGCGTTTCTCCTCCGATATAAGCAGCAGCAATACTTCTCCTTTTGAAGTGATAGGTAATAGAAATTTTGTACAGCCACAAGAAGCAAACAAATCCTGAATATATGCAGTCACTTATAAAATTCAGCTGGCACACACTCCAAGGAGTGTGTAGGAGAAGAGGGCAGGAGCAAATCACCAAGAAAAATCAGCAAAAACATCTCCAATCTGCTCCTAAGACAGCTCCAAGATCTAGATCACACTTAATGATGCTCAAGTGTGAGTGTAAGATGTGCGAAAAGCATTGTTGCTTGGGGGGAGGGAGGGAGGGGAGGCGGAGGGAGGGGGGGAGGGAGGGGAGGCGGAGGGAGGGGGGGAGGGAGGGAGGGGAGGGGGGGGGGGGTGTTACATCCCCAAAATTAAAGGACATCTGGATTTGTGCCTGTAGTTAAAAGTGTCCGGCCAAATATGAACCCGCTGCCCAGTGTGAACTGGGACACCTCCTCATTTGAGCCTATAAATAGGACCCATGGGCGCATTTGTGAGATATCTCTCGCGTGAGGCACTTGGAATCTTGGCCCTTTGGCAGAGCCTCATCACCCGTACTGGACGCCAATCCCTTGGAGGTGGCTGCCTGCTTGGCTGCAGGCTCCCAGGCTCGGGGGTAAGCCCGTATTGGCTCTATGGCTGGGAGGTGAGTCTGATGTCTGCCCTTCTATTGTTTGTGAATATGGCTTGTGTCTTGTCTTGTCCAGCAGGGAGGATCTTGGAGGTTATAACATTGGTATCAGAGCAGCTCTCTGCTCGCGAGGAAAAGGCAGGACAACGTGCACAAAACCATTAGAGCTCATGGAGTCGTGATGGCTCAGCTTGACATGCTTCTCACCCTCTTGTATGGGGTGGTATGGGATGCTTCCAGCAAGAGGAAGGAGCAAGGGGAGCACATGCAAGCCGATGGTTGGAGAACACAACACACAGGTAAGTGCCTCTCTTCTTGTGTCTTCCATGTAAGTAGGTGGCTGGATGACTGGTACTCTCCAACCGCATGCTTGCTGGAAGCCATGGCTGCTGCCTTTCCTCTACTGCAGAGAAGGGAAGGAAGCAACATGGCCTGCCCTTGTGTGTGGCTCGGTAGAGAAAGGAGGCTGTGTGGGAGCAGCCAACTTAAAAGGAGAGAAGCAAGAAAGAAGCGTACAACGAATATTTGCTTGCTGGATGCGCTTCAGCCCTGTTGGGCGAAGAAAATTTGATGAGCGCTGCTGATTTTTGTCCATGACGCATGCCTAGAGGGAAACCCATCATGAGCCTATAAGATGCATTTGGTTGGCCTGAGGAAATCACATGTACACTCAGAAATGAAGGGGCTGGATGGGAAAAGATGAAAGGAATGGGATGGAGCTTGTACAGAGGGCTGGACAGCCACTATATCTATTGGTTGCCCCCTCTTTGCACTCCAGCCCAGTCTAATTTTTTTCTTAGCAGCACCTCTATATGAGTGCACAGTTGTGCATGGCTGTAATTCATCCATCAGTTGATGGAAAGAAGGCAGTCATCTTCCTTAAACAGCAGGGCATCATTAGGGCAGTTGTAGTAGATGGGCAATCGTTTTTTTTACGTTGCGCAGGTAATAACTTGGGCTGCAAGGTAATTACTTGAGCTGCAAGGCAATTACTTGGGTTGCAAGGCAATTACTTGAGCTGCAAGGCAATTACTTGGGCTGCAAGGCAATTACTTGGGCTGCAAGGCAATTACTTGGGCTGCAAGGCAATTACTTGGACAATAAGGAATCTTCCATTTGGGGTCTTCTTGCATAAATTTGGTGGACCCACCTCATCGAATTGGGTGCATTCTCCTTCATACATTCTATGTGGCTTGTATTACTTGGGTGATGTGTACAATTAGAAAGTTTTGAAAACTTCCTAAATTAATTAAGGACATAGCTGGAAAATAGTGGAGGTGGGAGGATCTTGATTTAGGAACATACGAATGGCTTCTCCTCTCTTCATCTTGGCATAGCACACATTTACCAAGATTGCACGTAGAGAGAAGAGTCCTTCACACCTTAGCCTCCATACTTGCACTTTCAGCCACTCCACCTTCGTCTTCGTCATGGAGATGTTCCCACAGCCCATTAATTCTCAGCCATCGGCTTTAGCCAGTCCAGTTCAGCCAATGGAAGATATGACGACTTCCATACCCTACATACAAGCACGGGCTACGTCCTGAAAGGGGTCTTCTTCCCCATTACTTCCATAACATTGGGATTTATCATTGGATGTATAGATTAGGAGGTGGGTATATTCAGATTTTTAACTCCATTAGATGAGCCATGGCCATTGTTCATGGTCAGGTGGGGTCCTTTGCCCATGATTTGAGCATACCCATGGTGTGCTCAAGATGAAGGGCACGAGTACACACACTTTCCTCTTTGATTAGGAAGTGGAAAGAAGAGATCTTGGATGCATATTCACGGGGATTCAGGAGTACTTCTTTGAAGTGCTGTGAAGACCCACTGGGTGTGACTGCAGACATGAGAGGTATTGATTAGGGCGCGGCCCTAATAATCCAAGGAAATCCTTGGGGAGGATTTTGCCTACCAAGGTTGGACTGCAGCAAGATAGTCGAGGAGACCTATGGCGAGGGTCATACCTTGCAAGGTCTACAACCTTTGTGGAAGGGATTTCCACTTGACGGCTAGTGGTTGATAGAGGATCCGGGTCATCCTTGTGACCCTATGGATACATACCAGCCGCTTCCACAATGATAGGCTTACTATGGGATGGAGGGAGACAGTCGTCTACCTCATGCCACATGGTGTGACTACAACCTTGCAAGGTCTACAACCTTCGTGGAAGGGATTTCCACTTGATGGCTAGTGGTTGATAGAGGATCCGGGTCATCCTTGTGACCTTATGGATACATACCAGCCGCTTCCACGATGATAGGCTTACTATGGGATGGAGGGAGACAGTCGTCTACCTCATGCCACATGGTGTGACTAAGAGTCACATCAGTGATTGGTATTCTTTGGGGATCTTTTTTGAGATCCATGGCTATTGACCTATATATTTTCATGTGGATGAGACCCGATCTTAGGTACATAGATGGGTCCTTCCAGACATGTACAATTTTCATACCCATGTGTGGGAGGTCGAGTTTCTCTATCGTAGGTCATTATTTGTGATCAGGGATACGAGTTGAGGGATTGGTGGATGATTATTGAGGTGGTATGACTACCAGCCTACATCCATAGACATTACGTCTTGAGAGGATTTCTATAGGGTGGGTCATAGGCCGTATTTTCCATGAGACCACCTAAAATGGGATCTCTGCACATGTTTCTGTTGTATATACCTTGTGGGAGGCATTAGAAGATGCTCGCCATGAGAGAAAGGATATTGGGTGCCTCTATATCACCGTTGGAGATTGCCATGTGAGAGAGGTTCTTCCTCCATGACCACTGATGGGATCTACCATGTGATGGAGGACTCATTCCTTGGGTTGAGCCACCAATGACATCTACCTTGTGTAAGGACTTTGGTCCTGAGGTCGAGGAATTTATTCCTCAATAGAGCACTAGGGAGAGATTCATCCACATGGCATGATTGGATGCGATGCATCGTTTGCACGTCATTTTTGTTTGATTGGTAGAAGATTCATGGATTTTACTTTGTTCTTCTTCTTCATTCTTTTTACTTATGAGCACATTGATCTTTGTTTTGGCATGATGTGGATGCACTCTACCAGAGGGGCTAGTGGGTAACTACTAGTAGCTAGACTCATGATAGTTATTGCAGACAAATCATGTGTTGATTATTCTTCGTGTTAGGACATCCTCAAGGATGGAGGATTAATTGGAGCAAAGTGGTGCTATGGGATGACTTGATCATTCACGTGGTGATGCACACCTTTAGGGTGATTCATGTTTATGGCATGACCATCAGAGACCCTGTTTGGCTATTGGCACCTTCATTTTCTTCATGAAGGACATTGAGGTAGCGAACATGGTTCTAGTCCACATGTGGTGGACATAGGAGTTCATCAATGTTTTTTTTGACATTGGAGCGGCATGTGATCTATTTTCTATAGTGAGCTATTTTCTATAGTGAGCTGTGAACTTTCTGTTGACACATACCTTGGGCCACACATATATGTGCATTGGACACTAGAGTGTGAGCGATTCTAGCTGTTGCACAGGTATGGGAACTCATCGTTAGTTATTCCTATGTCAGTCTGACCACCTTGGCAGATATGCGAAGGTGGACTTATGAGAGACCTTACAGAGGGTGTTACCTAAGGGTGGCTATTACCCTTGGATTTATGAGGATGCTCTCTTTAGTTCCATAGAGATCTCGACTATGTGTGTCTTTCTCTCAGAGGGGACTGCTAAATGATTGCCATGTTTGGGATTAGGCAGTTAGTCCAAGTCACTTTTGTGACCGGATAGTCATGGGTCCCGAGTACCTATATGATTGGTCACAGTGAGAGAAAGATGGTAGGAAGATATTCTAGTATTACTGGATTGCTTCTCCGATAGGAAAAGGTAGGCATGGACTAGGATGGGGATATGCCGGCAGTTATGCCCCATCATACTTGATGCACCTTGGCCCTAGTAGGTTGGTATTTGTTCATCGGTACAGGATGTATTTGTTCATCAGTACATGATGTATTTGTTCATCAGTACAAGATGGGAGACCTTCTATATGCACATGGTATCAGACTAGCATGGACTAGGCACAAGGTACATGTGTATATGAGAGATACCCCGTATGTGATATTTGTAGAGATACATGTATTGCCATACCAGTATAGATTGAGCACGGGATACATGGATAGGATGGAGCCCTCCAACTTGAGGTATCCATCGGGATGCATGTGGTGAAGAGACGAGTCTAGTTATGGAAAGGGTCCTAGTCATAGTTCCACCGTTTGAAGTATTCCACCGTTTGAAGTAGTGGGCTTTGCTCACCTTCATGTGGAATTGTTATGTCCATTATATGATGTGCCCTAGAGGGAGTTGTTAGTGATTTGACAACCCTTGGCACTCGGTTCCCATTGGGACACCTTAGTTATGCCCGAAGGGGATTGTGCTTTCTTCTCGAAAGGGAGTTGTGTTGCTTTCCCGAACGGGAGATTCTAGTATTTCAACGACTCCTTGCATTTGGTTTCCTTTGGAAGTACCGTTTATATTGATCTGGAGATCGTTTAGATCGAAGGATCGACCCGATTGTGGAGAATATGTTGGTGGTGTGATGATCATATGTCAGATGATGTCGCTTGATCATAGATGGTATAGCCATCAGGGATACCTATGTAGACACGACCCTTATGGAGCTGGATATATTACAGAGGATGTTGCCCTTGATGGCAGCCCTCTTAGCCCCTCAGTTGTGATGGTAGCGCCTTGGGTTTTTGACCCAAGGGCCATTGCCCACAAAAAGTATGCCCCATTGTTATGTCTACAAATCGTATGGCTTCACCCAGCATTTACCTCTCATTTATGGTCGGATTGGGTGAGTGACTTTCCCCGCTTGTTGTTTGCTCATGACGTCGCTTGATCATAGATGGTATAGCCATCAGGGATACCTATGTAGACACGACCGTTATGGAGCCGGATATATTACAGAGGATGTTGCCCTTGATGGCAGCCCTTTTAGCCCCTCAGTTGTGATGGTAGCCCCTTGGGTTTTTGACCCAAGGGCCGTTGCCCACAAAAAGTATGCCCCATTGTTATGTCTACATATCGTATGGCTTCACCCATCATTTACCTGTCATTTATGGTCCGATTGGGTGAGTGACTTTCCCCGCTTGTTGTTTGCTCATGATAGTATTCAATATCGGTTGATGTATAGCACGTTGATGTTGATATTTAATCATGAGCTAATCTCTGTCTCAACCACGAGACCTAGAGGCATGGATCCTTTGTTTGTAGCAGAGACTCCTTCCCGGAGGAAGGAATTGTTATAGAGGGAGGAGGAGAACACGACGAAGACAACCTTGCATTATGTTGTCTTCCTTGCACTTCATTGTTTTTCATACTATTCACACGATATGTGTGCACCTCATGGTCTCGGTGGGGCAGGAGGGTATACCTTAGGATAACCTTGGATCCTAAGACAATTCAAAATGACACTTGCATGGTGTTATCTTCTCGATGGTGATCCGTATTTGATCACTGATCGTTGGTGTATCTTACAAGTCTGATCCATCTTGAGGAATCAAAGACATCCTAGTTCTGTGATAGTTGACAGGTTGGTGTCTTGGACAAGTATCTTGGTCCCATGACAGTTGCCCGCATGGCAACTTGGGTAGGTATCTTGGTTCCATGACAGTTGCCTTTCCTCTCAACTCAGATAGGATGATTTTATGTGACACTCTTGCAGGAGATCTGAGCTTGGAAGATATTATCAGACATGTTCCACTAGAATCCGACTTGGCTCTAGACTGGCGGGAGAGGAAGTCCCGAAAACTTCTTATCTTGAGTATCTAATTAGTGGAGGCACCGACTTGAGTCTGTTTTGACTTGGGAGTCTGTTAGGTTGTTGACGGATTGGACTCTTGGTTTTAGCCAAGAAATTGCTGAGGACAGCAATTAGAAATAAGGGGGGAAGTGTTACATCCCCAAATTTAAAGGACATCTGGATGGGCGCCTGTAGTTAAAAGTGTCTGGCTAAATATGAACTGGCCGCCCAGTGTGAACTGGGCCACCTCCTTATTTGGGCCTATAAATAGGACCCATGGGCTCATTTGTGAGATATCTCTCGCGTGAGGCACTTGGACTCTTGGCCCTTTGGCAGAGCCTCGTCACCCATACTGGTGGGGGGCTGGTGGTATGGGACTCCAGTCCCTTGGAGGTGGCTGCCCGCTTGGCTGCAGGCTCCCAGGCTCGGGGGTGAGCCCGTATTGGCTCTACGGCTGGGAGGTGAGTCTGATGTCCGCCCTTCTATTGTTTGTGAATATGGCTTGTCTTGTCTTGTCTTGTCCAGCAGGGAGGATCTTGGAGGTTATAACAGGAGGAGGGGAGGGGAGGGGGGTAGCAGGGGGGGGGAGGGGGGGGGGGAGAAGGGGAGGGGAGGGAAGGGGGGGGAGGGGAGGGGAGGGAGGGGAGAAGGGGAGGGGAGGGGGGGGAGGGGAGGGACTGACTGACCGACTTTTAGAATCCTTGAAATTATAATGGTGGTTGTAATGGTATTCCAGACTTTGATGTTCCATACTAATTGATGGTTGGAGTGACATTGAATGTCACCGCATCACAAATATCGAGGTGTCATCATGCTTAGTTACCTATTATTCACAATCATTCCAGCTATTCCAGCCAAAGCTTGCTAAAGGCGTTCAATCAAGAATTCCATAAAGCCAGATTTTTGTTGTTAAGATTCAAATTCACAGACTGCGCGCTCATTTTAACCTTGTTTGTAGAACGTCCTGGGGTTTTTGAAACAAGCTAAATTTCGTTTTCCCAGTTGTGATACTTACTCTAAAACAAAGGGATATTATGAACGGAGATTTAACTTTCATACATCTTACTTTTTGTCTGATGTATTCCTTAGAGTACTTTTTTTTTTATTCTTTCTAATCTTTTCTAGTATACTGAGTGTATACAATGATCTACTGCAGGCTAATGCAATAGCCTTCGACTATATAACTGAGGTTTCTGTATATGAGGCTGAGTATATCCATACCACAATGTCAGATAGTAAATGTGTGCGAGGGAACCTGATGGCTATATGGAGTTCAAGTCGAAGCAGCATGAACATATCCAAAGAGTCTTTGGTTTATTTTGCAATGTTTAGTCCAAGGGGATCATTTGATTTTAGTGAACAATGCCATGACTTAGATTTGTCAGGCTCTGTTACCATGTGTCTGAAGTCTTGTGGTAGTCATTTGGTATCTGACATCGGAAGGCTTGTTTATGATGGTTCAGTTTTTATGATTCCCGAGTCAAGTACACCAGTGATCTCAGATGTGGAAAATGATATAGACACACCTGCAACATGTACATTGCAGCAGCATCGTCATTGTGTCAGGAATCCTGATACTTATCCTAAGTGTTACAATCTTTTTATGAAATCAGAACAGTTTGAGTATGTCAATGATGATATCTGTCCTCGTGTTCTTGATCATGAAGAGCTCGGAAAACATTCAAGCTTGTTTGAAGGTGGAAAATGTGTTATGGTGCACAATTCAGCTTTGCAGAAACCATTGACAATCTGTCCCTTGCCAGTCTGCCAAGCTTCATTATCCAAATTTCAGAAGCTTTTAATAAAGCTCTTCTTTCTGATACTTTTTTCTGGTATAATTCTTCTTGTCAAACTTGTAAGACAGGAAAAACTAATCATGACAGATGTAAGCTTGTGGCATCCCTGCAGTCACACCTTTCTTCTCGATTCTGTCTGTCTCAAAATCAGTAATATCAGAGGGTCTGAAATGTCTGAGAACTGCAATCATGATTTGGAAAACTTCAAGAGCGCAGGAAATTTGGAATATCAAAATAATTCTTGCCGTGGGAACAGATTGATAATTATGCTGGTGAAAATCATCAGCAGTTTTGGTTCTATTGTCCGCTGGTTGTTTGTTTCTCAAGCCACAATTCTTAAGGTCAGGGTACAGATAACCTCGTCTCCATGTGCTGCATCTGTACATCAAAATTCAGATTGTTCCATAGCCACCAGAAAGAAGTGCCAGGAAGAAGATCAAGGATGTGGCATGCTGGGGAACTGTGTGGAGAAGCAAGTAGGTTGTCTGGCTTCCCATGCTATCCCATCCAAGAAACATCCAGGTTCTGGTGGCTCATGCACTGCACAATTTCAGGCCGACATAGAACCTCCACAAGAATCAACTATACAATGTGCTGAGGATATATTAAAGAGCTCATCACCAAGCAATTTAATTGTACATTTAGAGCAGATTCACCATACCAAGGAGAGGAAAGATAAAGGAAAACGCAGGAAAAAAAGAGGGAATGTTGCAGGGTTGAAGGACAATGAAGCAACAGCTCAAAGTGGCAGCTCTTCTCCTCCATCTTCACCAGCATCTCCTGCCACCCCACTTGGTTATGGTGCGTTGACCCCATTTTCACGATTAGAGTCACCTTCCAGATCTGTGAAATGTCAAAGCAGCCATGGTCGCCGAGACACTATGTTCCGGGGCTCCTTTTTCAGGACTGCTTCCATCCAGAGCACGAAGGAAGCATCATCCCATCTTGATCTCCCTGGAGAGCATGTCCCTGGAGAGCATGTTCATTCTCAAGCAAAGCAAGGATTATTGCATCAATCATGTAACTTAAACTCACAAGGAAACATTGAGTCCCATTGCGTGAGGGCATCTGTACCAGCACTGACTGATTCTCATAGAAGGGAGTTTTCTACAAATGTAGGCTCGATGGATATATCCAGGAGCGAGAATTGGGCTGCAGTTGCAAGGAGGGGCATTGCTATTAATGATGCAAGCCAGGAACATGGATCTTTCAAGTCATCGAGTGGTATCAAGGCTAATGCTCCAATAAGACCTGTGCTCCTCCCATCAGCCACATTCCCATGCAGTGGAAGAAGCATGCAATGGGATCGTCGACTGTGTTACAAAGGGACCCTAATCTCTACTGATCCAGTAGTAAGCCCATCATTGGTTTCAATGTCACTTGTTGCCCCACATGCAAGAGCACCAGGAAGCAGACTCACATCTTGCAATCAGGGCCCATTAGTGAAGAACTGTGTGGAGCCAACTGCACAAATTGGAAGTGTGGATATTCATAGTGAGGTGAGAGTTACAAAAAGTTCTAAGAATGAGTATGTCTATGACATTTGGGGTGATCACTTTGCAGAAGTTAGTCGTACTGCACACTCTGAAACACTTTACAAGCATGGCACTCCTGAGATTGCAGTTGGGGAAACAATCTTGGCAGCATCATCAAATGTAGAGAACTTGCCTGTTAGATCTGAGCACATTAAAGTTGCTACAGATGTTTCAGTAAATCCATTTATTTCAAGGTCGTCTGCAGGATTTTCCATCTTCTCACATAATGCTTTTTTCTCCCTGTATTGTCGAGAAGATGATGCTGGTCCATCTGCACAGTAAAAACTGGTCAGGAACATCTCTTGGTTTTCTCCCTTGAAAAATGCTTCATGTATGTCTCTCGTTATGAGGGAGAATGTTTCCAAGTTCTCTGCAGGTGGTTTTGTGCCTATCTTAGTTTGCTTTGTGCATGCTGTAGGATCCACTGTACACACGTTGGGAAAATTAGTGCAATCAAAGGAGTCTGATCGTTTCTATCTTTGTGGTTTCTCACTTCTGATCTGTGATTATGGATTAAACTGAAATGCACTCTGTATTCTTCTTTCAGTAGTCTTGAACATTAGGTCTGCAGTTGATCAAAATTAGTTTGGGCTCTCAAAAGGTTCTCAAAGTGCACAAGGAAAATGTCATTTTATACCTTATAAGGGCCTTTGTGCTTCTCTTTCAAACAAACGAAAATTGTCTTGCGAATCGTGAGAAGAAAGAGATAGGGAATTTGAAAGGCATTTTGTTCTGGGCTCTTTGTTTTTTCCGAAGTATTTTTGATTAGAAAATCTCATTTCATCCCATCAATCTTTCAGCTGCTGTTTGTGGAACATGAACGAACCCAAGGATGCTTGAAAATCTCATCATCTCCATGTGTGAACTTGGCAGAATATTCACACTGGCGGATTTTTTATACGTTTTACTGAAGTGATCTTCTGAGATGTTGGATAAGCATTGTATTCACTTCATTTGCACGTGTTAGTTACTGTTAGTTTATGATATTCATATGATAGATTCAGCAGAATGTGTGATAGACTAGATCAACTGTACTTGAACACCAGCATGATAGGAATCGTGTGATTGTACCATTAAGAAATGAAGCTGTCCATTATTGGAATTTTACATCTAAAGGTTAGGATATAAGTATACATAAAAACACTAAACTGAATTGACTATGAAAAGCATCACGTACATGAACTCAGCCTTTATATACAAATCGTCGTTACAAACTTTTTAGTTAAGGATCAGTTAAGCTTCAAAAAAGGGATGCCACAAATCCTTCAGAAGCGTATTGTTCTTTTAATCAGGTGCACTAAACTGAAGGTGAATATAAAAATCAACCATGACCAATTTCATGATCAACTATGTGACCCATTTTGTGAACAATCTCCAACATTTCTTGAACAAAAAATAAGTGAATTGAAGTAATCAATTAAATGACACAGATTGACATAAGAGCCTTACTTTTCTCATATGAAAACTCTGCTTGTGATAGAAACAAGTAGGATAATTGATGTACGGAATTAGGTGATGAGAATGCGCTAAAAGTTACTGTACATGTGTTGAGCGGACTTATACTTTTTACTGAAGTGATCTTCTGAGATGTTGGATAAGCATTGTATTCCCTTCATTTGCGTGTGTTACTTACTGTTATTTTATGATATTCATATGATAGATTCAGCAGACGATCAACTGTACTTGAACACCAGCATGATAGGAATCGTGTGATTGTACCGTTAAAAAATGCAGCTGTCAATTATTGGAATTTTACATCTAACGGTTAGGATATATTATATATAAAAACACTAAACTGAATTGACTATGAAAAGCATCACGTACATGAACTCAGCCTTCATTATAAATTTATCTGACCATGAATATTACAAATCTAAGAAAGTTTCACAATCTTAAATGCAATTGTGACATTCACAAAGATTTTGATCAGGGACCATTTGTAAATGTAACATATTTTGCAATTTTCACAGATTCATCAGGAATCTTGAAGTGGAACTTTTTCTGCAATCATGGTCTCAAGATAGCTTGACAAATCTTCTGCAATATTGGAAGATTCTTTAGGAATCTTGAAGTAAGCTTTCTCTTATGATCGTGGTTTTTAGATATCCTGCATTGCGTTTAATTTCATTGTGATTTTAATTTTCAGTGTTCCAATGGTTCACTTTTCTGTTTCCTTTTTGAGTATTAGTGGTACATGCTTCTTCAACACTAGAGTCATTGTGATTTTGTTTTATCCGTTTTCTATTTGTAAAGTTGCAATGATGCCTTGTTGGATTGGGAAGAGTTTGGAGCATAATGATAAAGACATCACATGAAGGTGGAACGCTCTCAAAAGAAGGCACTGTAGCTATGTCTTTTGGAATAGGTGCATCAGTTGAAGCCAATTGGACTATGTGATTGTTGAACTTGCTAATATGCCTCAAAATGGATCCTTCTTTCACATTTTCAAAATGGTCAAAAGATAAGTTATATTGCTGGAATCTAGCACCGAATCTCATGTTTAAGTTAATTCAAATCTCTACCGTAGCATCAAATCTCGTGTTTGATTTAATTCATGTATTAGCTATAAATGTGATATATGAGATATGTTGGATAAACTCATCACTTTACTCCTATAATAGATGGAATTCCTTTGTTTTATTTGGTTGATGGTTTTTGACTCCCATGTGGAGTTGTAGAACCTTCTCCAATAGTGGAAGAACTCATGCTATAATCCATGCAGTTGATATCATTCTCTATTGCAGGCCATAGAATTTGGTTTATTTCTAGAACTATTGCTTCATTCTCGAAGTATGAGACTTGAAACCCTTGAATTCATTTGTTGATACAAATCTCAAAGATGCCATCACTTGATGTTTGTTCCTCGTGTAATTATCGAGAAGAGGATGAAAGGAAGACTAGTAATGACATAATGATGATGGTGATGAGTCAAGAGAAGATTTTGAATCTCTCATTCTATTACCAAGTTGGATTAAATCAAGGATCTTATAAATAAATAAATAAAGAGGACAAATAGTAGAAAGAATCA
>CM035421.1:178513440-178518440 GCA_020310875.1 Ceratopteris richardii | reverse complement strand
GTGACCACAAAGGCAATGGGATGGTTTCTATTGTAGAACATATCTTGAAATGGAAACTATGACACTCAAAAACTCTACTAGAATGAGATATTCTATCAATTTTAAGTATTACTCTACAATATTGCATGATTTATAGTGTTGAATATATCTTTGACCTATTTATATATGCTTTTATTTGTTACAGACATATTTCCTTCTACTTTGGTGGATGAACAAACACTCCATACCCTTATAGGTGCTTTCCAACAATTGCATGAAGATCTGAGCATTTTTTGTGAAATTTTGAGTTGTTGATGGCATTTAATATGTTTTTGGCCTATCTACATATGTTTTGTTTGTTGTTTGGCTACATTTCTTTCTATGTAGTTATAAGGACAACCATTCCATAGCCTTACAAGTACATTCTGAACATTGCATGAAATTTTGATAGCATTAGTCATTCCAAAGCATTAATAATTTCTTCATGATGGATTATTCTTTTCGTTTATGTAGATTGCAATAATTTTTTAGGTGAAGATATCCAATTCAAGACTAACAAGGTTTTCTAGGAGAAAACATATTTTTGATAATCTATCTGAATATAAGCTATATTGACAAGGGCATAAGGTTAGGAATCTACAAGTTTTTTAATTATACATGTTATAATATTTCTTTCTTTAATACTTATATTTTATTTTGTATTGTTCATAGGTTGTGAAGAGAGTGGATAATATAGCTAAATTCCTTCAAAATTGGTCTATAAATGAGGTTGGCATTTTTATTGTCATATATGTTTTTCTATGTGATGATTTTCTTTTTTTCCTCTGAAAGAGGTTTAACTTCAAAAAAATGAGAGAAATAGAAGAAATTTGAAGAGAATTTCAAAGGAGGTTGATTAGCCTGATGTCTCTTTCATGGAAGATCCACTCTCTTTTAGCTTGTTATTCTATAAGCTAAACAACCTTGACTCTTTGAATGGTGCATTTCTCCCAAATTTCTTATACTTCTACCCAGACAATCTACAAATTTCTCAATGGATTGGTCTTTGGAAGAGCAGTTGGAGTTAATAACACATATTTCCTTCTAAAATTTCTAGAGGTCTTTGCTTTTGGTTACATTCAAGAGCATCACCAAGTATGCCTTGTTTCTAGCTCACCGGTTCGTATAGCATGAGGGCTCTTTTCACGTTCTTCCAAACTAAGTATGGATAGGAGAGAAAAATGTCTCTAATGCCTTCTCTCCTACTAAGATATCTAAAAATCCTCTTGATCTAGAATTGGTCTAGAAATACTTTACACCATGGATGAGCATCTCAAATTTTGTGATGCATTCTTGCATTTGCAAGCACTTCAAGTTGTACAATCATTTTCAATAATTTGTAATTTTTGTAAGATTTGATATTTGTAATAAAAGCATGTATACTCTCACATTTTTGTAGTCTACAACTGTGCATTTATAATTTCTCTTGGTGATTATTCAATTTTCGCTTTTATATAGAGTATGTTCAAGTTCACAATAATTGACATTTTATTGATTAATTTTCTCAATAGATGATCATTTATGAAGTTTGAAATTACAAAGGATATAACTCAAAAAGGTCATTCATGTTAGATATACTCTATACTTACTCCTCAAGTACCACAAATGATCCATGGTGCTCTAAGTTATAAGGCCCATTATGAGGAGAAACCACTTTGAGAGTACAAACATCCATGGAACCTTAACTTCTAAGCTAGATGAGTTTTATATGTGAAAATTTATGGTAATAAATGGTCTTTGTGATTGATGCCATGAGGTAAGTGGGGCATAAAAGTTTTGCCAATTTGAATGCCATTCAAGCTGAAAATAAAGGCCCTCTGGTGCCATGGAATTTCCCCATAGAACCTTAATGGGAGGAGTTCAAAGGGGGATTTCCGCCTTATGTGGGGTATAGAGGCACAACAAGAATTCTAGACATGAGGATATTATCCTAAATTATATTTTGCAAACTATTTTATCTCATGTGACTATGTTTGTTCATATTGGCTCCCATTGTAGAAGTTGTATATGCATGGATCACTGTAGAGTAAGTGACTTGTTAGAAATAAGTTCCATGGCTCTAAAAATATAAATAATAAAGTTTCATATCCACTAAAAATAACCCTGCATGGCCTCGAAAGTAAAAAAAAGAGGAGCCATAGAAACATGGGATAGGTCTTCGCAAAATTTTTGTAGAGGCCTATTGTGTGTTTCTATGGATGACCCTTTTTGGTGCTTTTGAGGCCATCCAAGTTTATTTCTAGTGGATATGAAACTTTATTATTACAAGTTGAAGGTCCATGAAACTCGATGTGTAAGAAAGGTTATGAAAAAGTATTTAACAATGAGATAATTTCACATTACAAAACATCTCTTCAAGAAGAATGATCACATAGTCATATATGCTCCTATCTAGTTCTTGGGTTGCATAGTTCATCAATTTCCCTAAAATTTGCAAGAAGTGATACTTATTTCCACCATTTGATGACCTTGCATGAACTCAAAGCACCAAAAAAGGGGAAGCCACAGAAACGCAGGATAGGCCTCTGCAAAACTTTTGCAGAGGCCTATCCCGCCTTTCTGTGGCTGCCCCTTTTTTGGTTCTTTTTGAGGTTACCAAGGCTCTAGATGTGAGAATTAGACAAATAAACAATCGATCTTAGGGTTTTTGCATGTTCCGGAGGTGGTGGTAACATCCATTTCTCCAAATTCTAAACCATTCATGAGATATAAACATTTTCATAGAATTTTTGGTTTTATGATGGTTTCCTTTGTGTTTATGACATCACCTCCCTCTCAAAGCGATAAGTTCCATGGGAAGTAGCTATGTAACTATGAGATTTTTTGGAAATTGAATCTTCATAGTTATTGGTCTTTTTAGAGTTCTTTATATGTTGTACTTGAACACGATGATGATGGATATCCATGATGGTACTAGAAAGGGTTTGTAGTATATCTAGCTAAAGAATCAAGGGCATGATTCTCATGATGGATAGTACTCCTTTTTTGACTTAGATGATGATCTTTTGATGTGGAATGGTGATCGTGGAAGTCTTAAACGTAGCTTGTATCTTCTTCCTAGGACATTTGAATATGATGTGGTTAGTGACAATACAACTCCTTTCTTTCAAATTTTAGGTTCATGGACCTTATTATATGCACAACCTAGTTGAACAATGGAAATACTAGTTTTGATTCTAAGGGATTTGTTTCGCACACATACCATCTTTACGCAAGTGGATACAATTATGAACATATGATATAGATCAATGTGGACTTGAGCATGTGTAAGAAAGATGATGCAAAAGTAGATTATCATAATGAAAATTTGATTTTACAAAATTTACCTCCTCAACAAGAATGATTACGTAATCATGTATGGTCCCATCTAGTTTCTTTGGATGTACGGTCATCATCTTCACATGAGCTACACACAAGTTAATATCTTTCAAAATAGAAGTAAGGAATGCATCTCCTTCCTCTTGGATGGCTTGACGTGCTATTGATTATATCCAAAGTCTAGTGCATTAACTTTGAATCACAAAGGATCTATATTGTTTGCTCACTTTTTTGTTGCTTTTGCATTAGGAGAAACTTTAGGTTGTGCTACATATGATCTATGATGTGGTTGGTAGTTCTTATTCATTTTACATGTATGCCTTGATTGGCATTGTGACACAATTTATGGCATACGTTTCTTTTCTCATATGTGGGTAGTGTGCTTTGACCTTATAGTAGTGACTTTATAGCCTCTACTTGATATGATGTTGGAATATGCATATGTTTCATGATGATTACTTGAAGATCCCCTTTTTGGATGACTTGGAATGGTTACTTCATGTTTCATCAGCCATGTTCCATTTGGAGGTATATTGAGTTCAAATGGTTCATCACCAATAATTAGTGGATCTATTCTTCCCCTTTGTGCATGTCCTTAGAATATTTTTATGAATGGTCACATCTGTGGCAGTTGATCTTCATCATGCTCATAGGAATGATTCTATGGATGAGGCTATGAACTATTTTGATATTTTTAATCGACTTCACTCTGTCATATTGAACCACTCTATGATTGTATGGTGACCTCTATTGCATGTAGACCACTTCATCCTCTCTGATGGGGATTCATCCAAGGTGGTCATTATGTACCTTGAGCATGCATAGGATATACCACAAAAACTTGTTAGTATAAAATAATCAAATGATGCCTGCTATGTAACTTGATTTCCAAGTTGAACCCTAAAACACTTTTTGTGCATGACATTGATCATGATGCAAAGGACTTGTTGATAACCTCCAATTTTCACTTGCAATGTTGTGTTGTAATTTCATGAAAACATTTCTAATTGTCAAACTCTTGCAAAAATTGTTTGAAGAAAAGAAAGTGAGTATTATTCCAACTAGTCAACATGCATAGAACCACTAATATGACATGTACTTTTTAAGAAATTACTATTAGATCTATAGTGGGACTTTTCCATCACTACTGTACTAGAATCTTGACTGATAAAAATCGATACATCAAAATTCTCCATATGACAATACAACATGTAATATTTGAATGAATAAAATGAGCACAATTTAAAGAAACAAACAACAACTGAATGTAGAATGTACCTTACCTTTCACTATTCCAAGTCATTGATTATTAGTATCTTTGATATGAATTTGAGCCTATCACACAATATGCAGAAAAAAGATAAACATATATAAAATCAAATTCAAAAGGGATGTGAAAAGAAAATTAGTAGAGGTAGATTTTATTATAGAAGAAAAACATTGATTTTTGAAGCCTCTATAGATTAAAAATTTATTTATTTATTGTTTTGTACAAACAAAAGCATATGTATATGAGTTCTTCATAAACTAAGGATATGATTTCTTCATTGACTCCTTAGTCATGGTTGCATGCTAAACATACCTAGGCATATTTTCTTTTATGTGTAAGTACTCTGTGGCAATATCAATCATGTCCTCTTTATAATTCATGTTCCTAATGAATA
>CM035421.1:178490940-178508440 GCA_020310875.1 Ceratopteris richardii | reverse complement strand
CTTCTAGAAGGTTCTAGATCTCTTTGGGGAAAAGACTCTCCCCATGTATCCTATGAGGATATAACCCAAGACCTCCTCCTTGACATCCTTGAGACTTAACCACTAAGCTAAGTGGATCACTTTTTCAGAAGAGCATGTTAAATGTTACACAGTTACGCTGTTTTAATAACTAGCCGAAATCGTACCGAACAAGTATTAACATAAAATAGAGTTTCACCGTAAACTATATTAGCTTTCAATTACCGAAAGGTGTTGTCGGATCAAGTGGGTTCTTGGGAGTGGTAGGGGTCTGTTAGACAGAGGCCCTGTACTATTTTCCCAAATCCTTACATAACCACAAATACTCTTATCGCGTCTTAGCTCAGATACTTAGTTTTAACTGACCAGTAACTGTTTCTGCGTATTAGGACGCCGAACTTACAGACTAATCTGCTATGGTAACAAAGCAGTAGTCTGGTTCTGACTTGCAGACTAATAGAGTTACTCAACTTACTATACTTATGCGAATCACTACACACTTCTTCAGGACAAACATGTATACCAGGTAGTAATCAGGCATACGACCATACCTGAGGGTGTACAGGCTTACCGTATGCCGAACTCAATCAACTGTCATACTAATCACAGTTTAACTCATCACCAAACTTATCAGTGCTCCATCTCACAGTTCATACTATTATCGATATTAGTCCTTCCCTGTGAACGGAATCAACAATGAATATAGAACACAACTATCAACAACAGATTCACACTTGATACTACACGTTCATTATTCTGCACTACCGTGGGAATAGACGAACAGATTGAACAGAAGAATATAGAAATATGACTCAATCTCTCAATGACACCACACAACTCAAACAGTACTCAGACACACAATGTGTTACTGAATCACCCATTACGGTGAATTTCAATGTGAGCATACGATACCGAACTCAACATTCACAATACTCAGAACTCCACAACAGTGTAAACAGTATTCTGACAAAATTTAGGCGAGCAATCTGGCAATTCCAGAAAAGACGTCTCTCTCGAGCATTCTCCTTACATTGCTTTATATAGATTTACAAAGTGCGCGTACCAACTTTTGCACGTAAATTTCAAAAATTCCATTACATCCGGCATACATTTGTCCTACTCTGTCGGCCGTCTAACAAGCACAAGACCTCCTAGTAAGTCTAAACTCGAGATCTTTGGTCATTCACACGGATGACCAAAGTGTTGGAGATTGACTCACTAATTATGCATAACAACATAAAGACGAAGGAAAGAAGAAACAAAGCATTCAGAAAAATCAAAGCCTTAGTGAAGGGACAAATTCACGTCTGTAATATACAACATAGAAACTTCCAGAATTAGAGTTTGTTGAAACCCGGATCACAATTGTATATAAGAGAGGAGAGAGTAGTGATTAGAAAGCTGGAAATAGAAGAGCGTATATGTTGGAGTTAGACGTCTGCGGAAGCACGCGAACAGCACAAGGAAGAAGAAGAAGCTTGGAGCACAACACACAAGACTGAATGTATTACTAGAGAATGTACAAAGATAAGTAGCCCATTAGGGCAATAGGCGTATATACAAGCCGGGGGAAAAGAACCTCCTAAAGAGGGAAAAAAGTGCCCCGGCAGTCCTAGAGTGTTCACACACATCACTACCTAAATATATCAACAAATCCCCCCTGGGAGTGATGCGGTGAACAAGGAGCTGGCACTCATGTATAAGGAAGTGCCAAGCTATGTGGAAATCACTCCACAAAAGGAAGTAAGCCCAAAGCTTTGCGGAAAGCTTCAAACTTCTCCCTAGGCAGAGCCTTCGTGAAAAGGTCTGCAATGTTCTCCTGCGTGGGCACATATGCCAAGCTGATCTCCCCAGCAGAGAACCTCTCCCTGACATAGTGATAATGCACCTCAATGTGCTTAGTGCGAGCATGGAACACAGGGTTCCTCGCAACTGCCAATGCGCTCTGACTGTCAGTGAAGATGGTGGTGGCAGAAGACTGGCCAACACCCAAATCAGCCATAAGGCGTCTGAGCCACACACACTCAACAGTCGCTGTGAAAGTTTCCCTATACTCAGCCTCACAACTGGAAGTGGCCACAGTAGGCTGCTTCTTGCTCAACCAAGATATACATGAGCTACCAAGCATGAAGCAAAAACCACTGGTGGACACACGAGTGTCATAGCAACCAGCCCAATCTGAGTCAGAAAAAGCATGCAAATCTGGCGGTAGTGATCCCCCCTTGGGATAAAACAACCCAAGTAGCCGAGTACCACTCAAGTAGCGAAAGATGCGCTTAACCGCTTTCCAATGCGTGACTCCTGGGCAATGCATGAACCTGCTCATCTGTGAGACAGCAAACTGAATATCTGGCCTAGTAATGCATAAGTAAATCAAGCATCCAACAGCCTGCTGATAGAGAACAGCATCAAATGCATCTCCAGCATCATGAAGACTCAATCGTAAACCTGTCTCCATAGGAGTGGCAATAGGCTTACAGTCTTCAAGGCCAAAACGCTGCAATAATGTGTCAATATATTTCGTTTGACACAAAGCCATTCCACCATCAACGTGCATAAACTGAATGCCCAAATAGTGATGCAAATGCCCCAAATCAGACATCTCAAATGAGGCATGCAAATCAGCCTTAAAATCAGCAATATGTGTCTCAATAGGACCAGTGAGCAGCATGTCATCAACATAGACAACAATGATCAGAAGCACATCATTAGCACGCTTAACATATAAGGTGCTTTCAGTTGGACTGTTCTCAAAACCATGTGCAATCAGATAGGCATGTATCTTCTCATACCAAGCACGTGGTGCTTGCTTTAAACCATATAACGCCTTCTTTAACCTGCACACCTGGTTTTCATGCCCTTTCTGCACAAAGCCACGGGGCTGAAAAACATACACTTCTTCATGCAAGTCACCATTCAGAAATGCTGTTTTAATGTCCAACTGATGTACATTCCAACCATGATGGGCTGCAAGTGCACAAATGCTCCGAACAGTAGTCATACGGCATGTAGGTGCAAAGGTCTCATAAAAATCAATGCCTCTTTCCTGCGCATAACCCTTTGCAACAAGCCTAGCCTTATACCTGTCAACTGTACCATCAGGTTTACGCTTCAGCTTGTATACCCACTTAGTGCCAATGGCCTTCTTGCCAGGAGGCAAGTCACATAAAGACCATGTACCATTCTTCATTATAGCATCATATTCAGATTGCATAGCAGCCATCCAATTTTCTGAATTTTGTGCTTCATCAAAAGAAACAGGCTCATTCTCATCACAGAGACTAGATGCAGCCATAGCATAGCAATCTGATGCAAAGGAGGCACTATGAGAGCCTGGACGAGTACGATATGACAAAGGTGCATCTAATTTGCTGTCACGCAAAGTCTGCACCAGCCATTTTGGCATAGTTTTTGCCTGCTCAATATCAGCTCTCTCATCAACAAGTGCATCATGTAAATCTGCATCAGAAATGGAATGATCTGCATCATCATATGAAACCTGCAAAGGCTGAGAAGTTGCCTCATTAGGACCAGCACTAGCCTGTCCACCTGTAAAAAGAGGCATCAAAGTATCATACATGTCTTTGGAGCTAACAGATGTCTCCTTAGTACATGAAAGCAATGGCTGAATAGCATCTTCCACAAAGACAACATCACGGCTAACCAGAATGCGTTTAGTCTGTGGATGATACAGACGATAGCCTTTACTTTCAGAACTGTACCCAACAAAAATACATTTTACTGCCTTATCATCCAATTTTCTGCGATGTTGTTCAGGCACTAATGCATATGCCAAACAACCAAAAACACGCAGATGAGCAACAGATGGCTTGCGGTCATGCCAAGCCTCATATGGAGTGATAGACTGCAATGCTTTAGTGGGACACCTGTTCAGTACATATGCTGCACACATGACAGCCTCAAGCCAGAAACTATGTGGTAAAGCCTGACTTTTGACCATGCACCTCGCCATCTCCATGAGTGACCTGTTCTTTCGTTCAGCAACTCCATTCTGTTGAGGTGTATACGGCACTGTACACTGGTGTTTTATCCCACGTTCAGCCAGAAATGCATTAAAATCTGAAGACATATATTCCCCCCCTCGATCAGAACGGAGGGTGCCCATTTTACATGCTGACAGATTTTCAGCCAAAACCAAAAACTGTTTGAAGCACATGAACACTTCGGACTTTTCTTTGAGTGGATATACCCATGCATGCCTGGAAAAATCATCAATGAAAGTCACGAAGTAAAGGTAATTTCCAAAAGAGGGTGTCTGCATAGGACCACAGACATCACTATGTACAAGCTGTAATTTCTGTGTAGCCCCAACTGAACCATCTTTTGGAAAGGAAGAACGCTGCATTTTGCCCAAAATACAGCCTTCACAAACATGTTTTCCAGGTGCCTCAAGTTTGGGCAAAGAGGACACCATTTCAGATTTTTGCAGGTGTAACAAACTAGCAAAATTCAGATGACCAAAGCGTGCATGCCAAAGCTTTGCATCTGACATAGCCCGAGAATCATGAACTGCACATGCCGAATCATTCACAGATCTTTCATAGTCTATGAGCTTATACAGCCCATGACATAAAATGCCAGAAGCAATAATCACATCGCCATTTGAGAGATCATGGACTGTACACCTGTCATCAACAAATTTCACAACCAAGCCAATCTTGGCTAATGCAGAAACTGATAACAGATTCTTTTTGATCCCTGGCACAAATAAAGCATCTGACAAAGTGAAAGAACTACCATCAGCAGTAGTCAGAATGATCTTACCAACTCCCATAACAGGATAAGAGGAGTTATTGGCGCATGTGACAGTATTCCCTGTAGGAGCAGGCTCAAGTGAAGAGAAGAAACTGCGCTGCGAGGTAATATGTTTGGTCGCCCCACTGTCAAAGTACCAAACATCTGAGTCTACTGCAGACATGCACTGATCATGAGAAGATGGGTCAAAACTGCAGACAGTAGTAGTAAACGCCCATTCTTCTTCCTGCACAAGATTTGCAGACTCTGTTTTTGGTGTAGAGGCCTCTGCAACAACCATTCCAGCCTCTTTCTTCTTTGCCTCTTTAGCAGCCAGTTTTGGACAGTTCTTTATAATATGATCATTTCCTTTACAGTACTTGCAGAACAATTTCTGCTTTTCTGATTTCTTTTCATCTTTATCCTGGTTCTTCGATTGTGCAGCATTTGCAGATTTCTGCTTACTAGTAGAAGAGCTCCATTTTCCTTTGCCCTTCTGACTAGCCAGGAAAGCTTGATCTGCAACACGCATAATGGACCTGTTCTGCCTGGACTGATCTTCCTGCAGCAGAACAGAGACTAATTCCTCAAATGACAAGGCATTCGGATTGCCTTTCATCATCAATCGAAGAGTAGAGGCAAAACTCTGATATGAATCAGGAAGACCATTCAGAACGGTCTGCACAAGTGAGCTATCTGGTATAACCTCATCAACAGAAATCAATTGTTCCTTCAGGTCTTTGATCTTTGTAAGAAAACTGTCCATAGAATCACCTTCATTCATGTGCTCACTCTCCAACTGTTTTCGGAGGTAAGCAACACGAGCCTCATTCCTAGCCTGGTACAAAGTGGTAAGTGTATCCCAAGCATCCTTTGCTGTTCTGCAAGAGCGAATGTGAGGAATAATGGCACGTTTGACAGACAAAGCTATCAATGCATGTGCCTGGGCATCTCTGCCATCCCAACGAATCTGCTCTGCAGTAGGTGCAACAGAAACAGCAGCACGAACAGGAATCTGCGGAATATCATCTTCGACACCATCTTCATCAGCTCCAACACCTGTATTTGCAGTACCTGTCGTTACAGGTGTAACAGGACGTCTTTCAACACCCTGCACAATGTTCCACAATCCTTTTGCAACCAATACATGTCGCATCATATAAGCCCATAATGGGTAGTTGGTACCATCCAACTTATCCTCAACAGCCAACATACGGAATACATCACTGCTTTCAGCCATGGCCGGTGACTAAAATACCTTGATGCAGAAAATTGACTGTATCTAAAAAAGTTGAACGGAACTGCCCAAACGAGTTCTGCTAGACCTGTAGCAGACTTCGAGACGCTTAAACTGGCGAACAGAAACTGGTATATACCTTTGGCACAAAAGGACGAAATAGCCTGCACAAGCGCTGTGATAGTGCGTTCGGAGGCCGAAACGAGCTCAGATCGCGATTTTGGCACCACAAAGCAAAGCTATCTTGATCTCGGAAACACCCTGAGTATGCTCACCAAATTTCGTGCGAATCTGAGACTGCAAACGGAGGAGTGTCGACGGCGCCCTAGAAGAAGCGACGACCTGCTCTGATACCAATTGTTGGAGTTAGACGTCTGCGGAAGCACGCGAACAGCACAAGGAAGAAGAAGAAGCTTGGAGCACAACACACAAGACTGAATGTATTACTAGAGAATGTACAAAGATAAGTAGCCCATTAGGGCAATAGGCGTATATACAAGCCGGGGGAAAAAAACCTCCTAAAGAGGGAAAAAAGTGCCCCGGCAGTCCTAGAGTGTTCACACACATCACTACCTAAATATATCAACAGTATAATGATATAGAAGACGCCAGAGATTGCGTATGTAGAGATGAATAATAGAACCTGAAATGTCGGGTATTCATCTAAGAGAGATGGTAAGGAATAACTACTCAGAGTAGGAGAGTTTTCCATAGCTATGAGCAAAGTGAGGCCAAGCTATTTTGTACACATCTTCTCTAATAGAAAACACATGTTCATGTGGAAAGGTTTGAGTATTGTTCGTATGTGAAGAAATTTGAGAATTTTCATGTTACTGTGAAAGGTAGTTAACAGTTACTGTTTTCTCAGGAAACATTTTCCGGTACTTCTGTAAGTTAGATCTCATAACATAGTGTAAAGTTTTTTATGAGAGGTAGCTCATCTTGAAGACAGTAGTCTCAACTATAAATTGATCAAAAGACTTCTGTGAAACGAGACACATACACAGTATAGTATCTAACCGGAAAAAGGCATCCAAAACTGGTGAAGTTTTTCTTTAAACTTCAGATAGAGTTCATTCAATGAAGGAAGTTCAGGTATCACTTCCTTACTTCATGTATACACATTTGAAGTAACTACAAATAGAATTGCAGTTGATTTCGGTAGTATTCCGCTACAATTACGGTGAGATTCCGGTGACAGTCCGGTGAAGTTCCGGTGGTATTTCGGTGAATTCAAAACATAGTTTTGGCATAGTTAAGTAACGGAAAGATTATCTAACTGTAAACAAACACAATGGTGTAAAGTCTGAAATAAATCAGTTCAAAATTGAAGTTTGAATAAATGGGAAGCTTTCTGTAAAATGAATTTTTGTTTTTCACTAAATACAGTTGTAAATCTTTCAGTTTCAGAAAGTTTGCTAGGCTACTGATGATTATAGAGGTGTTCTAATATCACTCTAGCTTAGTTCTAGTTGAGGTGTGGCAATTTTCCGCAGTCTTGTTAGTGAACAAGCTTTTGCCGCAACTTCACATAACCTCAACAAGTGGTATCAGAGCAGTAAGATCCACAAGTGGTACCAAAACAGAAAAGGTTCTGAAGAGCAGAAAAGGTTTCTCAGAAGAAGAAATGGAAAGAGAATTTGAAGAATTCTCATAAAGAAAGGTGAAAGCTGAGGTGATCAACAACAAACGGCGTCAAGAAACGTTTCGAAGTAATTCTCAAGGGTAAAGGTTTGTAAAAGGTAAAACCTTTTAACATTACACACACCGGCAGTAACAGAAAACAAGAAGATCATGACATATCACATTTCTATTGACAAATTGGACAGAGATAATTATCCGGCATGGGTAATGCGCATGGAAGCCTTACTTATGAGTAAGGACTTAATGATATATGTGACAAGAGAAGAAAAGAAGCCGACTTTCGAAGATGATAGTCAACCGAAGAAAGAAGAATAAGAAGCCTTGAAGATGTGGCAGAAGAAAGATGCAACGGCAAGAGCATATATCTATAATACTGTTACAGATCATCTACTACCACATATTAGAAGTCTGGAGAAAGCAGAAGATATATGGAGTGCATTGGAAGATCATTTCCAAAATACAACGAAAGCTAGAAAGGCTAGCTTATGGTCAGAGTTTACAACGTTAAAAAATATGCAAAGTCAAAGCATTAGTGATTATGTCACTAAGATGAAGGACTTGGCAGACAGTCTTGGATCAATTAATGAAGATATTGAAGACCAGGTTAATAGCGCAAGTGCTTACAGGTTTGAGAGGAGATGAAAGGTGGAAACTTTTCGTACTCTCAACTGAACTTTCTTTAAATCATTTTGTACCAGATTTAAATCAGTTGCTTGGACTAATGCTAACGTTTGAGCAAGATTTGAAGACAGATGGAGAAAAAGGACATAGTTCGGCTATGTACGCAAAGAATAAGAAGAAAGGTGATAAAGGTAAAGAAAAAGATGAAGAAGAGATGTCGACTCAAGCAAATTTTGCAAGAGGAAGAGGTAATGTCAGAAATAAAAGTAGAAGTAATACAAAAGGAAGAGGTAACAAGAAGACTTGCTAGATCTGTGGATTAAGCAATCACTTGGCTCATGATTGTTGGCATAAGAATCAGAACAATAACAGTAGAGGCAGAAGCGAAAGATATCAAAGAGGAAGACAAAGCCAAAGAGGCGGATATGGTAGAGATGGAGCAAGAAGTTGGGGACAGAATCAGTCTCACAACACTACCTACTACAACTATGCGAATGATACGCAGAATGTTGGTGCAGATCAATCACCAATTGGATGTTTGAAGACTAAAGAATGAAGGAAGATTCAATTCATGAAGCTTGGAAGAAGGATACATTCAGAAGATATGAGGAATGTACACATATGTACATTAGTATAGTGATAGTTCATTTAGATCTTTGATTAGTCATAGACTTGTATAAATTTCTCTATATATATCCTAAAAATGTCAAGGCGTGATATGAGAGCATATGGAAGAATAGATAGAAGTCAAGAAAGGTGAAGTTAGATGTCATGAGACAAGAGAAAAGTTAGTTGAGTTTCCTCTCATCACTCAACTGTAACTTTTTGAGAAATTGAAGAAATATTGCGCCCGATCTTTTCGTGTCTGCTCCATCTGTGTTTGTTCATTTGTGAAATCCTTTTGAGGATATCTAAGTCCATAGTTAATCAGTCTATGGCTAAAGTTTTAGAGTTTAATTGTAATCAGGTAAGGAGAATTGTCTGTAGGAACATTCATATGTGTTGAGTGTTCACAGTCTCCTAAAACAGGCGCAGATTTCGAGTTTAATCAAACGAGTAGTTCTCAGTGCACAGTGTAAAGTTTTACACATATGATAGCTCAAAATCTAAGTTGAGAGATAAGCTATCTACAGCCAAAAGGATTTGGTCAAACGGGTTCGACATTTGGAGAACCAAAGTTAAGAAGTTAGGGGTGTCAAATCGACCTCTGAGAAGTGCAGTTTTAGACATAGCTGACTTGGTAAGTAGATTTCTCAAGATCTACTAAACCTTTTGAAGAACTTTAACTTGGAGGAGGTGCACAATGTTTAGGCGACACTCCATACAAAGTTTCATAGAAAACTTTACAGGTTTGATAAGTCAATGAGAAGAAATTGTGCAGCAGACTTTCTGTGTTTCATCTTCTTCACAGAAATTTTCAACTTTTGATAATTTGGAGATTGGACCTCTAATTTGGTAAAGGTTTTGACTTACTCTTGGTATAGAGGTGCTCTAATCACAAGAGTAGGTTGTTCTTTTGGAGATTAACACTCTCCATTAGTGGTATCAGAGCAGGAGACATCAAAATCAAGAAAAGGAGGATCCCGTCTGCTGCAGATTCAAGAATTTCAACAATTGAAGAGCTAGAAGGTGAAAGTTTGAAGGCAAAGCTTGAGGAGGAGACCATACAACATCAAGAAGGACAAAAGGAGTCTAATTCGAAGTAAAGGTACATATATTGTTCATAAAGGTTGAAGATTTCAATACACAGGTAGAAGAAAGATGGGAGATTCTCTTCAGATAGAGAAATTGGATAGGGAAAACTATCCTGCATGGTCAATGAGGATGGAAGCTCATCTTATGAGCAAAGATTTAATAGCTTATATCACAGGAGAAGAAGAGAAGCCAGTTTTCAGAGATCCTAGTGTTCCAACTAGGGAAGAGTTAGCAGATTTAAAGAATTGGATGAAAAGAGATGCTCAGGCTAGGAGCATTATATATATGGCAGTCAATGATTACTTGTTACCTCATATTCGAGGTCTTGAAAGTGCAACTGATATTTGGAATGCTTTGGAGGAGCATTTCCAGAATACTACTAAGTCAAGGAAGGCATCCTTATGGGCAGAGTTTACAACCTTCAAGAAGAAGGCCTCTCAATCCATTTCAGACTATGTGACAAGAATGAAAGATATTGCAGATGCTTTAGGAGCTGTTGATGAAGACATTGAGGAGGATAAATTGGTAAGGCAAATTCTTACAGGCTTAAGAGGTGATGACAAATGGAAGCCATTCATTTTGTCTACAGAGTTATCACTTGATCATTTCACTCCTGATTTAAATCAGTTGTTAGGTCATATGCTAACATTTGAGCAGGATGTTAAAGGAGATAGTGACAAGAGTGCAGGTCATGCAATGTACTCAAAGGACAAGAAGAAGAATAGCAAAGGAAAGCAACAAGCAGGTGAAGATGAAGGTACAACTAGTCAAGCCAACTTCCTAAGAGGAAGAGGAGGTGGCAAAGGTAGATGAAGAGGCAGGAATAACAAAGATGGAGGCAAAGCTTGCTGGATTTGTGGTAAGACAAATCACTTAGCTAATGATTGTTGGCATAATACTCAGAATAATAATGGATACAGTCAAAACTATAATGCAAGAGGAAGAGGTGGCAGAAATCAAAGAGGTAATTTGAGAGGCAAAGGTAGTAGGGGTTACTTTGGAAGAAATACAGGTAGAGGATTCCAAAGTCAACAATACAACAACACCTACTACAATTATGCTTCAGATCAAAAAGAGGATTCAACATTGATAATGAATGCAACTTGTGAAAGACAGAGTGAAGATCAAAGAGTCTTCTACATTGACTCAGGGTGTAGCAATCACCTGAGTGGTAATATATCTCTGATGACTGATTTGGAGAATAAGGTTTTTAATCATGTTGTTCAAACAGGTGACAACACAAAGCAAAATGTGAAGTCAATTGGATCAGTGAAGGCTAAGGATGGTAGTACCTTATTGAGTAAGGTTCTGTATGTTCCTACAATTCCTAAGAATTTGATAAGTGTAGGACAAATTGTGGAAAAAGGTTATGAAGTAAGGTTTACTAATGATGGAGTATATGTGGAAGACCCTAGTCAAGGGTATAAACAGATTGTTTCAGGGAAGAAAGAAGGAAGGCTATTTACATTGAAGATTCAAGGCAATATTGGTCATGCTATGTTCACATATGGAGGACATAAGATCTCTGAGTTAGATCTTTGGCACAAGAGGCTTGGACATTTCAATGAAAGAGGTATTAAAGATATGATTAACAATGGTTCAGTGCTTGGTTTGCCTAATGTTGCAGGTCAACATATGACATACAAATGTGAGGCATGTCAATTAGGTAAGGCTCATAAGCTTTCCTATCCCAAGCATGGTTTCATGTACTCAGAGAAGCTTGAGTTGGTACACACAGATGTGTGGGGGCCATCAAAAGATTTCAGTATAAATGGGTCAAGGTATTATGTGATTTATGTGGATGATGCTACCAGATGGATCACTATCTATGTGATCAAAGATAAATCAGAAGTGTTTAATACATTTAAACACTATCATGCATATGCAGAAAGAATTACAGGACACAAGTTGAAAAGACTAAGGTCAGATGGAGGGGGAGAGTATTTCTCTAATGAGTTCAGTGATTATTTGTGGAATGCAGGTATAAAAAGGGAAGTTACTTGTAGGTACTCTCCTCAACAAAATGGTGTAGCAGAAAGGAGGAATAGGACTCTTGTTGAGTTTGCAAGATCCATGATGAAGGAGAAAAATTGCCCTAATTATTTGTGGGCTGAGGCTGTAAATACAGCTACTTATTTGGTCAATAGGTTACCATGTAAAGCCTTGCAGGGTATGACACCATATGAGGCTTGGTGTGGTAAGAGACCTACCTTGGATCATTGCAGAGTTTTTGGATGTGTGGCATATGCATATGTGCCATCACAATTAAGGCACAAGTTGGAGCCTAAATCTAAAAAATATATTTTCATTGGTTATGATGATAAGCAGATGGGTTATAGATTGTGGAATCCATCTACAAAACAATTCATGGTTTCTAAAGATGTTACATTTGATGAGCAAAGTACTTGGTATGCAGGTACAATTAATATCAATACAGGTGATGAAGAAGAAGTGAGCCAAAGGAAAGGTAAATCAAAGGTTCAGATATTTGATGAACAAGAGAATAATGAAGTGCAGGTTGAAGTGGAAGAAATACCAAGATTTGATCCTGAATATGAAGAACCAGAAACCTCAAGAAGTGGAGAGCTTAGGAGGTCTACAAGGAACAAATGGCAACCTACAAGGTATAGTTATGATACTTCTTTTTTGGCCACAAAAGATTATGCTTATATGATGAAAACAGATGAAGACCCTTCTACATATGAAGAGGCAAAAGGTAAAGAAAATTGGGAGAAAGCTATGCAGGAAGAATATGATGCACTATTGGAGAATCAAACATGGGATTTGGTTCCAAAGCCAAATAGTCAGAAGATCATTGGATGTAAGTGGGTTTACAAGACCAAGAGGTTTGCAGATGGAAGTGTGTCTAGATACAAAGCTAGACTTGTTGTCAAAGGGTTTGCTCAGACTTATGGTGTTGACTATGATGAGACTTATAGTCCTGTGGCAAAGATGACAACCATCAGGACACTTATAGCTATTGCTGCATGTAAAGGTTGGAAGTTATGTCAACTTGATGTGAAAAATGCTTTTTTTGAATGGTTATATTTCAGATGATGTGTTCATGGAGCAACCTCAAGGGTTCAGAGATAAAAGGTATCCAGATCATGTGTGCAAGCTCAAGAGAGCTTTGTATGGCTTGAAGCAGGCCCCAAGGGCATGGAACTATAGACTTGTAAAGTTCTTGAAAGAACTTGGATTTCAGGTGTCTAAAGCAGATAGTAGCTTGCTTGTCAAAGCAAGTGATAATGGTTTCATATACATGTGCATATATGTTGATGATATAATCCTTACAGGTACAGATGAAGAAGGAATACAAAGACTAAAGAAGCAGATGGAAAAGGAATTCAAAATAAGTGACTTGGGAGACTTGTCATACTTCTTGGGCATGGAGATTACATATACTCAACATGGAGTATTTGTGACCCAAGAAAGGTATTTGAAGAACTTGTTAATCAAGTTTAAAATGGATGATTGCAGGGTGGCACCTACACCAATGGAGGTGAATCACAAATTGAGTAAGTTTGGAGGTGAAGAATTCAAGGACATGAGACAATATCAGAGTTTGGTTGGTAGTCTTATCTATGCTACTTTAACTAGACCTGATTTATCATATGCAGTAGGGGTTTTGTCTCAATTCATGCATTGCCCAAGGAAAGTACATTGGATTGCAGGTCAAAGAGTGTTGAGGTACATTAAGGGTACACTCAGTGAAGGTTTGTATTATGGGTTTACATCAGATACAAACATTAAGATCTATAGTGATGCAGATTGGGCAGGTAATCCAGATGATAGAAGATCTACTTTTGGATACATGTGTTATGTGGGAGATAAACTTATCTCATGGTGTTCCAAGAAGCAACATACAGTTGCTTTGTCTTCTACAGAAGCAGAGTACAAAGGCATGGTTGAAGCTGCAAAGGAAGTGATTTGGCTCAAGACTTTGATGAAGAGTTTTGACATTGTGCATGGGATACCAATTATATATGGAGATAACATGAGTTCATTGTATTTAGTTGCTAATCCTGTTTTTCATGCCAGGACCAAACACATTGAGATTCAGTATCACTTTCTAAGAGAGAAGGTGATGGATAAGGAGATTGAAGTCATACATACTTCAACTAAAGATCAGATAGCTGATATGCTTACAAAGAGTTTGGATGGACCAAAGCTACAGAAGTTTAAAGACATGGCAGGTATAAAGAAGAAAGGAGAAACCTCAATTGATGATTGAGGGGGAGCTGTTGGTGCAGATCAATCACCAATTGGATGTTTGAAGACTAAAGAATGAAGGAAGATTCAATTCATGAAGCTTGGAAGAAGGATACATTCAGAAGATATGAGGAATGTACACATATGTACATTAGTATAGTGATAGTTCATTTAGATCTTTGATTAGTCATAGACTTGTATAAATTTCTCTATATATATCCTAAAAATGTCGAGGCATGATATGAGAGCATATGGAAGAATAGATAGAAGTCAAGAAAGGTGAAGTTAGATGTCATGAGACAAGAGAAAAGTTAGTTGAGTTTCCTCTCATCACTCAACTGTAACTTTCTGAGAAATTGAAGAAATATTGCGCCCGATCTTTTCGTGTCTGCTCCATCTGTGTTTGTTCATTTGTGAAATCCTTTTGAGGATATCTAAGTCCATAGTTAATCAGTCTATGGCTAAAGTTTTAGAGTTTAATTGTAATCAGGTAAGGAGAATTGTCTGTAGGAACATTCATATGTGTTGAGTGTTCACAGTCTCCTAAAACAGGCGCAGATTTCGAGTTTAATCAAACGAGTAGTGCTCAGTGCACAGTGTAAAGTTTTACACATATGATAGCTCAAAATCTAAGTTGAGAGATAAGCTATCTACAGCCAAAAGGATTTGGTCAAACGGGTTCGACATTTGGAGAACCAAAGTTAAGAAGTTAGGGGTGTCAAATCCACCTCTGAGAAGTGCAGTTTTAGACATAGCTGACTTGGTAAGTAGATTTCTCAAGATCTACTAAACCTTTTGAAGAACTTTAACTTGGAGGAGGTGCGCAATGTTTAGCCGACACTCCATACAAAGTTTCATAGAAAACTTTACAGGTTTGATAAGTCAATGAGAAGAAATTGTGCAGCAGACTTTCTGTGTTTCATCTTCTTCACAGAAATTTTCAACTTTTGATAATTTGGAGATTGGACCTCTAATTTGGTAAAGGTTTTGACTTACTCTTGGTATAGAGGTGCTCTAATCACAAGAGTAGGTTGTTCTTTTGGAGATTAACACTCTCCATCACAGAATGATAGTCATACGATGTTGATGATGAACTTGATAAGTGTGTGAGAGAATGAAGACCTCAAGGTATTCTATTTTGACTCTGGTTGTTCAAATCATTTGTCAGGAAATATTGAATTGTTATCAGAATTAGAAGGAGGCATTTCAAATTATACAGTACAGACATGTGATAACACAAAACATAATGTAAGGTCAATTGGAAAGGTAAAGTGTAAGAATGGAGCTGACCTACTAACAAATGTTTTGTATGTTCCAACAATCTCAAAGAATCTGATCAGTGTGGGTCAGATAGTAGAAAAAGGTTTTCAAGTCAGGTTTACAAATGAAGGAGTATTTGTTGAAGATCCAGAGAAAGGATACAAACAAATTGTCCATGGTAAAAAGGAAGGTAGACTTTTTACTCTGAAAGTACAAGGGAATGTTGGTCAAGCCTTGATCACACATGGTCATGAGGTATTTACAAAACTAGACCTCTGGCATAAGAGGTTAGGACATTTTAATGAAACAGGAATCAAAACTATGGTGGAGAAACAATCCATGAGAGGATTACCAAATATGAAGAATCAACATATGATTTACAAATGTGAAGCCTGTCAGATGGGAAAAGCACACAGGTTACCATTTCAGAAAAATGGTTACAAACACGATGGTGTGCTAGAACTAATACATACAGATGTATGGGGGCCAACGAAAGAAGGATCTATCAGTGGCTCAAGGTATTATGTTCTTTTCATTGATGATGCAACAAGATGGATAACTCTTTATGTTTTGAAAGAGAAATCAGAAGTGTTTGGAGCTTTCAGACATTTTCATGCATATGCTGAAAGACTTACAAGACAGAAACTCAAAAGACTAAGGTTTGATGGAGGAGGATAATATTTTTCTCAAGAGTTCAATGATTATCTGTGGAATGCAGGTATCAAAAGAGAAATAACTTGCAGGTATACACCGCAACAAAATGGAGTAGCAGAAAGAAGAAACCGAACTCTAGTTGAATTTGCAAGAACAATGCTAAAGGAGAAAAATTGTCCAAACTATCTTTGGGCTGAGGTTGTAAATACAGCAACATATCTGGTAAACAGATTACCATGTACAACTTTAAATGGGATGACCCCTTATGAAGCTTGGTGGGGCAAGAAACCAACACTTGATCATTGCAAAGTGTTTGGATCAGTTGCTTATGCTTATGTACCATCACAATTAAGACATAAGCTTGAACCAAAAGCTGAAAATTATGTGTTCATTGGATATGATGAAAAGCAGATGGGTTATAGGTTATGGAGTCCTTTAACCAAACAATTTACTGTTTCCAGAGATGTGACATTTGATGAAGGAAAGAGTTGGTATATAGATAAAGAGCATAGTGTTGAAACACTTGAAGAAGAAAAAAGAAGGAATGAGAAAGGTAAATCACATATGCAGGTGACTGGAAATGAAGATCATATGCAGGCAAGTATGTCCAAGATCGGATCAGGTATGAGAAATGAAGATGATCAAGATTTGATGAAGATGTGTATTTAGATACACATGAAGAGTTTGAACCAAGAAGGTCAAACAGAGTAAGAAAACAACCAACAAGGTATTCCTATGATACTTCGTATTTGACTAAGAAAAACTATGCTTACTTAGTAAAGGGAGATGAAGAACCTCAGAGTTATAGTGAAGCAAAAGGTAAGAAACATTGGGAAGAAGCGATGAAAGAAGAGTTTAATGCTCTTGAGGAGAACAAGACTTGGGAACTTGTTCCAAAACCAAATGGTAAGAAAGTAATTGGAAATAAATGGGTTTACAAAGTTAAGAAGCTTGCAGATGGAAGAATAGCCAGATACAAAGCTAGACTGGTGGTCAAAGGCTATGCTCAGATGCATGGCATAGATTATGATGAGACGTTTAGTCCGATGGCAAAGATGTCAACCATAAGGACATTGATTGCTACAGCAGCATCAAAAGGATGGAAGCTAAGTCAGCTGGATATAAGGAATGCATTTCTGAATGGATATATATCAGATGAAGTCTACATGGAACAACCTGAAGGGTTTGTAAGTTCTAGTTACCCAAATCATGTTTGCAGATTAAAAAGAGCTCTCTATGGATTGAAGCAAGCTCTAAGAGCTTGGAATTACAGACTTGTGAAGTATCTTAATGACCTTGGATACCAAAGTTCGAAGGCAGATCCAAGTTTACTCATCAAGAAAACATATGAAGGTATGATCTACATTTGTATTTATGTAGATGACATAATAATCACAGGAACCT
>CM035421.1:178433440-178470940 GCA_020310875.1 Ceratopteris richardii | reverse complement strand
TGCAGGAAGAAGGTTTAGGCAATACCTAGAGAGACGTCCTTCTCTAGAGTTACCCACTCTAGCCAAACAAGTGGCCTTATTTCTAGACGGATTGTTAAGTCCCAAACTGAGATCATATGTGTACCTGGAGGACCCTAGATCCATAGAAGAATGTGTATACATGTGCATAGACATTGAGGATAATCTAGGGGATGAATTAGAGCTCTCAAAGATCTATAAAGATTCAGATAGTTCTACTAGCCTCGCCTCCTCACAATCCACATCAATTGAGGATCTAGCAGAAAAGGTAGCTCAGAAATTAGGTGTCCCTAGCAAGCAGATTCCAAGATCTGCCCCAGGAAAACGATGCTACACATGTGGAGGAGACCATATGGCTAATGTGTGCCCTATCATGGCTCAACCCCAAGTGAATTCTAACAGCCAATACTACACCATAGAAAGGAGATACACCAACCACAGTGCACAAGAGTGCCCATATAACAAACAAGCTGTTAGACAAAATGATCCTCAGACTTACCCACAACAAGGAAAATACCAGAATGAGTACCCACAATAGTAGTATGGTAGGCCACAAAAACCCTATCAACCACCCTATCAAGGGCAGCAAAGACCTCAACCAGTCCTAGTGCAGCAACCCCCTCCTCCAGCCAATGTGATCCTAGTGAAGTATGCAGCTGCAGAAGAAAATCTAAATAGAGCTTTTGTGCCAGTGACACCATCGCTTTCAGAAAGTGGCCCAAGCGATCATAGTTTTGACTCTAACCATATTGATAGCCCACAGGCTTACTACATGCAGTCTCCCAAGCATAATGAGTCATACTATTATGACGAACAGAGCGAATCTAGTTGGGATCCAGAATATGCGAATGTCATGTACTCAAACCCCAACTCTAGACCTCAGCCTAGGCAGATAAGACCTCCATTTCCTAGAGGGCCATGCTACCAATGTAAGTGAGACCATCTCATTCGTGATTGCCCTCTACCTGCACCTACACAAACCCAATCTGTGACAATTCAAGGCTTTTTCCGGGATTGTGGAAGGACCATTTGTTACGAGAGTGTCCCAAGAACCCCACCAATATGCCAAAAATCGCTCCTATCAATGTGATTGGTTTAGTGGTAGACTCCACGGGAAGTGTGACTTCCACGACCCCAGTCCAAGTCATCACTAGAGCTTAGACACTTAAGCAAAACCAAGACTTAGGCCAGGAACAAAACTCTGAGGTTAGCGAGACTGAGAGCCAAAATAAGAAGAGAACAAGAGCTTGGAGAGAGAGTCGTGAACGTATGAAAAGGCAATGGGCAAAGAAGATAAGTGAACTTGAGGAAAGTCTGAGAGAAACAAAAGCCAAGTTAATAGAAATCACATCTCAAATGCACTCTCACACATCACCCCCACTACCATCCCCATCAACTTCCATTCCCCAACCTTCTAATACACCACACGTAACCCACCCACCACCCCGAGTAGGATCAGTCTTAGCAGATCCCACTCCTGAGGACATAGACATGATGCGTAGGTCATATTAAGCCAGAATCCAGGAAGGGCCAAATGTAACAGATCATGAAAAGTGTTGCCCTAGAGCAGACCTAGAGCTTGAACGAACAAAACTTTGCACCAAGATGGTGGAATAGCCTCAACCCATGTTTGAGGCTAGTCACCTTTTCAATTGCTCTAGCTCCACTAGAACACCATTGCATTTTGATGGTCTATTCGATAGATTGGAGAGGTTAATTGCGAAGTCTGAAAGAGGAGCCACCTTCCAGGCTAAGGAGAGGGCAAGTGATAGGATAAGCATTCCTCCTCAAAAAGCTTATGTGCCTAACTCCACTGAACCAGACACCTCTTCTTCTATGAATCGGTATTCACCAGAGTTCCTGCGAAAGATTCAAGAAGAGAAATGGGCTAAAGAAAGCGAAGATCCTCCTCCAATTGAACTTGTGGATGAAGCGCACGATCAATTTCCACAAGGCATTCCTTCCCTTTATGGAGAGCACGAGAGTGCCCAATCTCAAGAAAGATTAGACTTCGAGTCCAATTCCTTACAAGAACTACCCCATTTCACAGGCCCATGGGAAGCAAAGTCTACTTGTATGAGAGCACCCACGATCATGATAAGAAACAAAGACTCAATCATACCTAGGAACACAGAGGTAGTGAAGAATACTAAAGTGCAGTGCAATCTCACTTTAGAAGAGCTACTCAAGGTTAAGCCTAAATTGTGGAAACATGTAGCCAAGCAAGTGCCCGACATATCAAAATCTCGTTCCCAGATAGGAACTCATAAAACAGTGCTGGGAATACCTTTGGACAAGATAGGAGATATGAGCGAAGGAGAAGAAGGAAACACCTATCTCCCTATCACTCATCAGGGTTACACAACCAAGGCCATTTTGAACTCAGGTGCAGGAGTTGCAATTGCCACCACTTCCCTATGGAAGCATTGGGGCAAGCCAACACTCAAGCCCATGAGAATCAAGTTACAAATGGCTGATGGTCACATTGAAAGACCCTTAGGGCTACTAGAAGGAATAACTCTCACCACTTGTGTAGAGTTTGAGCATACTTTTGCTATATGTGACTTTAGCAAGAATCAGGCCTATGAGATGATTATGGGAAGACCCTTCTTGAGGCAGTTGCAAGTAGTACATGATTGGGGGACAAATTCTTTGTATTTGCAACACTTGGGTGTCACGAACAAAGTGAATCTCAAAGATTTCTCTCATAGAGACGTACCCCCTATTCAATGGAATAACATCCATAGAGCTAAGGATGATACAGAGTCAGTGCATTCCATAGGATCAGGATCCTCTTGGATGCATGACGATACTCACTTATGGATGTGCAAAGTAGTAGTAGAAGAAGAGAAGAGAGAAAAAGCAAGAGAGGTAGGTGCGAAGGAAACCCATAGATCAATTCAAGACCCAGCCTATGCACCTGTAGTGTTTCCTAACAAAGAATTTGAACCTCATGGTTGGGCAGAGATTTTAGCGACCATGGATGTAGCCATCAATGAAGAACAATGGACACCCCACTATGATGAGGATGGCTATGACATTTCAATCTTCACAATAGAGCCGATCATGTGTGATCCAATTGTTGAAGAATGTGAACCTAGCACTGATGCATTCGAGGATGCAAGTGACTCTGTTCTAGAGTCAATCATTATGGACCCACCGTTTGCATCAGATGAGGAATATTTCTATGAAGTAGAGGCTCACCCTCAGAGACACGAAGAAATTATGAATGAGGTGATATTAACCACACAAGTGACCACTAAGAACGAAGGCAAGAAGAGGAAGAAGAGAGAAGTCATACCAGAGGAAGAAGAATCTTTGTTTGAGGTCCTTGAAAATTTCAAGAAGTATGAAGTTGAAGATAGGAGAGTCATGGTAGGAATGCCTAAACGTGAAGCTGTCATAGGAGAGGCCTATGATAACAAAGAAACTACAAAGAAAATCATAGTGACCTTAGAGGAAGGTGAAGAGCGATGCACATACATAGAGCACGACCTAAGTGAAGAGGAGGAGCAAGAGTTGGTAGCCTTGCTAAGAGAATATAGAGATGTTTTTGCATGGAGTTACAAGGACCTGAAAGGTGTAGACCCTGACATATGCTCACATATGATCCCCATGACCTTAGATGCCATACCCTCTAAACAAAATCCATACACATACAATGACAACTATGTTGCCAAGATCAAAGAAGAGATAGATCGCTTGGTTAAAGCTGGATTTATCTATGAAATCGAGCACACTGAATGGGTATCCCCCATTGTAGTGGTGCCCAAAAAGATTGGCAAATTACATGTATGCATTAACTTGAAGAAGGTTAACGCAGCCACTATCAGAGATATTTATCTGCTTCCTATCATTGAGCATCTATTAGAAAGGGTAGCAGGCAAGGAAGTGTACAGCTTCTTGGATGGGTTGTTTGGTTACAATCAAGTAGCCATTGCACTAGAAGATTAACATAAGATGGCTTTTGCCATAGAGTGGGGCATATTTGCTTTTTGGGTAATGCCATTTGGGCTTACCAATGCTCCTGCAACCTTTCAAAAATTGATGTGCCATGTGCTTAAATAATTCTTGATGAAGAAATTTGGAATTCTATATTGATGATCTCTGTGCTCATTCCAACATTAGATAGACTCATATACCTGAACTCAAGCAAATCTTTGACAAATGTAGAGAATATCAAGTCTGCCTGAACCCAGAAAAGTGTGTTTTCATGGTCAGGCAAGGCAAGATTCTAGGACACATAGTGTCAAAGAACGGTATATCCACTGACGAAGAGAAAGTGAGAGCTATTGCAGAACTACCTAGGCCAAAGAATGTCAAGGAAGTGCAAGCTTTCATGGGGCGTTGTGGTTATTACCGACGTTTCATACACATATATGCCATCATTGCAAAGCCTCTATACGGACTTTTGACAAACTTTGAGTGGACTGATGAATGTGAGAAATCTTTCAATGAGCTTAAATGGCGATTGTGTTCAACACCAATCTTGACTACACCGGATTGGAGCAAGCCATTTTATGTCCATGTGGATGCATCCAATTATGCTATTGGGTGTGTACTAGCACAACCTACGGGCAAAGGTAATACGGATCTTCCAATTGCCTATGCCAGTAGACAATTGAATGCAGCTGAACAAAATTATACCACTACTGAGAGAGAAGGATTAGGCATGATATATGCAGTTAAAAAGTTTAGACACTATTTTCTTGCAAATAAGTTTAAGTTTTTTTACTGATCATCAAGCTCTACTATACTTGGTAAATAAACCATGCAATACAGGTAGATTAGTAAGATGGTTCCTCTTACTAATGGAATATGACTTTGAGGTAGTGGTGAGGAAGGGCAAGACTCACTTGAGAGTAGATCATCTCTCAAGGCTCACATCCGAAGAGGCCCCACAAGGAGTATCAGATGACCTTCGTGATGCTTACTTGTTTAATTTGGAAGTTGTACCACAATGGGCCAAGATCTTAGTACTAGTACTGACATATGGGCCTAAACATCCAATAGTCGACACTCAAGATAGGGAGATAGTAAAAGCTCAGAAGTACCATATCATGGCAGGGAGTATGTACAAGCATACACATCAAGGAATATTAGCTTGTTATGTGGAAGAGGATGAGTACACGAAGTGGTTGCAATTAGCACATGTGGGTGCAAAGAGCAACACTATTTGAGGCACAGAACCCTACAAACAGTCAAGAGACTTGGGGTGTATTGGCCAACTATGGAAGCAGATGTCCATAGGATGTGCAAGGAATGCCCAATGTGTCGCACTAAACCACCAGTGGAACATGCCACTCTTTATCGAGTATCTTTAGTGCTAGATTGGAGCAAACTAGTAGTAGCCTTCTTGAGGATGAAAACATCCCCATAAGATATGACATTAGCGAGACAACGGAGCTTAGAAAAAGAAGCGTTAGACTATACTCTCATTGGAGATAATCTATACAAATGAGGGAAAGATGGGTATCTTAGATTATGTGTCCACGAGAGCGAATATCTGAAGATCTTGGAAACTGCTCACCAAGGTGTAGCAGGAGGACACTTTGGACCAGATAGAGTGATCAAGGCAGTACTTTTTGCAGGTCTTTGGTGGCCCACACTTCACATGGATGCACATACCTATGTGAAGAGGTGTGATGTTTGTCAGTGAACTCAGTACCCTATACACAAAAATGAGATGCCATTAAAACCGATGATGGGTGGACGTGCATTCTCTAAGTGGGGAATAAACTTTGTCGGTCCTATTAATCCCCCAACTAAGGGTTCCCATGCTGAATACATTATTGTGGCCACTTACTATCTAACCAAATGGGTAGAAGTGAAAGCTACCACAAAGAACGATGCCCAGACAACAACTAAGTTCTTATTTGAGAATGTGTTCACCAGATATGGGCTGCCAATAGAGTTAGTAAGTGATAGAGGCACGCACTTCTTGAATGAAGTCATAGAAAACCTTTTCCAAGAATTCGTGGTGATACATAAGAAGTGTGCCCCCTATCATCCACAAGCTAATGGACAAGTTGAGAGCAAAAATAAGATTCTATGCAATGTATTGACAAAATTGGTTAATAATAAACGCTCTGATTGGGACAAACAACTACACCATGCTGTTTGGGCATACAAAGTTGCCTATAAAACGTACTCCAAGCCACACCCTTTCAGATGGTGTTCGGCCAAAATGCAATGCTACCATTGGACTTTTTGATACCTACATTGAAAGTAGCACAAGAGCATGACTGGACATGCCATGATCTCTCCTCTAGAATCTTCGATCTTGATCGATTAGGTGAAACATGATTGAGAGCTGGAGCAGGAATTTATGTAGCCAAGAAGAGGCAAAAAGCATATTTTGACGCACATGTGAAGGATAAGGGATTAAAAGTTGGAGACCTAGTCCTACTCTACACCTTGAAGCAACATGCACGAAAATTAGAGAAGAGGGGCTATGGACCAATGATTATCAATAGGATCTCCTCAAGTGGAGCAGTTCAACTAGCCACACTAGAAGGCAATATTCTACCAAGTTACATAAGTGGATGCAGGGTCAAGTTATATCAAGAACCCTTCACAGAGGAGATGCTAAATCGACTCAATACTGCAAGGAAACATAAAGAAGAGGAAAGGCAAATTCGAGAAGAAGCACAGGTAGAAGCTTTAGAACGCATTCGACGAATGAAATTGAGAAGACAAGGTAGAGATCAGCCCATGCCTGACACTCAAGAATCTCTAGGTTTTCACATGGCCATGTGTGAGGCTTCAGGTGAACGTTCCCATAGGATAGTCGATCGATGACCCTTTGTGACCCTAGAGGTAGGACAAGGAAAGAGTGCAAGGACTGCGAGAGCCTTAATTGACTCAGGAGCAGCCACTAGTGCAGTTCGACTTTCTTACTGCCAAGAACTGCAATTGAAGGTCAATCCTATAGAGGCATATCTCATAGGATTGGGAGGTGTGGAAACCCCTTGCATGGGAGAGGTGGAACTTCCCCTCTACATTCAAGAGGTTCTAATGGCAGTCAAAGTGCTAGTATGTGAAGATGAGGATCTTACCAAACCTCTTGTTTTGGGCCAAGACTGGATCTATGATCATGTAGTCAACCTCAACCTAAGAAGCGGACTTCTTCAGGCTTGGGTAGGCCAAAACCACATCATGATGGAATTAGAAAATCAAGCACTTAGGCCACTAGAAGAGGCACAAAATCCTAGTCCCTCCAGGAACCCACATGAAGATAAAGATACTATTCTTGTCCAAAGTTCTATGGTGCAGAAGATTGTCACTCTTGACGAAGGTGCAAAAGTCAACGAGGACTTCCCTTCTTTTCCAAAGAGGATTCGAGGAAAGCAAGTCGGGCAACACACGCAAAGGAGGCCGATAATCAAGAAGATTAAGCAACAACCAGTGCATTATAAAATACCTCTGGGCATGAGGCAGATGTGGGTATGCAAGGGTGAACAACCTTCAGCTTTGGAGACAGGATCCCAAAGGAGCACCAAACGAGCTACAGTGTCGAGGATTACAACGAAGGAGTATCCTAGGCATCAATATAGACAAACCATTTCTATTTGGGTTCCAAGGCGGTCAATGAAGGCTATCCCAAATGCTAGACAGATATGGGTGCCCAAGACCTACTTACGAGCTCAAATAGCTTCACCTCCATTCACAAGATTGAATCAACACCCACAAGCACCCTTGGCACAAATCCTAGGGCAAACATCTACACTCCACATCACTACCTCTTGGGTCACACCTAGGAATCTCAGGAAATGGGTACCCAAAAGGTCCCAAATCCAACACAATCCAGTCCACAAACCTTTACATGTCATCACCACTAAAAGCTACAATTTCACAATCAAAGTTTGGAGACTTAAACTCCGTATCAAACTGCCTGGCCTAATTCTGTAAATCAGTCCCCTCTGATGTAGGTGCATTCTAAGTACATTGCACATCCAAAGTATGCATCTAGGATGAACACTAACCTACTAACAAACATTCTCACACTTCACAAACAATCCACCCACTAACCCCTAACCACTTGAAATGTCATGTTAGTATTGTGGAGGGAACACCATAACATCTTGTTTCCTATGCAATGCTAATGTGCCTCTCTTCTTCTAGCAGATAAGCATCAACTACTACACGTAGTCTCATGGCAGAAGCAGCAGGCTCAAGCTCACAGGCAAGAGTAAGTACTGCAGGGATTGATGTGGACAGTCTACCTATTGATGTGCCACCAACTGAACGACCTGTAGAGCTGCAACACCTCCAGCAAATACCTGTACTGGATCCTCCCATAGGAATCACAGAGAGAGTCCATGCAAATTCTCATTGGTTCAATGGCATGCTAGGGCCCTTAGGAGAGGCCAAGTATATCTGGGAGTCCAAGTGTGAGTATGACAAGTCATGGGTCAGATTCTAGTTCTTTTCCAAGAAGTTTGAGACTCTCCAGAACACACAAGATCTACAGACCATATGGCAGCATGCAGGGCTGGCCGAATACTTTGCAGCACCCTTACCCAAACCAGATCTCCTATGATGTTACTACCTGGTCTCAACATTACAAGCGAATGATGAAAAAGATAAACCAGGAACATTTGTCCTTCCTTCTTTATTGGGCAACAATGAGTTGAAAAGGTTCAAACTCACATTGGAATTGGTGAGCTCTACGTTGAACATGCACGGCACGCATGTGCCCTCTGAGAAAGATCCTCTTATTCCCACTAATATGAAGAACCGGAAGCTACAAAAGTTGAAAGATATGTCCACACTCACACCTAATGTGTCCATTCCTCTTCGTCTGTGCATGCAAGATTTTGCATTTCCCGGTCAAGATCGATTCACTCAGCCCCACAAACGGATCTGGTTCACTCTTTATTTGGCAGAGACAGGTGCATTATCAATTAAGCTTCCTATATGGATTATAGAGCAGCTGTATGAAGCAAATAAAAGGTCATCTAGAAAGCTAGTGGTGAATGGTTGTTGTGCTCCCTTTACCATTCGCATACCTAGATCTGGATCTGAAGGCACATGACAAGTTGCCCCCTCGGCTCCTCCTATCCCTCCTGAATTTGAATTTCCTATGACGGGAGATGTTGAAGGGATGAGTACCTTTGACTTTGAATCATTCTTGCAGAGTACACAACTCTCTGATGTAGAGTTCTTTTCAGACACAGAAGAGCAGGGCACCTCTTCCCAAAGATGGAGGAAATCCACAAAAGGCCACCATGTACATTGGGATGATGATCAACAGATAAATTTATCTCAATAACTAGAATGCTCAGAGGGAGAAGAAGAGGAAGGAGAAGAAGCAGAAGCAGAAGAAACCACCGGAGCCCCAGCATATATAGCAGAACGTCGAAGGCTGTATCAAATCATGGAACGAGTGCGGTCACAATAATTGCTCAACGAACAAAATAGTAGAATGCTCATGGCTCAGCTCTTGGAAGAAGATGGAGTCAACTCAGAATACAGTAAGGGTCTCTTATTGATGGCAAAAACCTATGGTGTAGTCGAAGCAGTTTGAACAACGATCGAGAGGCCTCCGGTTCAATATGATCCATGAAGATTCCAAACACGACCATGGTCTGGTAAAAACATCTAGATTCCCATTACTACGGTGGAAGGACCTATTATTACATCTGAACCCATTGAGACAACCTCCCAAGCAGCAGTAACCGCTGGCCAAGAGCTCCCCGTCACCCATGATGAGTCAATCGAACCACTACCACCGACCCCCCACCCTCACCTCCTCGAACAAAACCTATAAATATCACCTCGACTTCCCAACCCATAGAGAAAACCTTCATTTTCCGTAGTCCCACCTCTAGTTCCACTTTGTTTTCTTCCTTTGAAAACCCTCTATTTAATACCACCACCATCATAACAGAGTCCTTCATAGAGCCTGCCATAGGACAACCAGCCCCCACACCCTCGGCCATAGGCCATCCTAACTCTAGATCCATATTCTTTGGATTCCCTGCCACCACACCACCCTTCATGGCCTTCCCGCCTTCTGTCCCTCACTTCCCACCCCCCATCCCACCTGTCCTTCAACCTCTCCATGATTTCCTTTCTAGAACATTTCAAACCCCTGCTCAACCCTTCTTGTCGACCCCATTCCCAACATCCACACCACACCACTTCACCATGACTACACACACTCCACCTGCCATTCCGATATACATGGCAGATACCACTCTCACATCCCCAGTTGAGAGCATGGACATCTCACCTCCAATGGCACCTCCCCCTCCCCCCACACTTCCACCTTCTCCCATCCACCTCCACCAATTTCTCCTGCACACACATCTCCAATAGACACATCATTCACTCTTCCCATTCCCCAATCCCCTCCCCATGCATTTTCCATTGTACAAAATACACCTTCATCTATAGGGAATGTATTTGACACCATGCTCACCTGTGTTTCACAATTAAGGACAAAATACAATAAGCTCCAACAACATAACGAACGACTGCAAGAGCACTCAAAAGTGCTACAACATCATCTTGCTACACTAGAAGAGGAGATGGATCGCCGCCAGACACAATTTCAAACTTTGCAAGAGGCTCATAGCATATTGGAAGTGAATTTATAAAACGTAGACCATGAAGCGATACAAGTGGTGGAAGGCCATCTATAAATACAACTAGAACACAACTCAAAGCTTCAACGAAATATGGCCCTACTCAAGCGACACCTTGCAGCTGCTCATGAAGAGAATCGATGACTCTAACTACAGAATGAGGAAAACTTAGAGGTTACCATCGAAAGCATACCTGGGGCAATGATTAGTCCCTCAAAATTCCAAGCAACGACCCTAGAAAACATAAAGATAATCCTCGAAAATTATTCTATACTACTTGAGGCACCTGAGCAATTATCAAAGGAACTGGATCAACTGAAGCAGAAACTACAGAAAGACATGACAGCTGCTCCTCAAACCATCGCCTCCATGGCTTCGCTTCTCACGGACTCAGAGGCCCTAAAAGATCTACAAAAATAGGTCACAAAATTGCAAGCACGCCTACTACAATACGAAAGACCACCTTCCCCTCCCGAGGCTCCCATCGATGAAGAAAGAGTACAAATTCCTGTGGAACAGACATTTGAAGAGGATTATGAGCCGCAGCCCATCCGAGGGGGACGACAACAGAAGAAGGCCAGGACACTTTCGAAGCACCACGACCTTCGTGGTTAAAATAGGTGGAAGAGATTGGGAGTTCTCATGAAGAGCGCACATTGGTGCAAAATCAGGCCATGAGAGTCATAGAGAAAACAATATTACAATCCAATTACTTCAAGAACTTGTCATCTAGACGTCTCATCCTATCATCAGAACTCCAATACAAGCCTTACTATATCATTCTCGTAGATTATAACGTAGAAATACAGAGAGTCACAAGAAAGATTCCTTCCTTCGCAACCCAATTTCAACCAGAAGACCTTCCTCCCAAAGCACAGATGGCAGGATCTATCAATCGACCTGGCAGCAAAAGCTTCTAGAGACATATCCTGAAATGCTCCACACATGGAACCATGCTCCTTTACATCTACTGTACAATCCATGCTACGACCCAGTTCCACGATGCAGGTCATGGAAAACATTCAACATTAAAGTGCAGAACAACGCCTAATGTAAGGAATGGCTAAACTATCCTTACATCGCGCCACCACAGGGACCATCATCAACAACATACATGATGGCAACAATTCGACATTGGATGCCTTGACTGAAGCCCATGCCAGATGTTGTAGCCCAAATGATGCTTAAAATTCTCGACATGATGCAAGTTGTGCTCAAAACTTTTAGAAATGCAGAGGCACCACAGGTACGTCTATCGGGATTTATCCATGGAAATTACGATTTGGTGTATAACATGAGCACCACCCCCATCATTCGTGTGGCTTATGCCTCTGGCATGCATGCATCAAATACCTCCCTGCATGCTATAAACAGACATTCATGGACATGTTCAGATCAGGTTTCTGGGAGTATCACTCGGAGGTCTTCGCAGTGAAGCCTACACACCTGCTTCATCTCTTTGCATGTGAACAAGCTATGTACTCGGAGTACTACACAACACCGCAACCCGATGTCCCAGTTGCAATAAATTGGGATGCACTGCAAGCTGCTCTAGCAGGAGGATTACGGATAGGAGAACACGAGCTAGCCACCAACGTTATCCAATACTATATTGCCACCCTATAGAACAAAGGTCTGTCAGGGGCGACAGACACTAGGAAGGGGGAAGTGTTGGCATACAAGCAGAAAAAAGAGCATACCAGCACAAAGGAGCAATCATGCACAATCCGGTAACAAGGCCTAACCATTTTTTCCATGGACTATTCCCAACTCAAAGTTATTTTAATCACCACACAAACATTGTAAATTCCCTTTTTGGTAGAATAGAATCCATTTTGTTCAAGCCAAGGAGTCCTTGAGCTTGAGGAGTATTAGAATTAGCTACATACCAATTTTCATAATTTTTAGACTCCATTTGAGCCCGCAAATAGGCTCTAGAACCTAATTTTTAACAAGGCCAGACACTAGGTCTGCACAAGGCCAAAGCTAATCAAAAAACTATAAAAAGAGCTAGAGAGCTCATTTTGGGGGTTAGATTGTTAGTGATTTGAGCTTATGTAAGAGACTTTTTGACTAATGCAAACAACTCCATTGTTCCTCTCCTTCTTCCTACCTTGTGTGCATGTGTGTGTATGTGTGTGCATGTTTGTGTGCTTCTTACTCACGCACTTGTGCCTTCATACTTGCTCATAGTCTTCATACTAGTCCTCACGTCTCCACGGATTGACAATTATGAGGTGGATCTCACGTTGGTACTCATCATTGTGCTAGAGTGACACATATACATATACATATACATATACATATACATATACATATACATATACATATACATATACATATACATATACATATATATACATATACATAAACATATACATAAACATATACATATACATATACATATACATATACATATACATATACATATACATATACATATACATAACATATACATATACATATACATATACATACTACATATACATATACATACACTATACATATACATATACATATACATATACATATACATATACATATACATATACATATACATATACATATACATAACATATACATATACATATACATATACATATACATATACATATACATATACGTATACATATACATATACGTATACATATACTATACATATACATATACGTATACATATACATATACATATACATATACATATACATATACATATACATATACATATACATACACTATACATATACATATATATACATATACATATACATATACATAACATATACATATACATATACATATACATATACATATACATATACATATACATATACATATACATATACATATACATATACATATACATATACATATACATATACATATACATATACATATACATATACATATACATATACATATACATATACATATACATATACATATACATATACATATACATATACATATACATATACATATACATATACATATACATATACATATACATATACATATACATATACATATACATATACATATACATATACATATACATATACATATACATATACATATACATATACATATACATATACATATACATATACATATACATATACATATACATATACATATACATATACATATACATATACATATACATATACATATACATATACATATACATATACATATACATATACATATACATATACATATACATATACATATACATATACATATACATATACAAATACATATACATATACATATACATATACATATACATATACATATTGTAGCTCAGTGATGAGTAGCACCTCCTTTAATGTCAATCCGGGAAGACATGAGGATGGTATGAAGACCTCGAGCAAGTGAAGGCACAAATGCGTGAGTGAGAAGCACACAACCATGCACACACATACACACACACGCGCACACACAGCAAGACAAAGAGTGTGAAGCAATGGAGTTCTTAGATTACTTTCAAAAAGCTCTTACAAGTTCATATCAATTACAAGCTAACCTCAAAAATGAGCTCTCTAGCTCTATTTATAGTTTTTGACTAGGTTTTGGCCCTGCCCAGACCTAGTGTCCGGCCTAGTTAAAAATTAGGTTCCAGGGCCAATTCGAGGGCTTAAATAGAGCCTAAAAAATACGAAAATTGATATGTAGGTACTTCTAAGGCTCCTCAAGCTCAAGGATTCCTTGGCTTGCACAAAATGGAGCTACAAAAATATGAAATGGTATTTACAATGATTGTTAGTGATAAGAATCACTGTTATAGAGATGTTAATTTGGAAAAATTTGAAGGGCCTATCTGCCAGATTTGCGTCGATTGCTTTGTCTACTCAATCCTTCACCTCGCTCTGACTCTCTCCGCTGGCTTCCTTGTCTAGTCAGTCCTTGGGTGCCCATACTGCTCTCAACACCCCCCCCTCTCTCGCGTCTGTCGTCCCTGACAGACCCTTGTTGCTGGGAGTGTTGGATGTAATATTCCACAACCTAAGTGGCAAGCTGATGTTCTTGTATGCGTAGTCCTCTGGCCAAGTCTGTCATCATACGATCCCAATCAATTGGTCTTGGAATGTCCGGATGTGGCAGACGTAACTGATCTGCATGGATCGCTTGTTCTACTGCGAATAGATGTAGCAAATGTGTGGGTCTGGGAATGAAAATTTCTGAGTGATATTCCCAGAATCCCGTAGAGAACATTTCCTCAAATGTCTGCTTGAAGCATGCGGGTAAGTACTTTATTCGTGCATGCCAGGCAAAGATTATAGTGACTGAGGGAGTCTGGCTCATGTCGTAGACTAAATCCTTGTTACCTTGAGAGAATCCATGGGCAGAGATATATGGAGCTTGTACCTTCCGAAAGGTTTTGAAGACAATGGTCATGAGCTCGAATATTTTCATACACATTTTCGCTGCTATGTCGGGTACATTATTTAGACGTGTAGACCAGTGCCGAATTGTTGATATCATGTAGGCTACGGTTGGGGTCCCTCGAGGTGGAGCAAAATATGGATAGTTAACCCAAGCCGAGCATTCTTTATTGTTGCGTACCTTGATCGCAAATGCTTGCCATGATCTACGACGTACCACTGGGCAATAACATGGATTATACTTGATATACAGTGGCATGGTTGCCCAAGTGCTCATCATCTCCGGGTAATCGGTTAGTAGACGTGCATGCCAATTAGGTTGGAAGATCGAGCCAGCACGTGCATTAGTCGGTATATCCTCTAGCTCAAATTGAGTGGCGAATGTGGGCTCCTTCCCTGTATGTCTTTTAACTTCTGCATTATAATCATGTAGCAAGACAAAATAAGGCATGTATTGCGACTCTGATGTTGTGATTAACCGTTGGTGGGATAGGTTCTGAAAGTAAGAAGACCGAAGGACAGTTTCTTCCAGATTGGTGAGAGATTGCATTTGCACTGCACCGCGATCATCATGTGTCTTACCCACTTTCTCGACCCTTTTGACCCAATCTGCAACTTGAATTTCTAAAGTGTCTTGTCCTTCCTCTGTAGTCCGACCACCAGGTGTTGGCATCGGCTCGTACGGCTCTTCATAGCTGTCATCAACGGGGATTTCCACCATTGTTTCAGGTTCTGGTTCTTCAATTGGCGAGGGCGGCCTTTCATATGGTAAGAGACGTGCTTGGAGTTCAGTCACCTGTTTTCGGAGGGTCTCTAATTCTTTTGTAGAGGGTTCCAAGATTATTGGTTCCTGTTGAGCTGTGGGGGCACTGGCTATCTGCTTCCTTAGATCCGCACATTCAGTCTCTAACTTTTCATATGACTCCAAGGAATTCGCATGCTCCTCGAGTAAGATGCGAATGTCTTCCGATGGGACTGCTCTATACTTGGTAGGGCTAATGGTTGCTCCTGTAGTTCCTTCCATAGCGGCTTCAAAGTTGTCTTGGTTTTGTTGCTGAAGCCTCTTGTTCTCTTCTAGTGCTGCTGCCATATGCTTCCTTAATAGCCCAAGGTTGCGTCTGAGTGTAGCATTAGATATCATTTGCGCTTGGAGCACTGTTTCTAGTTCCTTAATTGCTTGATCATCTATAGTCGATGTCTTTGATTCCAATTCGGAGTGAGCCTGTTGTAAGGTGGTATGCTCGGTTAGGAGCGTTTGGTAATCAGCTTCAAGAGTGTTGACTCTAGCTTGCAGATGCTGAGATTCTACCTGGAGGGCAGCAGTGCGTTCTTCCAATTGATGGTATTCTTGTTGTAGTTGATGTGCACACTGAAGTAATGTATTGAACGTGCTATTGACATTATGAGGTGCAAGGGGAAGAGTTTGAAATGCAGGGGAGGTGGGATTGGGGAGGGAGGTAGTGAATGCTGTGTGTGCCAATGATGCGGTGAGTGGTGAGGTGGGGGGTAGTGGAGGGGGAGAGGGTGGAATTGTGGGGAGAGGTGCTGTGGTGGGTGAAATGTCCATTGGGTCAGACAGAGTGGTGTGTATAGGTGCTACCATGTAGGTGGGTATGGTAGGTGAAGTGAGTGTGGTGTTCGTGTAAATTGATGTCGTTGCGAACATCGGGGAAATGTGCCTTTGAAACATTGGAGAGTGGATGAACTGCTCCACAAAGGACGGGTATTGGGGTGGTGAGGTCAGGTTGAAAGAGGTGTAGGGGCCAGATCGGAAGTGAGGGTCATGGAATGGAGGTACCCGTATTGGGGGATAGGCTGGGAAACACAGGGTGCCTTCTGTGGGTGCCGGGTTTCCAACCGCACTTGGAATTAAGGGATGGCCAGTTATGGGTTCGGAGGATAGAAGGGTTGAAGTGTACAAGGGATTGGTGATGAAAGAGAAGAGGGTGTCTTGTGAGGTGGGTTATCGAAATGAGAATGATGTGAATGAGGATGGTTTATAAGTGAAGGTCGATGTGATGACTGTCGTTTCTTCCATGGTGGGAGGTGGTGGTGGGGGTGGAGAAGGTGGTGATGGGGGATGCTGGGGTGAGATGGGTGATGTCTGAACGAAGGTTTCCGCAGAGAGGTCAATGGTGGTGGTGGGAGTAGCTGTGGTTTCTTGTTTTGTGACGGGTATCCTGATAGTCTTACCTGCACATGGTAATGTGTCAACTCTGTGTTTGTCATACCTCACGGACTGGCGGACTGCTGTGTGGACAGCCTCCAGAAATCCTAAAGATTCTGACACTAATTTGAGGGTGTCAATGAAATGTTGATCCACCCCATCATCTGATAGCATTTCTTGCATCAAAGCTTGACCTGACACAAGAGAGAGTTGATGCCTTTCTTGTACTGCTTTGATTGTGTCGTATAACCTTTGTAGTTGAACTGTATATGCTGGTGCACCTACAAGTTCTGGCACTTCTTGTTGCTCATCTTGATGCTCTTGATCATAATCCTCCTCATCTTCCTCCTGTTCTTCATCTTCATCATCCTCTTCATCCACTTCAACTGTGGTGACAGGTACTTGGGAGGTTGTTGCCTGTGTTTGCACATTCTCCACTTGTTGTGCCTCTTTTGCCTCCAGCTCTACATCTTGTAATAATTGTTCGAAATCTGCATTCGTGAGTTCTTCCAAAGGTGCACCACTAGGAAATTCAAGATCGGTTGGGATGGGAGGGAATATCAAGGTAGAACCATCGGTGCTGCGTCTTGGAAGTCGGAATGTGAATGGTCGGACTCTTCGGGGTGGAGGGGTGACTTCTGGTGTTAGGGTGGCTCCACGTGGTTGAGCACAAGGGACTTGGACAGTACCTCTCATCTTCTTAGAAGGGGGTCCAGTGGATGTCCTGCCTCTAAACTGCTCTACACGATTCCACATTAGGGCCCGTTGAATAGGGATGTCATAGACCAAACACCTATAAATTATTCTCGTCAGAGCATAGCATCCATATAAAACCTATTTCCGCGGCCATCGTTTGTGAGCTAGGTGTATCTGATCAATTATCCAGTGGGGTAAGTTGATGGTGAGGCTCTGTGTCTCTGCCAGATACAAACTAAACCAAATCTTTTTGGGCGGCATGGTGAATCTATCTTGGGCAGGAAAAGCAAAGTGTTGCATGCACATGCGAAGGTGTATTGCAATATTAGGTGTCATGGACACCATGTCCTTGAGTTTGGTGAGACTTCGATTCTTCATGTAATCCGGTACTAGGGTTTCCTTTTCTGTAGGAATATGCATTCCGCGCATATCTAGAGCCTCTCTCACCAAGTTGTTTGATAGCGTGAACCTCTTGAGCTCATTCCCCTTTGTCAGAGATGGAATCACAAATGAGCTTGCACCTTTTGGGTTCTTGTTTGGAGTCAAGGTGTTGATGAGATAGTAGCATCGCATGAAGTCAGGCTTTGGGAGCCGTGCACTGAAATATGCATCCAATCCTGCCTTCTCCCATATCGAACGTAGACCTTCTGCATTTTGTAACTTCTCAAATTCTCTTGTAAAGAAATGGTATTTGCCTTGCTTCCCATTGAAGTCCAACTCTGATTCCCATAGGTACGTTCCCTCACCCAAGGGTCCTGCCACTTCACTAAACCAGTGGGAAGTTTTTCCTACGGGCATGGTATGGCCACTAGGAGGGTCCGCAATAGGTATGATTTTGATGGCCTGCAATTCTTCTGGTCTTTCATTTGTCTCAGGCAAAACGGGTAAACTGTCTAAGTCCACCACTTGCTGGCTTGTTTCTGTTTGAGAGCTAGTTCCTGCCGCCTCAGCCATGTTGAAAACTTTGCAGCTGGTTCTGTGAGAATATATGAATAAATGTTAACATTGCAATGGACACAAAAATGACACTGTGTCCCCTGTTACAACATTAACATGAGGTTCGGGAGAGGTTAGGGGGTTAGTAAGTGCTCAGTGCTTGTGTGTGTAGTTAGGAATTGGGTAGACCTAAGAGCTAAGCGGAATGATGTGGTGTGAGAGTGAAGTAGTTAGTAGGTGGACATGGATTTACAATTGGGATCCGGGGGTTTATTACAAGTTTTAGGTTGCCAAATGCAATGGATAGGTTTTGATTTTGACTTTGTGGAGGCTCTGGAGAGTGTGATAGGGTATTTACTTGAAAAATGGGGCTTTTTAGGGACCCATTTACGAGTGATTCTACTTGTGCCCATGGAAGAATATGTGTTAGTGCGTGATGTGTAAGACTGGGCCTCAGATGTTCGCGTGAGTGAAACATGTTGTATAGGGTTTGGCCTTGGTGTAGCTATTTGAGCCCACAAGCAAGCCTTAGGCACCCAGATTTGTCGTGATTGTGGGCTGGCCTTCATTGACTTCTTGGGTACCCAAATAGACTTCACTTTTGCAGAAGAATTTATGAAGGACTTCTTATTAGTGTCGTGTTGTTGATTACTAATAAGAGGTTTTGGTCATGGTGTTGGCCTGGTCGGAACAGGGTGTTCGCCTTTTCGCCTCCATACTTGTTTCATCGGCTCAAACAATCTGCTTTGCTCCTTTTTTTGGCCTCTAGTATAGGTAGTGTTCTGCTTCTTCTGTATTTGATCTACCGTTGGCTGCTGCATCCTTCTGGCCTTTGGAAAAGAAGGGAGTACCATCTTATCCTTGACTTCGTTGTTGAGACAATCCTCTTTCTGCATCATACATTTTTGGACAAAAATAACATTGTCAACTTCATGTGCACCCCTGGAAGGACCAGGAGTTCGTGCCTCATTTTCCAATTCAAATGTAATTCGACTATGATTTACCCATACCTGAAGAAGTCCACTTCTTAGGTTTAGGTTGACCGCATGATCATAGATCCAGTCCTCACCCAAGACAAGAGGCTCAGTGAGGTCCTCATCTTGACACACTAGTACTTTGATTGTCATTACTTCGTCTTGAATATAGAGGGGAAGTTCCACCTCGCCCATGCAAGGGGTTTCCACACCTCCCAATCCTATGAGATATGCTTCTATAGGATTAACAGTTAATTCCAACTCTTGACAGTAAGACAATTTAACAGCACTAGTGGCTGCACCTGAGTCAATCAAGGCTCTTACAGTCCTTGCACCCTTTCCTTGTCCTATATCTAAGGTCATAAAAGGACATCGATCAATTATCCTATGGGAGCTGATACCTGAAACTTCACACATAGCCACGTGATATCCTTGATCTGCATATGCATCTGGCACAGGTTGCTCTCTACCTTGTCTTCTTAATTTCATTCTCCGTATGTGCTCTAAGGCTTCTGCTCGGGCTTCTTCTCAAATTCGCTTTTCTTCTTCTTTGCGTTTCTTAGCAGTATTGAGTCGACTTAGCATTTCCTCTGTGAGAGGTTCTTGATACAGCTTGACCCTGCATCCGCTTATGTAGCTCGGAAGAATATCACCTTCTAAGGTGGCTAGCTGTACCGCCCCACTGGTTGAGATTCTATTAACGATCATGGGTCCGTAGCCTCTCTTCTCCAGTTTCCTCGCATGTTGTTTCAATGTGTATACTAGTACTAGGTCGCCTGCCTTCAAACCTTTATCCTTAACGTGGGCATCAAAGTATGCCTTCTGTCATTTCTTAGCTGCATATATCCCTGCAGCCGCTCTCAGTATTGTTTCTCCTAATCGTTCAAGGTCAAAAAGTCTTGAGGAGAGTTCATGACCCGTCCATTCATGCTCTTGTGCTACTTTCAATGTAGGTATTAAGAAGTCCAATGGTAGCACTGCATTTTGGCCAAACACCATCTGAAAGGGGGTGGCTTGGAGTACCGTTTTGTAGGCCACTCGATATGCCCAAACAGCATGGTGTAGTTGTTTGTCCCAATCAGAGCGTTTATTGTTCACTAATTTCGTCAGTACATTGCATAAGATCTTATTGGTGCTCTCAGCCTGGCCATTTGCTTGAGGGTGATAGGGGGCAGACTTCTTATGTACTACCAAGAATTCTTGGAGCAGATTTTCAATAACTTCATTCAAGAAGTGAGTGCCTCTGTCACTAACTAGCTCTATAGGTAGCCCGTATCTAGTGAACACATTCTCAAATAAAAACTTAGCTGTTGTTTGAGCATCGTTCTTCGTTGTGGCTTTCACCTCTACCCACTTGGTTAGATAGTCCGTGGCAACAATGATATATTCAGCATGGGAACCCTTAGCTGGGGGATTAATAGGACCTACGAAGTCTATTCCCCACTTAGAGAATGCACGTCCACCCATCATAGGTTTCAGTGGCATCTCGTCTTTGCGTATAGGATACTGAGTTCGCTGACAGACATCACACCGTTTCACATAGGTATGTGCATCCATGTGAAGGGTTGGCCACCAGAAGCCCGCAAATAGTATTGCCTTGATCACCCGATATGGTCCAAAGTGTCCTCCTGGTACACCTTGGTGAGCAGTTTCCAAGACCTTGAGATATTCACTTTCATGGACACATAGTCTCAGGTAACCATCCTTACCACGCTTGTAGAGATTATCACCAATGAGTGAGTACTCTAGGGCTTCTTGTTCTAGACTTCTTTTCCTAACCAGAGTCATGTCTAGAGGGAATGTTTTCGTCCTCAGGAAGGATACTAGTGGTTCACTCCAATCTGGCACTATGGACACTTGATAAAGAGTGGCATGTTCCACAGGTGGTTTAGTGCAACAGATTGCGCATTCCTTGCACAACTTTTGGACATCAGCTTCCATAGTTGGCCAATGCACTCCGAGTCTCCTTAGTGTCTGTAGGGTTCGTTGTTTTGAGTAGTGTTGCTCTAATGCACCTACATGTGCTAATTGCAACCATTTAGCGTACTCATCCTCTTCCACACAACAAGCCAAGATCCCTTGATCTGTGTGCTTGTACATACTACCTGCCATGATGTGATACTTTTGAGCTTTTACTACCTCTCTATCCTGTGTGTTTACTACTGGGTGGTTAGGCCCGTATGTCAATACTGACACTAATGACTTAGCCCACTGCGGCACCACTTCCAAATTAAACAAGTAAGCATCAGGAAGGTCATCTGACACTCCTTGTGGGGCTTCTCCAGATGTGAGCCTAGAGAGATGATCTGCTCTCAAGTGAGTCCTACCTTTCCTTACCACAACCTCGAAGTCGTATTCCATTAGTAAGAGAAACCATCTTACTAATCTACCTGTATTGCATGGCTTGTTCACGAGATATAGCAGTGCCTGATGGTCAGTAAAAAATTTAAACTTATTTGCAAGCAAATAATGTCTAAACTTTTTAACTGCATATACCATGCCTAATCCTTCTCGTTCGGTGGTTGTATAATTTCGTTCAGCTACATTCAATTGTCTACTAGCATAGGCAATTGGAAGATCTGTATTACCTTCACCAGTAGGTTGCGCGAGTACACACCCAATAGCATAATTGGATGCATCCACATGAACATGGAAAGGCTTATTCCAATCTGGTGTGGTTAAGATTGGTGCTGAACATAATCACCGTTTAAGCTCATTGAAGGAATTCTCACATTCATCAATCCACTCAAAGTTAGTCAGAAGTCCGTACATGGGCTTTGCTATGATGGCATACATGTGTATAAACCGTCGGTAATAACCACAATGCCCCATGAAAGCTTGTACTTCCTTGACATTCTTTGGCCTAGGTAACTCTGCTATGGATCTCACTTTCTCTTCATCAGTGGATATGCCATTCTTTGACACTATGTGTCCTAGAATCTTGCCTTGCCTGACCATAAAAACGCACTTTTTGGGGTTCAGGCAGACCTGATATTCTCTACATTTGTCAAAGATTTGTCTGAGTTCAGGAATATGGGTTTGTCTAATGTTGGAATGAGCACAAAGATCATCAACATAGACTTCTAAGTTTTTTCTCAGGAACTCTTTAAATACATGGCACATCAGCCTCTGGAAGGTAGCTGGTGCATTGGTAACCCCAAATGGCATTACCCTAAAGGCAAAGATGCCCCACTCAGTGGCAAAAGCAGTCTTATGCTGGTCTTCTGGAGCTATGGCTACTTGATTGTAGCCCGAAAATCCATCAAGGAAGCTATACACTTCCTTGCCTGCTACTCTTTCTAAGAGATGTTCTGTGATGGGAAGCAGATAGTTATCTCGAATTGTGGCTACATTGACCTTCTTCAAGTTAATGCATACACGCAGCTTGCCATTCTTCTTGGGCACCACTACGATGGGGGATACCCACTCAGTGTGCTCAATTTCATAGATAAATCCAGCTTCAACCAGTCTATCTATCTCCTCTTTGATCTTGGCAGCGTAATTATCGTTATATGTATAGGGCTTTTGCTTAGAGGGTTTGGCATCTGAGGTCATGGGGATAGTGTGTGAGCATATGTCAGGGTCAACACCTTTCAAATCCTTGTAACTCCAAGCGAATACATCTCTGTATTCTCTTAGCAAGGCTATTAACGCATGCTCTTCTTCCTCTGTTAGGTCATGGCCTATGTACGTGCATCTCTCCTCTCCTTCTTCTAGGGCCACTACTATTTTTTTGGTGGTTTCTTTGTTATCATAGGCCTCTCCTGATTGTGTCTCTCGTTTAGGCATTCTTATCATGACTCTCCTGTCGTCTATCTCATACTTCTTAAAATTTTCCGGGACCTCAAACAAAGATTCTTCCTCTTCTGGTGAGACTTCTCTCTTCTTTCGTTTCTTTCCTTCTTCCTTCGGGGTCACATGTGTGGCTAATCTTACATCATTTGTAAGCTCTCCATGCCTCTGGGGTTGAAATTCTACTTCATGGAAGTATTCTTCATCTGATGCAAAAGGTGGGTCCATAATGATTGACTCTAGATCGGAGTCACTCGCATCCTCAAATGCATCAGGGTTAGGTTCACACTCTTCTAAGACTGCCTCTCCCATAATTGGCTCTATGGAGAAGACTGAAATGTCATAGCCATCCTCATCACAGTGGGGTGTCCATTGTTCTTCGTTGATGGCTACATCCATTGTTGCTAAGATTTCTGCCCAACCATGGGGTTCAAATTCTTCATCAGGAAATACTACAGGTGCATAGGCTGGGTCTTGAATGGGTCTATGTGTTTCGTTTGCACCTATTTCTCTGGCCTTTTCTCTTTTCTCCTCTTCTACTGCCACTTTGCACATCCATAAGTGGGTGTCTTCATGCATCCATGAGGATGCTGATCCTATGGAATGCACAGATTCCGTATCATCTTTGGCTCTATGGATGGGATTCCATTGGATAGGAGGGACATCTCTATGAGAGTAATCTTTAAGATTCACTTTGGTCGTAACACCTAAGTGTTGTAGGTACAAGGAGTTGGTTCCCCAGTCCTGTACCACTTGCAACTGTTGCATAAATGGTCTTCCCAAAATCATCTCATAGGCATGGTTCTTGCTAAAGTCACATATGGCGAAAGTGTGCTCAAACTCAACACCAGAAGTAGTGAGAGTTATTCCTTCTAGCAAGCCTAAGGGTCTCTCTATGTGACCATCAGCCATTTGCAATTTCATTCTTGTGGGCCTGAGTGCTGGCTTGCCCCAACGCTTCCATAGGGAAGTGGTAGCAATTGCAACACCTGCGCCTGAGTCTAGAATGGCCTTGGTGGTGTATCCTTGATGGGTGATAGGAAGATATGTGTTTCCCTCTTTGCCCTCACTCATGTCTCCTATCTTGTGCAATGGTATTTCTGGCACTGTTCTCTGGGATCCTACCTGGGAACGAGGTTTGGCTATTTCTGGTACTTGTTTGGCTACATGTTTCCATAGCTCTGGCCTTACTTTGAGTAGCTCTTCTAAGGTGAGGTTGCATTGTACTTTAGTGTTTTTCACTACCTCTGTGTTCCTAGGTATGACTGAGTCCTCATTTCGTACCATGACCATGGGTGCTCTCATGCACGTGGACTTAGCTTCCCATGGGCCTGTGAAGTGGGGTAATTCTTGTAGAGAGTTAGACTCAAAGTCTAATCTTTCCTGAGAGTGGGTGCTCTCCTGCTCCTCATAAATGGATGGGATGTCTTGTGGGAATTGGTCATGTGCATCATCCACAAGTTCAATGGGAGGAGGGACTTCACTTTCCTTAGCCCATTTGTCTTCTTGAATCTCTCGTAGGAATTCTGGTGTGAACCGATTCATAGAAGAAGATGTGTCTGGCTCCGTAGAGTTAGGCACATAGACTTCCTGGGCAGGAAGGCTTACTCTTTCACTTGCCTTGCCCTTATTTTGAGAGGAGGGTTCCTTTTCTGATTGTGCAATTAGCTTCTCTATCCTTTCTAACAGTCCTTCAAAGTACAACTGCGTCTTAGCTGTACTAGAGATGTTAAAGAGGCGACTGGCTTCAAACATGGTTTGAGCCAATTCCACCATCTTAGCACAAATTTTGGTTCGTTCTAGCTCTAGTTCTGCTCTAGGGTAACACTTTTCATGATCAGTTACGTTTGGCCCTTCTTGGATTCTGGCCTGATATGCTTTAAGCATCATGTTTAGGTCCTCGGGAGTGGGATCTGCTAGGACTGATCCTACTCTTGGGGGTGGTGGTTTTAGGTGAGGCGGGTTGGAAGGTGGCGGTTCGGATGGAGTTGGGAATGGTGGAGGTGGGGTAGTGTGAGAGGGAGTTTGAGCTGTGAGTTCGGTTATCCTGGCTTTGGTTTCTCTTAGGCTTTCCTCAAGTTCACTCATCTTTTTTGCCCATTGCCTTTTCATTCTTTCACGACTATCTCTCCAAGCTCTAGTCCTTTTCTTGGTTATGCTCTCAGTTTCACTAACATCTGGGCTCTTTTCCTGGCCTACCCCTTGGTTTTGCTGCAATGCTTGAGCTCTAGTGATTACTTGTACTGGTGCAGTGGAAGTCACACTCCCTGTGGAGTCTACAACTAACCCAATAACGTTGATACGAGTGATTTTTGGCATATTATTGGGGTTCTTTGGGCAATCTCGTAAGAGATGCTCCTTTCCATAGTCTTGGCAAAAGCCCTGGATCATCACTGACTAGGGTTGTGTAGGTGGAGGCACGGGACAATCACGCATGAGATGATCTCCTTGACATCTGTAGCATGGTCCTCTAGGGAATGGAGGTCTTACTTGCCTAGGTTGGGGTCTAGGGTTGGGGTTTGCATACATGACGTTTGTGTAATCTGACTCCCAACTAGATTCATTTGGCTCTTCACTATAGTAGGAATCACCATGTTCGGGGGACTGCATGTAGTAAGCCTGAGGACTATCAATATGTGTAGAATCAAAGCTATGGTCACTCAGGTCACTTTCTGAAAGCAATGGAGTCACTGGGACTATGGCTCTATTCAATTTTTCTTCTGCAGCTGCATATTTTACTGGAATCACATTAGTAGGAGCAGGTGGTTGTTGTGCTAACACAGGCTGGGGTCTTAGTTGGGCTTGATATTGCTGTTGGTAATTTTGCTGAGGCCTAGTATATTGTTGATATGGGTATTGACCCTGATATCTGCCTTGTTGGGGGTAAGGCTGAGGGTAGGTTTGCCTAACCGCTTGCTTATTGTATGGGCAGTCTTGTGCTGAGTGATTTGTGTATTTTCTTTCTATAGTGCAGTACTGGCTACTAGGGTTTACTTTGGGTTGAGCCATAATGGGACATACATTCGCCATGTGGTCGCCACCACAAGTATAGCATCTTTTCACAGGGGCAAACCTTGGGATTTGTTTGCTAGAGACACCAAGTTTTTGTGCCACTTTCTCAGCGAGTTCCTCAATTGATGTGAATTGCGTGGAAGGGAGACTAGAGGCACTATCTGAATCTTTGTATATTTTGGAAAGTTCTAACTCTTCCCCTAGGTTATCCTCAATGTCAATGCACATGCGTACACACTCTTCTATAGTCCTAGGGTCCTTCAGATACACATATGACCTCAATTTGGCACTTAGCAATCCATCCAAGAATAAAACCACTTGCTTAGCTGGTGTGGGTAGCTCAGAAACAGGGCATCTTTCAAGATATTGCCTAAATCTTCTTCCTGCAAGTCTCACGGTCTCTTGCGGGGTCTGCTTGAAACTGTGAATCAGTGAGGAGGTATTATGTCTTATGCCACTCTTAGAGAATTCAATAATGAAAGCCTCTAGGAGTTGGTCTATATTCCTGAACTGCCTCTCGTTTAGTGGTTGAAACCATGTCAGGGCAGTGTTCCTAAGGGTTAGACCAAAGGCATTGTACTGTGTGAATAGATCCTCCACTTGTTCAGCTCTCAAGACTTGCCTGAACTCAGCCACATGATCGTAGGGATCTCCAGTGCCATCGAAGTAGTTTTTCATGGACTTAACTAGCTGAGTCGGTCTCAAAGTCCTTGTGTGCTCTCTAGGTCGTGGCAAAGGAAAATCCTCGGCATTTCTTTGGTTTCCTGGGGCTCTATGACCCTCAGGTTCTACTCTATTAGTTTCCGTCCTCGTTCTTTCTCTGCCCCCTGGGTTGGCAAAGCTTACTTCTGACCTATCTCTACTTCTGTCTCTTTGAGTTCCTTGAGCATGGGATGTTCCAGCTCCAGGGTGACCATAAAACACGTTCGATCTTGGTTGGGGGAAAACGAATTCACCTTTCCACGTGTAAGCATGCCTATCATTTTCTGTAACCACAAAGATCCTCTCTGAAGCGTGATCTAAGTAGGTCACTCTACCTGGGCTATCTGGATCTTTAAACTCATAGATCATGATTGTTCCTATATCATTTGGCCGATCAGATTTATACCTCCAAAAGGCTTCGTCAGTCTCTCGGTTCAGAAGCAGATCTATACTCTTGTTGTCCTGGGGAATCCACTCAGGAGTGAGAATTCTCGTAAGAACAGATTTCCCTCGAGGGGTCCTAGGTTCTACACCCATGTTTCCTTGTTCCAGGTCACCTAAGTCCGCTTCTGGGATCACATGTCCGAATTCGTATGTCCTATCTGGGTGACTAGTGACTACGTATATGGTTCCTTCTTTGTCCAAATATGCCCCGTTTTCAAACTTGATAGCTGGGTGCTCTAGTCCTATGGACTGGTCAGGGTTTTTAATCTGGACCACGGATCTTCCTAGACCGTCCTCATAGATGCTAGCACCTAATCGGTTGGTTCTAAGGTATTCCAGCTGCGTCTTGTACGGGCCTTCTACCCTGTGCAAGTATGGCACTCCTGAACTTCCCGTAGGTCGATCCATGCCTTGAGACATCTCTGATTCACTAGTCTCAGAGCTAGGGTAGTATGAGTGGTGGCTCAACTGCTGGGCCCAAGACCTAGCAGTGTGGTTGACACTAGCCTCTGAAGACCTAAGACTTTGTCTATCTCTCCCTAGATGTCGCTCTGATCTAAGGTTCATAAGCCTAATTGAATAGCCCAATTTTGCCCAAGTACAACCTCGTTGCTGAGTTCTTTTGTATCAGTCACTTGATTCTTTTTTAGTCGATTATCGTGTTTATGCTCTAGTCAGAAATCACGTCGTCAAGAATATTTGAGTTAATTTTTCGCACTGTAAGTTGATCGTTCCACGTTAGATTCTTTCCTTTAAGGTTATCGCATCACGAAGAGATTATGTTTAATCTTGAACTTGAGTGCATAGGTAGTATTCAACTTGATTGATGCCTATCGCTGCCCTAACTTACTCCTATCACTAGTCGTTCTTAGCCTAAGCTAGGAATGGACAGAGGGGGTTGAAAGTTTCCAACCTTTTGTTTCCTGCTTGGTTGCCCTTGAATGCCCAGGAAGTGTGTTCCCAAGCTTGCACTTACACTTGCTTAGAACGCCTTTCGATGCTCTCAATAGATTTGTAAGAGTTCCAAAGTTAGCTTTAAGATTTAAATTCCAAAGACAGAACCAATGATTTTCATTCCTGTAGCACAAATACTAATTTGCATAGTGATTTTTAGGAAAACAATTCTTAAGACCCCTGACTTTGATCCCCCTGGGTATGGTCAACTTCAAAATACCCTAGCTGAAAATCAACGCATTATCTTTATAAAAAACAGTTGAGAGCGTGTAGTATATGCCACGAGCTTTCCAACAAGCCCTAGAGCTCAAAAAATGGATTTCGTATGAAAAAGTTATGACCGTTCAAGGTTCTAGGGTTAAGACAGGGTTCAAACAGGATCACTGTGCAACAGGTTTTCCCCAAGTTGTTTTCCTATGGCCTCCTTATGTGCTCTAGAGTAAAATGTTCATGCCCAAAATTAGCCAAACTCTTCAAATTAAAAACCCTAAAAAATTGGCTAAAATTGGCAGTCAATCGCGATGGACAGGAGTCGATCACGACGGATAGGCAGTCGATCGCGACGGATGGGTGTCGATCTTGACGGACAGGCAGTGAACCGCGACGGATGGGTGTCAACGGATAGGCAATCGATCGCGACGGATGGGTGTCGATCGCGACGGACAGGCAGTCAATCGTGACGGACAGGCAGTCAATCGCGACGGACAGAGCTGTCAATCGCGACGGATTGAAATTTTGCAAATTTTTCAAAAATTTTTGTGGAAATGTGGTGTGCAGGGTCTCTAGTCCACTGTGGTGTAGGGTCTCTAGTCAATCGCGACAGATGGGTGTCGATCGCGACAGACACGCAGTCGATCGCGACGGACAGAGCTGTCAATCGCGACGGATTGAAATTTTGCAAATTTTTCAAAAATTTTTGTGGAAATGTGGTGTGCAGGGTCTCTAGTCCACTGTGGTGCAGGGTCTCTAGTCAATCGCGACGGATGGGTGTCGATCGCGACGGACAGAGCTGTCAATCGTGACGGATTGAAATTTTGCAAATTTTCCAAAAATTTTTGTGGAAATGTGGTGTGCAGGGTCTCTAGTCCACTGTGAGACAGTTCTGCACATTTCCGTACCTGCGCGACGTGCTGGAGGGGATGATGATGCTGAAACCTGCAAGAAACTCCAAAAGCATGCAGACAATAGCACACAACAGTACGCTCTCTCACTCTCTCTCACAAGTGAAATGAGGGAAATGAAAGGAGGAAGGGGATATAGTAAAAAACTGAAATTTTTGCGATAATGGAGATGGAGGTGGCAGATGGTGATGATGATGAGGTAAGGAAAAGAAAAAAAGGAAAAGTGAAGAAGTTACCTACAATGCCAAAGTCCCAAATCTACATCTTACCATCACACGCTCGTCCTCAAGGCTCGATCCCCGGCAACGGCGCCAAAATTTGGTGTAGCTCAGTGATGAGTAGCACCTCCTTTAATGTCAATCCGGGAAGACATGAGGATGGTATGAAGACATCGAGCAAGTGAAGGCACACATGTGTGAGTGAGAAGCACACAACCATGCACACACATACACACACACGCGCACACACAGCAAGACAAAGAGTGTGAAGCAATGGAGTTCTTAGATTACTTTCAAAAAGCTCTTACAAGTTCATATCAATTACAAGCTAACCTCAAAAATGAGCTCTCTAGCTCTATTTATAGTTTTTGACTAGGTTTTGGCCCTGTCCAGACCTAGTGTCCTGCCTAGTTAAAAATTAGGTTCCAGGGCCAATTCGAGGGCTTAAATGGAGCCTAAAAAATACGAAAATTCATATGTAGGTACTTCTAAGGCTCCTCAAGCTCAAGGACTCCTTGGCTTGCACAAAATGGAGCTACAAAAATATGAAATGGTATTTACAATGATTGTTAGTGATAAGAATCACTGTTATAAAGATGTTAATTTGGAAAAATTTGAAGGGCCTATCTGCCAGATTTGCGTTGACTGCTTTGTCTACTCAATCCTTCACCTCGCTCTGACTCTCTCCGCTGGCTTCCTTGTTTAGTCAGTCCTTGGGTGCCCATACTGCTCTCAACACATATACATATACATATACATATACATATACATATACATATACATATACATATACATATACATATACATATACATATACATATACATATACATATACATATACATATACATATACATATACATATACATATACATATACATATACATATACATAGACATAGACATAGACATAGACATAGACATAGACATAGACATAGACATAGACATAGACATAGACATAGATTTTAGACATAGACATAGACATAGACATAGACATAGACATAGACATAGACATAGACATAGACATAGACATAGACAGTCATAGACATAGACATATACATATACATATACATATACATATACATATACATATACATATACATATACATATACATATACATATACATATACATATACATATACATATACATATACATATACATATACATATACATATACATATACATATACATATACATATACATATACATATACATATACATATACATATACATATACATATACATATACATATACATATACATATACATATACATATACATATACATATACATATACATATACATATACATATACATATACATATACATATACATATACATATACATATACATATACATATACATATACATATACATATACATATACATATACATATACATATACATGTACATATACATATACATGTACATATACATATACATATACATGTACATATACATATACATGTACATATACATATACATGTACATATACATATACATGTACATATACATATACATGTACATATACATATACATGTACATATACATATACATGTACATATACATATACATGTACATATACATATACATGTACATATACATATACATATACATATACATATACATATACATATACATATACATATACATATACATATACATATACATATACATATACATATACATATACATATACATATACATATACATATACATATACATATACATATACATATACATATACATATACATATACATATACATATACATATACATATACATATATACATATACATATACATATACATATACATATACATATACATATACATATACATATACATATACATATACATATACATATACATATACATATACATATACATATACATATACATATACATATACATATACATATACATATACATATACATATACATATACATATACATATACATATACATGTACATATACATATACATGTACATATACATATACATGTACATATACATATACATGTACATATACATATACATGTACATATACATATACATGTACATATACATATACATATACATATACATATACATATACATATACATATACATATACATATACATATACATATACATATACATATACATATACATATACATATACATATACATATACATATACATATACATATACATATACATATACATATACATATACATATACATATACATATACATATACATATACATATACATATACATATACATATACATATACATATACATATACATATGTTTTTCAGCCCCGTGGCTTTGTGCAGAAAGGGCATGAAAACCAGGTGTGCAGGTTAAAGAAGGCGTTATATGGTTTAAAGCAAGCACCACGTGCTTGGTATGAGAAAATACATGCCTATCTAATTACACATGGTTTTGAGAACAGTCCAACTGAAAGTACCTTATATGTTAAGCGTGCTAATGATGTGCTTCTGATCATTGTTGTCTATGTAGACGACATGCTGCTCACTGGTCCTCTTGAGAAGCATATTGCTGATTTCAAGGCTGATTTGCATGCCTCATTTGAGATGTCTGATTTGGGGCATTTGCATCACTATTTGGGCATTCAATTTATGCAAGTTGATGGTGGAATGGCTTTGTGTCAAACGAAATATATTGACACATTATTGCAGCGTTTTGGCCTTGAAGACTGTAAGCCTATTGCCACTCCTATGGAGACAGGTTTACGATTGAGTCTTCATGATGCTGGAGATGCATTTGATGCTGTTCTCTATCAGGAGGCTGTTGGATGCTTGATTTACTTATGCATTACTCGGCCAGATATTCAGTTTGCTGTCTCACAGATGAGCAGGTTTATGCATTGCCCAAGAGTCACGCATTGGAAAGCGGTTAAGCGCATCTTTCGCTACTTGAGTGGTACTCGGCTACTTGGGTTGTTTTATCCCAAGGGGGGATCACTACCGCCAGATTTGCATGCTTTTTCTGACTCAGATTGGGCTGGTTGCTATGACACTCGTGTGTCCACCAGTGGTTTTTGCTTCATGCTTGGTAGCTCATGTATATCTTGGTTGAGCAAGAAGCAGCCTACTGTGGCCACTTCCAGTTGTGAGGCTGAGTATAGGGCAGCTTTCACAGCGACTGTTGAGTGTGTGTGGCTCAGACGCCTTATGGCTGATTTGGGTGTTGGCCAGTCTTCTGCCACCACCATCTTCACTGACAGTCAGAGCGCATTGGCAGTTGCGAGGAACCCTGTGTTCCATGCTCGCACTAAGCACATTGAGGTGCATTATCACTATGTCAGGGAGAGGTTCTCGGCTGGGGAGATCAGCTTGGCATATGTGCCCACGCAGGAGAACATTGCAGACCTTTTCACGAAGGCTCTGCCTAGGGAGAACTTTGAAGCTTTCCGCAAAGCTTTGGGCTTACTTCCTTTTGTGGAGTGATTTCCACATAGCTCGGCACTTCCTTATACATGAGTGCCAGCTCCTTGTTCACCGCATCACTCCCAGGGGGGATTTGTTGATATATTTAGGTAGTGATGTGTGTGAACACTCTAGGACCGCCGGGGCACTTTTTTCCCTCTTTAGGAGGTTTTTTTCCCCCGGCTTGTATATACGCCTATTGCCCTAATGGGCTACTTATCTTTGTACATTCTCTCGTAATACATTCAGTCTTGTGTGTTGTGCTCCAAGCTTCTTCTTCTTCCTTGTGCTGTTCGCGTGCTTCCGCAGACGTCTAACTCCAACAACATGCTGGGAGGTATTTGATGCGGGCATACCAGGCATAAGCTACTCTAATGCTTGAGTTCATGCTCATGTCATATACCAAATCATAATTACCACTTGTAAAGCCCAATAGAGCTAATTATATTGCCTGTGTATTGCAAAAAGTCTTGAAAACAATTTGCATCATATCAAGAATTTTGAGCATCATCTGGACCGCTACATCTGGCATTGGCTTCAACTGAGGGATCCAGTAGCATATAGTGGCCATCATATAAGCTATAGAAGGTGGTCCCTATGGTGGTGTTATATATGGATAGTTGAGCCATTCCTTGCAATGTGCATTGTTCTGTACTTTAATGGAAAATGCTTTCCAGGACCTGTGCCTTGGAATTGGGCCATAACATGGGTTGTAAAGAAAATGTAGGGGTGCATGGTTCCACGTGCATAGCATTTGTAGGTAAGTTTTTAAGAAATTTTACCACCAAGTTGATTGATAAATATTACCTTTCTATGCCGCCAGTGGTAAGTCCTTTGGCTAAAATCGCATTGCGAATGTGTGTGTCTTCCCCATGACTCTCTTAATTTCTTCATTATAATCAGCCAAAATTAAAAAATATGGGTGTACTGAAGTTCAGATGTCATGATGAGTCACCTAGGTGCCAAGTGTTGGAAATAGTTGGATTGCAACATTGTTTCTTCTATGATTCACATGGCTTGATTTTGCATCATTGTGTGATCTTCATGAGTGCACCCAATGTCTTCCACTTGTTTTAAACATGGGGTTCATGGAGCTTCAAATGTATCTTTGCCTTCTTTTGTTATGCATCCACAAGGAATGGGTTGTGGATCATAGTCATCTTCAAATGTTTGTTCCACTGAAATGGAGACTATTTCTTCTTCTACAAGGGCCTCTGGTGGGGATGGTGGTCTTTCATATTGTAATAGCCTTGTTTGTAGTTTTGTGACTTGTTTTTGTAGTTCTTGTAGCATTGTTGAGTCGGTAATGATTGAAGAGGTTGATATGGTGGTCTGTGGGATAGTTGTAGTATATGACTTTCTTCACCACTGTTGTTGATCCTGTTCTTCTAATAATTTTTCATGGGCCTCGAGTAGGTTAGCGTAATCTTCCAAAATAATTTTGATGTTCTCAAGGGACATGGCTTGAAACTTTGATGGACGTATGGTCGCCCCTAGTGTGCTCTCTATGGCTGCTTTTAAATTTTCTTGATTTTGGAGTTGCAACCATCTATTCTCCTCATGAGCTACTACAAGATGCCTTCTTAGTAGGACCATGTTGCACTAGAGTTTAGAGTTGCATTCCATCTATGTTCGTAGATGATCTTTGACTTGTTGCATGGCTTCTTGGTCTATGTCCTAAAACTTCACCTCTAATGTGCTATGGGCTTCTTGTAACATATGAAACTGCTTTTGTAGACTTTCATTGTCTTCCTCAAGTGTTGGTATCCATAGTTGTAATTCTGTAGAATGATCCTGTAATGTCCTATTGTGTGCCTCCAGTTGTTGGTATCTTGTCTAAAGTTGTGTCATACATTGGATCATAATATGTGCAATATCTATAGATAAAGATGTAGTTTGTACATTGGTGGATGTAGGGGAAAGGGAATGGGGGATGGGGAGTGTGAATGCTGTGTCTAATAGAGAGGTGTGTGCAGGTGAAGTTGGTGGTGGGGGAAAGGGGGATGGTGGAAACATGGGGGGAGGGGGAGGTGCTATGGGTGGCGAAATGTCCATGTTGTCAGACGTGTAAGCAGGTGTGGTTTCTACCATATAAAACAGAATGGTAGGTGTTGTGTGTGAGGTGGTGATGAATAATTGTGGTGTTGGTGTTGGGAACAGGACCAACAAGGAGGTTTGGATGGTGCATTGAAATAGTCTAGAAAGAAAGGCATGGGTGGGTTGAAGGACTGGTGGGATGGAGGGTGAAAAGTAAGAGCTTGGAGGTGGGAATGCCATGGAAGGAGGTTCAGTGACATGAAATCCTAGAAAAGTGGATCTCATGTCTGAGTGTCCTATGACTGAGGTTGTAGAGCTAGGATGTCCCATGATAGGATCAATGAGGGGTTCTGATGTAACATTGATAGTATGATACAAGGGGTTGTCAAAAGAAGAAAATAGGGTTGCACTAGAAGTGGGGCTATGAAAGATGAAGGGTTTCTCTCGGGTAACAGTGGTAGGAATAATATTTACAACCTCGATTCGAGGGGCTGATGGTGGAGGTGTTGGAGGTAGTGGCTCTATTGTATCTAGATGGATGACCATTGTTTTGTGGCCAAGAGTTCCAATTGCTTGGGATGTTGTCTTGATTGGTTCAATTGTTGTAGTAGTTGCCTCCATAGTGGTGATGGGGATCTGAATTTTTTCATTGGACCTTGGTCATATTTGGAATTTGCATGGGCCATATTGGGCAGAAGGCCTCTGTAATGTGGATCGTAGAGCTTCCACTACACCATAAGTTTCTAAGAGCAATAGTAGAGTTTCACTAAATTTAGAGTTGACACTAGCCTCTTCCAAGAGCTGGCCCATGAGCACTCCACTACTTTATTCAGAACATAACTGTTGTGCCCGTACCCTTTCCATGATTTGGTATAATTTGTGGAGTTCTACAGTATAGGCTAGGGTTTTGATAGTTTCTTCTTCTTCTTCTTCTTCTTCTTCTTCTTCCTCCCCCTCTAATCATTCTAATTGCTGAGATAGGGTCCTTTGTAGGTCATCTTCCCAAGGACATGGTGGCCTTCTATTGATTTACCCCTTCTTTGTGTGCAGGTGCTACATCCTTGTGCATCTGAAAAGACATCTACATCCGATAGTTGAGTGGTCTACAAAAAAAGATTCAAAATCTAAGGTTCTTATCCCCTCAATGTATCCAACAGTATCAAATTCAAACTTCAAAGGTATAGGGGGTGCAAAGGGAGTAGCTTTTGATGTGTCTTTAGAGTCAGATCGGGGAATTTGAATCGTAAAGGGAGGCACTGTGGCTTCCCCTCGTGGTGAGACTTCTAGGGTCATATGAACTTCTCGTGTTTGGGCACATGAAATAGTGCCTATCATTCTCTTGGATTGGTGTGTTGAAGCTTTGCATCCTTTAAACAACTATAATTGTGATTAGTTCAATGCATGCTTGATGGGCACATCATATGCAAAACACCTATATATTATACAAGTGATTGCAAAACACCCGTTCACCATTGGCTTCCTAGAACATCTTTTATTAGCCTCATACAAGTGCTCTATAATCCACACAGGAAATTTAATGGTTAGTGAGCCTCTCTTTGACAGATAAATACTAAACCAGATTCTTTTGTGTGGCTGAGTTAATCTATCTTGTCCTGGAAATGCAAAGTGTTGCATGCATAGTCAAAGACAAATGGAAACATTAGGTGTAAGTGCTGCCATATCCTTTAACTTCAATAGCTTCCTATTCTTCATGTTGTCAAGTACCAAATAATCTTTCTCTACATGCGTGCGGACCAAAGCAAGACAAAGACAATGGTCAAAATGTTCAACCTTGTGCCATCTACGATAAGATCAACCATACCACTTAGAATTGTTGGTTCAATGGGAAGACCCAGAAAGGAAGTGGAAGAGGTGGATATGGCAACAATAGAGGCAGAGGTGGACACAACTTCAACAATAATAATAGAAGCTATAATAGAAGGGAATATATTATTCAGAAGATCAACCACATGAAGAATCATTGATTCTCATGAATCTAAGCCACAAAGAAGGT
>CM035421.1:178375940-178423440 GCA_020310875.1 Ceratopteris richardii | reverse complement strand
CTAAGATCTCCAAGATCAAAGATCCTAAACTCATTTCCAAGCTCTGCCTTGATCTCTTCAATTCCCTTTGTATCATTACATGTAATGATAAGATCATCTACATACACACATGTAGACTACAAGCTCTCCTCTTTGTTTGATGAAGAGAGATGGATCCACCTTGCATTGATTGTAACCACATTTGATCAAATAATCCACCAATATTTTTTTCCAAGCCCTTGGAGATTGGTTTAGGCCATAACGTGCCTTCTTCAACGTACAAACATGATGTGGAAACTTTTTATGAGCAAAACCTAGTGGTTGCTCCATGTATACCTCTTGTAGGCATATGATCCAATGCACAAAACTTGCTATTTTGGTTGAGACACGTGCTGAGTGTTTTACTAAATTCTTAGAGCACAACATTAATTAGTAAAAATAATTTTGGGGATCTTCAATTAGCTTAACAAGCTACCATTCATGAGTGGAATCATTTACAATGATGAACTATATGCAAAGAATTATGTTTTTCAAGTTAAGTAACTACCCCGACTTTTATGGGTCGTGAGAGTCATAGACCAGTGGGCATTGATCAAATGATATCCAATGATTGTAAGAATAAAATTCAATGAAACTTTTTGGGATCAAATTAGAAAGTATGCTGAAGATTTCATGCTTTAAATCATGTAAAATGATGCAACATACAGCCAGAACCAGCTCAGACAAAGTCACTGTTCTAATAGCTGACAGAGATATGAGAGTAGGAAGTTATGAATATGTATTGACTAAATCATGTAAAATTACAAAGTCATTGGCAATAAGGCATTGCTCAATGAATATAGAATGAGTGATCTATGGTATGAGATCCTCTTCTCAATGAAGGTACATGGAAATGATCTCTGAACCTCGAGATACATGCAAGATTTTCTTCTCATGTTTTATAGCTTTTGTTGGAGCCAAGGATTTGAATTTGAATTCAAATCTCCACCTAAAAGTAATCCTGAAGTATAGGATTGATTCTATCTTGACTTCAACTACCAAATGATATGAGATAGATTCTTCCTAACTCCTCTTGGGTTTATTGACCTTTTACAATAGGTAATTAAACTCAAAGTTACAAGAGGTTGTACATATGAAGCTTCTCAAGTGATATGCTAATACATCAAGCTTATGTGAAATGATCAAGTGTGTACTCTTGGGCTTATTTGCACCAACAACTCCCCCTCAAGCCTAACATGCTTGATCTTCATTGCTTCTTGATCTCTTGCAACCCAATCATCAATTTGAACATGTTCATCTTTGTTCCATCTAATGCTTTGGTAAGTAAATCTGCACATTGCAAATGAGTTGATACATAGGATAATTGGATATCCTTGCTAAGCAATTTCTCTCTAACATAATGATAATTCACTTCAATGTGCTTAATCTTGGCATGGTACACATGATTAGCAGCCAAATGAAATGAGCTAGTAGTATCTCCAAAGATAATTGGAGTGTAGGACACATACAATTGCTTAAGACAATTGCTTAAGACACATAGCTTCCTAAGTTGGATTAGCCAAGCCTCTATACTCTACTTCTATGGAAGATAAGGCCACAGTTGGTTGCTTCTTGGATGAACATGATATGAGTTTTTAACCTACAAAAGATAGGTAACCTGAAGTGCTCCTCCTATCATCCTTGGAGCCAACCCAATCTCTATCAGAATATGACTTTATATCTATGTCAGAAGTGAAGGGATAGAATAATCCCTCATTCATTGTACCCTTTAGGTACTTAAGCACCCTCTTTGCAGCTTCCATGTGTGGCTTCCTTGGTACATGCATGAATTGACTGAATGTACTCACAACATATGCAATATCCACTCTTGTCAAAGTAGCATAATTAAGACTACCCACAAGTTGTTGGTAACATGTAATATCTTCAAGTGGTTCACCTTCATGTGTACTTAGTTTATGATTGATCTCCATGGGGATGCCTGCATCTTAAGTGTTCTCCATCTTAAACTTTACCAACATGTCATTTATGTACTTTCTTTGTGTGATGAATATACATGAATCTGTATACACAAGTTCTAAGCCAAGGAAATAGGTTAACAACCCTAGGTCATTGATTTTGAATTCCTTCATCAATTGAGCCTTGACTTATTTGATACCATCAAAATCATTACCTTTAATAATGATATCATCTACATAGACACACAAGTAGATGACCTCTGATTTATTCTTCTTCACAAATAAAGAAGAGTCTGTCTTTCTTGCTACAAAGCCTTATCCTACAAATAGGTACCAAGTCTATGGTTCCAAGCTCTAGGAGCCTGTTTGAGACCATAGAGTGCTTTTCTAAGCTTGCATACATATCTTGCTTTATCTTTATTTTCAAAACTTGGTGGTTGTGCCATATATACTCCTTCTGATATCCAACCATTTAGAAATGCATTCTTGACATCTAGATGATATAAATTCCAATTTTTGGATGCAGCAAGACTTACCAATACCCCGATTGTTGACATCTTTGCCACAGGTGAAAATGTTTCTTCATAATCTACTCCATGTGTTTGGGAAAATCCCTTTGCCACTAGTCTTGACTTGTACCTGTTTATAGAAGTTCTTTTTAACTTTATATATCCACCATGAACCAGTTACCTTCATATATGGTTTCTTGGGAACTAGGTCCCAAGTGTGGTTTTCGTGCAATGCTTCCACTTCCTCCTGCAGGACTTCTCTCCACTCTTTCTTCTTCTTAGCCTCTTCAAATGAAGAAGGCCCTCTGCTATATACAGAGTTCTTTGTGACTAAGGATGTATCATATCCATACCTTATGGGCTTCTTACTTTCTCTTTGTGATCTCCTTAAAGCTTGATTGGAAGACTCAGGTAGATCCTCTAATTGTTTGTATTTGAACTTGCCTCTTGACTTCCAAGCTTTGAAATCAATCTGCTCCTCATCTTTGCAATTGATGTCCTTTGCTTGGTGTCGGTCTTCTTGAGTTAGGGTTGGAAAATCATTTTCCAAATCATACGGTAATTTAACTTTCTTGCAATCATCTTCAAACCAAGAGTTATTCTCATCAAATACTACATCAATACTAACTATGAATGCCTTGTTAGTGGGATTATAAAGTCTATATTCCTTTTGATTTCGATCATACCCAATGAATATGCAGTTCTCAGCCTTAGGGCCTAGTTTCCCACTTATTTCTGATGGGATATGTGCATAGGCAATGCACCCAAATATTTTGCAATGATCCAATGAGGGTCTCCTGCCATTCCAAGATTCATATGGTGTCATACCATCCAATGACTTGGATGGAAGCCTATTAACCAAATAGGTAGCTATAGAAACAAACTCTACCCATAAATAATTAGGTATTTTTTTCTCATTTAATATAGACCTAGCTGCTTCAAAAATTAACCTGTTCCTTCTCTCTACCACTCCATTCAATTCAAGGGTATACCTAATTGTTGCTTCCCTCTTTATGCCTTTGTCCTATAGAAATAGATCAAACTCATTAGAAAAGTACTTACCACCTCCATCAGACCTGATTCTATTCAACCTCCTTCCTATTTGGTTTTCAACCAGTGCCAAATACTTCTTGAAACATGAAAACACCTCATCCTTATGCTTCATGAAATAGAGAATTGTCCACCTACTGTAATCATCAATAAAAGAGACTGGTGTAGCTCAAGCGTAAGCACCACCTCCTTTACTTGTCAATCCGTGGAGACGTGAGGACCGGTATGAAGACCACGAGTGAGTGAAGGCACAAGTGAGTGAGTGAAAGCACACAAACATGCACACACATACACACACACACGCGCACAAGGTAAGATCAAAGAGAGGAACAATGGAAAGCTTCGATTGCAAAGGAGTTCTCTTACAAAAGCTCTATTCTCTAACAAGCTAACCTCAAAAATGAGCTCTCTAGCTCTTTTATAGTTTTTGGACTAGTTTTGGCCCTGTCCAGACCTAGTGTCCGGCCTAGTTAAAAATTAGGTTCCAGGGCTTATTTGAGGGCTCAAACGAAGTCTAAAAATTATGAAAATTGGTAGGATGATACTTCTAATACTCCTCAAGCTTGAGGACTCCTCGGCTTGAACAAAATGGAGTTACAAAAATAGAAAATGGTATTTACATGGTTTTTAATGATGGCAATCACTATTTTTGTAGGGGATTCTTCTAAAAATTTGACATGTACTTCTTGGAGATCCCTACTTGCTCCTTCTTCTTGTGTGTGTCCACCTTTCTGATGTGCTTCCATGCTTGTGCTTGACCTTGAGTTCCAACACTCCCCCCCCCTCTCAAGTCTGTCGTCCCTGATAGACCCTTGTTGTAATGGTTGTTCTAGGTTGCTTTGAGAGGGAGTGTCCATTCGGATGAACCATAGCCGTCTCTCTTCCAAATGTGGCAAGATTGGTTGTCCGGTTCTTCATTTGTCACTACGAGTCTTTGCAAGTTGTAATCCCTTGGTAGGTGCTTCTGCCTTGGATTCCAGCATGACTGTGTCGTTGTGACTCTCCATTGATAACCTCAGATCGTCCAAAGATGATGTTCATAGTAGTCATGCCAAGTATGCATAACCCATAATGGATGATGGGTAAGTGTGTTTGTGCATCGGTTGAGGAAAATATGTGCCTTGTGCACGGCCTTGTAATGTAGCCCTATACATGCTTACTTGGAAAATGCACTGGAAGAAGTATGGTGCAAAAATTGAGGTCTTGAGCTAAGTGCTCAATGGTATGCCGACAAAGAGGTTTACTAATCTATCATGGTTATGGTGTTTCCAGAGTAAGGATACTTACCATGGTGAAGGGCGATCGATGTTTATCTCTTCATGTTGTGCTCTCGACATTTGTGATGGACATTGTTGATGAATGTCCGTTTATATTCCTTGGCAAATGACATTGGGTAACTACACCAAGCTTGGTTTCACATATTCTCTTTAGCTCACCATAAGCAGGAGTCTTCTCATCCAGTATACATACAAAGGTTTGCAGGGTACCAGAACTACCCCTTGCCGATATCTCCCTGAATGCTCTCGTACATGCAGTAGTTAAGCATCTCTCAAGTCGCGGGCCATCGAGATCTTTCCTCCTACCAAGGTAAGGGGAAACAAAGTTGCGGATGCCATGTTCCTGTCAAGTTCTTTACGTCAACCAGATAAAGCAGCAATAATATCATCTGCTAACCGAGACACACTTCTATCGAAGTTGATAAATGTCCAGCAATCAATGGTTCCACCTTCAACTAAGCATGACTCATTCATGTTCCATGAGCCAATCCTTGGAACAAGCTCTCTCTCTCTCTCTCTTTTCTCCTTCTCTCTCTTCTTCTTCTTCTTTTTTCCCTTTTTTTTTGCAAAAGAATGTCACAAAACAAGAAGACAAAGGTTAGTATCAATAAAAATATTTGACATATGTCAATGTGCTCTTGTGCTTGGGATTCTCAAGTGTGTCTATGCACGGCCGTGTAATGTGGCCCTATATTAATGCATACTTTGGAAATGCATGACCTGAATGGTGCAAAAGACAAGGTTGTGCCAGGAGCACATGGTTGTCGCTCGTCGAGGCTTGATGTCACTTGCACATGTTGATGCCATCTTTGTTGGAGGTATCCATTGTATCTCGAGATGACAACTAATCATTCCTCCTTATAGGGATCCATTTGAGAACAGTCTGCGACTGGGTAGTGATCACCTTTGGCTGCTTCATGTTTGAATGATTTCATGAGGGTTTGATCCATCGTGGTTGGATCTTTACTTTGGTTGATGCTATCGGTACTTTCATCTTCCAAACCCATATCCTTGTAGAAGAGGTTCTTTGATCTTTGTTGGAGCTCTGTGCTTGATTTAGTCCTTTACCTCGCCTTGGTGTCTTTGTTGTGCAGGTTGTTGCCTTGAAGTCTCCCCCTGGATTTTTTCTGAGTTTAGGCATGATTGCTTGGGATCCTTGGATTGGAAGTGGTCTTTCTTGAGGATAAGTCATGGTAGGCCTAGACCATAGATGTTGAAGTCTAGTGTGAGGGGGCTGATTTTGTGCAAGGGCTTTCTTTGGTACCCATATCATAATGCGATTTGGTTGGGCTCTAAGTAATTTCTTGGCCACCCAAATTTGCTTGACATTACCAAGAAAATGTGATTTCTGATTCTTGATGTAAGGGTCTTTTGGGCCTTCTATGCGAGTTTTTTGAGAAAACCCATCTTGACATGGGGAATGCAGCAAAGGTTGATCTTCTATACATGCATCAGACTTATGCAAGGGGTCAATGGGTAGTGTTGTTGGAGATTGATCTAGAGATTCATCGATACATTTATCCGTATTACACAGTGAATCTCTAGATGTACAAATGGGTGATGCATTGTCATGATTGACCATCGATTTGACATTATTCTCCACATCAATGATACTGATATTTCTTGATCATCTCCTTCTTGTTCATATGAGTGTAGATCATCCCTGCTTATGATTTCATGAGGGGAATCCAAATTTACAGGAAGAGAGGGTCCTTCCACATCCCCCAAACACTTGGAGTCCTCCATTTCTCCATTCTCCAAGGTTTCCTGTGAGTTACTCAAAGAAGGACTAGATTCAAAAACATGAGTAGAAAGAAAATTTTGTTCATGAAAAGCACACTCTTTGAAATGATGATTTTTTCCCCAATTATCATACGGTGTGTAATCATTAGGATTTTCCATAGATATATATGTAAAAGCACACATAATAGGTGGAAAAGACAACTCAAATTCTTGATGATTTTGTGTAATGAACCTTTGGGTGCCAATGATCAAGTCTTCATCTATACAATCCATGACAAAGAATGTTTTCGAAAATTGCATATCATCCACCATAACAGGCAACACAACTTGACCCATGCATTCACAATGTTCACCATCCATGAGGATAGAAGAATGAGTTGTTGGTTGAATGTTCTCAAAAATAATGGTGACTAGGTCAATATGAATTAAATTCCACTCACAATTAGGATTGATATACGCACTCAACCTTCTATAGTCATATCCTATTCTTATATGCACAAAAGTATTATGATATTCGCTTGTTGCAAATATGGATCCTACCCCCTTTGACATTTCCCCCGTTTCCTTGACTCCTTGCAAGTTTTCTCTAGATGTTTCATCCTTATGTGAGATTATTTCATGCATTTCATGTTTATCTCCCTCCTTTTTTTCAATCTTAGCCCCCTTTCTTCTCTCTTTTGCTTTTTTCTTTCCCATGATGCAATTTTTCTCCCTCTTGGTATTGCAAAAAAATCCTTTGGAGCCTCTTGGATTCTTGGTCCCACTTGAGGGTCAAATTCAAATTATCCTACCTAAAAATTAATGTATTATTCTTATAAAAAACAGTTGAGGCCATGTAGGATTCGAAACGAGCTTTCCAACGAACTATAGAGCTCAAAAAATGGACTTTGGATGAAAAAGGTATGTCAAATCAGGCTCCTGGGGGTCAAAACAGGCAAACAGGACCTTTTGGAAAAAATCGCGATTTTGTGAAATCAAGAGAATCGCGATTTTGTGAAATTCAAGAGAATCGCAATTTTGTGAACTTCAAGAGAATCGCGATTTTGTGAACTTCAAGAGAATCACGATTTTGTGAACTTCAAGAGAATCACGATTTTGTGAACTTCAAGAGAATCGTGATTTTGTGAACTTCAAGAGAATCGCGATTTTGTGAACTTCAAGAGAATCGCGATTTTGTGAACTTCAAGAGAATCGCGATTTTGTGAACTTCAAGAGAATCGCGATTTTGTGAACTTCAAGAGAATCGCGATTTTGAGAACTTCAAGAGAATCGCAATTTTGTGAACTTCAAGAGAATTGCGATTTTGTGAACTTCAAGAGAATCGCGATCCTGTGAAACCAAGAGAATCGCGATTGTGAGCAGAGAATCGTGTTTTCACAGAATCGTCTTTTCACAAAATCGTGTTTTTGCTAAAAATCGTGATTTGTGAGAATTGTGATTTTGAGCAAAGAATCGTGTTGTTGAGAATCGCGATTTTGAGCAGGGAATTGTGTTTTCATAGAATCGTGCTTTCACAAAATCGTGTTGTTCTTGAAAATCGTGATTTGTTGAGAATCGCGATTTTGAGCAGAGAATCGTGTTGTTGAGAATCGCGATTTTGAGCAGAGAATCGTGTTTTCACAGAATCGTGTTTTGAAAATCGCGATTTTGTCTCAGAATTGTGGTTCTCAGAAATTTAGAGAATCGCGATTTTGAGCAGAACCACAAAATCGTGTTTTCACAAAATCGTGCTTTTTTTTTGGCTGAAAATCGTGATTTGTGAGAATCGCGATTTTGAGCACAACCACAGAATCGCGATTCTGAGAATGACCACAGAATCGTGTTCTTTTCAAAAGGCTTTTAGGTAGGAAACAGAGAATCGCGATTTTCAAAAAAAATTTGAATTTTTACAGAATCGCGATTTTCATCACAGAATCGTGTTTTTTGGCGGGAACTTGGAATTTCTGAGCGCCGAGCAATGGCGAGCTCCGTATGTGCAGAAAATCATGAAAAAACACAGCGCTTGCACTCTCTTGCACTCTCTTGCACTTCCTAGCTCCTCCTGGCACAATAATGCATGAAAGATAGTATGAAAATGGTGAAAATGCACTAAAAACCAAGAAATTTCTATGAAGAAGAAGATGGAAGAAGGTGGAGATGATGATGATGATGAAGATGAAGAAGAAAAATCAGAAAATGAACAAAAATGACAGTTTTTTTACCTTCCAACGTCGCAAATCTACGATCTTACCATCACAACGCTCGTCCTCGAAGCTCTCTCCCAAGCAACAACACCAAAATTTGGTGTAGATCAAGCGTAAGCACCACCTCCTTTACTTGTCAATCCACGGAGACGTGCGGACCGGTATGAAGACCACGAGCGAGTGAAGGCACAAGTGAGTGAGTGAAAGCACACAAACATGGACACACATACACACACACGCGCACAAGGTAAGATCAAAGAGAGGAACAATGGAAAGCTTCGATTGCAAAGGAGTTCTCTTACAAATGCTCTATTCTCTAACAAGCTAACCTCAAAAATGAGCTCTCTAGCTCTTTTTATAGTTTTTGGACTAGTTTTGGCCCTGTCCAGACCTAGTGTTCGGCCTAGTTTAAAATTAGGTTCCAGGGCTTATTTGAGGGCTCAAACGAAGTCTAAAAATTATGAAAATTGGTAGGATGATACTTCTAATACTCCTCAAGCTTGAGGACTCCTCGGCTTGAACAAAATGGAGTTACAAAAATAGAAAATGGTATTTACAATGGTTTTTAGTGATGGCAATCACTATTTTTGTAGGGGATTCTTCTAAAAATTTGACATGTACTTCTTGGAGATCCCTACTTGCTCCTTCTTCTTGTGTGTGTCCACCTTTCTGATGTGCTTCCATGCTTGTGCTTGACCTTGAGTTCCAAGAGAGACATAGTACCTTGAGCATGAGATGGATGCATCTTCATGGATGTATCCTTTCCGGTTGAATGGTTGCCTATGGGCTTTGCCAAATGGCAAGCTCCACACTTGTAAATCATGTGTTGCTTGGTCACATTAGGAATCCCAAATGCACTTTGATCCCTGCAGCTTTGCTTTAGAGTTCTCTCTCCTATGTGGCCTAGCCTCTTATGCCATATTTCCAACTCAGATAGGGTTTGATCTCTATAGTTGAATAGTGCTATGTTCCTTGTGTCTTCAATTTCAAAAGTAAACAATCTACCTGATTTCTAACCTTTGGCAATCCTTTTGAATCCTTGTTGGGGGTCTTCCACATATGCTCCATGCTTTGTGAATCTGACCTCTAGACCTTTCTCTACTATCTATCCAACACTATTTAAATTTTTTGTTATGGTGGGTACATACAAAACTTTGCTCAAAAGATTCTTAAAATTTCCAATTTGCTTGATTGAATGTTTGGTGTCATCACCTGTTTGTACCTCATCCTTACCCTTTGGTTCTTCAAGATCCGATAAGAGTGCTACATTCCGTGTCACATGATTGGAACAACCTGAGTCAATGTAAAAGAGATGCTCATCATCTTTACCTTGCTTCGATGTCATGTTCATGATGACCAGAGATTCTTCTTACTTATTCTTCAATGTAGTTATTGAAGTCCCGTCTTCCTCTAAAGCCTCCTTGATAGTTTTTGTTTTTGTAGCCTTGATTATAGTTCCTCTATGGAAACCTCTTCCCCTTTGGTTCCTTGTATTTTTGTAGCATTCTTCAGTGGTGTGGTTGTTGATACCACATATGTTGCATGGTGAACTATTGTAGGGTATCCCCCTACCTTTCTTACCTCCTCTGCCCCTACCTCTAGCACCTCTTCCTCTTCTTGCATAATTGGCTTGAGAGGTACTAGCCTCTTCATCTTGTTTCTTACTTTTACCTTTATCCTTAGATTTATTCCTATGTGTATAAAGGGTAGAAGATTGGTTACCTCTTGAGTTGTCACCATTTTTGTTGAGCTTTGCTTCATGGGTGAAGAGTTGTCCCATCAAGGCGTTGAGATCAGGTATCTACATATCTATGTAGAGATCCATTGCAATGGTGAAGGATTCCCACTTATCATTAGCTTTAATTCCATTGATGATCTGCCTCACTATGTGCTCTTCTTCTATCTCTTCTCCAATGCATGCAAGTTGGTCTGCAACATCCTTCATTTTGGTCACATAGTCAGCAACTCCTTGCTTTGATTGCTTCTTGAGAGTTGCAAATTCCATCCACAATTGATTCTTCCTTGCTCTTCTGTTGGAGGAGAAGTATGATGAAAGCACTTCCCAAGTTTCTTGGGAGGTTTTACGATTTCTAACAAGAGGTAACAAGTAATCAGATGTTGAGTTTAGTAAATATGACCTTGCAAGAGCATCCTTTGCACACCATGTGGTTAGCTTCTCTTGCTCTTCCCTTGTTGGTTGATTCTTGCTCCTGAAGATTGGCATGTCTTCATCTTTTGAGATGTATCCATATAAGCTTCTCCCTTGAAGATATGTTTGCATCCTTAGGGACCATGCTAAGTAATTTTTCCTGTTCAATTTATCAATGAAGGATGGAAAAACATCTCCCATCTTGATTGTGCTTGCTCTGATACCACTGTTGGAGGAGATGGTGGCTAATCACAAGAGATGAGTTGGTGTATCTGAAACTTGCTTCACACCTACTATAAGAAATATTTGGAGAGTTTTTGTGGGTCTTCTTGTCTAGATAATAAGCACAAATGATCATATATGTTGCTTGGAAGATGATGCACAAATGATAGAATCAAAACAGATAGGTAGGCATATGATCCAATGCACAAAACTTGTTATTTTGGTTGAGACACCTGCTCAGTGTTTTACTCAATTCTCAGAGTACAGCAACAATTAGTAAAATTCCTTTTGGGGATCTTCAATTAGCTTAAAAAGATACAATTCATGAGTGGAATCATCTAAAATGATGAACTATATGCAAAGAAGTATGTTTAACAAGTTAAGCAACCACCCCGACTTTTATGGGCCTTGATAGTCATAGACCAGTGAGCATTCATCGAATGATATCCAATGATTGTAAGAATCAAATTCAATGAAACTTTGTGGGATAAACGAAGATAGTATGTTGAAGATGTCATGCTTTAAATCATGTAAAATGATGCAGTATACAGTGGGAACAAGCTCAGACAAAGTCACTGTTCTGATAGAGTATGACAAAGATATGAGGGTAGGAAGTAATGAATATGTATTAACTAAATCATGTAAAATTACAAAGTCACGGGGAATAAGGCATTGCTCAATGAATGTAGAATGAGTGAGCTATGGTATGAGCTCCTCTTCTCAATGAAGGTGCATGGAAATGATCTGTGAACCTTGAGATACACACGAGATTTTCTTCTCACGTTTTATAGCTTTTGTTGGAGCCAAGGATTTGAATTTGAATTCAAATCTCCACCTAAAAGTAATCCTAAAGTATAGGATTAATTCTCTCTTGACTTCAACTACCAAATGATACGAGATAGATGCTTCCTAACTCCTCATGGGTTTATTGACCTTTTACAATAGGTAATTAAACTCAAAGTTACAAGAGGTTGTACATATGAAGCTTCTCAAGTGATATGCTAATACATCAAGCTTATGTGAAATGATCAAGTGTGTAGGCTTGGGCTTAATTGCACCAACACACCTTGGGCCACTTAACTCTAAGTCGATTTGTTCTTCATCATGTCCATGCTTTTCCTCTTCAATTTCCTACATACAATCATACTTCTTATGCCAAGGGAGTATCTCATCAAATGCTACATCCCTTGATATTCTCAAGTCCTTTGTGTTTGGATTGAAGTACCTGTAACCTTTATGATCATATGAATATCCTAGAAACACACACTTTTCTTCCTTTGGTTGTAGCTTGTGCCTCAATTCACTTGGCATATGTACATAACAAGTACATCCAAATATCTTCAGGTGGTAAAGATCAGGGTTCTTACCATAATAGGCTTGATATTGTGTCAAGAAATGCATCCTTGAGGTAGGATCCCTATTCATAAGATACACAATGATATTTGCTGCATCACTCCAAAACATGTTAGGTATATTCATCTCGTTAAGCGTTTCTCTAGCAATCTCCACAATCTATCTATTCTTTCTCTCTACTACCCCATTTTGTTGAGGTGTGTACCTACATGTTACTTGCCTCTTGATGCCTTGATCCCATAAGAAATTAGAAAAAACATTGGAGAAATATTCTCCCCCTCCATTGGACCTTCTCTTCTTAATATATGTACTTGTTTCTTTCTCTACCATTGCCTTGAAAGCTTTGAAACATGTAAACACATCTGATTTGTTTTTTATGAAATAAACACAAACCATCCTTGTGCATCATCTATAAAAGTGACAAATTATGTGTTAACTCTAATGGATTTCTCTTTGGTTCCCCCACACATGTGTATGTATCAACTCCAATGGACGTTGGCTTATGTAGCCACTCTTCTTGAATGGAAGCTTTGCTTCCTTCCCTAGTTTGTAAGACTCACATAAATGCTTCATACCTTGTCTGTGGAAGCTGGGAAGCCCCTCAACTAGCCTCTTGAATTGGATTTCCTTCATTCTTTGTATATTGATGTGACCTATCCTCTTGTGCCACAAATCCATCTTCGAAACCTTCTTGTTTCCATATGTGAAGTAGACATGTTCTGTGAAATGAGAATTTACCTCCAAAGTGAAGAGTCTCCATTGTTTCTTTCCTCTTGCTATAACCTTGTACCCTTCCTTAGGGTTCTCCACAAAGCATCTAGCTTTGTTGAATCATACTTTATAGCCTCTTTCAACCATTTGTCTTATGGACACCAAGTTCTTTGTGATGGTAGGTACATGCAAGACATCCTTGAGACACCTTCCTTCCTCCTTGTCATACAAAGCTACATCTCCAACTCATATGGTTCTTACATCCACTATCATTATACCAATTCTTATCTACTTTTCTTGAGTGTTGAACTCTCCCATGTCTAGTCTTTGCTACTTGATCTAGCCCTTGGCTAATGCTCTAATGTGTGTAAAATGCAAATGGGGCTCTGAAGTTACCTCAATCCGAAGCTTTCCTTAGATGGACACCTTGCACACTTGAAAATTTGAGTAGAATAGCTCCCCTATGATGTGAGCTACCTCCAACAAAGTTTTGATGATGAAAATCTTCAACCATCAGCTCAAATAATTCTGCTTGCTTGTAGTGGATGTCGCCAAGATGCCAAAATGCTCTGATACAATTGTTGGGGGAAGTGTCTCAACCCCCATGCAATGATGAAGTGTGAAAGACATTCATAGGTGCCCTTATTCGACCTTAAGACACCAAATATGCTCTTTCTCAAAGTATATGCAAATAACTCTAGTGAGCTTTTGTGGACCTATACTAGACACTTAGAGCTTTCCATTAAAAAAATTTTCACTCCAAGGATGCTTGCACAAAGAGAAAAATGTCCACAAGATGCGATACTTGAATGCTCACAACTGCTATTGAAATAGAGACCTCACTTCATGCCAGCAAACGGTTCTAAGAGAATATACAAATAAAGAATCTCAAAATTGGCTTAAATTTAGAGACTCTGTATGCTAACCAATGACATCAAAAACATAGAAAATGGACAAATAGAAAAGGAGAACCATCCCTTATAACTTAGAGCAAAACAATTCCAATCAAGCCTACACAAAAAGAGAGATATCAATCACCCAACTTCACTAACATGATTTTTTTGTCACAAACTACTAATAAAATGCTAGAAAAAATTAGAAAACTTAACATAGAATTTGACAGCTATCCAATGAGACAAGAATTACATCAAATGGATACATACAAAGGGAGAACCAATGCTACCAACTTAGGGGTATAGAGTTGCAACATTGCTTGCGCACACACATAGATATGCCTACTCAAAGAAACCAAACAAGCAAGCAAGGGGCTAGCTTAAGCAAGAGGATTCCCTATTACAAAGCCACCACTTAGTGCTCACTCTACATGAAATAAAACTCACAAAATATGACCCAAAAAAATTTTGGAGACATGCTCCTTTTATAATGAGAAGTGTGTGCCTAAAATCTAGGAACTTTGGCTTCCTTAGATTGCTCCACATGTCCATGATTGATTTCCAACAAACTTTTTTCTTGAAACTTGACTCTTATATATATATATATATGTGTGTGTGTGTGTATGTATATGTATATGTATATGTATATGTATATGTATATGTATATGTATATGTATATGTATATGTATATGTATATGTATATGTATATGTATATGTATATGTATATGTATATGTATATGTATATGTATATGTATATGTATATGTATATGTATATGTATATGTATATGTATATGTATATGTATATGTATATGTATATGTATATGTATATGTATATGTATATGTATATGTATATGTATATGTATATGTATATGTATATGTATATGTATATGTATATATATATATATATATATATATATATATATATATATATATATATATATATATATATATATGTGTGTGTGTGTGTGTGTGTATGTATATGTATATGTGTATGTATATGTGTATGTATATGTGTATGTATATGTGTATGTATATTTTTATGTATATTTGTATGTATATGTATATGTATATGTATATGTATATATTTATGTATATGTTTATGTATATGTATATGTGTATGTATATGTGTATGTATATGTGTATGTATATGTATATGTATATGTATATGTGTATGTATATGTATATGTGTATGTATATGTGTATGTAAATGTATATGTATATGTATACATATAGGTATACGTATATGTATATGTATATGTATATGTATATGTATATGTATATGTATATGTGTATGTATATGTATATGTATATGTATATGTATATGCATATGTATATGTATATGTATATGTATATGTATATGCATATGTATATGTATATGTATATGTATATGTATATGCATATGTATATGTATATGTATATGTATATGTATATGTATATGTATATGTATATGTATATGTATATGTATATGTTTATTTATATGTATATGTATATGTATCTGTATATGTATATGTATATGCATATGCATATGTATATGTATGTTAGAAGGGGACTTCCATCACGTCCACTTTTAATCTCTTTGGGTTCTTGGGGATGGTAGGGGTCTGACAATGCAGAGGCCCTTTATCTGATTTTCCCAAATTAACTACCAAATTAAGCAGTACGCTACTATCTAGTATAACTTCTTTTACAGCGTATTACTGTTCGTGTTTCGGTTATTCCTTACATAGTCTTTAACGCATAAATTAATGATCACCATCACTTAGACTGATTAACGTCAACATAACATTACTGTATTATCGAAAATTAATGTAACTCAACAAAGACAGAGTAACAGTACTCAGAATATCTAAAATCTGTACTACGGCGTCTCCACTAGATCGCAAATCGCCTAGACAAACAGTCTGGCGATCTCATCTCTTCTCGCACTAGAGAACCCCGTAATGTCTCTTCATTAGTAGGTAAAAAGTTACATCACTTCGCTACGCCCTTTCGATACGTGCGGTATATGAACATATAAAAGTTACATTGTGCCAATGCGGCGGCCTAACACTGGCACACACGGTGGACTCGAACCCGCAAAGAAAAGAAAACTAAGGCTCCTCAACAATGCCTTGTATATACATAGTTCTTGCTAATTTGAAGGTTCTAGAGATTTTTTGTTTCTGTGAATCCAGCATCAACTTTAATGTCTCCAGCTCCACCAGCTGTGTGTCAGTTCGGACTGAACTTGCCGCAATGACCTGACTCATCAAAACTTCAGTCTGGGTCTGCAAAAATGCTTCTTGTAAGTAAAAGTCATTGGCAAGGGCTGCATCGCGGCTCAATCTCATATCTTCAATTTGTCCATCGATTCTGGATAGTCTGTCGGCTTGAACTCCCAACTGTTTTTCTCTGCGTTCCAGTTCTTCAAATTGAAACTGCATTGTTTTATAATACGCTTCTCTTTCCTTCTGCACACCTTCCAAGTCCTTCTGCAATTTGAGATATTTACCAAGCTCTTCCTATAATTCTTGATCTCACCTGAATAATGTTTCAGTGGTAGTATGAAGCTCTGCTTCTGCTTTGAGCACATTAGCGGCCAGAGATTGAGATGCTTCTTCTAGCTATAGGCTTCGTGCGTACTATGAAGTTCATTGCCTAACACTATCATCGCATCTGTCTTGTCAATGAGTTCCTGCTTCAGCGTAGTAATTTCTGTATCCTTTTGACCCAGCAAAGCATCCCTCTGTGCGAGCTGATCTTGAAGTTGCTGAATCTGTAACTACAGGGCATGATTTTCCGCTTTCACCACATTAGTCTCCTCTTGCAATGGAGCAATGTCGGCTTCTAAGACATCTACTTTGTGCTGTAATTCTTGTCAGATAGTGTCGATCGCCATCTTCAATTGCATAGGTAACTGCTGAGAAAATTGGATCAAAAGTCGACCCATCGATTCTAGTTCGTGAAACATCGGGGTCAGAGGAAGAAGGACAGGAAGGGGTTGCGGAGCACAGATGAGGGGAGGGTGGTGGAGAGTAATTGGGAGAAGAAGATGAAGTAGCGGATACGTCTGGAACAATAGGCGCAACGGGGACAACCGGTTCAACAGTGTTCATGGGTGGAAGAAGTGAAATAATTGGCGTTAGAATGAGGCCGGTGGTATTCTGCTTTGATGCCTCAACATTATCGATGACGGCGTCAATCATAGCAAGCATGTCGTTTAAAATGTCAGCAGCAATATCCTTCACAGAGTCTTGATTCTACAAACGAGAATTCTCCCGAGAAGAAACTTCTTTAGAGTCGTCGATGGGAGCACCTTGTTCCTACTGCTTGATTGGAGTAGAAGGGACGGAAGAATCCGCATGAATGGATGTAGCGGTGTCGTGGAAGACTTCGTCTTCATTGCCAGCCATTGATCCTTGCACCTAGCTCTCAGAGGGGCTTATACGTCTGCGTTTCCGGTGAATAAGTTGGAAGAGATCTTCATCATCATCCTCTGCGTCCTCAAGCACTTGAGCAGATTATTCATGGAACAAGATGGGAGCGGTTGGAGGCAGTTGCGCAGCTTGGATTACTGGAAAGAGAAAAGTGAGGATATGGGGTAGACGAGAGCATGGAATGTCACCCTTATTGACCTGTTTGATAACCGCGACACATTCACGGTGAATGCGCCGGAAATAAAAAGAAGTAAAATTGACAGACTCGTGAGAAGCCATGTCAATCATCAAATAGAAGGGGTGCGAGATACCGTAAGTGCGCTTTTGCAAATTCAAAATAGCAACTAAAAACTGCAGAGCGGTGCGCTCTGGTTCGGGTCTACACAAAATGGCATACTCATTAGATGAGTGCTGAGGAAACAACTCTTTCATGGTGGCTACAGGAAGGAGTGGACCATTCTCCAATCCTTCCGTAGGGAGACGGAAAGCTTCAACAAACAAAGCTAAAGTGATCACAACGCGGGATGGGAAGCAGGCGATGGGCCAGCACTGCTCTGTGGCAGGTGTAGAGGCGATGGTAGCAATAATTTGCGCATAAAATGGCTGACATTCCACTGAATGCCAGGGCAATTCAGCAAAATTCAACAAACCACGGGTGTGCAAGTACTCACTTACTTCAAGAGTGAGTCCTGCACGGAAAGTAGCGACATTCGCTAAAGCTTCCATGGCGCGCACAAGTAAGCACAAAATACAGACAACAAGGAACGCACAATCACACAAACACAATAGCGATTAACAAGAAAAGAAACAAGATTAAGTAGTCATAGAGGCAACGTTAGGCGGGCAAAAACCCTAATCATCGCGCGATATTGGAAAGATATCCGTCATAATTATGGCATGCATGTAGTGGAAGAAACAGTAACACAGGGTGGCGATTAATCATAGTTAGATACCATAACGAGGAGATTACGATCAGTGGTCAACCGAAATGCGGAGATAAACAGAACATAAGTAACACGCGAAAAAACGAAGAACACGTCAGCGGTGATTAGGTTGTTGGTGATATGGGCGTAACTTTGAACCATTAACCACTTTTGGGAGGGGAACTCCGGTTAAGGTGACCAACCAAAAAGTTGCCGGTCCCACTTGGTCAGCACTCCGATATGGACCAAACCACTGTAATTTAAATTTTCCAGCAGATCGATTTGCTTTAGCATTATAAAATAATACAAGTTGGCCCACTGTAAACACAGGGGTCTTGAGAAAACGATCATGAGTACGGACTTGCCGAAGCTGAACTTCTTGAAGTACCAAAAAACTTTCCCAGCGCCGTTCATCCAATGATCGGAGTATATCTAACCAAAATGGCAAGGATTCTTCCGGTAGCAATTTCTGAGCTAAGGCAACGCGTAGACTCGGCACTACTACTTCCATCGGTGCAATAGCTTCCAATCCATAAGCTAGTTTGAACGGGGTCATGTGAGTAGCTACTTTGTACATAGTCCGATAAGCCCACAAAACTGCAGGTAGTAACTGGTCCCATCGTTCCGGACATTCCAAATGCAATTTGCGGAACATATTCAACAGAGTCTTATTGGTGCTTTCAGCCAACCCATTAGCACGTGGATAGTACGGTGAGCTGAATTTATGTACAATTTGAAAAGTCTGAGTCAATACTTGCATTAAATTGTTGGCAAAATGTGTTCCTTGGTCTATCACAAGCTCCAGAGGTAATCCATAACGTGGGAATGATGGAGAGTGTTAATCTCCAAAAGAACAAGCTATCCTTGGTATTAGACCACCTCTAGACCAAGAATAACTTTAGACTCCTCATAACTTTGAAATTATATTCACACAATACCAAGATTTGACTAACAGTGAAGAAATCATTTTTCTGAAAAAGTCTGCTGCAGATTAATCACTCATTGACTAACCAATTCTGTAAAGTTTTTGATAAAACTTTGTACAACACTTCGCCTTGAGATTGCGCAACTTTACCAAGTTAAATTTCTCAAAATGATTGAGTACACACTGAGAAATGTGTAAAACACTTTACCTATGTCTGAAACAGCTTCTCTGCAATGGCGACTTTGACACCTGCAACTTCTTAACACTGATTCTCCCAAAGTAAATCCCGTTTGATCAAGATCTTTTAGCCATAGATGGCTTACCTTCCAACTTAGATTTTGAGCCCTCACTTGTGTAAAACTTTACACTGTGGACTGAGCAATGACTATTTCTCTGAAGATGAAATCTGCGCCAACTTTCACGACTCTTACAACATTCTCACATATGAATGTTCCTAAACAAAATTCTCTCAGCCTGATTACAATTAACCTCTCAAATTCTAGCCATAGATAGATTAGCTATGGACTTAGATATGTGCAGAAGGATTTCTCAAAAGATTAGACACAGAAGGAGCAGACAGCAAAATATCAGGCGCAAGATTTTTTCGATTTCTCAGAAAAATTACATCTAAGTGAGGATGAACAAATCACTCACTCTTCATGTGTCTAATGACACTTCTTACAACTGATTTCTCTCTACCTATTCTCTATTCTTCTTCTGCTCTATTTGCCCCGACATTTCCAACATATTTATAGATGAATATATACAAGTGTATGACTAAAACAAAAGTATAATTCAGCTAATGTACATATGTGTACACATCTTTGGATTTCTGAATATGTCTTTCCTTTAACCTTCTGAATTTATTCTTCTCTTAACTCCTTGATTTCATTTCTTCTTAATCCTTCAATTTATGATTGTCATGCACCAACAGCTCCCCCTCAATCATTAATTGAGGTTCTTCTCTATCTTCTTGATTCCTGCCATATCCTTAAATCTTTGTAGCTTTGGTCCATCTAGACTTTTTGTCATCATATCTGCAAGTTGATCTTTTGTAGGAGTGTGTATGACTTCAATCTCCTTCTCAATGACCTTCTCTCTTAGAAAATGATACTGTATTTCAATATGCTTAGTTCTAGCATGAAAAACAGGGTTAGCTGCCAAATATAGAGAACTCATATTATCTCCACAAACAATAGGAGTACTTTGAATCACATCAAACACCTTCATGAGTGTCTTTAGCCATATTACCTCCTTTGCAGCTTCCACCATACCTTTATATTCTGCCTCTGTAGATGATAAGGCAACTGTATGTTGCTTCTTAGAACACCATGAAATGAATTTGTCTCCTACATAGCACAAATATCCATGGGTTGATCTTCTATCATCCACATTTCCTGCCCAATCTGCATCACTGTATATCTTCACTCTTGTATCAGAAGTAAACCCATAGTACAACCCTTCTCTGAGTGTACCCTTGATGTACCTAAGTACTCTTTGTCCTGCAATCCAATGTTCCTTTCTAGGACAATGCATAAATTGTGAAAGCACACCAACTGCATATGACAAATCAGGCCTTGTCAATGTAGCATAAATCAAGCTACCAACCAAACTTTGATAAAGTTTCATATCTCTGAACTCTTCTCCTCCAAACCTAGACAATTTATGGTTCACTTCCAAGGGTGTAGGTGCAACCCTGCAATCTTCCATTTTAAACTTGGTTAGCAAATTCTTAAGATACCTTTCTTGGGTTACATATACTCCATGTTGAGTATAAGAAATCTCCATTCCCAAGAAGAATGATAGATTCCCCAAATCACTGATTTTGAACTCTTTCTCCATCTGCTTCTTGATCATTTGTATCCCTTTATCATCTGTTCCTGTAAGTATTATGTCATCAACATAAATACACACATAAATGAATCCATCTTCACTTGCTTTGACTAGCAAGCTACTATCTGCCTTTGATGCTTGAAATCCAAGATCATTCAAGAATTTTACAAGTCTATAATTCCATGCCCTTGGGGCTTGCTTTAGTCCATACAAAGCTCTCTTGAGCTTACACACATAATTTGGACTTACTTGGTCTTTGAACCCATCTGGTTGCTCCATGTACACTTCATCTGAAATATAACCATTCAAAAAAGCATTTTTAACATCTAGTTGAGACAACTTCCAACCTTTGCAAGCAACAATTGCTATGAGAGTTCTGATGGTTGTCATTTTTGCCACAGGACTATAAGTCTCATCATAGTCCACTCCATATGTCTGTGCATACCCTTTCACAACAAGTCTAGCTTTGTATCTAGACACATTTCCATCTGCAAATCTCTTGGTTTTATAAACCCACTTACATCCAATAATTTTCTGGCTATTAGGTTTAGGAACCAGATCCCAAGTCTGATTCTCTATCAAAGCATCATACTCCTCTTGCATGGCTTCTTCCCAATTTCTCTTGCCTTTGGCTTCATCATATGTAGATGGATCTTCATCTCCTTTTACCAAATAAGCATAATCTTTAGTAGTCAAGAATGAGGTGTCATAGCTATACCTTGTAGGTTGCCATTTGTGCCTAGATGACCTCCTAACTTCTGCATTTCTTGAAGTCTCTGGTTCATCACATTCTGGATCAAACCTTGGCCTCTCTTCAGCTTCAACCTGTACTTCATTGTTCTCACTTTCATCAAGTAATTGAATCTTTGCTTTACCTTTTCTTTGATTCACTACTTCTTCATCATCTTCATGTATATTATATTTACCTGCATACCAAGTACTTTGCTCATCAAATGTAACATCCTTAGACACAATGAATTGCTTTGTGGATGGACTCCACAACCTGTATCCCATTTGCTTATCATCATAGCCAATAAAAACATATTTTTCTGCCTTAGGCTCTAACTTATGCCTCAATTGAGATGGCACATATGCATATGCCAAACACCCAAATATTCTACAATGATCCAAGGTAGGTTTCTTACCCCACCAAACTTCATATGGTGTCATACCCTGCAAAGCTTTACAAGGCAATCTATTGACCAAGTAAGTAGCTGTATTAACAGCCTCTGCCCACAAATAATTTGGGCAATTCTTCTCTTTCATCATGGACCTTGCAAATTCAACAAGAGTCCTATTTCTTCTTTCTGCTACCCCATTTTTTTGAGGGGAGTACCTGCAAGTAACTTCTCTCTTTATACCTGCATTCCACAAGTAATCATTGAATTCATTTGAAAAATACTCTCCCCCTCCATCTGACCTTAGTCTCTTCAATCTCTGACCTGTAATCCTTTCTGCATAAGCATGATAGTGTTTAAATGTATTAAACACTTCTGACTTTTCTTTAATCACATAAATTGTGATCCACCTAGTAGCATCATCAACATAAATGACATAATATCTTGAACCATTTATACTAAAGTCCTTTGAAGGACCCCACACATCTGTATGCACCAATTCAAGTCTTTCTGAATACATAAACCCATGCTTGGAATAGGATTGCTTATGAGCCTTACCTAATTGACATGCCTCACATCTGTATGTCATATGTTGACCTGCAATGTTAGGCAATCCAAGCACTGAATCATTATTGATCATATCTTTGATACCTCTTTCATTAAAGTGTCCAAGTCTTTTGTGCCAAAGATCCAATTCTGACACCTTTTGCTCTCCATATGTGAACATAGCATGTCCAACATTTCCTTGTACCTTCAATGTGAAGAGTCTTCCTTCTTTCTTTCCTGTAACAACCTGTTTATACCCTTGACTAGGGTCTTCAACATAGACTCCATCATTTGTAAACCTTACCTCAAATCCTTTTTCCACAATTTGACCTACACTGATCAAATTCTTTGGAATTGTGGGAACATAAAGAACCTTACTCAGAAGAGTGCTCCCATCCTTAGCTTTGACTGAACCAATTGACTTTACCTTATGCTTTGTATTATCACCTGTCTGAACTGTATGATTAATTGCATTATGATCTAGGTCAGTCATCAAAGCAATATTTCCACTCAAATGATTACTACATCCTGAATCAATATAGAACACTCTCATGTCTTCATGTGAGGTTTCACATGTATTCATAATGAGAGTCGAATCCTCCTTCTGATCTGATGCATAGTTGTAATAGGTGTTGTTGTAGGATTGGTTTTGGAAGCTTCTTCCTCCACCTCTTCCAAAAGAGTTCCTACCACCTCTACCTCTGAAATTTCCTCTCTGAAATCTACCACCTCTTGCTCTTTGATTAAAGTTTTGATAATTGCCATTGTTCTGATTATTATACCAACAATCATGAGAGAGATGATTGGTCTTACCACATATCCAACAAGCTCTTGTGTTGTCCTTGTTGTTTCTGCCTCTTCCTCTACTTCTGCCATTCCCTTTGCCTCTCATGAAATTTGCTTGGTTTGAAGTACCTTCTTCATCACCTGATTGTTGCTTTCCTTTGTTAGCTTTCTTCTTGTCCTTAGAGTACATTGCATGACCTGCACTCTTATCAACATCTCCTTTGACATCATTCTCAAAAGTTAGCATATGACCTAACAATTGATTCAAATCAAGAGTGAAGTGATCTAGTGAAAGTTCTGTGGATAAAATGAAAGGCTTCCACTTCTCATCTCCTCTTAGCCCTGTGAGTATTTGCCTTACCAATTTGTCTTCTTCAATATCTTCATCCACTGCTCCTAGAGAATCTGCAATGTCCTTCATCTTTGTCACATAATCAGAAATTGATTGTGAGGCCTTCTTCTTAAATGTAGTAAATTCTGCCCATAATGAAGCCTTCCTTGATTTGGTTGTGTTTTGGAAATGCTCCTCCAAAGCATTCCAAATGTCACATGCACTTTCAAGTCCTCTAATGTGAGGAAGCAAATAATCATTGACTGCCATGTAGATTATGCTCCTTGCTTGAGCATCCTTCTTCATCCAATTCTTCAAGTCTGCAAGCTCCTCTCTAGTTGGAACACTAGGATCTCTGAATTCTGGCTTTTCTTCATCTCCTGTGATGTATCCTATCAGATCTTTGCTCATAAGATGAGCTTCCATCCTCATAGACCAAGCTGGATAGTTCTCTCTATCCAACTTTTCAATTTGGAGACTATCTCCCATTCTTGCTTCACCTGTAGTCTCAAAGCTTTAACCTTTACAGGAAATAAATGTACCTTTACTTCGAACCTTACTCCTTCTGATCCTTATGATAGCTTGAATGTGTCTACCTTCAAGTTTTCTTCAACCTTTATCCTTCTGCACCTTCAAGATGTAAAGATTTGTGTTTCTGCAGTAGTCGGAGTCTTCTTCACTTCAATTTTGACACAACCTGCTCTGATACCACTGATGGAGAGTGTTAATCTCCAAAAGAACAAGCTATCCTTGGTATTAGACCACCTCTAGACCAAGAATAACTTTAGACTCCTCATAACTTTGAAATTATATTCACACAATACCAAGATTTGACTAACAGTGAAGAAATCATTTTTCTGAAAAAGTCTGCTGCAGATTAATCACTCATTGACTAACCAATTCTGTAAAGTTTTTGATAAAACTTTGTACAACACTTTGCCTTGAGATTGCGCAACTTTACCAAGTTAAATTTCTCAAAATGATTGAGTACACACTGAGAAATGTGTAAAACACTTTACCTATGTCTGAAACAGCTTCTCTGCAATGGCGACTTTGACACCTGCAACTTCTTAACACTGATTCTCCCAAAGTAAATCCCGTTTGATCAAGATCTTTTAGCCATAGATGGCTTACCTTCCAACTTAGATTTTGAGCCCTCACTTGTGTAAAACTTTACACTGTGGACTGAGCAATGACTATTTCTCTGAAGATGAAATCTGCGCCAACTTTCACGACTCTTACAACATTCTCACATATGAATGTTCCTAAACAAAATTCTCTCAGCCTGATTACAATTAACCTCTCAAATTCTAGCCATAGATAGATTAGCTATGGACTTAGATATGTGCAGAAGGATTTCTCAAAAGATTAGACACAGAAGGAGCAGACAGCAAAATATCAGGCGCAAGATTTTTTTGATTTCTCAGAAAAATTACATCTAAGTGAGGATGAACAAATCACTCACTCTTCATGTGTCTAATGACACTTCTTACAACTGATTTCTCTCTACCTATTCTCTATTCTTCTTCTGCTCTATTTGCCCCGACATTTCCAACATATTTATAGATGAATATATACAAGTGTATGACTAAAACAAAAGTATAATTCAGCTAATGTACATATGTGTACACATCTTTGGATTTCTGAATATGTCTTTCCTTTAACCTTCTGAATTTATTCTTCTCTTAACTCCTTGATTTCATTTCTTCTTAATCCTTCAATTTATGATTGTCATGCACCAACAGGGAAGACATCCTTAATTAAACACTTAGCCACCAAAACAGCTGTGGTAGATTGCAAAGCCCAAGCTTCCGCCCACCGAGTGGCATAATCCGTACAAGTCAAGATATAGCGGCTGTTGGTGAAAGTAGCTGGGGGTGTTATTGGGCCAATAAAATCTAGACCCCACTTTTGGAAGGGTTCCAGAGGTAATACAGGTTGAAGGGGAAAGAAGTGCTGCTGTAATGGCTGTCCAGACCGTTGACAGGTATCACACTGCTGCACAAACTGAGTCACATCTTTGTACATGGTAGGCCACCAAAGCCCACCCTGAAGAATTTTACGGTGAGTAAGATCAGCTGCAAAATGTCCACTCGAGGGTAATGAATGAGCCATAGCAATAACCGATTCTGCTTCATGTGGTGGAATACATCGAAGTAAAACACCAATATGATCCATGTAGTACAATTGACCTACAATCAACCAGAATCTACGACTGTAAACTGCAAATTTCCACCGCAGAGCAGGGGGAGTTTGAGGAGGAAGACACCCATCAGTTAGAAAAGTTAGTAACGTATCGTAGTATGTAGGGGGACAAGAGGTGCTGTAGATTCTTCAATAGTTGGCTCAGTAGCGTAAATTGCTGGTGTAGTGTCATCAACCCCCACCGGAGCTTCACCGGAATCCAACCGAGATAGAAAATCCACCAAGGCATGTGCTGTGCCGGGTCGATGAATAACTTCATAGTCGAACTCCTGTAATAATAGAACCCATCAAGCCAAGCGACCACCTAAATGTTGCTGCCGAACCAAATACACAAGTGCGGCATGATCCACGTGGAAGGTGAACTTTCGGCCCAACAAATAATGGTGGAACTTCTTCACAGAGTACACCAACCCGAGAAATTCTCTTTCGGTCACTGAATAGTTTCTTTCAGCAGGGGCTAATCGGCGACTAGCATAATATACAGGCCAAAACCATTTGTCAGTTTGCTCCATGAGTACGCTACCAATAGCTATGTCCGATGCATCCACAAAGACATGGAACGGACGTTCCCAATCAGGTGGTTGCAAAATTGGGGCCTGCGTCAATAACAACTTTAAAGGATCAAATGCATTTTGGCACTCCGGTGTCCAATCATACTGCCGCGGAGCACTAGTCATAAGCCAATTGAGCGGTGTTGCTAAATGAGCTAACCACCGTAAATGTCTGCCATGCCACCGGATTTGGCCCAGAAAACACATAACTTCTTTCGGTGTTGTAGGGGCTGGTGCCTCCAAAACGGCTGCAACTTTATCCGGATCAACTTGTATCCCTTGTGCAGAGATAATATATCCGAGTAGTTTGCCACAAGAGACCGCAAAAACAGACTTTGTCAGATTCAAGCATAATCGGTATTCGTGACATTTTTCAAAGCAGCACCGTAAATGATACAGGTGCTCCACAATCTTCCCAAATAAGGAAAAGTTGTCCAAATATACTTGCATAAAAGTAGTCAAGTAGGGTGAAAAAACTTCTTGCATACATCCTTGAAATGTACTTGGAGCATTCCTTAACCCAAACCACATTACCGTACAAGCATAAATACCCCAGTTCGTGATAAAAGCTATTTTAGGTATGTCCGATTCTGCCATCCTCACCTGATTATAGCCACTGTATCCATCCAGAAATGAATACATCTCGTGCCCTGCCACCTGGTCGAGCATTGTGTCCAGAAAGGGGAGAGGAAATGGATCCGGTACAGTGGCAGCATTCAGTTTTCGGTAATCAACATAGATACACAACTATTTATTTTTCTTCGGGACAATCACGATTGGTGATATCCATTCAGCATGCTCGATTGGTACAATAAATTCCACCTTCAATAACCGATCGAGTTCTGCTTTGACCTGTGCTGCATAATTGGGGTTCATTCGGTAACTAGACTGTTTGATTGGCTTCGCCTCTGGTTTGAGCACTACCCGATGTTGATAGATCCGCGGGTCCAGACCTTTCATATCTCGATAGTCCCAAGAAAAAACATCGGAGAACTCATGCAAGAGTCGTATCAAATCATCTTGAAATGTCTCTGACAATCCTGCCTTAATCTTAACTGGTCGCGGGTTAAGCGCATCCCCCAAATTATATGTTACTAACTGATCTTCCGGTACATAAAATTGTCGAGGTTTTACCAGATCATCAGCTGAATGCAAAAGTTAGCATAAGGTGGCTCCATCCATAACAACACTATCATCTGCATCTGCATCTCTGGTCACTGGTACCATCGTGCAAGCGGCCGGACTCCACTTGTCTGTGACCGATTGGAGATCTACAGTACCTAATGAGATCAGATCCTTATTGGTCTTCAGAAACGCCTCTTCCTTGTCATCAGATAAGCCATCCAACATGTGGACCGGCTCCGCTACATATGGTCTTGCATGAAGCTCGCAAGGCTGCATGGCATCCAATTTAACTACATATTTACGGTGATTATCTTTGAAAGTTAACTCCTGTGCAGACCAATCCTGTACAACTTTGGCTTGTTTCAACCATGATCGACCAAAAAGTAGATTGTACTCAAGGCTAGATTCTGGTAGTTTGAGAACTACAAAAGTCCTTTTGAACGTGGTACCCTGCAAGGTAATCGGAATATTGCGTACTAGCCCCACCAGATGGACTCGGGATTGGTACAAAAAATTATACGGGCTCGATTTGGGTCCAACCCAATTGCTTGCAGAGTGCTGCCATTGCTATATTCACACATGAACTGCCATCAATTAGCACTTGAGTAATCTTTTGGTTTTTATGCCAGACAGTGATTAATGGGACTGAATGATCCACCGTAGAATCAGGTTCCGGTTGTATTGTTGTAGTCGCCGGAGTAGAGGAAGATCCGGGACTAACCTGCTCTTGAAATTGCTGCCTGACGCCTAGCACTAAGGCGAGTAACTGTCCCAAAGGGAGTGTAATTGAAGCCTTAGATAGGATATCCCATACCTGATCTGTTTGGATCGTACTTCTCACCGATTCTGATGATGATTCTACTGTTGCTGGGGTAGAATTTTGTTCATTCGATCTTGCCTTGGGCAGGGGAACCTGTGTTACCGGGATTGGATCAGGAAACACAACTGTCTCTTTAGCTGTCCATTGACTAGCCTTTGTATACATGCGCTGCTGCTCACGGATACCGGGCTCGAACACCTCAACGGTGGGTTGCAACTGCTTACCCGATCTGGTCTGAACCACTACTGCTTGTCATTCAACTGGTGAAATATAGACCATGTTGGTCATTGGATTTTGTCGCTCCTTCTTCCTTTTGTCGTATTCTGCTGCATCCTTGCAAAACCTACGGATGTGGCCAATCTCGCCACAAAAATGACATCGAGGTGGTGGAAGAGAAGTACCTTCCACTGATGTACCCGCATGCCATCAATTTGAATTGAAATTGGTATTCCGCTGACCCCGGTAATTTCTATATCCTTGCGATGGATTGTTTCGCATCTATGGAGGTACGTAATGGGTTGCTGGCTGACCTGGTTCCTGTATGATGCCATTTACAGCTGCTCGCCCCTGCATCTTGGCATTATATGTGCAATTTTTCGTTGAGTGTCCTGTTGTGTTGCAGATGGCACAATACATCTGGTTAAGGGCACATGTAACACTAGTGTGGCCTGGATTTTTGCACTTGGTGTTTACATCTGTTAAGCCGTATCATCTGTTACGTTCTTATTGGCTTTCAGTCACTCCAAGTCTTCGGTGAATCCCCCAACTTTATGCTCTAGTTGCAGGGCCATCGCAATAACAACATCCAGTGTCATAGCACCCACACAACGGATGATCATAATTTGTCTTAACTGTGGGGTCAAACCGTTAATGAACCACTGGGTTATAACATCATCTGGTAGATTAGCATGTGTCGGAGGCAGTTTTCTTAAGTGAGTTCTAAACAATGTTGCGTATTCCTGAATAGTCCGGTGCGGTTTCTATCGATTGTTCTGCAAATAGTCGAAGATTTCGGCAGGATTCTTCTTCAACCGGAACCACTGTAAAAACGCATCCCTCATAGCATCATAGTTAACGAAATGATTAATATCATACTCAGTCAACCATCTAGCCGCTTCATTAACTAAGGTGGCCTAAAATACGATAGCCTTGTACGCCGGATTGGGTGGATGGTTTAGCACTGCATAGCTTATCTCAAAGGTGCACACATGTGCATCAGGGTCGTCACCCGAAAATCCACCGACCTTTGTGTAAGTCACCCCTGTTGGAACCGATCGAGGTGGGATGATTGGATGTGGCTATTGCTGTTACTACTGTTGTTGTTGCTCTTGTTGCTGCTATTGCTACTGTTGACCACTCATGGTACTATTATTGGTACTGTTGTTGTTCCCTGAGTTTTGAGGGGTGTCTCTTGTCCTTCGGAATCTGTATTATCAGACTGCTCACCTTCCGGCTCGAAAATGGCGTTGAATCTCTTATTTATCTCCAAATCAAATAGTCTGTCCTCAGCTTTAGTATCAAGAGTAGGTAAGCTTGCCTCGAATAGTGGTGATCGTAACACGGATCCACCAAGTAGTACCGCAGAATCAGCGAACAACTTCAGAGTCCCACTAAATGGTACCGAACTTCTACCGGAAGTTATCGGACTTTCACCGCACCAGGTTGTCTTTTCACCGGAAACAGTCTCACTTGGAAACACAACTTTGTCACAAAAAATAGTTGAATCCTGACCAGATAACGTCGGATGAACTGCACACTGTGTCTTTGTACACCCAGAAATCACTGCACCTTCTTAAGAATGAACCGGAATCATATCGGAATCTACCGGAATCTCATCATGTGTCACAGAACTGGCACCGGAATCACTGCTAACTGGCTCCGATCCTTCGACAACTGGGCTTACATGGCCTGCACTTCTACCACCTGGGGGTGTCCCTAATAGATTTGGAATTGCCCAGGGATGCTGGTCTCTTCTATACTTCGGATAAGACTCGCCGGACCGAGTAACCGACATATATCACCTCTGCACCGCTTGCCTTACGCACTGCTCTAACTTTATTGATGATTCTCAATCCATTGCCATCTTCCCACAGAAGGCGCTAGTGTTAAAAGGGGACTTCCATCATGTCCACTTTTAATCTCTTCGGGTTCTTGGGGATGGTAGGGGTCTGACAATGCAGAGGCCCTTTATCTGATTTTCCCAAATTAACTATCAAATTAAGCAGTACACTACTATCTAGTATAACTTCTTTTACACCGTATTACTGTTCGTGTTTCGGTTATTCCTTACACAGTCTTTAACGCATAAATTAATGATCACCGTCACTTAGACTGATTAACGTCAACATAACATTACTATGTTATCGAAAATTATTGTAACTCAACAAAGACAGAGTAACAATACTCAGAATATCTGAAATCTGCACTACGGCGTCTCCACCAGATCGCAAATCGCCCAGACAGACAGTCTGGCGATCTCGTCTCTTCTCGTACCGGAGAACCCCATAATGTCTCTTCATTAGTAGGTAAAAAGTTACATCACTTCGCTACGCCCTTTCGGTACGTGCGTTATATGAACATATAAAAGTTACATTGTGCAAATCCGGCGGCCTAACATGTATATGTATATGTATATGTATATGTATATGTATACATGTATGCATATATAATGTATAATATATGTATATGTATATGTATATGTATATGTATATGTATATGAATATGTATATGTATATGTATATGTGTAGCTCAGTGATGAGTAGCACCTCCTTTAATGTCAATCCGGGAAGACGTGAGGATGGTATGAAGACCTCGAGCAAGTGGAGTCACAAGTGCGTGAGTGAGAAGCACACAAGCATGCACACACATACACGCACACGCGCACACACGGCAAGACAAAGAGTGAGAAGCAATGGAGTCTTGAGATTACTTTCAAAAAGCTCTTACAACTTTGTTTCAATTACAATCCACCCTCAAAAATGAGCTCTCTAGCTCTTTTTATAGTTTTTGACTAGGTTTTGGCCCTGTCCATACCTAGTGTCCGGCCTAGTTAAAAATTAGGTTCCAGGGCCAATTTGAGGGCTTAAACGGAGTCTAAAAATTATGAAAATTGATATGTAGGCACTTCTAAGGCTCCTCAAGCTCAAGGACTCCTTGGCTTGCACAAAATGGAGCTACATAAATATGAAATGGTATTTACAATGATTGTTAGTGATAAGGATCACTGTTATAAAGATGTTGATTTGGAAAATTTTGAAGGGCCTATCTACCAGATTTGCGTCGACTGCTTTGTCTACTTACTCCTTCACCTCGCTCTGACTCTCTCCGCTGGCTTCCTTGTCTAGTCACTCCTTGGGTGCCCATACTGCTCTCAACACCCCCCCCCTCTCTCGCGTCTGTCGTCCCTGACAGACTCTTGTTGCTGGGAGTGTTGGATGTAATACTCCACAACCTGAGTGGCAAGCTGATGTTCTTGTATGCGTAGTCCTCTGGCCAAATTTGTCATCATACGATCCCAATCAATTGGTCCTGGAATGTCCGGATGTGGCAAACGTAACTGATCTGCATGGATCGCTTGTTCTACTGCGAATAGGTGTAGCAAATGTGTGGGTCTGGGAATGAAAATTTCCGAATGATATTCCCAGAATCCCGTAGAGAACATTTCCTCAAATGTCTGCTTGAAGCATGCGGGTAAGTACTTTATTCGTGCATGCCAAGCAAAGATTATAGTGACCGAGGGGGTCTGGCTCATGTCGTAGACTAAATCCTTGTTACCTTGAGAGAATCCAGGGGCAGAGATGTATGGAGCTTGTACATTCCGAAAGGTTTTGAAGACAATGGTCATGACCTCGAATATCTTCATACACATTTTCGCTGCTATGTCGGGTACATTATTTAGACGTGTAGACCAGTGCCGAATTGTTGATATCATGTAAGCTACGGTTGGGGTCCCCCGAGGCGGAGCAAAATAAGGATAGTTAACCCAAGCTGAGCATTCTTTATTGTTGCGTACCTTGATTGCAAATGCTTGCCAGGACCTGCGACGTACCACTGGGCAATAGCATGGATTATACTTGATATATAATGGCATGGTTGCCCAGGTGCTCATCATCTCTGGGTAATCGGTTAATAGACGTGCACGCCAATTAGGTTGGAAGATCGAGCCAGCACGTGCATCTGTCGGTAAATCCCCTATCTCAAATTGAGTGGCGAATGTGGGCTCCTTCCCTGTATGTCTTCTGACTTCTGCATTATAATCATGTAGTAAGACAAAATAGGGCATGTATTGCGACTCTGATGTTGTGATTAATCGTTGATGAGATAAGTTTTGAAAGTAGGAAGACCGAAGGACAGTTTCTTCCAGATTTGTGAGAGATTGCACTTGCACCGCCACACGATCATCATGTGTCTTACCCACTTTCTCGACCCTTTTGACCCAATCTGGAACTTGAATTTCTAAAGTGTCTTGTCCTTCCTCTGTAGTTCGACCACCGGGTGTCGGCATAGGCTCGTATGGCTCTTCATAGCTGTCATCGACGGGGATTTCCACTACTGTTTCAGGTTCTGGTTCTTCAATGGGCGAGGGTGGCCTTTCATATGGTAAGAGGCGTGCTTGGAGTTCTGCCACCTGTTTCCGGAGGGTCTCTACTTCTTCTGTAGAGTGTTGCCAGATTGCCGGCTCTTGTTGAGCTGTGGGGACACTAGCTATCTGCCTCTTTAGATCTGCACATTCAGTCTCTAACTTTTCATATGATTCCAAGAAATTTGCATGCTCCTCAAGTAAGATGCGAATGTCTTCCGATGGGACTGCTCTATATCTGGTAGGGCTAATGGTGGCTCCTACAGTTCCTTCCATGGCCGCTTCGAAGTTGTCTTGGTTTTGTTGTTGAAGTCTTTTGTTCTCTTCTAGTGCTGCTGCCATATGCTTCCTTAATAGCCCAATGTTGCGTCTGAGTGTAGCATTAGATATCATCTGCGCTTGAAGCACTGTTTCTAGTTCTTTGACTGCTTGGTCATCTACTGTTGAGGTCTTTGATTCCAATTCTGAGTGAGCTTGCTGTAAGGTGGTATGCTCGGTTAGGAGCGTTTGGTAGTCAGCTTCCAGAGTGGTGACCCTAGCTTGCAGACGTTGAGATTCTGCCTGGAGGGCCGTAGCGCGTTCTTCCAATTGATGGTACTCTTGTTGTAGCTGATGTGCACACTGAAGTAATGTGTTGAACGTGCTATTTACATTATGAGATGCAAGGGGAAAAGTTTGAAATGCAGGGGAGGTGGGATTGGGGAGGGGGGTAGTGAATGCTGTGTGTGTCAATGATGTGGTGAGTGGTGAGGTGGGGGGTAAGGGAGGGGGAGATGGTGGAATCGTGGGGAAAGGTGCTGTGGTGGGTGAAATGTCCATTGGGTCAGACAAAGTGGTGTGTACTGGGGCTACCATGTAGGTGGGTATGGTAGGTGAAGTGAGTGTGGCGTTCGTGTAAATTGATGTCATTGCGAACGTCGGGGCAATGTGCTGCTGAAACATTGGAGAGTGGATGAACTGCTCCCCAAAGGACGGGTATTGGAGTGGTGAGGTCCGGTTGAAAGAGGTATAGGGGCCAGATGGGAAGTGAGGGTCATGGAATGAAGGTACTCGTATTGGGGGATAGGAAGGGAAACACAGGATGCCTTCGGTGGGTGCTGGGTTTCCAACTACACTTGGAATTATGGGATGGCCAGTCATGGGTTCGAAGGATGGAAGGGTTGAAGTGTACAAGGGATTGGTGACGAATGAGAAGAGGGTTTCTTGTGAGGTGGGTTCTCGAAATGAGAATGATGTGAATGAGGATGGGTTGTAAGTGGGGGTAGAGGTGATGGCTGTCGTTTCTTTCATGGTGGGAGGTGGTGGTGGGGTTGGAGAAGGTGGTGATGGAGGATGCTGGGGTGAGATGGGTGATGTCTGAACGAAGGTTTCGGCAGAGAGCTCAGTGGTGGTTATGGGGGTCGCTGTTGTTCCAATGGGTACTTCTTGTTCTGTGACGGGTATCCTGATAGTCTTACCTGCTCGTGGTAACGTGTCAACTCTGCGTTTGTCATACCTTACGGACTGGCGGACTGTAGTGTGGACAGCTTTTGGAACTCCTAAAGATTCTGACACTAATTTGAGGGTGTCAATGAAATGTTGGTCCACCCCTTCATCTGATAGCATTTCTTGCATCAAAGCTTGACCGGATACAAGGGAGAGTTGATGCCTTTCTTGTACTGCTTTGATTGTGTCGTATAACCTTCGTAGTTGAGCTGTATATGCTGGTGCATCTACAATTTCTGGCACTTCTTGTTGCTCCTCTTGATGCTCTTGATCATAATCCTCCTCATCTTCCTCCTGTTCTTCATCTCCGTCATCCTCTTCATCCACTTCAACTGGTGTGACTGGTGCTTGGGAGGTTGTGGCCTGCGTTTGCACGTTTCCCGCTTGTTGTGCCTCTTCTGCCTCCAGCTCTACATCTTGTAATAATTGTTTGAAATCTTCATTAGTGAGTTCTTCCAACGATGCACCACTGGGAAATTCAAGATCGGTTGGGATAGGAGGGAATATTAAGGTGGAACCATCGGTGCTGCGTCTTGGAAGTCAGAGGGTGAATGGTCTGACTCTTCGAGGTGGAGGGGTGACATCTGGTGTTAGGGTGGCTCCACGTGGTTGAGCACATGGGACTTGGACCGTGCCTCTCATCTTCTTCGAAGGGGGTCCAGTGGATGTCCTACCTCTAAACTGCTCTACACGATTCCACATTAGTGCCCGTTGAATAGGGATGTCATAAGCCAAGCATCTATAAATTATTCTTGTCAGAGCACAGCAACCATATAAAACCTGTTTTCTCGGCCATCGTTTGTGAGCTAGGTGTATCTGATCAATTATCCAATGGGGTAAATTGATGGTGAGGCTCTGTGTCTCTGCCAGATATAAACTGAACCAAATCTTTTTGTGCGGCATAGTGAATCTATCCTGTGCAGGAAAAGCAAAGTGTTGCATGCACATGCGAAGGTGTATTGCAATGTTAGGTGTCATGGACACCATGTCCTTGAGTTTGGTGAGACTTCGATTCTTCATGTAATCCGGTACGAGGGTTTCCTTCTCTGTAGGAATATGCATTCCGCGCATATCTAGAGCCTCTCTCACCAAGTTGTTTGATAGCCTGAACCTCTTGAGCTCATTCCCCTTTGTCAGAGATGGGATCACAAATGAGCTTGCACCTTTTGGGTTCAGGTTTGGAGTCAAGGTGTTGATAAGATAGTAGCATCGCATGAAGTCAGGTTTTGGGAGTCGTGCACTGAAATAAACACTCAACCCTGCCTTTTCCCATATAGGACGTAGACCTTCTGCATTTTGTAAGTTCTCAAATTCTCTTGTAAAGAAATGGTATCTGCCTTGCTTCCCATTGAAGTCCAACTCTGATTCCCATAGGTACGTTCCTTCACCTAAGGGTCCTGCCACCTCAGTAAACCAGTGGGAAGTCTTTCCTACGGGCATGGTGTGGCCACGCGGGGGGTCCACAATAGGTATGATTTTGACGGCCTGCAATTCTTCTGGTCTTTCATTTGTCTCAGGCAAAACGGGTAAACTGTCTAAATCCACCACTTGCGGGTTTGTTTCTGTGTGAGAGCTAGTTCCTGCTGCCTCAGCCATGTTGAGAACTTCGTAGCTGGTTCTGTGAGAATACATGAATAAATGTTAACATTGCAATGGACACAAAAATGACAGCGTGTCCCCGTTACAACATTAACATGAGGTCCGGACGAGGTTAGTAGGTTAATAAGTGCTCGGTGCTGGTGAGTGTAATTAGGAATTGGATGGACCTACAAGCTAAGCGGAATGATATGATGTGAGAGTGAAGTGGTTAGTAGGTGGTCATGGATTTACAATTGGGGTCCGGGGGTTTGTTACAATTCTTAGGCTGCCAAATGCAGTAGGTAGGTTTTGCTCTAGGTTTCGTAGAGACTCTCGAGAGCTTTATAGGCGTGTCGGCTTGAAAATGAGGCTTTTTAGGGACCCATTTACAAGTGATCCTATTCGAGCGCGTGGGCCTTGGTGTGTTCCTGATTGTTGAAAACGAGTGGATGCCAGCTGTGCGAGTGAATGGATCATACTGTATGGGATATGGTCTTGGTGTAGCTATTTGAGCCCGCAAACAAGCCTTGGGCACCCAGATAGACTTCACATTAGCAGAAAAACTTTTGAAAGACTTCTTATTAATGTCGTGTTGTTGGTTACTAATAAGAGGCTTTGCCCGTGTGGTTGGCTTGAGTGCAGCCGGGTGTTCTCCTTTCCGCACCCACACTTGTTTCACTAGCTGAGACGTTTTGCTGCGCAGGTACTTTTGATCTCCGACATAGGTCGTACTCTGCTTCTTTTGCCTTTGATCCACCTTTGGTTGCTGCCTCCCTCTGGCCTTTGGAAAAGAAGGGAGTTCCGTTGTGGTTCTGACTCCTTTTTTGAGATCTTCATTCTTCTGCATCACAGAGCCTTGGACAAGAACAGCATGGTCAGCTTCGTGTGCACCCCTGGAGGGACCAGGAGTCTGTGCCTTTCCTAGTTCCTTGAGTGCTCCATTATTTAACTCCATTGTAATTCTAGTCTGATTCACCCATACCTGAAGAAGTCCACTTCTTAGGTTTAAGTTGACTGCTTGGTCATAAATCCAGTCTTGACCCAGGACAAGGGGTTCCGTGAGGTCCTCGTCTTGGCATACTAGCACTTTAACTGTCATTGCCTCATCCTGAATATAGAGGGGAAGTTCCACCTCGCCCATGCAAGGGGTTTCCACGCCTCCCAATCCTATGAGATATGCTTCCACAGGATCGACAGTTAACTGCAACTCTTGACAGTAAGACGATTTAACAGCACTGGTCGCTGCGCCTGAGTCAATCAAGGCCCTTACAGTCCTTGCACTCTTTCCTTGTCCTATATCTAAGGTTATGAAAGGACGTCGGTCCGTTATTCTATGTGAGCTAACACCTGAAACTTCACACATAGCCACGTCATATCCTTGATCTGCATATGCGTCTTGCCTAGGATGCTCTCTACCTTGTCTTCTTAGTTTCATTCTTCGTATGTGCTCTAGGGCTTCTGCTTGAGCTTCTTCTCGAATTCGCTTTTCTTCCTCTTTGCGTTTCTTAGCAGTGTTGAGTCGACTTAGCATTTCCTCTGTGAGAGGTTCCTGATACAACTTAACTCTGCATCCGCTAATATAGTTTGGTAGAACATCGCCTTCTAATGTGGCTAGTTGCACTGCTCCACTTGTTGAGATCCTATTGATGATCATAGGTCCGTAGCCTCTCTTTTCTAGCTTCTTTGCATGTTGTTTCAATGTGTAGACTAAAACTAGATCTCCTGCTTTCAAGCCTTTATCCTTCACATGGGCATCAAAGTATGCCTTCTGCCTCTTCTTAGCTGCATAGATTCCTGCAGCTGCTCTCAGTCTTGTTTCTCCTAATCGTTCAAGGTCAAAGATCCTAGAGGAGAGCTCATGACCTGTCCATTCGTGCTCTTGTGCTATTTTCAATGTAGGTATCAAAAAGTCTAAAGGTAGCACCGCGGTTTGGCCAAATACCATCTGAAAGGGGGTGGCTTGGAGTACCGTTTTATAGGCGACTCGGTATGCCCAAACAGCATGGTGTAGCTGTTTGTCCCAATCAGAGCGTTTAGTGTTCACTAATTTTGTCAGTACATTGCATAAGATCTTGTTGGTGCTTTCGGCTTGTCCATTAGCTTGAGGGTGATAGGGGGCAGACTTCTTATGTATTACCAAGAATTCTTGGAGCAGATTTTCAATAACTTCATTCAAGAAGTGAGTGCCTCTATCACTTACAAGCTCTATAGGTAGCCCATATCTTGTGAACACATTCTCAAACAAGAATTTAGCAGTTGTTTGAGCATCGTTCTTTGTCGTAGCCTTGACCTCTACCCACTTAGTTAGATAGTCTGTCGCAACAATGATGTATTCTGCATGAGAACCCTTAGCTGGGGGATTAATAGGACCTACGAAGTCTATTCCCCACTTAGAGAACGCACGTCCACCCATCATAGGTTTCAATGGCATCTCATCTTTTCATATAGGATACTGAGTTCTCTAACAGATATCACACCATTTCACATAGGTATGTGCATCCATGTGAAGGGTAGGCCACCAGAAGCCCGCAAATAGTACTGCCTTGATCACCCGATCTGGTCCAAAGTGTCCTCCTGCTACACCTTGGTGAGCAGTTTCCAAGATCTTAAGATATTCACTCTCATGGACACACAGTCTCAGGTAACCATCTTTACCGCGTTTGTATAGATTATCACCAATGAGTGAGTAATCCAGGGCTTCTTGTTCTAAACTCCTTTTCCTAGCCAGAGTCATGTCTGGAGGGAATGTGTTTGTCCTCAGGAAGGATACTAGAGGTTCGCTCCAATCTAGCACAATGGATACTTGATATAGAGTAGCGTGTTCCACAGGTGGTTTAGTGCAACAGATTGGGCATTCCTTGCACAACTTTTGGACATCAGCTTCCATAGTTGGCCAATGCACTCCGAGTCTCTTTAGAGTCTGTAAGGTTCGTTGCTTTGAGTAGTGTTGCTCTAATGCACCTACATGTGCTAAGTGCAACCATTTAGCGTACTCATCCTCTTCTACACAACAAGCCAAGATCCCTTGATCTGTGTGCTTGTACATACTTCCTGCCATGATGTGGTACTTTTGGGCTTTTACAACCTCTCTATTCCGCGTGTTTACCACTGGATGGTTAGGCCCGTATGTCAATACTGGTACCAATGGCCTAGCCCACTGCGGTACAACTTCCAAATTAAACAAGTAAGCATCAGGGAGGTCATCTGACACTCCTTGTGGGGCTTCTCCACATGTGAGCCTAGAGAGATGATCTGCTCTCAAATGAGTCCTTCCTTTTCTTACCACAACCTCAAAGTCATATTCCATTAGTAAGAGAAACCATCTTACTAATCTTCCTGTATTGCATGGCTTGTTCACGAGATATAACAATGCTTGGTGATCAGTAAAAAATTTAAACTTGTTTGCAAGCAAATAGTGTCTAAATTTCTTGACTGCATATACCATGCCTAAGCCTTCTCTCTCTGTAGTGGTATAATTTCGTTCAGCTGCATTCAATTGTCTACTGGCATAGGCAATTGGGAGATCCATATTACCTTCACCAGTAGGTTGTGCAAGCACACATCCAATGGCATAATTGGATGCATCCACATGAACATGGAAGGGCTTGTTCCAATCTGGTGTGGTTAAGATTGGTGCTGAACATAATCTTCGTTTAAGCTCCTGGAAGGAGTTCTCACATTCATTAGTCCACTCAAAATTAGTCAGAAGTCCGTACATGGGCTTTGCAATGACGGCATACATGTGAATGAACCGGCGGTAGTAACCACAATGCCCCATGAAAGCTTGTACTTCCTTGACATTCCTTGGCCTGGGTAGCTCTGCTATGGCTCTCACTTTCTCTTCGTCAGTAGATATGCCATTCTTTGACACTATGTGTCCTAAAATCTTGCCTTGCCTGACCATAAAAACGCACTTTTCTGGGTTCACGCAGACCTGATATTCTCTACATTTGTCAAAGATTTGCCTGAGTTCAGGAATATGGGTTTGTCTAATGTTGGAATGAGCACAAAGATCATCAACATAGACTTCTAAATTCTTCCTCAGGAACTCCTTAAACACATGGCACATCAGCCTTTGGAAGGTAGCTGGTGCATTGGTAAGCCCAAATGGCATTACACGAAAGGCAAATATGCCCCACTCTGTGGCAAAAGCTGTCTTGTGCTGATCTTCTGGAGCTATGGCTACTTGATTGTAGCCCGAAAATCCATCGAGGAAGCTGTACACTTCCTTGCCTGCTACTCTTTCTAAGAGATGTTCTGTGATGGGAAGTGGATAGTTATCTCGAATTGTGGCTGCATTAACCTTTTTCAAGTTAATGCATACACGCAGCTTGCCATTCTTCTTGGGCACCACTACGATGGGGGATACCCACTCTGTGTGCTCAATTTCGTAGATAAATCCAGCTTCGACCAGTCTATCTATCTCCACTTTGATCTTAGCAGCGTAGTTATCGTTATATGTATAGGGCTTTTGCTTAGAGGGTTTAGCATCTGAGGTCATGGGGATAGTGTGTGAGCATATGTCTGGATCAACACCTTTCAAATCCTTGTAACTCCAAGCGAATACATCTCTGTATTCTCTTAGCAAGGCTATTAACGCATGCTCTTCTTCCTCTGTTAGGTCATGGCCTATGTACGTGCATCTCTCCTCTCCTTCTTCTAGGGCCACTACTATTTTCTTGGTGGTTTCTTTGTTATCATAGGCCTCTCCTGATTGTGCTTCTCGTTTCGGCATTCTGATCATGACTCTCCTGTCATCTATCTCATACTTCTTAAAATTTTCTGGGACCTCAAACAAAGATTCTTCCTCTTCGGGTGAGACTTCTCTCTTCTTTCGTTTCTTTCCTTCTTCCTTCGGAGTCACATGTGTTGCTAGTCTTACATCATTTGTAAGCTCTCCATGCCTCTGGGGTTGAAATTCTACTTCATAGAAGTATTCTTCATCTGATGCAAATGGTGGGTCCATAATGATTGACTCTAGATCAGAGTCACTTGCATCCTCAAATGCATCAGGGCTAGGTTCACATTCTTCTAGAACTGCCTCTCCCATGATTGGCTCTATGGAGAAGACTGAAATGTCATAGCCATCCTCATCACAGTGAGGTGTCCATTGTTCCTCATTGATGGCTACATCCATTGTTGCTAGGATTTCTGCCCAGCCATGGGGTTCAAATTCTTCGTCTGGAAAAACTACAGGTGCATAGGCTGGGTCTTGGATTGATCTATGGGTTTCTTTTGCACCTACCTCTCTAGCTTTTTCTCTCTTCTCTTCGTCTACTGCTACTTTGCACATCCATAGGTGGGTGTCTTCATGCATCCAAGAGGATCCAGACCCTATGGAATGCACAGATTCCGTATCATCTTTGGCTCTATGGATGGGATTCCATTGGATAGGAGGGACATCTCTATGAGAGTAATCCTTGAGATTGACTTTGGTCGTAACACCTAAGTGTTGCAGGTACAAGGAATTAGTTCCCCAATCCTGTACCACTTGCAACTGGCGCATGAATGGTCGTCCCAAAATCATCTCATAGGCATGATTTTTGCTAAAGTCACATATAGCAAAGGTATGTTCAAACTCGACACCACAAGTGGTGAGAGTTATTCCTTCTAACAATCCTAGGGGTCTCTCTATGTGACCATCGGCCATCTGCAATTTCATTCTCGTTGGCCTGAGTGCTGGCTTGCCCCAGCGCTTCCATAGGGAAGTGGTGGCAATTGCAACTCCTGCACCTGAGTCCAAAATTGCCTTGGTGGTGTACTCCTGGTAGGTAATGGGAAGATAGGTGTTCCCTTCTTCACCTTCACACATATCACCTATCTTATCCAAGGGTATCTCTGGCACTGTCCTATGTGATTCTACCTGGGAACGAGATTTTGCTATCTCAGGTACTTGTTTGGTTACATGTTTCCACGATTCACGTCTAACCTTGAGTAGCTCTTCTAACTTGAGATTGCACTGCTCATTAGTGTTCTTCACTACCTCTGTGTTCCTAGGTGTGACTGAATCTTCGTTTCTTACCATGACTGTGGGTGCTCTCATACACGTGGACTTGGCTTCCCATGGGCCCGTGAAGTGGGATAATTCCTGTAAAGAATTAGACTCGAAGTCTAATCTTTCTTGAGATTGGGTGCTCTCATGTTCCCCGTAAATAGATGGGATGTCTTGTGGGAATTGGTCGTGTGCATCATCCACAAGTTCAAAGGGAGGGGCGACTTCACTTTCGTTATCCCATTTATCTTCTTGAATTTCTCGTAGGAAGTCTGGTGCAAGCCGATTCATAGAAGAAGAAGTGTCTGGCTCTGTAGAATTAGGCACATAAGCAACCTGGGAAGGAGGGTTTATTCTATCGTTGGCTCTTTCCTCGCTCTTATAGATGTTTGGAGCACAAGCTTCCTGGGGAGGATTAGTTATTCTATTACTTTTCCGAACAGGCTCATATACTCCCTGAGAAGGAATGTAGGCAACCTGTGGAGGTACGTGAGTTTTCGCGGGAGGCTCATCTGCCTTTTGGGGGGAAAGATAAGCTTCTTGAGGAGGCACATGGGCTTCCTGAAGAGGTTGGCTTGTCCGTTTTCTTGCCCTTTCCTTTCTTTGAGGGGCAGGTTCCTTTTCTGATTGTGCAATTAGCCTCTCTATTCTTTCTAGCAGTCCATCAAAATGTAACTGCGTCTTAGCTGAGCTAGAGATGTTAAAGAGGCGACTAGCTTCAAACATGGTCTGAGCCAATTCCACCATTTTGGCACAAATTTTAGTTCGTTCAAGCTCTAGCTCGGCTCTAGGGTAGCATTTTTCATGATCGGTTATGGTTGGCCCTTCTTGGATTCTGGCCTGATATGCTTTAAGCATCATATTAAGGTCCTCGGGAGTGGGATCTGCTAGGACTGATCCTACTCTTGGGGGTGGTGGGTTTAGGTGAGGCGGGTTGGAAAGTGACTGGTCGGATGGCGATGGGAAAGGTGGTGGTGGGGTAGTGTGAGAGGGAGTTTGAGATGTAATTTCAGTTATCCTGGCTTTGGTTTCTCTTATGCTTTCCTCAAGTTCACTCATCTTTTTAGCCCATTGTCTTTTCATTCTTTCTCGACTATCTTTCCACGCTCTAGTCCTTTTCTTGGTCATGCTCTCAGTTTCACTAGCTGTTGGGCTCTTTTCCTGGTCTACCCCTTGGTTTTGCTGCAATGCTTGAGCTCTAGTGACTACCTGTACTGGAGCAGTGGAAGTCACACTCCTTGAGGAGTCTACTACTAACCCAATAACATTAATAGGAGTGATTTTTGGCATATTGTTAGGGTTCTTAGGGCAATCTCGTAAGAGATGCTCTTTTCCACAATCTTGGCAAAAGCCTTGGATCGTCACTGACTGGGGTTGTGTAAGTGGAGGTAAGGGACAATCACGAATGAAGTGATCTCCTTGGCATCTATAGCACGGTCCTCTTGGGAATGGAGGTCTTACCTGCCTAGGTTGAAGCCTAGGGTTGGGGTTTGCGTACATGACATTTGCGTAATCCGATTCCCAACTAGATTCATTTGGCTCTTCACTATAGTAGGACTCACCATGTTCACGAGACTGCATGAAGTAAGCCTGGGGACTCTCAACATGTGTAGAATCGAAACTATGGTCACTGGGATCACTTTCTGAAAGCAATGGTGTTATGGGGACTATCGCTCGGTTTAGGTTTTCTTCTGCTGCTGCATACTTTACAGGAATCACATTAGCTGGAGCTGGGGGTTGTTGTGCGAGCACAGGCTGAGGCCTTTGTTGGTTTTGGTAGGGTTGGTAGGTCTGTTGAGGCCTAGCATACTGCTGAGGTGGATATTGGTTCTGGAATCTGCCTTGTTGAGGGTATGTCTGAGGGTAGGCTTGCCTAACTGCTTGCTTGTTGTATGGGCAGTCTTGTGCGGTGTGATTTGTGTATCTTCGTTCGATAGTGCAGTACTGGCTACTAGGATTCACTTGGGGTTGAGCCATAATGGGGCATACATTCGCCAGGTGGTCGCCACCACAAGTGTAGCACCTTTTCACAGGGGCAAACCTTGGGATTTGTTTGCTAGAGACGCCTAGTTTTTGGGCCACTTTCTCTGCGAGTTCCTCAATTGATGTGGATTGCATGGAAGAGTGACTAGATGCACTATCTGAATCTTTGTAGATTTTGGAAAGCTCTAGTTCTTCCCCTAGGTTATCTTCAATGTCAATGCACATGCGTACACACTCTTCTATAGTCCTAGGGTCCTTCAGATACACATAGGATCTCAATTTTGTACTCAGCAATCCATCCAAGAATAAAGCTACTTGTTTAGCTGGTGTAGGTAGCTCCGAAACAGGGCATCTTTCAAGATATTGCCTAAATCTTCTTCCTGCAAGTCTCACGGTCTCTTGAGGGGTTTGCTTGAAGCTGTGAATCAGCGAGGAGGTATTGTGTCTTATGCCACTCTTAGAGAACTCTACGATGAAAGCCTCTAGGAGTTGGTCTATGCTCCTGAACTGTCGCTCATCCAATGGCTGAAACCATGTAAGTGCTGTGTTCCTAAGGGTTAGACCGAAGGCATTGTACTGCGTGAATAGATCCTCCACTTGTTCAGCTCTCAAGACTTGCTTGAACTCCGCCACATGATCATAGGGATCTCCTGTGCCATCAAAGTAATTCTTCATGGATTTAACTAGCTGGGTTGGTCTCAGAGTTCTTGTGTGCTCTCTCGGTCTCGACAGAGGGAATCCCTCCACATTTCTCTGATTCCAGTGAGCCCTAAGTATCTCTGGTTCTACTCTATTCGTCTCTGTCCTTGTTCTTTCTCTGCCCACGGGGTTGGCAAAGCTTACTTCTGGTCTATCTCTACCTCTGTCTCTTTGAGTTCCATGAGCTTGGGATGTTCCAGCTCCAGGGTGACCATAGGATACATTCGATCTTGGTTGGGGAAAAACGAATTCACCCTTCCAAGTGTAAGCATGCCTATCATTTTCTGTCACCACAAAGATCCTTTCCGAAGTGTGATCTAAGTAGGTCACTCTACCTGGGCTATCCGGATCCTTAAACTCATAGATCATGATTGTTCCTACATCAAATGGTCGATCAGATTTGTATCTCCAAAAGGCTTCTTCAGTTTCTCGATTCAGAAGAAGATCTATGCTCTTATTGTCTTGGGGGATCCACTCGGGCGTGATAATCCTAGTGAGAACAGATTTGCCTCGTGGGGTTCTAGGTTCCGCACCCATGTTTCCTTGTTCCAAGTCACCTAAGTCCGCTTCAGAGATTACATTTCCAAATTCATCTGTCCTATCTGGGTGATTGGTGACTACGTATATGGTTCCTTCCTTGTCCAGGTATGCACCGTTTTCAAATTTGACTGCTGGGTGCTCTAGTCCAATGGATTGATCAGGATTCTTAATCTGTACCCAGATCTTCCTAAGCCGTCCTCATAGATGCTAGCACCTAATCGGTTGGTCCTAAGGTATTCCAATTGCGTTTTGTAAGGGCCTTCCACCCTGTACAGGTATGGCACTCCTGAACTGCCTGTAGGTCTCTCCATGCCTTGAGACATCTCTGATTCACTAGTCTCAGAGCTAGGGTAGTACGAGTGGTGGCTCAACTGCTGGGCCCAAGACCTAGCAGTGTGGTTGACACTAGCCTCTGAAGACCTAAGGCTTTGTCTCTCTCTCCCTAGATGTCGCCCTGATCTAAGGTTCATAAGCTTAATCGAATAACCCAAATTTGCCCAAGTACAACCTCGTTGCAGAGCTCTTTTGTATCAGTTACTTGATTCTTTTTAGTTGACTCCTGTGTTAAAATTCTTGTCTGATATCACGTCGCAAGGTATATTTGAGTGTAGTTCCGCACTTAGAGTTGCTCGTTCCATGTTAAGTTCTTTTCCTTTAAAGTTATCGATAGTACAAAGATAATGTCCTTAGCTTGAACTTGAGAGTTTAGGTCTGCTTCAAGTTGATCATTGCCTATCGTTGCCCTGACTTACTCCTACCTCAAGTCGTTCTTAGCCTAAACTAGGAATTGACAAAGAGGGTTGAAAGTTTCCAACCTTTTCTGTCCTGCTTGGTTGCCCTGGAATGCCCAAGAAGTGTGTTCCCAGGCTGCACTTACACTTGCTTTGAACGCCTTGCGATGCTCTCAATAGATCTGTAGAGTTCCAAAGTTAGCTTTCATAATTAAATTCCAAAGACAAAACCAATGATTCTCATTCCTGTAGCACAAATACTAATTTGCCTAGTGAATTTTAGGAAAACAATTCTTAAGACCCTTGACTTTGATCCCCCTGGGTATGGTCAACTTCAAAATACCCTAGCAAAAAATCAACGCATTATCTTTATAAAAAACAGTTGAGGGCGTGTAGTATATGCCACAAGCTTTCCAACAAGCCCTAGATCTCAAAAAATGGATGTCGTATAAAGAAGTTATGACCGTTCAGGGTTCTGGGGTTAAGACAGGGTTCAAACAGGATCACTGTGCAATAAGTTTCCCCCAGGTTGGTTTCCTAAGGCCTCCTTATGTGCTCTAGAGTAAGATGTTTATGCCCACAATTAATCCATTTTCTCAATTTAAAAACCCTAAAAAATTTGTCCAAATTGGCTGTCAATCGCGATGGACAGGGCTGTCAATCGCGATGGACAGGAGTCAATCACGATGGACAGAGGTTTCAGTCAATCGCGACGGACAGTCAGTCAATCGCGATGGACAGAGGGTTCAGTCAATCGCGATGGACAGAGGGTTCAGTCAATCGCGATGGACAGAGGGTTCAGTCAATCGCGATGGACAGAGGGTTCAGTCAATCGCGATGGACAGGAGACAATCGCGATGGACAGAGGGTTCAGTCAATCGCGATGGACTGAAATTTTGCAAATTTTTTAGAAATTTTTGTGGGAATGTGGTGTGCAGGGTCTCTAGTCTACTGTGGTGCACTCAGATTTACCAAAAGGTGAAAATTTTTGTCAATCGCGATGGACAGAAGTCGGCGACTGCGAGACAGTTCTGCACATTTCCGTACCTGCGCAACGTGCTGGAGGGGATGATGATGCTGACACCTGCAAGAAACTCCAAAAGCATACAGAAGATAGCACACGACAGTTCGCTCTCTCGCTCTCTCTCACAAGTGAAATGAGGGAAATGAAGAGAAGAAGGAGATATAGTAAAAACTCAAATTTTTTGCGATGATGGATATGGAGGTGGGAGATCGTGATAATGATGGTGGTGATGAAGATGGTGAAGAAAGTAAAAGAAAATCGATGAGAGTGAAGAAAATACCTACAA
>CM035421.1:178153440-178370940 GCA_020310875.1 Ceratopteris richardii | reverse complement strand
CCACATGGAACACCCAGGGCATGGAAAAATCTCATTATCAAAAAAGAACAAGCTTGTTTAGATGCACAAGAAAAGGAGGAGTCACAAAAATTAATGCTTTCAAAGAGCTTTTTGATTGGTTCTTTAGAAGAGAATTACAAAGGAGCACATGCCAGATATCATCACCAGATAATCTATATAGATCATGTCAATGAGGACTATCACCAAATGTCTTTTAGGACATGGATTTACAAAAAGGAATGGGATTTCATTCCAACTTGAAGCTATAATATTCAGAATATCTTAAACAATTCTTCTGGCAAAAAATACATATGATGTATATAGAGTGTCTGAAACTCATGAATTTTTGAAATGAAATATTTATTCTTCTTTCAATCTTTTGAATGAGCTTGACTTTGGCAAATCTCCTTTGTATCTAAGGAACTCCCTTCTCCTCTAGCCAACAATACTTTGTACATATGACACCTCTGCAACCACTTCATAGCTTGAATAACACATGAAATATCTAGCTCTAGAAGCATCGAGCCCTCGGGCATGGCCAAAAAATCCTGAATGTTGCAGTTCTCTCAAGAAGCAAAATCATTTACTCTCTATAGCTTTTCTTGTGCCCTTGCCCCTGCCAAGATAATTGTCCTCATCCAAAATAGATAACTATGGAAATCATGAGAAAGCAAGATCAGAGAAACATTGGGACAAAAATGAACTTATATGAAACGAGTAAAGAAGATGACCAATTCAAGTGATTAGGATCATCAGGAAATCTTGGATCGGACGAGTCGCTTGAATCGGTCGTCATTGAGAATCATGAAAAAAATGCCATCGCCTTCCATCATTTACAAGTGTTGTGAGACAAAACCCTTAAATGAATTGCAAATGAAGATAATCATGCATCAATAGAGAATATTAAATCAGAAACAGAGAAATCCAAGAGACAATCGATTCAAGTGAATAGGCTCATCCAAAAGTCTCCGATGGGCCTTATCACTTGAATCGGTCATGTGTTCTAAATGATAGCAAATAGATCTTATTTTGCAGAGAAATCCAAGAGATGATGGATTCAAGCGAATTGGCTCATCCAAAAGTCTTGGATGGGCCTAATCGCTTGAATTGGTCATGTGTTGGAAATGATAGTCTAATCGCTTGAATCGGTTCTCTCTTCTAAATGATAGCAAATAGATGTTGTTTTGGCTTTCTCACATAAGGGAGAGCTAGAAAATGAATAAAAAGGAAGAAATCTAGAGACGACCAATTCAAGTGAATAGGCTCATTACAAATTTTTCGATTGGCCTAATCGCTTGAATCTGTCTTCTCTTAGAATTTGCCTGTCTGGATGTACCTTGACCTCATCTTCCTCCTCAATCAGTTCTTTCTCGTCAACCCTTATTGTTCCTTTGTCCTCATCTACCTCCACAAACAAATATCCTCGTCCAAATGAGCAAATCTCTAAATCTTTTTGCCATTGGTCCAAATCCTTGTCTACAAGGGTTGGCTTCTGTGAGAGCACTTTTTTGTAGTAGGTTGAAAGAGCTTTCGATGAGTCTTTGAACTGTTTATTTGATAAGCATAAGTCCAACTTCAGAAATTCCTCCTTACTTTCATCCTTCTCATTTATAAACCTACTTGCAACTTCTTCTGATTCAATTATAACAGCAAGGCAGTAGTCTTCTCTTATGTTGAAAAGCTCTTGAATGCAATGGAGAGGAACAAAATCCTTCCCACAGATAAAGTAATATGGGAGATTTGGAAGGAGCAATGATTTCTCTAAGATTTTCACGTCTCCTTCTAACTCTCTTATGGTGGTCGCTGCTCTAAAGGAAGTGACATCAAAGTTCCTTACCTCTTCTTCTTCTTCTACTTTGAGGTTAATCTCTTCAAAAATCTCTTTGAATTGACTTTATGAAAATTCCTCAAGTGAAACTTCTAGGGATTCCTTTTTCTCGCCATCTTCCTTTGCTTCAATTTGACCAATTGAGATGTGTTCCATCCAAATGAGAAACCCTATGCTCAAGGGCACTAAACAACAATTGTTTTAGTGTTCTGGGCAAATATCTATCCTGCCTGGCAAGGGGGAAATCTTACTACATTTTCTAGTGATTTTGGCCCTATCCAAAGAATCCTTCCCAAAAATCATTGGGTGGATATAAGTTTTCCCAATATATGATAAGTTCTTGACCATCTACTATCCTATTGAATCTCTCCAATTCATCCGAAAGAAATTCCTTTATTTTCTCCACAAGTGCTTCAAAATGAGAGATGGGATTGAAGATCTTCATTGCATCTGGAAAATGATCCACCCTCAATCCCTCTTGAAGCATAAAATCTAGCATTTTTTCAAATGGAGAAACACTAATAATAACATTCTTCTCTTCCATCACAAAGGGCGATCGATACAAGCAAATAGGCACAATCAAAGGAATCAAAGAGGCCTGATCACTTGAATCGGTCACCTATAGAAGTAGAGCTGAGAACGCTTGGCTATGAAGGTAGAAATTTGATGAAGGTTGAAAATTCAAAATGAGCAAGCCAACTAGTATTTATAGGCGAGGAGAGAAAGTAACGATCATATGACGTTGACGAATGAGCATGCACCACGTGGCAAATTTGAATTTGAAATTTGAACGGTCAAATGACATGGACCACTTAGATGTTGACATGTGGAAATTTACATTGGGATTCCCAACGGCTAGATGAGCTGGAACAATCAAAGGTTGCCATGTGGCACATAGGTCAACTCGAAGTGAGACCTATTTAAGCTCCTGCTTTCATTTTTGCCATTTTTTTGTGACATACCCACTCTCCCGACTTCCACCAGTTTTCATGCCCCAACCCTCTTTTGTGAATATCACTAAGTCGTCTTCTCCTTGAGCTCGCTTGGTGTACAAGGTACTATCCATGAGTTTTCTATCTTCTAGAGATGACCGATTCAAGCAATTAGTGAAATCAGAGATTTTTGAATTGACCTATTTGCTTAAATCTGTTGTCTATAGTCAAAAATCATGTTTTGTGGAAGACCGATTCAAGCGATTAGTCGAATTGGAGATCACTGGACTTCCCCAATCATTTGAATTGGTCGTCGCTAGTTCAAAGGATTTTTTTTATTATTTATTCATTTAGGATCAGTAGTGAAGATAAGGGGATTTCATTTTTTCCATTTACTTTGGGATGACCGATTCAAGCGATTAGGGGAATCAGAGATTTTCAGATTGACCTATTCACTTGAATTGATCGTGTCTAGTCATTTTCATTCTTAGGTAGGAACACCTGTAAAGACTTCATGGGATACATGAGAAGAAAGCAAACATCTTGATTTATTTGATACGACCGATTCAAGCAATTAGATGAATCAAAGATTTTTTGATGACCCTTATCACTTGAATTGGTCATCTTATAGTTTGTTGCTTTTCCATGTGTTTGATCCACTTCAATTCTTTTTTACAAGTCATGGCTAGGGGAAGAAGACAGCTAGGAAGTTGTACCCTTAGAACCAAGACCATGGGGGACCTGTTCCAGAGGGGCAGGGCCCTACTCTAGAGACCACATATAGCCAAGATAAGGTTGATCCCCAGAAAACATATGCCAAAAAGAGAGTTAAATATCATATAAAATCACTAAGGGAAATCAGAAGAGCTCAAAAAATTGTGGGACTTCTCATCCCAAAGCTTCCTTTTATGAGAGTAGTTAAGGAGATCTCTGCCAATCTTTGCTCTTTGATGAAGACTACTTCATTTGTGAATGTCAAATGCCAAACCTAGGTTCTTCTATGCTTGCAAGAAGCAGTAGAAGATTTTGCAATTTATTTCATGAATGATGCTTATCTTTGTGCAACACATTGTCATAGGGTGACACTTATGGCTAAGGACTATGTTGTTGTGTCCAGGCTAAGATACAAATTTGATAAAGCCATTGTATCTCTTGACAAGCATGATCAGAATTTTTTCGATATTCTTAATATACCTCCAACAAGAAATCCTAAGCCATCCACGTTCAAAATTGAAGAGATGCCTTCTAATGACCATTCAACAAGATATGCAACGGAGATTGAGGAGGAGAAGAGAAGGATGAATCTTTTGACAGAAGAATCTGTTATCCTTGGGGACATTCAGAGGCTGAAGAAGGCTAACTCAGAGCTTTTAAAGAAAGGAGATGACCAGATAATTGTCAATGCTTCAATGCCATGGGGGGATGACTTCATGCTTGACATTAGGCCTGAAGAAAATAAAATGTTGAGAGACTTCAATGTTGAAATCTCTGACAACATTGTTAATATAGCTCTTAGGCATTTCTCAGTCCATAATATGTTGCATTTTATCAATACTTGTTCTTCTTGATGCATTTCTTGATGATTTTATATTTGTAGGCTCCTACTCCAGCAATGTGAGGAGTCAATCTCGAAGAAGGTCTTTATTTTGGATCACCTTGTGACTCAATGTATATTATTCAAACATGGAGAAATTGATCATTTTCCTAAGAAGTTAAGTGAGGAGATACTATATATAGTTTATCCATATATTGAAAAGTACATTTTCATTTCTATTTCTCTTATAAAATTATTCCTTTCGTGGTAGTTTTATTCATGAGCATGTCACATTTTTAGGGGTCATTGGAGTCTTGTAATTATTGATTTTGTTGAATACCAAGCATTATTTATGAACTCTCTTCAATGACAACATGGTAACTGTAAACTGTAAGTTCACACTACCATTGCTCTTTTACATTTCTATTGCCATGCATTGGGATATTTATTTAGCTTTGTGAATGCATTGTGATATTTACTTATTGCTTTGCATTGTGATATGCAATGCTTCCAAACATTTGAAAATGCACATTGATAAAAAATATCCAACTAAAGTGAATGAAGAAAAAAAGTTGGTTATATGCAAATTCATGTGCCACTACAGAAAAACACTACATCATGTGGATGGAGAGTAATTGCCAATGCAGTAAGGTTCTTGGAGCGCAGATTTTATAGTCCAGATCTAAATCTATCTGACTATCTAGATGCAAGGATCCTTTTGGTCAGAGAAAAAGCAATTCATGCCATCTTAAAAGATGCTATCTGTCCTTATGATCCACATTCTCCTCCACGGCCTCCACCACTAGGACATAAGAGTACTGAAGATAAGAAGAAAAGACCTCCTGTTCACTCTCCATTGAACCATGTCTGGAAGAATAAGCAAAGAAGTGAGAGTTCCAGAATGAACCAAAAGAAGAAGGGTGAAGGCTCCAAAAATGTATAGAGTTTTGTATCTATCTTGATATTTAGCCCATTACTTCCAACATATGTTGAAAGATATTTATATGCTCTTTGTTGTAAATGCAATTTTGTACACAAAATAACCTTCAGAGCCATTCTATCTTTATATAGAAGATAATTATTGTAAATCATGTTTGTACAAAGAAATGGTATTAGTGATGGCATTAGTTTTTCTTCAATGTGGTCTGCCCTTTTTTCATGAATAATAAGTTGTTTATCATTAATTTGTTAAACATCATGCTATAACATGATTTGATGATATGAAATTGAAAAATTTGGCTTGTGAAGGAAAATGGAGAACACTAGAGGATACGAATGATTTAAGCGATTAGGGCACTCCAAAATCCTCCATTGCCCTAGTCGCTTGAATTGGTGGTCGTATCCTCTTATCTTCTCCATATAGTAATTGTTGATGGTCTTTACTATGTTTTTTGATGATAAGAACTAAAAAATTGGCTTGTGAAGGAAAATGGAGAGGATTGGAGGACACGAACAATTCAAGCGATTAGGGTAGTCCAAAATCCTCCATTTCGCCTAGTCGCTTGAACCAGTCGTATCCGCCAATCTTCTCAATGTTGTAATCCTTGATGCTCTTTACTATGTTTTTCACCCACAGAAAAGTCATGACCCAAGCGAGGAGAGCAATTCAGGAACTGCTCCAAGCTTCCCTTTGAAATATTCCTACCTTATTGCTCTATCTTACTTTGGAGTAACATGGAGAAGTTTTTATCCTTACCTTGATCATTAGAATTTGTTTGGACAAGTAACGTGGAGAGCTTCTTATCCTTATCTTGAGCAATAGAAACCTTGCACAACAAAAGTCTTTGGACAATAGAAAATTTTAAAAGGTGATGATATAAAACAAAACAATACCAATATCAATATCATGATTTACATAAAAAAGAAATGAAATTTTGCATGTTTGAGACAATGATAAACAATTGCATGTTTGAGACAATGATAAAAGCTTTTGCAAATTATAAACCTTAAAAGAGTGATGACACAAACCAAAACAATGCCAATATGAATATGGTGAGTAAAAAAAAAAAGATGTATTCAGTAGAAGAAAAAGGAAAACATGGTTACATTCTTAAGGGTTGGAACTTGATCACCTGGGTGGTAGACAAGTTATGCAAGATAGTGTTTTCTCTGATCTAATGTTTACCATGGCACCATCAATTGAGAATCTGAATTGTGGTGAAACCTCATCAAGGAACTCTAGGAGCTCCCTTACATTTTTGAGTTTCCAATTTGCAGTGACAATTATTTTCCTAGGTTGAAAATATGGATAAATCAATAACTCAAATTCTAGACAGCTCTCTTTTGAATCCAAGGGTATCAAGAGTCCAAGCTTTTTTTTCCACCTTCTGTAATCATATCCTAAAACAAGTGATTGTCGAGATATCTGATATGAAATTGAAAGAGCATTTGGGCTAACTTTATATAAAATGATGTCTCCTAGCTTTTGATGTTCTTTGCTATCCCATTCCCTACCTAGAACATCATCAATCTCAGAAATTGGAACTCTCATATTCAACCACATTGTTTTTGTTTTCTGTAATAACATGTTTTTAAAACATGCTACAAAAATGTGAAGAGGAAGAGACCATTGAATCTTTATCCTTCAAGAAATTCGGCTTACTGACATTGCCCTTCGGACATCATCTTTCATTTTGCATAAAAAACTTGAAACTGTTGAATGATCAAGAGCATCCCAATCTAATGAAGAGATGCAAGGAGGATTTCCATAAGCACTCCTCCCTGATGGCACCTGATAATCTACAAAGTAGATAAATAATCGAATGCTATTGAAAAATTAAACAGATTTGTTTGCATACAAAAGTTATGAATAATCCTTATGAATGACTTTGAATGTTCATATCAAACATTCAATAGGTTGCCACTCAAGAATATTGCAAGGAAAAATATCTGCAATACAAAAACATATATCTTGAAATATAGAAATAAGTGAAATTGATAAAAGAGCATTGTTAAACGTCACTTATAGTACGATGGGAATTGAAGATGATTATCAAGCACAAGATCCTTAGCATTGTACACATGTTGAACTTTTGCAAACCAACCATCTCTCTTTAATTTGAAACTTAAAATACGACCTTTCCAATGGTTTTTTGTGTCGTCTCTTTTAGTACGCTTGACTTTATGGGCACCTCTGCAACTAGGAAGCATGGTCACCCAATCATTAAGCTTCACAGAAAGAGGTTTCCAAAAAGAATCCTCTGTTCTATTGTAAACCTCACATGAGGTTACACGATTGGAAGGATGACGAGAAGTAGAAACCATTTGAAGTAGAAGGACCACATGAAAGAGTAGAGAATGCTCAAAGTGGGAAACTGAGTTTCACAAATTTCGTAAGTATTTATAGACAAAAAAACTTTGTACACGTGGAAGCAAAATACAATCTTTTGATTTGATGTATCAACTGTGACCGAAACATCATTGAATTTTGTGAGCACAAAAATATTTCATATCCTCAAAAATCATTTCTCTATTGGAAATTTAAGGATTTGCACTGAATTCAACAAAAATCTATCACTTAAGTGGCACTTTTAAACATATTTTTCTTAAAAAAAGCATTTCTTCATATGATTAAGAGAGACAAGAATGTTATATTCTTGTACATGTGGAAAGATCCTATTTGTCAATTTTCTTAACCCGTGATTAGCAAACGGCCCCTCTTCGGCCATTTTTTGCCCTAATGGTATATTGTGACTCTAGCACAATGGCAAGTACCAATGTGAGGAGATCCACCTCATAATTGTTAATCTTTGGAGACGTGAGGACTATTATGACAACTAAGAGCAAGTGATGGCACTAGCGCATGAGTGAGAAGCACACTAACATGCACACACATACACACACAGGTGCACATAAGGTAAGAACAAAGAGAGGAACAATGGAGTGCTTTCTATTATTGAAGAAGTCTCTTACAAAAGCTCAAATCACTAACAAGCTAACCTCAAAAATTGAGCTCTCTAGCTCTTTTTATACTTTTTGACTAGGTTTTGGCCCTGTCCAGACCTAATGTCCAGCTTAGCTAAGAATTAGGTTCCATGGCTTATTTGAAAGCTCAAACAGATTCTAAAAAAATATGAAATTTGGTATGAATTTAGATATAATGCTCCTCAAGCTCGAGGACTCCTCGGCTTGAACAAAATGGAGTATGATCTACCAAAAATGGTATTTACAATGTTCATGTAGTGATGAAAATCACTATTAAAAAGGATTTATCTTTGGAAAAATTGTATGGCCTAATTGCTGGATCTTCTTTGATTGCTTTGCCTACTTTGGTCCTGCTTATAGGCTTTAACTCTCCGAATTTTCTGTGTGAGATGGCATCTTTTGGCAGTGATGACATGTAAAGGTCTTTGGACTAGGTCATCTTGGATTTGGGACTTTTTGGGTACCCATTTCCAGATAGTCCTAGGTGTGATTTGAGGTGTGAAGGTGATGAATGCAGATGTTTGCCATGAAGTATATGATATGCATGATTGTGAGTGACTATTCAAGATTTTGAGCTTATGTGAAGCTACTTGAGCGTGTAAGCAGGTCTTGGGCACCCATGTTTTTCTAGCATAGGGTTCAACCTTCATTGACCGCTTTGGGACCCAAATGGAAATGGTCCATTTTGGGAGATTATTGGAGTACTCTAACACGTCTATCACGACAGACAGAGAACCACGATAGACCCCGTCTGTCACGACATACATCTCTCTATCGCTACAAACAGAGAACCACGATAGACCCCGTCTATCGTGACAGACACTGTTTATCGCGATAGACCAAAAGCACGATAGATGACAGACTCAGTCTATCGCGACAAACATTGTCTATCACGATAGAGAGGACCTTGCGATAAACACCGTCTATCGTGATAGACACTGTCTATCATGACAGACCAAACCACGACACACGATAGACCTCATCTATCGCGACAGGCACCATCTATCGTGACAGACAGGGCTCATGACAGACGATAGACAACGTTTATGGCGACAGACACCCGTCTATCGTGATAGAGAGGACCCCACGATAGACCTTGTCTATCGCGATAGACACCATCTATTGCGACAGACAGCCCCACGTGACAGTCAGTGTCTATCGCGACATACACCATTTATCGCGATAGACAAGCATTTTTGGCAAAATATAGAGGGGTAATTTTTTAGAAAATTTGGGCTAAATTTGGGAATATTTGCATCTTCAATCACCCATACCATTACAAAGGCCTTAGAGGAATGCACTAAACTCCTGAAAGGTTCTGTTTGTCTGTTTTAACCCCCTAAACCCTGAACTGTCATAACTTTTTTATATGAAATCCATTTTTTGAGCTCTACGGCTTGTAAGAAAGCTTGCATGCTATCTGTTTTTGTGTGTTCTTTGAGTTTTTGCTGCAGGTTTTAGCTGTACCACCAGCTCGAGCAGCTTGCACAGGTACAACACAACTCTGCATAGGTCCGGGGAAGACAACTCCTGTCTATGGCGACAGACAAGAAAACTTAATATTTTTTGAATGCATGCTTGGCACGATAACCTATACCATTACAACACTCCAATTCACTAGAAGTTTTGAAAAAATTTGTGTTTTTTTAGTCTATCGTGAGAGACAGCGTCTATCATGACAGACAACATATATCACGATAGACATCATCTATCGCGACAGACAGGACCCCACGATAGACCCCGTCTATCGCGACAGACACCGTCTATCGCGAGAGACAGAGAACCACGATAGACCCTATCTATCGCGATAAACACCGTCTATCGCAACAGAGAGAGAACCACGATAGACCCCATCTATCGTGACACACACCCGTCTATCGCGATAGAGAGAGAACCATAATAGACCCGGTCTATCGCAACAAACACCGTCTATCGTGACAGACAAAAAGCATGATAGACGACAGACTTAGTCTATTGCAATAGACACCCTCTATCACGATAGACAAGACCTCACGACAAACACCCTCTATCATGACAGACACTATCTATCGTGATAGACCAAACCACGATAGACGATAGACCTCGTCTATCGCGACAGACACCATCTATCGCGACAGACACCATCTATCGCGACAGACAAGGCCCATGAGAGACAACAAACAATATTTATCGTGACAGAAACCCATCTATCGCGACAGACAGGACCCCATGATAGACCCCATCGATTGCGACAGACACCCTCTATTGCGATAGACAACCCCACGTGACAGTTAGTGTCTATCACGACAGACACCGTCTATCGCGATAGATGGGCATTTTCGAAAAAGTATAAAGGGGTAATCTTTTTGAAAATTTGGGCTAAATTTGGGCATATTTGCATCTTCAATCACCCATACCATTACAAAGGCCTTAGAAAAATGCACTAAACTCCTGAAAGGTTCTGTTTGTCTGTTTTAACCCCCTAAACCCTGAACTGTCATAACTTTTTCATATGAAATACATTTGCTACGAATGGCTGATGGTCACATTGAAAGAACCTTAGGACTGCTAGAAGGAATAACTCTCACCACTTGTGGTGTAGATTTTGAACATACTTTTGCTATATGTGACTTTAGCAAGAATCATGCCTACGAGATGATGATGGGAAGACCCTTCTTGAGGCAACTGCAAGTAGTGCAGGATTGGGGGACAAATTCTTTGTATCTGCAACACTTGGGTGTCACAACCAAAGTGAACCTCAAAGATTTCTCTCATAGAGACGTGCCCCCCATTCAATGGAATCCCATCCATAGAGCCACAGATGATACAGAGTCAGTGCATTCCATAGGATCAGGATCCTCATGGATGCATGAAGACACTCACTTATGGATGTGTAAAGTGGCAGAAGAGGAAGAGAAAAGCGAAAAGGCAAGAGAGGTAGGTACAAAGGAAACTCATAGATCAATTCAAGACCCAACCTAAGCACCCGTAGTATTCCCAAATGAAGAGTTTGAGCCTCACGGTTGGGCAGAAATCTTAGCAACTATGGATGTAGCCATCAATGAAGAGCAGTAGACACCTCATTGTGATGAGGATGGCTATGACATTTCAGTCTTCACAATAGAGCCAATCATGTGTGATCCAATTATTGAAGAATGTGAACCAAGCACTGATGCATTCGAGGATGCAAGTGACTCCGATCTAGAGTCAATCATTATGGACCCACCCTTTGCATCAAAGGAGGACTATTTCTATGAAGTAGGAGCTCACCCTCAGAGACACGAAGAGATTACAAATGAGGTGACATTAACCACGCAAGTGACCATCAAGAGTGAGGGAAAGAAGAGGAAGAAGAGAGAAGTCTCACAAGAGGAGGAAGGATCTTTGTTTGACATCCTTGAAAAATGCCCGTCTATCGCGACAAACACCATCTATCGCGACAGACAGCACCCATGACAGACGACAGAAAGCGTTTATCGCGACAGACACCCGTCTATTGCGACAAACAGGACCCCATGATAGACCCCGTCTATTGCGATAGACACCGTCTATCACGACAGATTGCCCCACATGACAATCAGTGTCTATCGCAACAGACACCGTCTATCGCGACACACACCGTCTATCGCGATAGACAAGCATTTTTGGCAAAATGTAGAGGTGCATTTTTTTTGAAAATTTGCGCTAAATTTGGGCATATTTGCATCTTCAATCACCTATACAAATACAAAGGCCTTAGAAAAATGCACTAAACTCCTGAAAGGTTCTGTTTGTCTGTTTTAACCTAAACCCTGAAGTGTGATAACTTTTTCATATGAAATCCATTGTTTGAGCTCTAGGGCTTGTCAGAAAGCTTGCATGCTATCTATTTTTGTGTGTTCTTTAAGCTTTTGCTACAGGTTTTAGCTGTACCACCATCTCCAGTAGCCTATGCAGGTGCGATAGAACTCTGCACAAGTCCTAGGAAGACGACCTCTGTCTATTGCGACAGACAGAAAAACTTAATATTTTTTGAATGCATGCTTGGCACGATAACCTACACCATTAGAGCACTCCAAATCGTTAGAAGTTTCTAAAAATTTGCGTTTTTTTAGTCTATCGTGACAATGTGTCTATCGCGATAGACAGCGTCTATGACGACAGACAGCGTGTATCGTGACAAACACCATCTATCGCAACAGACATGACCCCACGATAGACCCCGTCTATCACGATAGACACCGTCTATTGCCACAGACAGAGAACCACGATAGACCTCATCTATCGCGATAGAAACCATCTATCATGATAGACGGAGAACCACAATAGACCCGTCTGTCGCAACAGACACACATATATGCCGACAGACAGAGAACCACGATAGACCCCGTCTATCGCGACAGACCAAAAGCCCGACAGACGACATACTCAGTCTATTGCGACATACACCGTCTATTGCCATAGAGAGGACCTCGAGACAAACACCGTCTATCATAACAGACACTATCTATCGTGACACACCAAACGATGATAGACGATAGACCTCATCTATCACAACAGACACTATCTATCACAACAGACAGCGCCCATGACAGACGACAGACAGCGTTTATCGCGACAGACACCCGTCTATGGCGACAGAAAGGACCCCATGATAGACCCCGTCTATCGCGATAGACTCCATCTATCACGACAGACAGCCCCACGTGACAGTCAGTGTCTATCGCGATAGACACCGTCTATCGCGATAGACACCGTCTATCACGATAGACAGACATTTTTGGCAAAATGTAGGGCGGTAGTTTTTTTGAATTTTTTGGCTAAATTTGGGCATATTTGCATCTTCAATCAACCATACCATTACAAAGGCCTTAGAAAAATGCACTAAACTCCTGAAAGGTTCTGTTTGTCTGTTTTAACCCCCTAAACCCTGAACTGTCATAACTTTTTCATATGAAATCCATTTTTTGAGGGCTTGTCAAAAAGCTTGCATGCTATCTGTTTTTGTGTGTTCTTTAAGCTTTTGCTGTAGGTTTTAGTTGTACCACCATCTCCAACAACTTGCCCAGGTACACCAAAACTCTGGACAGGTCCCGAGAAGACGACCTCTTCTATCACGACAGACAGAAAAACTTAATACTTTTTGAATGCATGCTTGGCATGATAACCTACACCATTAGAGCACTCCAAATCGTTAGAAATTTCTAAAAAAAATTGTGTTTTTTCAGTCTATCGTGATAGACACCCGTCTATCGTGACATATTGCGTCCATCACGAAAGATAGCGTCTATCGTGATAGACACCATCTATTGCGACAGACACAACCCCAGGATAGACCCCGTCTATCACAACAGACACCGTCTATTGCGACAGACACAGAACCACGATAGATCCCGTCTATCGCGACAGACATCATCTATCACGGCAGACAGAGAACCACGATAGACCCCGTTTGTCATGACAGACACCCGTCTATCGAGACAGACAGAGAACCAGGATAGATCCTTTCTATCGTGACAGACATCGTCGAGCGCGACAGACCAAAAGCACGATAGACGACAGACTCACTCTATCGCAACAGACACCGTCTATCACGATAGACAAGACCTTGCGACAAACATCATCTATTGTGACAGACACTATCTATCATGATAGACCAAACCACGACAGATGATAGACATTGTCTATCGTGGGAAACACCATCTATCGTGACAGACAGGACCCATGATAGACGACAGACAGCGCTTTTCGTGATAGACACCCATCTATCACGATAGACAGGACCCCACGATAGACACCATCTATCACGACAGATAGCCCCACGGGACATTTAGTGTCTATCACGAGAGACACCATCTATCACGATAGACAGGCATTTTTGGCAAAATATAGAGGGGTAATTTTTTTGAAAATTTGGGCTAAATTTGGGCATATTTGCATCTTCAATCACCCATACCATTACAAAGGCTTAGAAAAATGCACTAAACTCCTGAAAGGTTCTGTTTGTCTATTTTAACCCCCTAAACCCTAAACTATCATAGCTTTTTCATATGAAATCCATTTTTTGAGCTCTAAGGCTTGTTAGAAAGCTTGCATGCTATCTATTTTTATGTTTTCTTTGAGCTTTTGCTGTACGTTTTAGCTGTACCACCATCTCCAGCAGCTTATGCAGGTAGGATAGAACTCTGCACAGGTCCCAAGAAGACGAACTCTGTCTATCATGACAAACAGAAAAACTTAATATTTTTTGAATGCATGCTTCGCACGATAACCTACACCATTAGAGCACTCCAAATCACTAGAAGTTTTTTTAGTGTATCATGACAGACACCCATCTATCATGATAGACAGCGTCTATCGCAAGAGACACCATCTATCACGATAGACATGACCCCACGATAGACCCCGTCTATCGCGACAGACAGAGAACCACGATAGACCCCATCTATTGCGTCTAACACCGTTTATCGTGACAAACAGAGAACCACAATAGACCCCGTCTGTCGTGACAGACACCCGTCTATCGTGGCAGACAGAGAACCATGATAGACATGGTCTATCGCGACAAACACCATCTATCACGACAGACCAAAAGCACGACAGACGACAGACTCAGTCTATCGTGATAGACACCATCTATTGCGATAGATAGAACCTCGCGACAAACACCGTCTATCGTGACAGACCAAACCATGACAGATGATAGACCTCGTCTATCGTGATAGAGACCATCTATCGCGATAGACAGGGCCCATGACAGACGACAGACAGCGTTTATTGGGATAGACACCCGTCTATCGTGACAGACAGGACCCCATGATAGACCTCGTCTATTGTGACAGACACCTTCTATCGCAATAGAAAGCTCCACACGAGAGTCAGTGTTTATCGCCACAGACACCGTCTATCGTGATAGACAGGCATTTTCAGCAAAATATAGAGGGGTAATTTTTTTGAAAATTTGGGCTAAATTTGGGCATATTTGCATCTTCAATCACCCATACCATTACAAAGACCTTAGAAAAATGCACTAAACTCCTGTAAGGTTCTGTTTGTCTGTTTTAATCCCCTAAACCCTGAACTATCATAACTTTTTCATATGAAATCCATTTTTTGAGCTCTAGGGCTTGTCAGAAAGCTTGCATGCTATCTGTTTTTGTGTGTTCTTTGAGCTTTTGTTGCAGGTTTTAGTTGTACCACCATCTCTAGCAACTTGCGTAGGTACGATAGAACTCTGCACAGGTCTCGAGAAGATGACCTCTGTCTATTGTCATAGAGAGAAAAACTTAATATTTTTTGAATGTATGCTTGGCACAATAACCTACACCATTAGAGCACTCCAAATCACTAGAAGTTTCTAAGAAATTTACGTTTTTCAGTCTATCATGACAGACACCCGTCTATCGCGACAGATAGCATCTATCGCGACAGACAGCGTATATCGCGACAGACACCATCTATCACGACAGACATGACCCCACGATAGACCCCGTTTATCACGACAGTGTTAAAAGTGCGTTTTTCATCAGAGACACTTTTAAGCTGTTTTCAGGTTCTTGGGGATGGTAGTGGTCTAATAAATCAGAGGCCTTGTATCTTATTTTCCCAATTAATTTATCAAACAAGGAGTATGTTATTATCCGGTATGATGTCTTCTACACAATATTACTCTTCATATTCCGGTTAGGCTTTCCACAGTGTAACGCAGGAGAGTAATTATTGTTGCACAGACTTGTTATCGATAACATAACATTACTGTGTTAATCACAAATTAATGTAACTTAACAAAGTAAGAGTTACAGTACTCAGAATTAAGGAATGCTGCACTACGACATCTCCACAGGCCGCAAATCGCCCAAACAAACAGTCTGGCGATCCCGTTCCTCGCTACCGGAGAGCCACTGTAATGTCTTTTCATTAACTGATAGGAAGATACAACACTTCGCTATGACCTTTCGGTACGTGCGGTATAGGAAAATATAAATTACATAATGCCAATCCGGCGACCTTACACTGGCACGCACGGTTGACATGAACCCGCAACGGAAAAAAAATTAAGGCTCGTCTACGATGCCTTGTGTATACATGGTCCTTGCTAGTTTGAAGGTTCTGGTAATTTTCTGTTTTCGCGAATCTAGCATCATCTTTAAGGTTTCCGGCTCTACTAATTGTGTGTCAGTGCAAACAGAACTGGCCGCAATGACTTGACTCATCAAAACTTCAGCGTGGGTCTGCAAAAATGCTTCTTGCAAATAAAAGTCATTGGCCAAGGCTACGTCATGTCTCAATCTCATATCTTCAATTTGTTTGTCAATTCTCGATAGTCGGTCGGCCTAAACTCCCAGCTGTTTTTCTCTTCTCTCCAGCTCCTGAGCTTGATATTGAATTGTCTGGTAATATGCATCTCGTTCCTTCCTAATCCCTGCTATCTCCTTCTGAAGTTGAAAAGTCAGAGTCGTCCTGACTTTAAGAGCAAAATTTTCCTGAAATAAATCGGCACTTGCGGTCTGGAGTTCTTCAATAGTTTGCTTAGCTAAATCAGCCATCTCTTGTCCTCTCTGCACAACTTAATCAAGTTGGATTCGCGTTTCTTCCAACAAATTTCCCATTGCCACTCTAGCGTCTTCTTTATCATGTACTAGTTGTTTTAACTGAGTGATCTCTTCATCACAAGCATTGATCAAAACATCTTTGGCGGTTAATTCGGCCAATGCTGCATCGCGCTGAGCAATTACGGTGTCTTGTTCTGCAAGCCTGGCTTGAAGCTGCTGAATCTGTAATTGCAGGGTATGATTTTTCGCTTTCACCGCATTAGTTTCTTCTTGCAATGGTGCAATGTCAGCCTCTAGGACATCCACTTTGTGCTCTAAGTCTTGACGGATACTATCTGTTGCCATCTTCAATTGCATTGGTAACTACTGTGAGAATTGGATCAACAGGCGACCCCTCGATTCAAGTTCATGAAACATTGGAACTGGAAGAGGAAGAGGAGGAAGTGGTTGGGATGAAGAGGCTGATAATAGATGAGGGGAAGACGGTGGAGAATAGGCGAGAGAAGAAGATGGAGAAGGGGGCTCGTCGTGAACAATAGGTTGGAGTGGGGCAACTGGCGCAACAGTAGTCATGTTGGGCACCAGCACGATTCCGGTAGTTTGCTGCGTGGTCGCTTCAGTTCGGTCAATTATAGCATCGACCAAATCAATCACTTCATTGACAATTTCAATAACAATGGCTTGCACATCATCTTGGTTTTTCTGTTGAGAATCCTCCTTAGAAGAAATTTCTCTAGATTCAGTGGTGGAAACACCTTGTTCCTGCTGCTGGATTGGAGAAGACTGGGCGGAAGAATCAATATGGATAGAAGTGGCCGCGGTGACTTCTTCTTCATGTCCGGCATTGGAGCCTTGCACCTGGCTCTCCGATGGACTTATACGGGTGCGTTTCCGGCGAAGAAGTTGGAAGAGATCTTCATCCTCATCCTCTTCATCTTCGAGCATCCAAGTGGATTCTTCACGCAATAAGAAGGGAGGATTGGGCGGAGGTTGCGTGGCTTGAATGGCTGGAAAGAGAAACGTGAGGATATGGGGAAGACGTTATCGTGGAAGATCACCCTTGTTAACTTGTTTAATAACTGTAACACATTCGCGGTGAATGCGCCGGAAATAAAAAGAGGTGAAATTGACAGGCTCACGAGAAGCCATATCAATCATCGAATAAAAGGGATGCAAAATCCCGTAGGTACATTTCTGCAATTCAAGATCGCAACTAAGAATTGTAATGCGGTACGTTCAGGATCAAGGCGACACAGAATGGCGTACTCATTAGATGAGTGCCGTGGAAGGAGAGGACCATTCTCCAAGCCTTCCATGGGAAGAAGAAATGCTTCAGCAAAGGAAGTTAAAGTAATTACGACACGGGATGGTAAGCAAGTAACCGGCCAACATTGCTCTATAGCAGATGTGGCGGCGATGGCAGAAATGATCTGCGCATAAAATGGGTGACACTCCACTGAATGCCAAGGCAATTCAGCGAAGTTCAAAAGGCCTCGGATACGCAGAAACTCACTCACATCTGGGGTGAGTCCTTCACGGAAGGTAGCAACATTGGCTAGTGCTTCCATGACGCGCACGTGAAAGTACAAGAACACAGAGAACACAGACCACACAGAGCACAGAACACACAGACACAATAGCGATTAACCATGATAGGAATAAGATTAAGTAGACACACGGCAATGTGAGGTGATCAGAAACCCTAATTATCGTGCGGTATTGAAATGATAACCTTCATAATTACGGCGTGCATGCATATGCAGAAACAGTAACACATGGTGGTGATTAATCATAGTTAGATATCAGAACGAGGAAATTTATGATCTACATTCAACCAAAATGCGGAACTAAATAGAAATAAATGACACGCGGAAAAACGAGGGACACGTTAGTGGTGATCAAACGATTGGTAATATGGGCGTAGCTTGGAACCATTGATTACTTTGGGAAGAGGAACGTCGGTCAAGGTAGTCAACCGAAAAGTAGCTGGTCCCACTTGCTCACTAATTCGGTAAGGACAAAACCATCGTAAATTAAATTTCCCAGCAGAACGATTTGCTTTAGCATTATAAAATAGCACAAGTTGTCCCACCGTAAAAACTAGAGTCTTGAGGAAATGATCATGGGTACGGGCTTGCCGCAACTGAACTTCTTGAAGAGTGAGGAAACTTTCCCAACGATATTCATCCAAGGCTCTGAGTGCTCCCAACCGAAATGGCAAAGAGTCTTCGGGCAATAATTTCTGGGTTAGGGCCACGCATAGGCTTGGCACTACAATCTCCATCGGCACGATTGCTTCCAACGCGTAAGCAAGCTTGAAGGGAGTCAGTCCGGTTGCCACTTTGTATGTAGTCCCGTATGCCCATAAAATTGCGGGAGGTAACTGGTCCCAACATTTTGGAGATTCCACGATCAATTTGCGAAGCATAGTCAACAGAGTTTTATTGGTGCTTTCAGCCAATCCATTGGCAGGGGGATCGTATGGTGAACTGAATTTATGTAGAATTTGAAAAGTGTGTGTTAGTACTCTCATTAAATTGTTGGCAAAATGTGTTCCTTGGTCTGTCAGAAGTTCGAGAGGTAATCCATAATGCAGAAAAACGTCCTTCATCAGGCATTTTGCCACTGAAACAGCTGTGGCAGATCGTAAAGCCCAAGCTTCCGCCCACCTGGTGGCATAATCCGTACAAGTCAGTATATATCGATTGTTGCTAAGGGTGGCTGGTGGTGTTATTGGTCCAATAAAATCAAGACCCCACTTCTGAAAGGGTTCCAAAGGTAATACAAGTTGCAGAGGAAAGAAGTGGCGCTGTAATGGCTGTCCAGAACGTTGACAAGTGTCACACTACTGCATAAACTGAGTCACATCTTTGTACATGGTACGCCACCAAAGCCCACTTTGCAAAATTTTCCGGTGAGTAAGATCGGTTGCAAAATGTCAACCGGAGGGTATTGAATGTGCCATAGCAATAACCGAGTCTGCTTCATGTGGTGGGATACAACAAAGTAAGACACCAGTATGATCCAAGTAGTACAATTGACCTACAATCAACCGGAAGTTGCGAATATAAACTGTAATTTTTCATCGTAGAGCAAGAGGAGTATGAGGTGGAAGACACCCGTCAGTTAGGAAAGTAAATAATGTATCATAGTAGGTAGACGGCACAGGAGGTTCTGTAGATTCCTCCGGAGCCGGCTCAGTAGCGTAAATTGCTGGTGTAGTGTCATCAACCCCACTGGAGCTTCACCGGAATCCAATCGAGATAGGAAATCTGCCATGGCATGTGCGGTGCCGGGTCGATGAATAACTTCATAGTCGAATTCCTGTAAAAATAAAATCCATCGAGCCAAGCGACCACCTAAATGTTACTACCGGACTAAATACACAAGTGCGGCATGATCCACGTGAAAGGTGAATTTGCAATTTTCCCAAATAAGGAAAAGTCATCCAGATATACTTGCATAAAAGTAGTCAGATAGGGTGAAAAGATTTCTGGCATACAACGTTGAAATGTGCTTGGAGCATTCCTTAACCCAAACCACATTACCGTACAAGCATAAACACCCCAATTCGTGATAGAATTTGTTTTCGGTATGTCCTGTTCTGCCATTCGCACCTGGTTATAACCACTGTAACCATCCAGAAAGGAGTACATCTCGTGCCCGGCCATCTGTCTAGCATTGTGTCGAGGAAGGGGAGAGGAAATGGATCAAGTATCGTGGACGCATTCAGTTTTCGGTAATCCACACAGATACGCAGCTGTTTATTTTTCCTCGGGACAATCACGATCGGAGATATCCATTCAGCGTGCTCAATAGGTACAATGAATCCCACCTTCAATAATTGATCGAGTTCCGCTTTGACCTCTGCTGCATAATTGAGGTTCATTCGGTAACTGGATTGTTTAATTGGCTTCGCCTAAGGCTTGAGCACTACCCGATATTGATAGATCCGCGGATCAAGACCTTTCATATCACGATAGTCCCAAGCAAAAACATCAGAAAACTCACGCAGGAGTCGGATCAAATATTCTTGAAATGCCTTAGACAATCCTGCCTTAATCTTAATAGGTGGCAAGTTAGCCTCATCACCCAAATTATATGTTACTCACTGATCTTCCGGAACATAAAATTGTCGAGGTTTCACCAGACCATCAGCTGACTGTAAAAGCTGATGTAGGGTGGCTCCATCCATAGCAACACTATCATCTGCATCCGCCTCTCCGGTCCATGGAACAACCATACACGCTGCCGGATTCCAGTTGTCCGCTACAGATTGAAGATCAACAGTACCTAAGGAGATCAGATCTTTATTGTTCTTCAGGAATGCCTCTTCTTCATCGTCAGATAAACCATCCAACATGTGGACCGGCTCCGCTACACATGGTCTCGCATGAAGCTCGCAGGGCTGAATGGCATCCAGTTTAACAACATATTTACGATGGTTATCTTTGAAAGTAAATTCCTACGCTGACCAATCCTGTATAACTTTGGCTTGTTTCAACCATGGTCGACCGAAAAGTAGATTGTAGTCGAGGCTGGATTCTGGTAGTTCTAAGACTACAAAAGTCATTTTGAATGTGGTACCCTGCAAAGTAATCAGGGTATTCCGTACTAGTCCCACCGGATGGACTCGGGATTGGTCTACCATTTTGACAAAAAATTGGACGGACTCGATGTAGGTCCACCCCAATTTCTTGCAAAGGTCTGTAGTTGCTATGTTCACACCCGAACCGCCATCAATTAGAACTTGAGTAATCTTTTGATTTTTATGCCAGACAGTGATTAATGGGACTGAGTGATCCACCGTAGAGTCAGTTTCCGATTGTATTGTTGCAGTCGCCGAAGTACCGGGAGATCCAAGACTGACCTGTTGTTGAAATTGCTGCCTGACTCCTGGCACCAATGCAAGCAACTGTCCCAAAGGGAGTGTAATTGAAGCCTTAGATAGAATCTCCCATACCTGATCTGTTTGAATCGTACTTCTCACCAATTTCGAGGATGATTCTGCTATTACTCGGTTAGGATTTTGTTCATTCGCTCTTGCCTTTGGTAGGGGAACCTGTGTCACTGGAATTGGATCGGGGAACACAGTTGGCTCTTTAGCGGTCCATTGAATAGCCTTTGTATAATTTCGCTGCTGCTCACGGATACCAGGTTCGAACACCTCAGCTGCTGGTTGCAACTGCTTACCCGATCTTGTCTGGACCACTGTTGCTTGTGATTCCACTGGTGAGATATAGACCATGTTGGTCATCGGGTTTTGATGCTCAGTCTTCCTTTTGTCGTATTCTACTGCATCCTTGCAAAATCTCTGGATGTGACCAATGTCACCGCAAAAATGAAATCGAGGTGGTGGTAGAGAAGTACCCTCCACTGATATACCCGCCTGCCATCGATTGGTATTGAAATTGGGATTTCGTTGTCCCCGGTAATTCTGTATCCTTGCGGCTGATTGTTTTGCATCTGTGGTGGCACGTTATGGATTGCTGGCTGACCTGGTTCTTGTATAATAGCGTTTACAGTTGCTCGTCCCTGCACTTTAGCATTATACGCACAATTTTCCGTTGAGTGTCCGGTTGTGTTGCAGATGGCGCAATACATATGGTTAAGGGCACATGTAGCACTGGTGTGCCCTAGATTTTTGCACTTGGTACAATACATCTGTTTAGCCGGATCATCTATTATATTCTTACTGGCCTTCAGCCACTCCAAGTCTTCGGTGAATCCTCCAACTTTATGCTCTAGTTGCAGGGCCATCACAATAACAACATCGAGTGTCATAGCCCCCACACAGCGGATGATCATGATTTGTCTTAGCTGTGGGGTCAGATTGTTAATGAACCACTGGGTTATCACATCATCCGATAGATTAGCATGTGCCGGAGGCAGTTCTCTTAGATGAGTTCTAAACAATGTTGCATATTCCTGCTTCTGTCTATTATTCTGTAAATAGTTTAAGATTTCGGCGGGATTCTTCTTCAACCGGAACCTTTGTAAAAATGCATCCCTTACCGCCTCATAGTGAACGAAATGGTTGATATCATACTCTGTTAACCACCTCGCTGCTTCATTGACTAATGTTGCCTGAAATACAATGGCCTTGTACGCCGGATCGGGTGGATGGTTCAGCACTGCATAGCTTATCTCAAAGGTGCACACATGTGCATCAGGGTCGTCACCTGGAAAGCCACCGAACTTTGTGTAAGTCACCCCGGTTGGAACCGGTGGAAGTGGAATGATGGGAGGTGGTTGTTGCTGTTGCTGCTGTTGTTGTTGTTGTTGCTATTGTTGACCACTCATGGTGCTATTAGTGGTACCATTATTGGTTCCTGAGTTTTGAGGGGGTGTCTCTTTTCCTTCGGACTCTGTATTATCAGATTGCTCATCTTCCGGCTCGAAAAAAGCATTCAGTCTCTTACGTATCTCCAAATCAAATAGCCTATCCTCCACTTTGGTATCAAACGTAGGCAAGCTTACCCCGAACAATGGTGTACGTAATAAAGATCCACCAGGGAGTATTGCACTATCACCGGACAAATATAAATTATCACCAACTGGTACCGAACTTTCACCGGAACTTGTCGAGCTATAACCGAAACAGGGTATACTTCCAACGGCAATAATCTCTCTGGGTAACACAATTTTATCCTCGAAAAGGTTCAAATTCTCACCCAATGGTATCGCATCAATTGCGCACTACGTCCCTGTACACTCAGAAGTTACTGCACCTTCTTTAGAATGCACCGGAACCACACTGGAATCTACCGGAAATTCATCATGTGTCACCGAACTGGTACCAGACTCACTGTGAACTGGCTCCGATCCTTCGACAGCTGGACCTAAATGGCCTGCATTTCTACCACCTGGGGGTGTCCCTAACAAATTTGGTACTGTCGAGGGATGCTGGTCTCTCCGATACTTTGGATAAGACTCACTGGACCGAGTAACCGACATATATCACCTCTGCACCACTTGCCTTACTTATTGCTTTTCCTTTACCGATTTCTTAATCACTTGCCATCTTCCCACAGACGGCGCCAGTGTTAAAAGTGCGTTTTTTATCATAGACACTTTTAAGCTCTTTTCGGGTTCTTGGGGATGGTAGGGGTCTCATAAATTAGAGGCCTTGTATCTTATTTTCCCAATTAATTTATCAAACAAGCAGTATGTTATTATCCGGTATGATGTCTTCTACATAGTATTATTGTTCATATTCCGATTAGGCTTTCCATAGTATGTAACGCAGGAGAGTAATTATCGTCGCACAGACTTGTTATCGATAACATAACATTACTGTGTTAATCACAAATTAATGTAACTCAACAAAGTAAGAGTTACAGTACTCAGAATTAAGGAATGCTGCACTACGGCGTCTCCACAGGCCGCAAATCGCCCAAACAGACAGTCTGGCGATCCCGTTCCTCGCTACCGGAGAGCCACCGTAATGTCTTTTCATTAACTGATAGAAAGATACAACACTTCGCTACGACCTTTTGGTATGTAAGGTATAGGAAAATATAAATTACATAATGCCAATCCGGCGACCTTACAACAGACACCGTCTATCACGACACCGTTTAGGAAATACCTAGCGAGATGCCCTGCTCGAGAGTTATTTCTAGATGGATTGTTAAGTACCAAACTGAGATCATATGTGTACTTGAAGGACCCTAGATCCATAGAGGTATGTGTACGCATGTGCATAGACATTGAGGATAATCTAGGGGACGAATTAGAGCTCTCAAAGATCTATAAAGATTCAGATGGTTCTACTAGCCTCGCTTCCTTACAATCCACATGAATTGAGGATCTAGCAGAAAAGGTCGCTCAAAAATTAGGTGTTTCTAGCAAGCAAATTCCTAGATTTGCCCCAGGAAAATGATGCTACACTTGTGGAGGAGACCATATGGCTAATGTGTGCCCTATCATGGCTCAACCCCAAGTTAATCCCAACAGCCAGTACTGCACCATAGAAAGGAGATACACCAATCACACAACACAAGACTGCCCATATAACAAACAAGCTGTTAGAAAAAATTACCCTCAACCATATCCACAACAAGGAAAGTACCCGAATCAATACCCATAACAACAGTATGGTAGGCCGCAGCCACCCTATCAACCACCCTATCACGGGCAGCAAAGACCTCCACCAGTCCTAAGGCTACAGCCTCCCCCTCCAGCCAATGTGATCCCAGTGAAGTATGTAGCTGGAGAAGAAAATATAAATAGAGCTTTAGTGCCAGTGAGACCATCGCTTTCGGAAAGTGACCCAAGTGATCATAGTTTTGACTCTACCCATATTGATAGCCCACAGGCTTACTACATGCAATCAACTGAGCATAATGAGTCATACTATTATGAAGAACGGAGTGAGTCTAGTTGGGAGCCAAAATATGCAAATGTCATGTACGCAAACCCCAACTCTAGACCTCAAACTAGGTAGATAAGACCTCCATTTCCTAGAGGACCATGCTTCAAATGTCAGGGAGATCACCTCATTCGTGATTCCCCTCTACCTGTGCCCACATAAACCCAATCTGTGACAATTCAAGGCTTTTATCCAGATTGTGGAAAGGAGCATTTGTTACGAGAGTGTTCCAAGAATCCTGCCAATATGCCAAAAATCACTCCTATCAATGTTATTGGCTTAGTGGTAGACTCCATGAGAAGTGTGACTTCCACAGCCCCAGTGCAAGTCATCACGAGAGCTCAGGCACTTAAGCAACACCAAGACTTAGGCCAGGGAAAGAATGTGGAGGTTAGCAAGACTGAGAGCCAGAATAAGAAGAGAACAAGAGCTTGGAGAGATAGTTGTGAACGTATGAAAAGGCAATGGGCAAAGAAGATGAGAGAACTCAAGGAAAGTCTACGAGAGACCAAAGCCAAAATCATAGAAATTAGGTTTCAAACGCACTCTCACACATCACCCCCACTACCATCCCCATCACCTTCCTTTCCTCAACCTTCTAATCCACCACACATGACCCACCCATCACCCTGAGTAGGATCAATCTTCGCAGATCCCACTCTCAAGGACATAGATATGATGCTTAGAGCATATCAGGCCAAGATCTAGGAAGGGCCAAATGTAACGGATCATGAAAGGTGTTACCCTAGAGCTGACCTAGAGCTTAAACAAACCAAGTTGTGTGCCAAGATGGTGGAATTGGCTCAAGCCATGTTTGAGGCTAGTTGCCTCTTCAATTTCTCTAGCTCCACTAGAACACCATTGCATTTTGATGGTCTATTAGATAGATTGGAGAGGATAATTGCAAAGTCTAGAAAAGGAGCTAACTCCCAGGCCAAGGAGAGGGCAAGTGATAGCATAAGCATTCCTCCCACGGAAGCCAAGAACACATTAAGGTTTTAGCTGTACCACCATCTCCAGCAGCTTGCGCAGGTACGATAGAACTCTGGACAGGTTCCGAGAAGACGACCTCTGTCTATCACCATAGACAGAAAAACTTAATATTTCTTGAATGCATGCTTGGCACGATAACCTACACCATTAGAGCACTCCAAATCACTAGAAGTTTCTAAAAATTTTGTGTTTTTTCAGTCTATCATGAGAGACACTTGTCTATCGCGATAGACAGCGTCTATCGTGACAGATAGCGTCTATCACAATAGACAGCGTATATCGCGATAGACAGGACCCCACGATAGACCCAGTCTATGGCGATAGACACTGTCTATCACGACAGACAGAGAACCACGATAGACCCCATCTATCGCGCTAGACAGAGAACCATGATAGATGCCGTTTGTCACGAGAGACACCCGTTTATCGCGACAGACAGAGAACCACGATAGACCCTATCTATCACGATAGGCACCCTCTATCGCAATAGACCAAAAGCACGACAGACGACAGACTAAGTCTATCGTGACAGACACCTTCTACGCAATAGACAAGACCTCGCGACAAACACCATCTATTATGATAAACACTGTCTATCATGACAGACCAAACCACGACAGATGATATACCTCATATATGGTGATAGACACCATCTATCGCGATAGACAGGGCCCATGAAAGATGACAGACAATGTTTATCGCGACAGACAAGACCGCACGATAGACCTCGTCTATCGTGATAGAGACCGTCTATTATGACAGACATCCACACGCGACAATCAGCGTCTATTGCGACAGACAGCTTCTATCACGACAGACATACATTTTCAACAAAATATAGAGGGGCAACTTTTTTGAAAATTTGGGCTAAATTTGGGCATATTTGCATCTTCAATCACCCATAACATTTAAAAGGCCTTAGAAAAATGCACTAAACTCCTGAAAGGTTTTTTTTGTCTGTTTTAACCCCCTAAACCTTGAACTCTCATAACTTTTTCATATGAAATCAATTTTTTGAGCTCTAGAGCTTGTGAGAAAGCTTGCATGCTATCTCTTTTTGTGTGTTCTTTGAGCTTTTGTTGCAGGTTTTAGTTGTACTACCATCTCCAACAGCTTTCGCAGGTATGAGAGAAATCTGCATAGGTCGCGGGAAGACGACCTCTGTTTATCAGGACAGACAGAAAAACTTAATATTTTTTTGCATGCATACTTGGCACGATAACCTACACCATTAGAGCACTCCAAATCGCAACAGACACCCATCTATCATGACAGACAGCATCAAGCGTGACAGATAGCATCTATCGCAATAGACACCGTCTATCGTGACAGATAGGAACCCACGATAGACCCCATCTATCGCGACAGACATCGTCTATCGCGACAGACAGAGAACCATGATAGACCACGTCTATCGCGACAGACACCGTCTATCATGACAGACAGAGAACAACGATAGACCCCATCTGTCGCGATAGACAGAGAACCATGATAGATCTCGTTTATCGTCATAGACACCGTCTATCACGACAAACCAAAAGCACGACAGACAATTGACTCAGTCTATCGTGAAAAAAACCATCTATCACGATAGATAGACCTCCCGACAAACACCGTCTATTGTGACAGACACTGTCTATCATGACAGACCAAACCACGATAGACGATAGACCTTGTCTATCGCGACAAACACCATCTATCGCGACAAAAAGGCCCATGGTAGACGACACACAACGTTTATCGCGATAGACACCCGTCTATTGTGATAGACAGGACCCCACGATAGACCCCGTCTATTGGGACATACACCGTCTATCGCGACAGACAACCCCACATCGCAGACATTTTCAGCAAAATATAGTGGGGTAACTTTTTTGAAAATTTAGGCTAAATTTGGGCATATTTGCATCTTCAATCACCCATACCATTACAAAGGCCTTAGAAAAATGCACTAAACTCCTCAAAGGTTCTGTTTGTCTGTTTTAACCCTTAAACTTTGAACTATCATAACTTTTTCATATGAAATCCATTTTTTGAGCTCTAGGGCTTGTTAGAAAGCTTGCATGCTATCTCTTTTTGTGTGTTCTTTGAGCTTTTGCTGCAGGTTTTAGCTGTACCACCATCTCCAGGACCTTGCGTAGGTACGATGGAACTCTGCATAGGTCCCGAGAAGACGACCTCTGTCTATCACGACAGATAGAAAAACTTAATATTTTTTGTATGCATGATTCGCATGATAACCTACACCATTAGAGCACTCCAAACCACTAGAAGTTTCTAAACAATTTGCATCTTTTCAGTCTATCTAATAGACATTTGTCTATCATGATAGACAACGTCTATCGTGATAGACAACGTCTATCGGGATAGACAACGTATATCGCCACAGAGAGAACCTCAAGATAGAACGAGTCTATCGCGATAGACAGAGAACCACGATAGACCCCATCTATCGCGACAGACACCGTCTATCGTGAAAGACACCGTCTATCACGACAGACACCGTCTATCGCGATAGACACCGTCTATTGCGACAGATACCCATCTATCATGACAGACAAGACCCCTTGATAGACCCCATTTATCGTGATAGACATCCTCTATTACGACAGACAGCCCCACGCGACTGTCAGTGTCTATCGCGACAGACACTGTCTATCGCGATAGACAGGCATTTTCGGCAAAATATAGAGGGGCAATTTTTTTGAAAATTTGGGCTAAATTTGGGCATATTTGCATCTTCAGTCACCCATACTATTACAAAGGCCTTAAAAAAATGCACTAAACTCTTGAAAGGTTCTTTTTATCTGTTTTAACCCCCTTAACCCTGAATTGTCCTAACTTTTTCATACGAAATCCATTTTTTGAGCTCTAGAGTTTGTGAGAAAGCTTCCATGATATCTATTTTTGTGTATCCTTTGAGATTTTGCTGCAGGTTTTAGTTGTACTACCATCTTCAACAGCTTGCACAGGTACGAGAGAAATCTGCATAGGTCCCGGGAAGACGACCTTTGTATATCGCGACAGACGGAAAAGCTTAATATTTTTTGAATGCATGCTTGGCACCATAATCTACACCATTAGAGCACTCCAAATCATTAGAAGTTTCTAAGAAATTTGTGTTTTTCAGTCTATCGTGACAGACATCGGTCTATCACGACAGACAACATCTATCGTGATAGACAGCGTCTATCGCAATAGACATCGTTTATCGCGACAGACAGGAACCCACGATAGACCCCGTCTATCGCGACAAACATCGTGTATCGCGAGAGAGAGAGAATCATGATATACCGCGTCTATCGCGACAGACACAATCTATCGTGACAGACACCATCTATCGCGATAGATAGAGAACCACGATAGACCCCGTCTATCGCGACAGATAGAGAACCATGATAGACCCCGTTTATCACGACAGACACCGTCTATCGTGACAAACCAAAAGCACGACAGATGATTGATTCAGTCTATCGTGAGAGACACCGTCTATCATGATAGATAGACCTCGCAACAAACAGAGTCTATCGTGACAGACACTGTCTATCGTGACACACCAAACCACGACAGACGATAGACTTTGTCTATCATGACAGACACCATCTATCGCGACAAAAAAGGCCCATGATAGACAACAGACAGCGTTTATCGCGGCAGACACCCGTCTATCGTGATAGTCAGGACCTCACGATAGACCCCGTCTATTGCAAAAAACGCTATCTATCATGACAGACAGCCCCACGTCACAATCAGTGTCTATCGTGACAGGCACCATCTATCGCGATAGACAGACATTTTTGGCAAAATATAAAGGGGTAATTTTTTTCAAAATTTGGACTAAATTTGGTCATATTTGCATCTTCAATCACCTATACCATTACAAAGGCCTTAGAAAAATGCACTAAACTCCTGAAAGGTTCTGTTTGTCTGTTTTAACCCCTTAAACTCTGAACTGTCATAACTTTTTCATATGAAATCTATTTTTTGAGCTCTAGGGCTTGTCAGAAAGCTTGCATGCTATCTGTTTTTGTGTGTTCTTTGAGATTTTGCTGCAGGTTTTAGCTATACCACCATCTCCAGCAGCTTGCATAGGTACGATAGAACTCTGCACAGGTCCCGGGAAGACGACCTCTATCTATCAAAACAAACAGAAAAACTTAATATTTTTTGAATGCATGCTTGGTACGATAACCTACACCATTAGAGCACTCCAAATCACTAGAAGTTTCTAAAAAAATTACGTTTTTCCTGTCTATCGCGATAGATACCCATCTAATACGAGAAAGAGCATCTATCACGATAGACAACGTCTGTCGCGATAGACAGCGTATATCACGATAGACAAGACCCCACGATAGACCCAGTCCATCATGACAGACACCATCTATCACGACAGACAGAGAACCATGATAGACCCCGTCTATCATGGCAGACACCGTCTATCCCGATAGACACCATCTATCCCGATAGACACCGTCTATCACGAGAGATAGAGAACCAGGATAGACCCCGTCTGTCATGACAGACACCCGAACAATCACCGTCTATTGTGACAAACACTGTCTATCGTGACAGACCAAACCACGACATATGATAAACGTCATATATCGTGACAGACACCATCTATCGCGACAGACAAGGCCCATGACAGACGACAGACAGTGTTTATCGCGACAAACATTGGTCTATCGCGAGAGACAGGATCCCATGATAGACCACGTCTATCGTGATAGACACCGTCTATTACGACAGACAATCCCATGCGACAGTGAGTGTCTATCGCGACAGACACCGTCTATCGCGATAGACAGGCATTTTCAGCAAAATATTGAGGGGCAATTTTTTTTGAAACTTTGGGCTAAATTTGGGCATATTTGCATCTTCAATCACCCATACCATTAAAAAGGCCTTAGAAAAATGCACTAAACTCTTGAAAGGTTCTGTTTGTCTGTTTTAACCCCCTAAACCCTGAACTGTCATAACTTTTTCATATGAAATCTATTTTTTGAGCTCTAGAGCTTTTGAGAAAGCTTGCATGCTATCTCTTTTTATGTGTTCTTTGAGCTTTTGCTACTAGTTTTAGTTGTACTACCATCTCCAGCAGATTGCACAGGTACGAGAGAAATCTGCATAGGTCCCGGGAAGACGACCTCTGTCTATCGTGACAGACAGAAAAACTTAATATTTTTTTGAATGCATGCTTGGCACGATAACCTACACCATTAGAGCACTTGAAATGATTAGAAATTTTTAAAGAATTTGCGTTTTTTCAGTATATCACGACAGACACCCGTCTATCATGACAGACAGCATCTATTGCGACAAATAGCGTCTATCGCAATAGACACCGTCTATCGTGATCGATAGGAACCCACAATAGATCCCGTCTATTGCGACACACACCGTCTATCGTGGCAGATAGAGAACCATGATAGATCGCGTCTATCGCGACAGACACCGTCTATTGCGACAGATAGAGAACCATGATAGACACTGTCTCTCGCGACAGATAGAGAACCATGATAGACCCCATTTATCGCGACAGACACCATCTATCGCGAAAAACCAAAAGCACGACAGATGACTGACTCAGTCTATCGCGACAAACAGTGTCTATCGCGATAGATAGACCTCGCGACAAACACCATCTATCGTGACAAACACTGTCTATCGTGATAGACCAAACCACGACAGACGATAGACCTCGTCTATCATGACATACCACATCTATCGCGATAGAAAGGGCCCATGATAGATGACAAACATCGTTTATCGCGACAGACACCCGTCTATCGTGAGAGACAGGACCCCATGATAGACCCCGTCTATTGCAATAGACACCGTCTATCGCGACAGACAGCCCCATGTCACAGTTAGTGTCTATCGTGATAGACACAGTCTATCACGATAGACAGATATTTTCAGCAAAATATAGAAGGGTAGTTTTTTTGAAAATTTGGGCATATTTGCATCTTCAATCACCCATACCATTACAAAGGACTTAGAAAAATGCACTAAACTTCTGAAAGGTTCTGTTTGTCAGGTTTAACCCCTTAAACTCTGAACTGTCATAACTTTTTCATATGAAATCCATTTTTTGAGCTCTAGGGCTTGTCAGAAAGGTTGCATGCTATCTCTTTTTGTGTGTTCTTTGAGCTTTTGCTGTAGGTTTTAGCTGTACCACCATCTCCAGTAGCTTGCGTAGGTACGATAGAACTTTGCAAAGGTCTCAAGAAGACGACCTCTGTCTATCACGACAGACAGAAAAACTTAATATTTTCTTAATGCATGCTTGGCACGATAACCTACACCATTAGAGCACTCCAAATCACTAGAAGTTTCTAAAAAAATTACGTTTTTTCAGTCAATCGCGACAGACACCTATCTATCACGATAGACAGCGTCTATCATGACAGACAATGTCTATCATGACAGACAATGTCTATCATGATAGACAACATATATCGGGACAGAAAGAACCCCATGATAGACCCAGTCTATCACGATAGACATCGTCTATCACTACAGACATCGTCTATCATGACAGACATTGTCTATCGTGACAGACAGAGAACCACGATAGACACTGTCTATCGCGACAGACACCGTCTATTGTGACAGACAGAGAATCATGATATACACCATCTGTCACGACAGACACCCGTTTATCACAATAGACAAAGAACCAAGATAGACCCCATCTATAGTGACAGACACCGTCTATCGCCACAGACCAAAAGCACGACAGACGACAGACTAAGTCTATCGTGACACACACCGTGTATCGCGATAGAAAGGATCTCGCAACAAACACGGTCATCTATCGTGATAAACACTATCTATCATGACAAACCAAACCACGCCAGGCAATAGACCTCCTCTATCGTGATAGACACCATCTATCGTGACAGACAGGGCCAATGACAGACGACAGACAGCGTTTATCGCGACAGACACCTGTCTATCGTGATAGATAGGACCCAAGATAGACCCCGTCTATCGTGATAAACACCATCTATTACGATAGATGAGGTCTATTTTCTATCGTGATTTGGTCTGTCACGAAACACAGTGTCTGTCATGATAGACTGTGTTTGTCACGAGATCCTGTCTATCGTGATAGACGGTGTCTGTCGCGATAGACTGAGTCTATCGTATGTCATGCTTTTGGTCTGTCGTGATAGACGGTGTCTCTCGCAATAGATGGGGTCTATCATGGTTCTCTATCTGTCGCGATAGATGGGTGCCTGTCATGATAGACGGGGTCTATCGTGGTTCTCTGTCTGTCGCGATAATCGGTGTCTATCGCGATAGACAGGGTCTATTGTGGTTCTCTGTCTGTCGCGATAGACAGTGTGTGTCGTGATAGACGGGGTCTATCGTGGGGTCTTGTGTGTCCCAATAGACGGTGTCTATCGCGATAGATGCTGTCTGTCGTGATAGACGCTATCTGTAACGATAGATGCAAGTGACTCCAATCTAGAGTCAATCATTATGGACCCACCCTTTGCATCAAAGAAGGACTATTTCTATGAAGTAGGAGCTCACCCTTAGAGACACGAAGAGATTACAAATGAGGTGAGATTAACCACGCAAGTGACCATCAAGAGTGAGGGAAAGAAGAGGAAGAAGAGAGAAGTCTCACAAGAGGAGGAAGGATCCTTGTTTGAGATCCTTGAAAAATGCCCGTCTATCACGACACTCACGACAGACAGTGCCCATGACAGACGACAGAAAGCGTTTATCGGGACAGACACCCGTCTATTGTGACACACAGGACCCCATGATAGACCCCGTCTATTGCGATAGACACCGTCTATCACAATAGATAGCCCCACGTGACAATCAGTGTCTATCGCAACAGACAGCGTCTATCGCGATAGGCACCGTCTATCGTGATAGACAAGTATTTTTGGCAAAATGTAGAGGTGCATTTTTTTTTTTAATTTGCGCTAAATTTGGGCCTATTTGCATCTTCAATCACCTATACCATTACAAAGGCGTTAGAAAAATGCACTAAACTCCTGAAAGGTTCTGTTTGTTTGTCTATTTTAACCTAAACCCTGAAGTGTGATAACTTTTTTATATGAAATCCATTGTTTGAGCTCTACGGCTTGTCAGAAAGCTTGCATGCTATTTGTTTTTGTGTGTTCTTTAAGCTTTTGCTACAGGTTTTAGCTGTACCACCATCTCCAGTAGCCTACGCAGGTGCGATAGAACTCTGCACAAGTCCTAAGAAGACGACCTCTGTCTATTGCGACAGATAGAAAAACTTAATATTTTTTGAATGCATGCTTGGTACGATAACCTACACCATTAGAGCACTCCAAATCGTTAGAAGTTTCTAAAAATTTGCGTTTTTTCAGTCTATCACGACAATGTGTCTATCACGACAGACAGCATCTATGATGACAGACAGCGTGTATCACGACAGACACCATCTATCGCAACAGACATGACCCCACGATAGACCCCGTCTATCGCGATAGACACCGTCTATTGCTACAGACAGAGAACCACGATAGACCTCATCTATCGCGATAGAAACCATCTATCACGATAGACGGAGAACCACAATAGACCCCGTCTGTCGCGACAGACACACGTATATCCCGACAGTTAGAGAACCACGATAGACCCCGTCTATCGCGACATACCAAAAGCACGACAGACGACATACTCAGTCTATTGTGACAGACACCGTCTATTGCCATAGAAAGGACCTCACGACAAACACCGTCTATCGTAAGAGACACTGTCTATCGTGACACACCAAACGATGATAGACGATAGACCTCATCTATCATGATAGACACCACCTATCAGAACAGACAGCGCCCATGACAGATGACAGACATCATTTATCGCGACAGACACCCGTCTATGGCAATAGAAAGGACCCCATGATAGACCTCGTCTATCGCGATAGACTCCATCTATCACGACACATAGCCCCACGTGATAGTCAGTGTCTATCGCGATAGACACCGTCTTTCACGATAGACAGACATTTTTTGCAAAATGTAGGGCGGTAGTTTTTTTGAATTTTTTGGCTAAATTTGGGCATATTTGCATCTTCAATCAACCATACCATTACAAAGGCCTTAGAAAAATGCACTAAACTCCTGAAAGGTTTTGTTTGTCTATTTTAACCCCCTAAACCCTGAATTGTCATAACTTTTTTATATGAAATCCATTTTTTGAGGGCTTGTCAAAAAGCTTGCATGCTATCTATTTTTGTGTGTTCTTTGAGCTTTTGCTGTAGGTTTTAGCTGTACCACCATCTCCAGCAGCTTGCCCAGGTACGCTAGAACTCTGGACAGGTCCCGAGAAGACGACCTCTGTCTATCGCGATAGACAGAAAAACTTAATACTTTTTGAATGCATGCTTGGCATGATAACCTACATCATTAGAGCACTCCAAATCGTTAGAAATTTCTAAAAAAATTATGTTTTTTCAGTCTATCGTGATAGACACCCGTCTATCATGACAGATTGTGTCTATCACAAAAGACAGCGTCTATTGTGATAGCCACCATCTATTGCGGCAGACACAACCCCAGGATAGACCCCGTCTATCACAACAGACACCGTCTATCGCGACAGACACAGAACCACGATAGATCCCATCTATCGCGACAGACATCGTCTATCAGGACAGACAGAGAACCACGATAGACAGCGTTTGTCATGACAGACACCCGTCTATCGAGACAGACAGAGAACCAGGATAGATCCTTTCTATCATGACAGACATCATCGATCGCGACAGATCAAAAGCACGACAGACGACAGACTCACTCTATCGCAACAGACACTGTCTATCGCGATAGACAAGACCTTGCGACAAACATCATCTATTGTGACAGACACTATCTATCATGATAGACCAAACCACGACAGATGATAGACATTGTCTATCGTGGCAAACACCATCTATCGTGACAGACAAGAACCATGATAGACGACTGACAGCGCTTTTCGTGACAGACACCCGTCTATCACGACAGACAGGACCCCACGATAGACACCATCTATCGCGACACATAGCCCCACGGGACATTCAGTGTCTATCACGACAGACACCATCTAGCACAATAGACAGGCATTTTTGGTAAAATATAGAGGGGTAATTTTTTTGAAAATTTGGGCTAAATTTGGGCATATTTGCATCTTCAATCACCCATACCATTACAAAGGCTTAGAAAAATGCACTAAACTCCTCAAAGGTTCTGTTTGTCTATTTTAACCCCCTAAACCCTGAACTGTCACAGCTTTTTCATATGAAATCCATTTTTTGAGCTCTAAGGCTTGTTAGAAAGCTTGCATGCTATCTATTTTTATGTTTTCTTTGAGCTTTTGCTGTACGTTTTAGCTGTACCACCATCTCCAGCAGCTTACGCAGGTAGGATAGAACTCTGCACAGGTCCCAAGAAGACTAACTCTATCTATCATGACAAACAGAAAAACTTAATATTTTTTGAATGCATGCTTTGCACGATAACCTACACCATTAGAGCACTCCAAATCACTAGAAGTTTTTTCAGTGTATCATGACAGACACCTGTCTATCGTGACAGACAGCGTCTATCGCAAGAGACACCATCTATCACGATAGACATGACCCCACGATAGACTCCATCTATCGCGACAGACAGAGAACCATGATAGACCCCATCTATTGCGACAAACACCGTTTATTGTGACAAACAGAGAACCATGATAGACCTCGTCTGTCGTGACAGACACCCCTCTATCGTGGCAGACAAAGAACCACAATAGACACGGTCTATCGTGACAGACACCATCTATCACGACAGACCAAAAGCACGACAGACGACACACTCAGTCTATCGCGACAGACACCATCTATCGCGATAGATAGGACCTCGCGACAAACACCGTCTATCGTGACAGACCAAACGACGAGAGATGACAGATAGGACCCCATGATAGACCTCGTCTATTGTGACAGATAGGACCCCATGATAGACCTCGTCTATTGTGACAGACACCGTCTATCGCGATAGACAGCTCCACACGAGAGTCAATGTTTATCGTGACAGACACCGTCTATCGCGATAGGCAAGCATTTTTGGCAAAATATAGAGGGGTAATTTTTTTGAAAATTTGGGCTAAATTTGGGCATATTTGCATCTTCAATCACCCATACCATTACAAAGACCTTAGAAAAATGCACTAAACTCCTGAAAGGTTCTGTTTGTCTGTTTTAACCCCCTAAACCCTGAACTATCATAACTTTTTCATATGAAATCCATTTTTTGAGCTCTAGGGCTTGTCAGAAAGCTTGCATGCTATCTGTTTTTGTGTGTTCTTTGAGCTTTTGTTGCAGGTTTCAGCTGTATCACCATCTCCAGCAGCTTGCGTAGGTACGATAGAACTCTGCACACGTCTCGAGAAGATGACCTTCTCCAAATCACTAGAAGTTTCTAAGAAATTTGCGTTTTTCAGTCTATCATGAAAGACACCCGTCTATCGTGACAGATAGCATCTATCACGACAGACAGCGTATATCGCGACATACACCATCTATCACGACAGACATGACCCCACCATAGACCCCATTTATCACCTTAGTGTTAAAAGTGCGTTTTTCATCACAGACACTTTTAAGCTCTTTTTGGGTTCTTGGGGATGGTAGTGGTCTAATAAATCAGAGGCCCTGTGTCTTATTTTCCCAATTAATTTATCAAACAAGCAGTACGTTATTATCCTGTATGATGTCTTCTACACAGTATTACTGTTCATATTCCAGTTAGGCTTTCCACAGTATGTAACGCAGGAGAGTAATTATCGTTGCACAGACTTGTTATCGATAACATAACATTACTGTGTTAATCACAAATTAATGTAACTTAACAAAGTAAGAGTTGCAGTACTCAGAATTAAGGAATGTTGCACTACGGCATCTCCACAGGCCGCAAATCGCCCAGACAGAAAGTCAGGCGATCTCGTTCCTCGCTACTGGAGAGCCACCGTAATGTCTTTTCATTAACTGATAGAAAGATACAACACTTCGCTATGACCTTTCGGTACGTGCGGTATAGGGAAATATAAATTACATAATGCCAATCCGGCGACCTTACACTGGCACGCACGGTTGACTGGAACCCGCAACGGAAACAAAATTAAGGCTCGTCTACGATGCCTTGTGTATACATGGTCCTTGCTAATTTGAAGGTTCTGGTAATTTTCTGTTTTTGCAAATCCAGCATCATCTTTAAGGTTTTCGACTCTACTAATTGTGCGTCAGTGCGAACAAAACTGGCCGCAATGACTTGACTCATCAAAACTTCAGCTTGGGTTTGCAAAAATGCTTCTTGCAAATAAAAATCATTAGCCAAGACTGCGTCGCGGCTCAATCTCATATCTTCAATTTGTTTATCAATTCTTGATAGTCGATCGGCCTGAACTCCCACCTGTTTTTCTCTTCTCTCTAGCTCTTGAGCTTGATATTGAATTGTCTGGTAATATGCATCTTGTTCCTTCTTAATCCCTGCTATCTCCTTCTGAAGTTGAATAGTCAGAGTCGTCTTGGCTTTAAGAGCAGAATTTTCCTGAAATAAATCGGCAGTTGCAGTCTAGAGTTCTGCAGTAGTTTGCTTAGCTAAATCAGCCATCTCCTGTCCTCTCTACACAACTTCATCAAGATGGATTCGCGTTTCTTCCAAAAAATTTCCCATTGCCACTCTAGCGTCTTCTTTATCCTGTACTAGCTGTTTTAACTGAGTGATCTCTTCATCACGAGCATTGATCAAAACATCTTTGGCGGTTAATTCGGCCAATGCTACATCGCGCTGAGCAATTATGGTGTCTTGTTCTGCAAGCCTGGCTTGAAGCTGCTGAATCTGTAATTGCAGGGTATGATTTTCCGCTTTCACCACATTAGTTTCTTCTTGCAATGGTGCAATGTTGGCCTCTAGGACATCCACTTTGTGCTGTAAGTCTTGACGGATACTATCTGTTGCCATCTTCAATTTCATTGGTAACTGTTGTGAGAATTGGATCAACAGGCGACCCCTCGATTCAAGTTCATGAAACATTGGAACCGGAAGAGGAAGAGGAGGAAGTGGTTGGGATGAAGAGGCTTATAATAGATGAGGGGAAGACGGTGGAGAATAGGCGAGAGAAGAAGATGGAGAAGGGGGTTCGTCAGGAACAATAGGCTGGAGTGGGGCAACTGGCGCAACAGTAGTCATGTTGGGCACCAGCACGATTCCGGTAGTCTGCTGCATGGTCGCTTCAGTTCGGTCAATTATAGCATCGACCAAAGCAATCACTTCATTGACAATTTCAATAACAATGGCTTGCACATCATCTTGGGTTTGCTGTTGAGAATCCTCCTTAGAAGAAATTTCTTCAGATTTAGTGGTGGAAACACCTTGTTCCTGCTACTGGATTGGAGAAGACTGGGCGGAAGAATCAATATGGATAGAAGTGGCAGTGTCGTGGAAGACTTCTTCTTCATGTCCGGCATTGGAGCCTTGCACCTGGCTCTCCGATGGACTTATACGGGTGCGTTTCCGGTGAAGAAGTTGGAAGAGATCTTCATCCTCATCCTCTTCATCTTCGAGCATCCAAGTGGATTCTTCACGCAATAAGAAGGGAGCATTGGGCGGAGGTTGCATGGCTTGAATGGATGGAAAGAGAAACGTGAGGATATGGGGAAGACGTGATCGTGGAAGATCACCCTTGTTAACTTGTTTAATAACCGTAACACATTCACGGTGAATGCACCGGAAATAAAAAGAGGCGAAATTGACAGGCTCACGAGAAGCCACATCAATCATCGAATAAAAGGGATGCGAAATCCCGTAGGTACGTTTTTGAAAATTCAAGATCGCAACTAAGAATTTTAATGCGGTACGTTCAGGATCAGGGCGACACAGAATGGCGTACTCATTAGATGAGTGCCGTGGAAATAATGCGGTCATGGTAGCGATAGGAAGGAGAGGACCATTCTCCAAGCCTTCCATGGGAAGAAGAAATGCTTCAGCAAAGGAAGTTAAAGTAATTACGACACGGGATGGTAAGCAAGTAACCATCCAACATTGCTCTGTAGTAGATGTGGCAGCGATGGCAGAAATGATCTACGCATAAAATGGGTGACACTCCACTGAATGCCAAGGCAATTCAGCGAAGTTCAAAAGGCCTCGGATACGCAGAAACTCACTCACGTCTGGGGTGAGTCCTTCACGGAAGGTAGCAACATTGGCTAGTGCTTCCATTACGCGCACGCGAAAGTACAAGAACACAGAGAACACAGACCACACAGAGCACAGAACACACAGACACAATAGCGATTAACCGTGATAGGAATAAGATTAAGTAGACACACGACAACGTGAGGCGATCGAAAACCCTAATTATCGTGCGGTATTGAAGTGATAACCTTCATAATTACGACGTGCATGCATATGCAAAAACAATAACACAGGGCGGCGATTAATCATAGTTAGATATCAAAATGAGGAAATTTACGATCTATATTCAACCAAAATGCGGAACTAAACAAAAATAAATGACACGCGGAAAAACGAGGGACACGTTAGCGGTGATCACACGATTGGTAATATGGGCATAGCTTGGAACCATTGATTACTTTGGGAAGAGGAACGCCGTTCAAGGTAGTCAACTGAAAAGTAGCTGGTCCCACTTGCTCACTAATTCGGTAAGGACCGAACCACTGTAATTTAAATTTCCCAGCAGAACGATTTGCTTTAGCATTATAAATAGCACAAGTTGGCCCACCATAAAAATTGGAGTCTTGAGGAAACAATCATCGGTACGGGCTTGCCGCAACTGAACTTCTTGAAGAGTGAGGAAACTTTCCCAATGATATTCATCCAAGGCTCTGAGTGCTCCCAACCGAAATGGCAAAGAGTCTTCGGGCAACAATTTCTGGGTTAGGGCCACACGTAGGCTTGGCACTACAATCTCCATCGGCGCGATTGCTTCCAACCCGTAAGCAAGCTTGAAGGGAGTCAGTCCGGTTGCCACTTTGTATGTAGTCCGATATGCCCATAAAACTACGGGAAGTAACTGGTCCCAACGTTTTGGAGATTCCACGATCAATTTACGAAGCATAGTCAACAGAGTTTTATTGGTGCTTTCATCCAATCCACTGGCACGAGGATAGTATGGTGAATTGAATTTATGCAGAATTTGAAAAGTGTGCCTTGGTCTACCACAAGTTCTAGAGGTAATCCATAACGCGGAAAAACGTCCTTCATAAGGAATTTTGCCACTGAAACAGCTATGGCGGACCGTAAAGCCCAAGATTCCGCCCACCTAGTGGCATAATCCGTACAAGTCAGTATATATCGATTGTTGCTAAGGGTGGCTGGTGGTGTTATTGGTCCAATAAAATCAAGACCCCACTTCTGAAAGGGTTCCAAAGGTAATACAGGTTGCAAAGGAAAGAAGTGGCATTGTAATGGCTATCTAGAACGTTGATAAGTGTCACACTGCTACATAAACTGAGTCACATCTTTGTACATGGTAGGCCACCAAAGCCCACTTTGCAGAATTTTCTGGTGAGTAAGATCGGCTGCAAAATGTCCACCCAAGGGTATTGAATGTGCCATAGCAATAACCGAATCTGCTTCATGTGGTGGGATACAATGAAGTAAGACACCAGTATGATCCAGGTAGTACAGCTGACCTACAATCAACCGGAATCTACGAATATAAACTGCATTTTTTCGTCGCAAAGCAGGAGGAGTATGAAAAACACCCGTCAGTTAGGAAAGTTAGTAATGTTTCATAGTAGGTAGACGGCACAGGAGATTCTGTAGATTCGTCTGGAGTCAGCTCAGTAGCGTAAATTGCTAGTGTAGTGTCATCAACCCCACTGGAGCTTCACCGGAATCCAATCAAGATAGGAAATCTGCCATGGCATGTGCGGTGCCGGGTCGATGAATAACTTCATAGTCGAATTCCTGTAATAATAAAATCCATCGAGCCAAGCGACTACCTAAATGTTGCTGCCGGACTAAATACACAAGTGCGGCGTGATCCACGTGAAAGGTGAATTTGCGGCCCAACAAATAATGCCGGAATTTCTTCACGAGTACACCAACCCGAGACATTCTCTTTCGATCACTGAATAGTTTCTTTCAGTAGGAGCTAGTCGGCAACTTACATAATAGATAGGCCGAAACCACTTGTCAGTTTGCTGCATTCAAACGCTTCCAATAGCTATGTCTGATGCATCTACAAAGACATGGAAGGGTCGTTCCCAATTAGGGGGTTGCAAAATTGGAGCCTACGTCAATAATCCCTTTAAACGATCAAATGCAGATTGGCATTCGGGAGTCCAATCATACTGCCGTGGAGGACTAGTCATAAGCCGATTAAGTGGTGTTGCTAAATGAGATAACCACCATAAATGTCTGCCATGCCACCGGATTTGACCCAGGAAGCGCATAACTTCTTTCGGGGTGATGGGGACTGGAGCCTCCAACACGGCTGTAACTTTATCCGGATCAACTTGGATTCCTTATGCAGATATAATATGTCTGAGGAGTTTGCCACAGGAGACCGCAAACACAGATTTTGTCGGATTCAAGCATAATCGGTACTCCTGGCATTTTTGAAAGCAGCACCATAAATGATACAGGTGCCCCGCAATTTTCCCAAATAAGGAAAAGTCATCCAGATATACTTGCATAAAAGTAGTCAGATAGGGTGAAAAGATTTCTTGCATACAACGTTGAAATGTGCTTGGAGCATTCCTTAACCCAAACCACATTACCGTACAACATAAACACCCTAATTTGTGATAAAAGTTGTTTTCGGTATGTCCTGTTCTGCCATTTGCACCTGGTTATAACCACTGTAACCATCTAGAAAGGAGTACATCTTGTGGCCGGCCACTCTGTCTAGCATTGTGTCGAGGAAGGGAGAGGAAATGGATCAAGTACCATGGCCGTATTCAGTTTTCGGTAATCCACATAGATATGCAGCTGTTTATTTTTCTTCAGGACAATCACGATCGGAGATATCCATTCAGCGTGCTCAATAGGTACAATGAATCCCACCTTCAATAACCGATCGAGTTCCGCTTTGACCTCTGCTGCATAATTGAGGTTCATTCGTTAACTGGATTGTTTAATTGGCTTCGCCTCAGGCTTGAGCGCTACCCGATATTGATAGATCTGCGGATCAAGACCTTTCATATCACGATAGTCCCAAGCAAAAACATCGGAAAACTCACGCAGGAGTCGGATCAAATATTCTTGAAATGCCTCAGACAATCCTGCCTTAATCTTAAGAGGTCGCGGGTTAGCCTCATCACCCAAATTATATGTTACTCACTGATCTTTCGGAACATAAAATTGTCGAGGTTTCACCAGATCGTCAGCTGACTGTAAAAGCTGATGTAGGGTGGCTCCATCCATAGCAACACTATCATCTGCATCTGCCTCTCCAGTCCATGGAACAACCATACACGCTGCCGGATTCCAGTTGTCTGCTACAGATTGAAGATCAACAGTACCTAAGGAGATCAAATCTTTATTGTTCTTCATGAATGCCTCTTCTTCATCGTCAGATAAACCATCCAACATGTGGACCCGCTCCGCTACATATGGTCTCGCATGAAGCTCGTAGGGCTGAATGGCATCCAATTTAACAACATATTTACGGTGGTTATCTTTGAAAGTCAATTCCTGCGCTGACCAATCCTGTATAACTTTGGCTTGTTTCAACCATGGTCGACTGAAAAGTAGATTATAGTCGAGGTTGGATTCTGGTAGTTCTAAGACTACAAAAGTCATTTTGAATGTGGTAACCTGCAAAGTAATCGGGGTATTCCGTACTAGTCCCACCGGATGGACTCGGGATTGGTCTGCCATTTTGACAAAAAATTGGACGGGCTCAATTTGGGTCCACCCCAATTTCTTGCAGAGGTCTGCAGTTGCTATGTTCACACCCGAACCGCCATCAATTAGCACTTGAGTAATCTTTTGATTTTTATGCTAGACAATGATTAATGGGACCGAATGATCCACCGTAGAGTCAGTTTTCGGTTGTATTGTTGCAGTCACTAGAGTATCGGGAGATCCAAGACTGACCTATTGTTGAAATTGCTCCCTGACTCCTGGCACCAATGCGAGCAACTATCCCAAAGGGAGTGTAATTGAAGCCTTAGATAGAATCTCCCATACCTGTTCTGTTTGAGTCGTACTTCTCACCGATTCGGAGGATGATTCTGCTGTTACTCGATTAGGATTTCGTTCATTCGCTCTTGCCTTTGGCAAGGGAACCTGTGTCTCCAGAATTGGATCGGGGAACACAGTTGGCTCTTTAGCGGTCCATTGAATAGCCTTTGTATACATTCGCTACTGCTCACGGATACCAGGTTCGAACACCTCAGCTGCTGGTTGCAAGTGCTTACTCGATCTTGTCTGGACCACTACTGCTTGTGATTCCACTGGTGAGATATAGACCATGTTGGTCATCGGGTTTTTATGCTCCTTCTTCCTTTTGTCGTATTCTACTGCATCCTTGCAAAATCTTCGGATGTGACCAATCTCACCGCAAAAATGACATCGGGGTGGTGGTAGAGAAGTACCCTCCGCTGATGTACTCGCCTGCCATCGATTGGTATTGAAATTGGGATTCCATCGTCCCCGGTAATTTCTGTATCCTTGCGACTGATTGTTTCGCATCTGCGGTGGCACGTAATGGGTTGCTCGCTGACCTGGTTCTTGTATAATAGCATTTACAGCTACTCATCCCTGCACTTTAGCATTATACACACAATTTTCCGTTGAGTGTCCGGTTGTGTTGCAGATGGCGCAATACATCTGGTTAAGGGCACATGTAGCATTGGTGTGCCCTGGATTTTTGCACTTGGTACAATACATCTGTTTAGCTAGATCATCTATTACATTCTTTCTGGCCTTTAGCCACTCCAAGTCTTCGGTGAATCCTCCAACTTTATGCTCTAGTTGCAGGGCCATCGCAATAACAACATCTAGTGTCATAGCCCCCACACAGCGGATGATCATGATTTGTCTTAGCTGTGGGGTCAGACCGTTAATGAACCACTGCGTTATCACATCATCCGATAGGTTAGCATGTGCCGGAGGCAGTTCTCTTAGATGAGTTCTAAACAATGTTGCATATTCCTGAACAGTCTGGTGTGGCTTCTGTCATTATTCTATAAATAGTCGAAGATTTCGGCGGGATTCTTTTTCAACCGGAACCTTTGTAGAAACGCATCCCTTACCACCTCATAGTTAACGAAATGGTTGATATCATACTTTGTTAACCACCTCACTGCTTCATTGACTAATGTTTCCTGAAATACAATGGCCTTGTACGCCGGATCGGGTGGATGGTTCAGCACTGCATAGCTTATCTCAAAGGTGCGCACATGTGCATCAGGGTCGTCACCTGGAAAGCCACCGAACTTTGAATAAGTCACCCCGATTGGAACCGGTAGAAGTAGAATGATGGGAGGTGGTTGTTGCTGTTGCTGCTGTTGTTGTTATTGTTGTTGTTGCTGTTGTTGACCACTGATGGTGCTATTAGTGGTACCATTACTGGTTCCTAAGTTTTGAGGGGGTGTCTCTTTTCCTTCGGACTCTGTATTATCAGATTGCTCATCTTCCGGCTCGAAAAAAGCGTTCAGTCTCTTACGTATCTCCAAATCAAATAGCCTATCCTCCGCTTTGGTATCAAACGTAGGCAAGCTTACCCCGAACAATGATGTATGTAATAAAGATCCACCAGGGAGTATTGCACTGTCACCGGGAAACTATAAATTCCCACCAACTAGTACCGAATTTTCACCGGAACTTGTCGAGCTATCACCGAAATAGGGTATACTTCCACCGAAAACAATCTCTCTAGGTAACACAACTTTATCCTCGAAAAGGTTCAAATTTTGACCCAATGGTATCACATCAATTGCGCACTGCGTCCCTATACACTCAGAAGTTACTTCACCTTCTTCAGAATGCACTAGAATCACATCGGAATCTACCGGAAATTCATTATGTGTCACCGACCTGGTACCGGACTCACTACGAATTAGCTCCGATCCTTCGACAACTAGACCTAAATGGCCTGCACTTCTACCACCTGGGGGTGTCCCTAACAAATTTGTTACTGTCCAGGGATGCTGGTCTCTCCGATACTTTGGATAAGACTCGTCGGACCGAGTAACCGGCATATATCACCTCTGCACCACTTGCCTTACTTATTGCTCTTCCTTTACCGATTTCTTAATCACTTGCCATCTTCCCACAGACGGCGCCACTGTTAAAAGTGCGTTTTTCATCATAGACACTTTTAAGCTCTTTTCGGGTTCTTGGGGATGGTAGGGGTCTGATAAATCAGAGGCCCTGTATCTTATTTTCCCAATTAATTTATCAAACAAGCAGTACGTTATTATCCGGTATGATGTCTTCTACACAGTATTACTGTTCATATTCCGGTTAGGCTTTCCACAGTATGTAACACAGGAGAGTAATTATCGTCGCATAGACTTGTTATCGATAACATAACATTACTGTGTTAATCACAAATTAATGTAACTTAACAAAGTAAGAGTTACAGTACTCAGAATTAAGGAATGCTGCACTACGGCATCTCCACAGGCCGCAAATCGCCCAAACAGACAGTCTGGCGATCCCATTCCTCGCTACCGGAGAGCCACCGTAATGTCTTTTCATTAACTGATAGAAAGATACAACACTTCGCTATGACCTTTCGGTACGTGCAGTATAGGAAAATATAAATTACATAATGCCAATCCGGCGACCTTACAACAGACACCATCTATCACGACACCGTTCAAGAAATACCTAGCGAGATGCCCTGCTCAAGAGTTACCCACTCCAGCCAAACAAGTGGCCTTATTTCTAGATGGATTGTTAAGTACCAAACTGAGATCATATGTGTACTTGAAGGACCCTAGATCCATAGAGGTATGTGTACGCATGTGCATAGACATTGAGGATAATGTAGGGGAGGAATTAGACCTCTCAAAGATCTATAAAGATTCAGATAATTCTACTAGCCTCGCTTCCTTACAATCCACATCAATTGAGGATCTAGCAGAAAAGGTCGCTCAAAAATTGGGTGTTTCTAGCAAGCAATGTTGCCCCAGGTACCACAGACGCACGAACGCAGAGAATAACAGACGTACGAACGCAGAGAAAAAAATACTCAAAGACAGAAAGAGATAAGAGACGACACCAAATTGGGTACAATCTCCCCCCACATGCTCTGATGGACACTCTACCAGAGCATGCGTATTTATAGTAAATTCCTATTACGTCCTGAATAGAAGATACATGAGGGCCGCGCTCCGAAAGCGTGTTTTTGCTTTATTTACAAGTTCGTAATTTTCTATTTTTACAAAAACGTCGCTTTCTAAAGCGATCCATTATTTTTTACAAAAATAACTAAAAATAACCATCTTCTAAAAATATTCTTCTAAATATCTCCAAGTCCATGCGCGTTCACACCCTCATGGATCTTCACCTGCTAAATCAAAACACAAAACACATTAAAACCCTCAAGGCATTACACCTTCATTCCAAATATCCCATAAAGTATAACATGCCGCCCAGTTGACGAGCAACTGACCTCAGTTCATAAAAAATAAAATAGACATGGATGGCCAATCACATGTCGCATCACTGAACAATCATAGGCATGTGCCATGTAAAAAAAAAAAAAAAAAAACATGCATGGAACTGGAAAACTGGAACTTAATGTGATTGTGAATGATAAGCAGAAATCAAATGATGATAATGTGGAATTAGTGATGTTTTGTGAATCCATTGTGATTCTTCGAATGAATGATTTTTATATTTAATCAAATATCTATGGTATTGATTACCTATGCGTGTAGTAGTAACATCATGATCAAGTATTTTTTCTGGAATTAAAACTTCAGCATCCTCTTCTAACAATGGAGGATCATCCAAAATAGGAATGAGTGGTAAAATTCCTTCAAATGGTTTCAATAAACTGATATGAAAAGAATTATGAATATTCCAATGAGAAGGTATATCTAATCTAAAAGCATTCGCATTAATTTTTTGAATAATACGGAAAGGTCCATAATAACGTGGTGCAAGTTTTACCTTAGGATGTTGTAGAATATTTTTCAAACGTCGTTTAATTATGCGTAACCAAACATAATCATTTTCATCAAATTGTTTAGCTTCTCGTTTCTTATTAATATTACGGGTATAACGTTCCTGACTCTTTTTAATATGCTCATGAACCTCATGAAGTATAGAAATATGATCTTGTGCAAAAGAATCAGCCATAGGTATGTCAGTTTGAATGATAGACATGGGAGTAGGAAGCTTTTTACCATATACAATTTCATTTGGTGCACGTCCAGTAGTGGTATGTGTTGTGTTATTATATGCAAATTGAAGTAAAGAAAGTTTCTCATCCCAATTAGTTGGATTATCTAAAGAATAACAACGTAATAGATCCAAAATAGTACTATTCGTAGCTTCACTTTGCCCATTACTTTCAGGATGAAATGCAGAACTAAAATCTATTTTAGAGCCTAAAGTTTTAAATAATGCAACCCAAAAGTGATTACAAAAACGAACATCACGATCGGATAAAATTACTTTTGAAAAACCATGATGTGGAAAAATACATTTAATAAATAATTTGGCAGCTTGAGGTGCAGAAAGAGTTTGCGTACAAGGAATGAAATATGCTTGTTTACTAAACCTATCAACAATTGTCCAAATCATATCATGATGTGATGAAGTTGTAGGAAGACCAGTAATAAAATCCATAGAAATTTGTTCCCATGGCCTATTAGGTATGGGAAGTGGCATTAATAATACAAATGCTTTACCATGATGTCTTTTGACACGTTGACAAACAATGCATTGGGAAACATATTGTGTAATATCCTTTTCCATATTTGGCCAAAAGAAGAATTCTTTACATGTAGAAACAGTACTTTGTATGCCCCTATGACCCATATATGGTGGTTCATGCATCTCTTTCATAACAAATTCTTTAAAATCTTGTGTAATACATAGCTTATGATCAAAATACAAGAATCCATTATGAAATGTGTAATGGTCTTCACTAAATGTAGTAGAATTATTGAAAGCATTCCATGTTTGTGAGAAATATAAATCAGATGCATATGTAGGAATCATGTCATGAAATGAATGAATATGAACCACAGAAATGTTATTAATAAAAACAATATTTGTTTGTGGGGATGGAAAAAGACTCAGGGCATCAGCTACAACATTAGCTTTGCCAGGTTGATATTGAATCATAGGCTGAAAATTTTGTATGTATGAAGCCCATTTGATATGTCGATCTGAAATCAATGGTTGATTGAGTAAATGTTTAATAGCTTGTTGGTCGGTTTTGATTATGAATTCTGTACCCATGAGATAATGTTTCCAAATTTTTAAAGCATGTACAACTGCCAAAAGTTCTTTATCATATGTACTGTAGTTCTTTTCAGAAGGTTTAAGCTTCCTACTTTCAAATGCAATGGGATGATCATTTTGCATCAATACAACACCTATACCTGAGCCACTAGCATCTGTAACTACATGGAAAGGTTGTGTAAAATCAGGTAATTGCAAAACAGGTGCATGAGAAAGTGATTGTTTAAGTTTTTCAAAAGATTGTTGTTGTGGCAATCCCCATGCAAATTTTAACTTTTTCTTTAATAATAAAGTGAGTGGGAGGGCTAAATAAGAAAAACCTTTTACAAACTTTCTATAAAAACTAGCTAATCCAAGAAAAGAGCGAACATCATTCATCGATTGTGGTATAGGCCATTCTTTAATTACTTTAATCTTCTTTGGATCTACATGAACTCCTTGACTTGAAACAATATGGCCTAAGTACTCTAATTCTCTTTGGAAAAAGTAACTCTTTTCAAGATTTGCATAAAGTTGGTTGGTGCGTAACAAATTAAAAACTATTGCTAAATGCTTTTCATGGTCATCATCATTCTTACTATAGACAAGTATGTCATCGAAGAAAACAAGAACAAAAGCTTGGTATTCAAGAAAAATATTATTCATCATGCGTGCAAATGTAGCAGGTGCATTGGTAAGTCCAAAAGGCATTACCATGAATTCAAAGTGACCGGTCTGAGTTCGAAAGGCAGTCTTAAAAATATCATTTGGTGACATTCTTATTTGATGATACCCAGATTTAAGATCAATTTTACTAAAGACACGTGCTCCATGAAGTTTATCTAATAAATCATCTATCCTAGGAATAGGATATCTATTTTTTATTGTGATCTTATTGAGTGCTCTATAATCAATGCACATCCTATAAGTCTTGTTCTTCTTCTCTACTAAAAGAACAGGTGCTCCAAAGGGAGAAGAACTATGCCTGATAAGTCCTTTGTGAAGTAAATCCTTAACTTGATTGGTTATTTCTTGTTGATGCAAAGGTCCATGCCTATAAGGTGCTTTATGGGGAGGAGAACTACCAGGAATTAAGTCTATACTATGATCAAGGGATCCTCTCGAAGGTGGTAGTTTAGAAGGAAAATCAGCCATAAAACAATCCTTATAAGAATCCATAAATGAGTTATGGGTATTAGGAAGTGGATGTAGATAATCGACTATGTTATTGACAAAAACAATACATGAATTGTAGCCTTTTTGGAATGCACGTTTTACTTGTGTATGACTAATTAATGGGAATGGTTGGAAATCATGTATTGCAGACAAACAGATATCTTGATGGTTAAACTTAAAACGCATGGTGTGTGTATGATAATCAATGCATGGATTATAATGGTGACGAAAAGGCATACCAAGTATAACATCATAGGACTGCAAAGAAGCAATTAAGAATGTGCGTTTATCCATGTATGAGCCTATACAAATTTGAACATTATGCACTTCACTTGTAACATTATATATGTTTCCTTGGAATGCAGCCTTAACTTTGTACATAGAAGGAAGTGGGGTTAATTGGAGATCTTTGACTAATATGTGAGAAATAAAGTCATGTGAACTACCATCATCATGTAAAATATTAACAACTTTACCATTAATAGTACCTTGCATGCAAAGTAAAGAATGAATAGAAATTGTGTTACCCAAGGTACTTAGATCCTGCTCCAATGCGTCTTCAGTCCAATCAGGTTGAATGTCTTCAAATTGAATATCTTCAGGAACCACCTCCATGTTATGTACTTCAGCTCCGCCAGGTTGCATGTGGTTAGTTGGGAACCTACATCTAGCTTTGGTATGACCAATCTTACCACAATTCCAACAAATGATACGGGACCTCTTTTGTTGGGCATCCATCGTCGTAGTTTGAAAGGTTGGAGGTTTGGTAGGGTGTAAGGGGTTTGTCTTGGGGATTGGGGAAAAAGTGGATTGAGGAGGTCGTTGAAAAATAGGTGGTCGTTGAAAAGTAGGTGGACGTTGAAAAGGAGGAGAAGAAAAAGTAGAAAAGGAACGCTTGAGTGGAAAAGTGGGTTTGATTAGTTGTGGTCGTTGACGTGTTTGTTGTAAGCGAATGGACTTAGTGATAGATTGAAAGTCTTTCTCAGCATCATGTGCAAAAGAAATAGCTTCATAGAGCGTCGTCGGACGTAAGGTGTTGAGCTTAGCTTGGATTCCCATCTCCAAACCATATTCATATTTCCGTTGTAAAGTATCTTCAGGAATCATTTCAAGTGAACGTATAAGTAATAAACGTTGCCAAAAACGTTCAGTATAGGTAGAAACAGTATCTCCATCTTTCCATCCAAAAGTCGTCCAAGAGCGACGGGCATGTAAGTGAAACTGAGGAGGAAAGAAGGACTCCTTGAGCTTGTCTTGAAAGGCTTGCCATGTGGTGGGGCGATCTGTGCTATGGCGCAAAACATTCCACCATAACTGAGCCTTTCCCACTAAGTAGTTGGTTACAAATTTCACTTTTTCCTGTTCAGAGTAAGATTCATCAGAGTAGAAATCATCAAACTGGGATAACCATGAGAGAACAAATTGACCATCTTTTCATCCGTCAAATCGTGAAAATTGGAAATTTTTGGCACCAATCTTGGATTGTGTTCCTTGCTCTTGGGCGGTAATAATGGCCTTCACTACCCGGACTAGGTTATTGTCATCGCTTTGTAGTTGTTGGAGTGCAACATCACGTTCTTTTATTTCATTTTGGGCATGTTGAAGTTCATGTCGTAAAAGTTCAACTTGTTGCTCAATTGATACCCCAGGGAGGGGTGAGGAACTAAAATCATCGATATTTTGAGTAGTGTCCATGGCCGTATGGAAAGATGCAAAACCTAGGTCTAAACATAGGAAAAGACGTTTAACAATAACATTTAAATAACTACTACTACTAATAATAATAATAATAATAATAGTATTATTAATAAATAAATAGAAGTATTGTGATAAATAAATAAAAGAAAAATAAAATAAAAATAAATAAATAAATAAACAAATAAATAAAAGGAGAGAGAGATAAAAGTTATGTTAAATATTTATTAAAAGGAATAGAGTATCAAAAAGAGGAAATAGCCTAGTGGATAAAACTTATCTCTTGATAGTATCAGGTTGTGGGTTCAAATCCCCTACATACTAAATAAGGAACTATGTGGGTTAACTAGGCTAACTAGGGAAATAACTAAGCCCTTATTGCCACTCATATGTTAGAATTGGTTCGCGCGTAGCCAACGGCTGCCAACGGAACCAAGAGAACCAAGAGAACCATGAGTGCCAGAGAAGCCAAAGATGCCAAAGTTATGCCATGCCGAAGGAGTAACCGAAAAGGAGTAAGCCGAAGGAGTAACCGAAAAGGACTAACCGAAAAGGAGTAACCGAAAAGGAGCACAGGGGAGCACAGGGGGTACAGAGGGTACAGAGAGCACAGAGAGCACAGTGAGCACAGAGGGTACAGAGGGTACAGAGAGCACAGAGAGCACAGGGGGTACAAAGGGTACAGAGAGCACAGAGAGCACAGTGAGCACAGGGGGTAGAGAGGGTACAGAGTGTGACAGTGTGAAATTCGAAAAACTTGACCGGCGTAACTAAAACCAAAAAACATAAAAAAAAACTTAATGAACGAAAAACCTGGACCAGACGGTTGAGATGGATGCCGATTCGCGAACGGACTGGATGCCACAAATCGCAATCAAACGCCGCAACTGGACCAGACGGTTGAGATGGACGTCGATTTGCGAACGGACTAGATGCCACAAATCGCAATCAAACGCCGCAACTGGATCAGACGGTTGAGATGAACGCCGAATCGCGAACAGACCCGAATGCTGCAAATCACAATCAAACGCTGCAACCACCTCCGCGAACGTCTTGGCTCTGATACCACTGTTGCCCCAGGTACCACAGACGCACGAACACAGAGAATAACAGACGTACGAACGCAGAGAAAAAAATACTCAAAGACAGAAAGAGATAAGAGACGACACCAAATTGGGTATAATCTCCCCCCACATGCTTTGATGGACACTCTACCAGAGCATGCGTATTTATAGTAAATTCCTATTACGTCCTGAATAGAAGATACATGAGGGCCGCGCTCCAAAAAGCGTGTTTTTGCTTTATTTACAAGTTCGTAATTTTCTATTTTTACAAAAACGTCGCTTTCTAAAGCGATCCATTAATTTTTTACAAAAATAACTAAAAAAAACCATCTTCTAAAAATATTCTTCTAAATATCTCCAAGTCCATGCGCGTTCACACCCTCATGGATCTTCACGTGCTAAATCAAAACACAAAACACATTAAAATCCTCAAGGCATTACACCTTCATTCCAAATATCCCATAAAGTATAACAAGCAAATTCCTAGATTTGCCCCAGGAAAACGATGCTACACTTGTGGAGGAGACCATATGGCTAATGTGTGCCCTACCATGGCTCAACCCCAAGTTAATCCCAACAGCCAATACTGCACCATAGAAAGGAGATACACCAATCACACAGCACAAGACTGCCCATATAACAAAGCAAGATGTTAGACAAAATTACCCTCAACCATATCCACAACAAGGAAAGTACCCGAATTAGTACCCACAACAACAGTATGGTAGGCCGCAGCAACCCTATGAACCACCCTATCACGGGCAGCAAAAACCTCCACCAGTCCTAACGCCGCAGCCTCCCCCTCCATCCAATGTGATCCCAGTGAAGTATGTATCTGGAGAAGAAAATTTAAATAGAGCTTTAGTGCCAGTGACACCATCGCTTTCGAAAAGTGACCCAAGTGATCATAGTTTTGACTCTACCCATATTGATAGCCCACAGGCTTAATACATGCAATCACCCGAGCATAATGAGTCATACTATTATGAAGAACCGAGTGAGTCTAGTTGGGAGCCAAAATATGCAAATGTCATGTACGCAAACCCCAACTCTAGACCTCAACCTAGGTAGATAAGACCTCCATTTCCTAGAGGACCATGCTTCCGATGTCAGGGAGATCACCTCATTTGTGATTCCCCTCTACCTGTGCCCACATAAACCCAATCTGTGAAAATTCAAGGCTTTTGTCCAGATTGTGGAAAGGAGCATTTGTTACGAGAGTGTTCCAAGAATCCTGCGAATATGCCAAAAATCGCTCCTATCAATGTTATTGGCTTAGTGGTAGACTCCATGAGAAGTGTGACTTCCACAACCCTAGTGCAAGTCATCAGGAGAGCTCAGGCACTTAAGCAACACCAAGACTTAGGCCAGGGAAAGAATGTGGAGGTAGCAAGACTGAGAGCCAGAATAAGAAGAGAACAAGAGCTTGGAGAGATAGTTGTGAACGTATGAAAAGGCAATGGGCAAAGAAGATGAGAGAACTCGGGGAAAGTCTACGAGAGACCAAAGCCAAAATCATAGAAATTAGGTCTCCAATGCACTCTCACACATCACCCCCACTACCATCCCCATCACCTTCCTTTCCTCAATCTTCTAATCCACCACACATGACTTACCCATCACCCTAAGTAGGATCAATCTTCGCAGATCCCACTCTCAAGGACATAGGTATGATGCTTAGAGCATATCAGGCCAAGATCTAGGAAGGGCCAAATGTAACGGATCATGAAAGGTGTTACCCTAGAGCTGACCTAGAGCTTGAACAAACCAAGTTGTGTGCCAAGATGGTGGAATTGGCTCAAGCCATGTTTGAGGCTAGGTGCCTCTTCAATTTCTCTAGCTCCACTAGAACACCGTTGCATTTTGATGGTCTATTAGATAGATTGGAGAGGATAATTGCAAACTCTAGAAAAGGAGCTAACTCCCAGGCCAAGGAGAGGGCAAGTGATAGCATAAGCATTCCTCCCACGGAAGCCAAGAACACCTTAAGGTTTTAGCTGTACCACCATCTCCAGCAGCTTGCGCAGGTACGATAGAACTCTGGATAAGTTCCGAGAAGATGACCTCTGTCTATCACCACAGATAGAAAAACTTAATATTTCTTGAATGCATGCTTGGCACGATAACCTACACCATTAGAGCACTCCAAATCACTAGAAGTTTCTAAAAATTTTGTGTTTTCTTAGTCTATCACGACAGACACTTGTCTATCGCGATAGATAGCGTCTATCGTGACAGACAACGTCTATCACAATAGACAGTGTATATCGCGATAGACAGGACCCCACGATAGACCCAATCTATGGCGACAGACACTGTCTATCGCGACAGATATAGAACCACGATAGACCCCATCTATTGTGACAGACACCGTCTATCGCGACAGACAGAGAACCATGATAGACCCCGTTTGTCACGACAGACACCCGTTTATCACGGCAGACAGAGAACCATGATAAACCCCATCTATTGCGATAGGCACCCTCTATCGCAACAGACCAAAAGCACAACAGACGACAGACTAAGTCTATCACGACAGACACCTTCTATCGCAATCAATAGACAGGACCTCGCGACAAACACCATCTATTATGATAAACACTGTCTATCATGACAGACCAAACCACGACAGATGATATACCTCATATATGGTGACAGACACCATCTATCCCGATAGACAGGGCCCATGAAAGATGATAGATAGTGTTTATCGCGACAGACATCTATCTATCGCGAAAGACAAGACCGCACGATAGACCTCGTCTATCGTGATAGACACCGTCTATTATGACAAACATCCACACGTGACAGTCAGCGTCTATCGCGACAGACATACATTTTCGACAAGATATAGAGGGGCAATGTTTTTGAAAATTTGGGCTAAATTTGGGCATATTTGCATCTTCAATCACCCATAACATTTAAAAGGCCTTAGAAAAATGCACTAAACTCCTGAAAGGTTTTTTTTATCTGTTTTAATCCCCTAAACCCTGAATTGTCATAACTTTTTCATATGAAATCCATTTTTTGAGCTCTAGAGCTTGTGAGAAAGCTTGCATGCTATCTCTTTTTGTGTGTTCTTTGAGCTTTTGTTGCAGGTTTTAGTTGTACTACCATCTCCAGCAGCTTTCGCAGGTACGAGAGAAATCTGCATAGGTCCCGGGAAGACGACCTCTGTCTTTACAGAAAAACTTAATATTTTTTTGCACGCATACTTGGCACGATAACCTACACCATTAGAGCACTCCAAATCGCAACAGACACCCATCTATCACGACAGACAGCATCAAGCGTGACAGATAGCATCTATCGCGATAGACACCATCTATCGCGACAGACAGGAACCCACGATAGACCCCGTCTATCGTGACAGACATCGTCTATCACGACAGACAGAGAACCACGATAGACCGCGTCTATCGTGACAAACACCGTCTATCATGACAGACAGAGAACCACGATAGACCCCATCTGTCGCGACAGACAGAGAACCATGATAGACCCCGTTTATCGTGACAGACACTGTCTATCGCGACAAACCAAAAGCACGACAGACGATTGACTCTGTCTATCGTGAAAAACACCATCTATCACGATAGACAGACCTCCCGACAAACACCGTCTATTGTGATAGACACTGTCTATCATGACAGACCAAACCACGATAGACGATAGACCTCGTCTAGCATGACAGACACCATCTATCGCGACAGAAAGGCCCATGGTAGACGACACACAGCGTTTATTGCCATAGACACCCGTCTATCGTGATAGACAGGACCCCACGATAGACCCCGTCTATTGCGACAGACAACCCCACGTCACAGACATCTTCAGCAAAATATTGAGGGGTAATTTTTTTGAAAATTTGGGCATATTTGCATCTTCAATCAACCATACCATTACAAAGGCCTTAGAAAAATGCACTAAACTCTTGAAAGGTTCTGTTTGTCTGTTTTAACCCCTTAAACTCTAAACTATCATAACTTTTTCATATGAAATCCATTTTTTGAGTTCTAGGGCTTGTTAGAAAGCTTGCATGCTATCTCTTTTTGTGTGTTCTTTGAGCTTTTGCTGCAGGTTTTAGCTGTACCACCATCTCCAGGAGCTTGCGCAGGTACGATGGAACTCTGCATAGGTCCCGAGAAGACGACCTTTGTCTATCACGACAGATAGAAAAACTTAATATTTTTTGTATGCATGATTCACATGATAACCTACACCATTAGAGCACTCCAAATCACTAGAAGTTTCTAAACAATTTGCGTTTTTTCAGTCTATCCGATAGACATCTGTCTATCATGATAGACAGCGTCTATCGTGACAGACAACGTCTATCGGGATAGACAATGTATATCATCACAGATAGAACCTCAAGATAGACCGAGTCTATCACGATAGACATCGTCTATCGCGATAGACAGAGAACCACGATAGACCCCATCTATCGCGACAGACACCGTCTATCGCGACAGACATCGTGTATTGCGACAGATACCCATCTATCATGACAGACAAGACCCCACGATAGACCCCATCTATCGTGATAGACATCGTCTATTACGACAGACAACCCCACGTGAGTGTGAGTGTCTATCGCGATAGACAGGCATTTTCGGCAAAATATAGAGGGGCAATTTTTTTGAAAATTTGGGCTAAATTTGGGCATATTTGCATCTTCAGTCACCCATATCATTACTAAGGCCTTAGAAAAATGCACTAAACTCTTGAAAGGTTCTGTTTGTCTATTTTGACCCCCTAAACCCTCAACTGTCCTAACTTTTTCATACGAAATCCATTTTTTGAGCTCTAGAGTTTGTGAGAAAGCTTGCATGCTATCTCTTTTTGTGTGTCCTTTGAGCTTTTGCTGCAGGTTTTAGTTGTACTACCATCTTCAACAGCTTGCACAGGTATGAGAGAAATTTGCATAGGTCCTGGGAAAACGACCTCTGTATATCGCGACAGATAGAAAAACTTAATATTTTTTGAATGCATGCTTGGCACGATAATCTACACCATTAGAGCACTCCAAATCATTAGAAGTTTCTAAGAAATTTGTGTTTTTCAGTCTATCGTGACAGACATCGGTCTATCACGACAGACAACATCTATCATGATAGACAGTGTCTATCGCAATAGACATCGTCTATCACGACAGACAGGAACCTACGATAGACCCCGTCTATCGCGACAAACATCGTGTATTGCGAGAGACAGATAATCACAATATACTGCGTCTATCATGACAGACACAATCTATCGCGACATACACCATCTATCGCCATAGATAGAGAACCACGATAGACCCCGTCTATCGCGACAGACAGAGAACCATGATAGACCCCGTTTATCACGACAGACACTGTCTATCGCGACAAACCAAAAGCACGACAGATGACTGATTCACTCTATCGCGAGAGACACCGTCTATCATGATAGATAGACCTCGCGACAAATAGAGTCTATCGTGACAGACACTGTCTATCGTGACACACCAAACCATGAAAGACGATAGACTTCGTCTATCGCGACAGACACCATCTATCGCGACAAAAAAGGCCCATGATAGACAACAGACAGCGTTTATCGCGACACACACCCGTCTATCGCGATAGTCAAGACCCCACAATAGACCCCGTCTATAGCAAAAAACACTATCTATCGTGACAGACAGCCCCACGTCACAATCAGTGTCTATCGTGACAGGCACCATCTATCGCGATAGACAAACATTTTCGACAAAATATAAAGGGGTAATTTTTTTCAAAATTTGGGCTAAGTTTGGGCATATTTGCATGTTCAATCACCTATACCATTACAAAGGGCTTAGAAAAATGCACTAAATTCTTGAAAGGTTCTGTTTGTCTGTTTTAACCCCTTAAACTCTAAACTGTCATAACTTTTTCATATGAAATCCATTTTTTGAGCTCTAGGGCTTGTCACAAAGCTTGCATGCTATCTGTTTTTGTGTGTTCTTTGAGCTTTTGCTGCAGGTTTTAGCTTTTTTTTATACCACCATCTCCAGCAGCTTGCATAGGTACGATAGAACTCTGCACAGGTCCCGAGAAGACGACCTCTATCTATCAAGACAGATAGAAAAACTTAATATTTTTTGAATGCATGCTTGGTACGATAACCTACACCATTAGAGCACTCCAAATCACTAGAAGTTTCTAAAAAAATTACGTTTTTTCAGTCTATCACAATAGATACCCGTCTAATATGAGAGAGAGCATCTATCACGATAGACAAAGTCTATCGCGATAGACAGCGTATATCGCGATAGACAAGACCCCACGGTAGACCCAGTCCATCATGACAGACACCATCTATCACGACAGACAGAGAACCATGATAGACCCCGTCTATCACGGCAGACACCGTCTATCACGACAGACACTGTTTATCACGATAGATAGGACCTCAGACAATCACCGTCTATCGTGATAAACATTGTCTATAGTGATAGACACTGTCTATCGTGACAAACCAAACCACGACAGATGATAAACCTCATATATCGTGACAGACACCATCTATCGCGACAGACAAGGCCCATGACAGACGATAGACAGTGTTTATCGCGACAAACACCGGTCTATCGCGACAGACAGGATCCCATGATAGACCACGTCTATCGTGATAGACATCGTCTATTACGACAGACAATCCCACGCGATAGTGAGTGTCTATCGCGACACACACCGTCTATCGTGATAGACAGGTATTTTCGGCAAAATATTGAGGGGCGGTTTTTTTGAAAATTTGGGCTAAATTTGGGCATATTTGCATCTTCAATCACCCATACCATTAAAGAGGCCTTAGAAAAATGCACTAAACTCCTGAAAGGTTCTGTTTGTCTGTTTTAACCCCCTAAATCCTGAACTACCATAACTTTTTCATATGAAATCTATTTTTTGAGCTCTAGAGCTTTTGAGAAAGCTTGCATGCTATCTCTTTTTGTGTGTTCTTTGAGCTTTTGCTACTGGTTTTAGTTGTACTACCATCTCCAGCACCTTGCGCAGGTACGAGAGAAATCTGCATAGGTCCCAGGAAGACGACCTTTATCTATCGTGACAGACAAAAAAACTTAATATTTTTTTGAATGCATGCTTGGCACGATAACCTACACCATTAGTGCACTTGAAATCATTAGAAATTTTTAAAAAATTTGCGTTTTTTCAGTATATCATGGCAGACACCCGTCTATCACGACAGACAGCATCTATCGCGACATACAGCGTCTATTGCAATAGACATCGTCTATCGTGATTGACAGGAACCCACGATAGATCCCGTCTATTGCGACAGACACCGTCTATCGTGACAGACAGAGAACCATGATAGACCGCGTCTATCGCGACAGACACCATCTATCGCGACAGAGAGAGAACCATGATAGACACAGTCTGTCGCGACAGACAGAGAACCATGATAGACCCCAATTATTGTGACAGACACCGTCTATCGCAAAAAACCAAAAGCACGACAGATGACTGACTCAGTCTATCGCAACAAACACCATCTATCGTGATAGACAGACCTCGCGACAAACACCATCTATTGTGACAGACACTGTCTATCGTGATAGACCAAACCACGACAGACGATAGACCTCGTCTATCATGACAGACCACATCTATCGCGATAGAAAGGGCCCATGATAGATGACAAACATCGTTTATCGCGACAGACACCTGTCTATCGCGAGAGACAGGACCCAATGATAGACCCCGTCTATTGCGACAGACACCGTCTATCGCGACAGACAGCCCCACATCACAGTGAGTGTCTATCATGACAGACACAGTCTATCAAGATAGACTTACATTTTCGGCAAAATATAGAGGGGTAGTTTTTTTGAAAATTTGGGTGATTGCACAGCCTTAGAAAAATGCACTAAACGTCTGAAAGGTTCTGTTTGTTAGTTTTAACCCCTTAAACTCTGAACTGTCATAACTTTTTCATATGAAATCCATTTTTTGAGCTCTAGGGCTTGTCAGAAAGGTTGCATGCTATCTCTTTTGTGTATTGTTTGAGCTTTTGCTGTAGGTTTTAGCTGTACCACCATCTCCAGCAGCTTGCGTAGGTACGATAGAACTTTGCAAAGGTCTCAAGAAGACGACCTCTGTCTATCACGACAGACAGAAAAAGTTAATATTTTCTTAATGCATGCTTGGCACGATAACCTACACCATTAAAGCACTCCAAATCACTAGAAGTTTCTAAAAAAATTACGTTTTTTCAATCAATCGCGACAGACACCTATCTATCACGATAGACAACGTCTATCATGACAGACAATGTCTATCATGATAGAGAGCATATATCGGGACAAAAAGAACCCCATGATAGACCTAGTCTATCATGATAGACATCATCTATCACGACAGACATCGTCTATCACGACAGACATCGTCTATCACGACAGACATCGTCTATCACGGCAGACATCGTCTATCGTGACAGACATAGAACCACGATAGACACTGTCTATCGCGACAGACACCGTCTATCGTGACAGACAGAGAACCATGATATACACCGTCTGTCAGGATAGACACCCGTTTATCACAAAAGACAGAGAACCAAGATAGACCCCATCTATCGCGACAGACACCGTCTATCACCACAAACCAAAAGCACGACACACGACAAACTAAGTCTATCGTGACACACACCGTCTATCGTGATAGACAGGATCTCACGACAAACACCATCTATCTTGACAAACACTGTCTATCGTCACAAACCAAACCATGCCAGACGATAGACCTCCTCTATCATGATAGACACCATCTATCGCGACAGACAGGGCCAATGACAGACGACAGACAGCGTTTATCGCAACAGACACCCGTCTATCGCGATAGACAGGACCCACGATAGACCCCGTCTATCGTGATAAACACCATCTATTACGATAGATGAGGTCTATTGTCTATCGTGGTTTGGTCTATCACGAAACACAGTGTCTGTCACGATAGACGGTGTTTAACACGAAAACCTGTCTATCGTGATAGACGGTCTCTGTCCCGATAGACTGAGTCTATCGTCTGTGGTGCTTTTGGTCTGTCGTGATAGACAATGTCTCTTGCAATAGATGGGGTCTATCGTGGTTCTCTGTCTGTCATGATAGATGGGTGCCTGTCATGACAGACGGGGTCTATCCTGGTTCTCTGTCTGTCGCGATAGACGGGGTCTATTGTGGTTCTCTGTCTGTCGCGATAGACTGTGTGTGTCGTGATAGACGGGGTCTATCGTGGGGTCCTGTGTGTCCCAATAGATGGGGTCTATTGCGATAGACATTGTTTATTGTGATAGATGCTATCTGTCACGATAGACGGGTGTTTATCGTGATAGACTGAGAAAACACAAATTTCTTAGAAACTTCTAGTGATTTGGAGTGCTCTAATGGTGTAGGTTATCGTGTCAAGCATGCATTAAAAAAATATTAAGTTTTTCTGTCTATCGCGATGGACAGAGGTCATCTTTTCAGGACCTATGCAGAGTTCTATCATACCGGCGCAAGCTGCTGAAGATGGTGGTACAACTAAAACCTGCAGCAAAAGCTCAAAAAACACAAAAATAGATAGCATGCAAGCTTTCTGACAAGCCCTAGAGCTCAAAAAATTTATTATATATGAAAAAGTTATGACAGATCAGGGTTTAGTGCATTTTTCTAAGGCCTTTGTAATGGTATGGGTGATCGAAGATGCAAATATGCCCAAATTTAGCCCAAATTTAGCCCAGATTTTCAAAAAAACTTCCCCTCTAAAGTTTACCGAAAATGCCTCTCTATCGGGATAGACGGTGTCTGTCCCGATAGATGGGGTCTATCGTGGGGTCCTGTCTGTCGCGATAAACGGGTGTCTGTCATGATAAATGCTCTCTATCATCTATCATGGGCCGTGTCTGTCGTAGTAGATGGTGTTTGTCGTGATAGACAAGGTCTATTGTATGTTATGGTTTGGTCTATCATGATAGACAGTGTCTGTCACGATAGACAATGTTTGTCGCGAGGTCCTATCTATCGCAATAGACGGTGTCTGTCGCGATAGACTAAGTCTGTGGTCTGTCGTGCTTTTGGTCTATCATGATAAATGTTGTATATCGTGGTGCTCTGTCTATCACAATAGACGGTGTCTGTCACGATAGACGGGGTCTATCATGCGGTCTTGTCTGTCGCGATAAAGGGTGTATGTCGCGATAGACGGGTGGCTGAAAGGATACGCTGAAAAAACACAAATTTTTTAGAAAGTTTTAGTGATTTGGAGTGATCTAATGGTGTAGGTTATCGTACCAAGCATGCATTCAAAAAATATTAAGTTTTTCTCTCTGTCGTAATAGACAGAGGTCGTCTTCCCGGGACTTGTGCAGAGTTCTATCGTACCTGCACAAGCTGCGAGAGATGGTGGTACAGCTGAAACCTGCAACAAAAGCTCAAAGAACACACAAAAACAGATAGCATGCAAGCTTTCTGACAAGCCCTAGAGCTCAAAAAATGGATTTCATATGAAAAAGTTATGACAGTTTAGGGTTTAGGTGTTAAAACAGACGCACAGAACCTTTCAGGAGTTTAGTGCATTTTTCTAAGGCCTTTGTAATGGTATGGGTGATTGAAGATGCAAATATGCCCAAATTTAGCCCAAATTTTCAAAAACATTACCCCTCTATATTTTGCCGAAATGCCTGTCTATCGTGATAGACGGTGTCTGTCACGATAGACACTGACTGTCGCGTAGAGCTGTCTATCGCAATAGATGGTGTCTATCACGATAGACAGGGTCTATCATGGGGTCCTGTCTGTCACGATAGATGGGTGTCTGTCGCGATAAACGCTGTGTGTCGTCTGTCATGGGCCCTATCTCTCGCGATAGATGGTGTCTGTCGGGATAGACGAGGTCTATCGTTTGTCGTGGTTAGGTCTTTTGCATTTAATTATTGGCAAAATGTGTGCCTTGGTCTGTCACAAGTTCCAGAGGTAATCCATAACGCGAAAAAACATCCTTCATCAGGCATTTTGCCACTGAAACAGCTGTGGCGGACCGTAAAGCCCAAGCTTCCGCCCACCTGGGCATAATCCGTACAAGTCAGTATATATCGATTGTTGCTAAGGGTGGCTGGTGGTGTTATTGGTCCAATAAAATCAAGACTTCACTTCTGAAAGGGTTCCAAAGGTAATACAGGTTGCAGAGGAAAGAAGTGGCGCTGTAATGGCTGTCCAGACCATTGACAAGTGTCACACTGCTTCATAAACTGAGTCACATCTTTGTACATGGTAGGCCACCAAAGCCCACTTTGCAGAATTTTCTGATAAGTAAGATCGGCTGCAAAATGTCCACCGGAGGGTATTGAATGTGCTATAGCAATAACCGAGTCTACTTCATGTGGTGGGATACAACAAAGTAAGACACCAGTATGATCCAGGTAGTACAGCTGACCTACAATCAACCGGAATCTACGATTATAAACTGCATTTTTTTGTCGCAGAGCAGGAGGAGTATGAGGCGGAAGACAAGACACCCGTCAGTTAGGAAAGTTAGTAATGTATCATAGTAGGTAGACGGCACATGAGGTTCTGTAGATTCCTCCGGAGCCGGCTCAGTAGCGTAAATTGCTGGTGTAGTGTCATCAACCCCACCGGAGCTTCACCGGAATCCAATCGAGATAGGAAATCTGCCATGGCATGTGCGGTGCCGGGTTGATGAATAACTTCATAGTCGAATTCCTGTAATAATAAAATCCATCGAGCCAAGCGACCACCTAAATGTTGCTGTCGGGCTAAATACACAAGTGCGGCGTGATCCACGTGAAAGGTGAATTTGCGGCCCAACAAATAATGCCGGGATTTCTTCACAGAGTACACCAACCCGAGATTGTGTCGAGGAAGGGGAGAGGAAATGGATCAGGTACCGTGGCCGCGTTCAGTTTCCGGTAATCCACACAAATACGCAGCTGTTTATTTTTCTTCGGGACAATCACGATCGGAGATATCCATTCAGCGTGCTCAATAGGTAATATGAATCCCACCTTCAATAACCAATCAAGTTCCGCTTTGATCTCTGCTGCATAATTGAGGTTCATTCGGTAACTGGACTGTTTAATTGGCTTCACCTCAGGCTTGAGCACTACCCGATATTGATAGATCGGTGGATCAAGACCTTTCATATCATGATAGTCCCAAGCAAAAACATCAGAAAACTCACGCAGGAGTCAGATCAAATCTTCTTGAAATGACTCAGACAATCCTGCCTTAATCTTAACAAGTCGCGGGTTAGCCTCATCACCCAAATTATATGTTACTCACTGATCTTCCAGAACATAAAATTATCGAGATTTCACCAAATTGTCAGCTCACTGTAAAAGCTGATGTAGGGTGGCTCCATCCATAGCAACACTATCATCTGCATCTGCCTCTCTAGTCACTGGAACAACCGTACACGCTGCCAGATTCCAGTTGTCCGCTACATATTGAAGATCAACAATACCTAAGGAGATCAGATCTTTATTGTTCTTCAGGAACGCCTCTTCTTCATCGTCAGATAAACCATCCAAAATGTGGACTGGTCCGCTACATATGGTCTCGCACGAAGCTCGCAAGGCTGAATGGCATCCAGTTTAACAACATATTTACGGTGGTTATCTTTGAAAGTCAATTCCTGCGTTGACCAATCCTATAAAACTTTGGCTTGTTTCAACCATGGTCGACCGAAAAGTAGATTGTAGTCGAGGCTAGATTCTGGTAGTTCTAAGACTACAAAAGTCATTTTGAATGTGGTACCCTGCAAAGTAATCGGGGTATTCCGTACTAGTCCCACCGGATGGACTTGGGATTGGTCTGCCATTTTGACAAAAAATTGGACGGGCTCGATTTGGGTCCACCCCAATTTCTTGCAGAGGGTTGCAGTTGCTATGTTCACACCCGAACCGCCATCAATTAGCACTTGATTAATCTTTTGATTTTTATGGCGGACAGTGATTAATGGGATCAAATGATCCATCGTAGAGTCAGTTTTCGGTTGTATTGTTGCAGTCACCGGAGTACCAGAAGATCCAAGACTAACCTATTGTTGAAATTGCTGCCTGACTCCTAGCACCAATGCGAGCAACTGTCCCAAAGGGAGTGTAATTGAAGCCTTAGATAGAATCTCCCATAAGTGATCTGTTTGAATCGTACTCCTCATCGATTCGGAGGATGATTCTGCTGTTACTAGGTTAGGATTTTGTTCATTCGCTCTTGCCTTTGGCAGGGGAACTTGTGTCACCGGAATTGGATCAGGGAACACAGTTGGCTCTTTAGCGGTCCATTGAATAGCCTTTGTATACATTTGCTGCTGCTCACGGCTACCAGGTTCGAACACCTCAGCTGCTGGTTGCAACTGCTGGTTCAGCCACTCCAGGTCTTCGGTGAATCCTCCAAATTTATGCTCTAGTTGCAGGGCCATCGCAATAACAGCATCTAGTGTCATAGTCCCCACACAGTGGATGATCATGATTTGTCTTAGCTGTGGGATCAAACCATTAATGAACCATTGGGTTATCACATCATCCGATAGATTAGCATGTGCCGGAGGCAGTTCTCTTAGATGAGTTCTAAACAATGTTGCATATTCCTCAACAGTCTGGTGCGGCTTGTGTCTATTATTCTGTAATTAGTCGAAGATTTCGGCGGGATTCTTCTTCAAGCGGAACCTTTGTAAAACCGCATCCCTTACCGCCTCATAGTTAATGAAATGGTTGATGTCATACTCTGTTAACCACCTTGCTGCTTCATTGACTAATGTTGCCTGAAATACAATGGCCTTGTACGCTGGATCGGGTGGATGGTTCAGCACTGCATAGCTTATCTCAAAGGTGCGCACATGTGCATCAGGTTCGTCACCTGGAAAGCCACCGAACTTTGTGTAAGTCACCCCGGTTGGAACCAGTCGAAGTAGAATGATGGGAGGTGGCTGTTGCTGTTGCTGCTGCTGTTGTTGTTGTTGTTGCTGCTGTTGTTGACCACTCATGGTGCTATTAGTGGTATCGTTACTGGTTCCTGAGTTTTGAGGGGGTGTCTCTTTTCCTTCGGACTCTGTATTATCAGATTGCTCATCTTCCGGCTTGAAAATAGCGTTGAGTCTCTTACGTATCTCCAAATCACATAGCCTATCCTCCGCTTTGGTATCAAACGTAGGCAAGCTTACCCCGAACAGTGGTGTACGTAATAAAGATCCACCAAGGAGTATCGCACTGTCACCGGAAAACTGTAAATTCCCACCAACTGGTACCGAACTTTCACCGGAACTTGTCGAGCTATCACCGAAACAGGGTATACTTCCACCGGCAACAATCTCTCTGGGTAACACAACTTTATCCTCGGAAAGGTTCAAATTCTGACCCAATGGTATCGCATCAATTGTGCACTGCGTCCCTGTACACTCAGAAGTTACTGCACCTTCTTTAGAATGCACCGGAATCTACCAAAAATTCATCATGTGTCACTGAACTAGTACCGGACTCACTGCGAACTGGCTCCGATCCTTCGACAATTGGACCTAAATGGCCTGCACTTCTACCACATGGGGGTGTACAAATTTGGTACTGTCCAAGGATGCTGGTCTCTCCGATACTTTGGATAAGACTCGTCGGACCGAGTAAGCGACATATATCACCTCTACACCACTTGCTTTACTTATTGCTCTTCCTTTACCGATTTCTTAATCACTTGTCATCTTCCCACAGACGACGCCAGTGTTAAAAGTGCGTTTTTCGTCATAGACACTTTCAAGCTCTTTTCGGGTTCTTGGGGATGGTAGGGGTCTGATAAATCAGAGGCCCTGTATCTTAGTTTCCCAATTAATTTATCAAACAAGTAGTACGTTATTATCCAGTATGATGTCTTCTACACAGTATTACTGTTCATATTCCGGTTAGGCTTTCCACAATATGTAATGCAGGAGAGTAATTATCGTTGCACAGACTTGTTATCGATAACATAACATTATTGTGTTAATCACAAATTAATGTAACTTAACAAAGTAAGAGTTATAGTACTCAGAATTAAGGAATGCTACACTACGGCGTCTCCACAGGCCGCAAATCGCAGAGACAGACAGTTTGGCGATCCCGTTCCTCGCTACTAGAGAGCCACCGTAATGTCTTTTCATTAACTGATAGAAAGATACAACACTTCGCTACGACCTTTCGGTACGTGCGGTATAGGAAAATATAAATTACATAATGCCAATCCGACGACCTTACAACAAAGACCGTCTATCACGACACCGTTTAGGAAATTCCTAGGGAGATGCCCTACTGGAGAGTTACCCACTCCAGCCAAACAAGTGGCCTTATTTCTAGATGGATTGTTAAGTACCAAACTGAGATCATATGTGTACTTGAAGGACCCTAGATCCATAGAGGTATGTGTACGCATGTGCATAGACATTGAGGATAATCTAGGGGAGGAATTAGAGCTCTCAAAGATCTATAAAGATTCAGATAGTTATACTAGCCTCGCTTCCTTACAATCCACATCAATTGAGGATCTAGCAGAAAAGGTCGCTCAAAATTTGGGTGTTTCTAGCAAGCAAATTCCTAGATTTGCCTCAGGAAAACGATGCTACACTTGTGGAGGAGACCATATGGCTAATGTGTGCCCTATCATGGCTCAACCCCAAGTTAATCCCAACAGCCAGTACTGCACTATAGAAAGGAAATACACCAATCACACAACACAAGACTGCCCATATAACAAACAACTGTTAGACAAAATTACCCTTAACCATATCCACAACAAGGAAAGTACCCGAATCAGTACCCACAACAACACTATGGTAGGCCGCAGCAACCCTATCAACCACCCTATCACGGGCAGCAAAGACCTCCACCAGTCCTAATGCCGCAGCCTCCCCATCCAGCCAATGTGATCCTAGTGAAGTATGTAGCTGGAGAAGAAAATTTAAATAGAGCTTTAGTGCTAGTGACACCATTGCTTTTGGAAAGTGATCCAAGTGATCATAGTTTCGACTCTACCCATATTGATAGCCCACAGGCTTACTACATGCAATCACCCGAGCATAATGAATCATACTATTATGAAGAACCGAGTTAGTCTAGTTGGGAGCCAAAATATGCAAATGTCATGTACGCAAACCCCAACTCTAGACCTCAACCTAGGTAGATAAGACCTCCATTTCCTAGAGGACCATGCTTCCAATGTCAGGGAGATCACCTCATTCGTGATTCCCCTCTACCTGTGCCCACATAAACCCAATCTGTGACAATTCAAGGCTTTTGTGTAGATTGTGGAAAGGAGCATTTGTTACGAGATTGTTCCAAGAATCCTACCAATATGCCAAAAATCGCTCCTATCAATGTTATTGGCTTAGTGGTAGACTCCATGGTAAGTGTGACTTCCACAGCCCCAGTGCAAGTCATAACGAGAGCTCAGTCACTTAAGCAACACCAAGACTTAGGCAAGGGAAAGAATGTGGAGGTTAGCAAGACTGAGAGCCAAAATTAGAAGAGAACAAGAGCTTGGAGAGATAGCTCTGAACGTATGAAAAGGCAATGGGCAAAGAAGATGAGAGAACTCGAGTAAAGTCTACGAGAGACCAAAGCCAAAATCATAGAAATTAGGTCTCAAACGCACTCTCACACATCACCGCCACTACCATCCCCATCACCTTCCTTTCCTCAACCTTCTAATCCACCACACATGCCCACCCATCACCCTCAGTAGGATCAATCTTCGCAGATCCCACTCTCAAGGACATAGATATGATGCTTAGAGCATATCAGGCCAAGATCTAGGAAGGGCCAAATGTAACGGATCATGAAAGGTGTTACCCTAGAGCTGACCTAGAGCTTGAACAAACCAAGTTGTGTGCCAAGATGGTGGAATTGGCTCAAGCCATGTTTGAGGCTAGTTGCCTCTTCAATTTCTCTAGCTCCACTAGAATACCATTGCATTTTGATGGTCTATGAGATAGATTGGAGAGGATAATTGCAAAGTCTAGAAAAGGAGCTAACTCCCAGGCCAAGGAGAGGGCAAGTGATAGCATAAGCATTCCTCCCACGGAAGCCAAGAACACCTTAAGGTTTTAGCTGTACCACCATCTCCAGCAGCTTGCGCAAGTACGATAGAACTCTGGACAGGCTCTGAGAAGACGACCTCTGTCTATCACCACAGACAGAAAAACTTAATATTTCTTGAATGCATGCTTGGCACGATAACCTACACCATTAGAGCACTCCAATTCACTAGAAATTTCTAAAATATTTGTGTTTTCTGAGTTCATCACGACAGGCACCTGTCTATCACGATAGACAGCGTCTATCGTGACAGACAGCGTCTATCACAATAGACAGCGTATATCGCGATAGACAAGACCCCACGATAGACCCAGTCTATGGCGATAGACACTGTCTATCGCGACAGAGAGAGAACCACGATAGACCCCATCTATCGTGACAGACACCGTCTATCACGACAGACAGAGAACCATGATAGACCCCGTTTGTCACGACAGACACCCGTTTATTGCAACGGACAGAGAACCACGATAGACCCCATCTATCGCGACAGGCACCCTCTATCACAACAAACCAAAAGCACGTCAGACGATAGACTAAGTCTATCGCGACAGACACCTTCTATCGCAATAGACAGGACCTCACGACAAACATCATCTATTGTGATAAACACTGTCTATCATGACAGACCAAACCACGACAGATGATATACCTCATATATGGTGATAGATACCATCTATCGCGATAGAGAGGGCCCATGAAAGATGACAGACAGTGTTTATCGCGACAAACATCTGTCTATCGCGACAGAGAAGAACGCACGATAGACCTCGTCTATCATGATAGACATCGTCTATTATGACAGACATCCACACGCGACAGTCAGTGTCTATCGCGACAGACATACATTTTTGACAAAATATAGAGGGGCAATTTTTTTGAAAATTTGGGCTAAATTTGGGCATATTTGCATCTTCAATCACCCATAATAATTAAAAGGCCTTAGAAAAATGCACTAAACTCCTAAAAGGTTTTTTTTGTGTGTTTTAACCCCCTAAACCCTGAACTGTCATAACTTTTTCATATGAAATCCATTTTTTGAGCTCTAGAGCTTGTGAGAAAGCTTGCATGCTATCTCTTTTTGTGTGTTCTTTGAGCTTTTGTTGCACGTTTTAGTTGTACTACCATCTCTAGCAGCTTTCGCAGGTATGAGAGAAATCTGCATAGGTCCCAAGAAGACGACCTCTATCTATCGGAACAGACAGAAAAACTTAATATTTTTTTGCATGCATGCTTGGCACGATAACCTACACCATTAGAGCACTCCAAATCGCAACAGACACACGTCTATCACGAAAGACAGCATCAAGTGCGACAGATAGCATCTATCACGATAGACATCGTCTATCACGACAGACACGAACCCACGATAGACCCCGTCTATCACGACAGACATCGTCTATCGCGACAGACAGAGTACCACGATAGACCGCATCTATCGCGACAGACACCGTCTGTCATGACAGATAGAGAACCACGATAGACCCCATCTATCGTGACAGACAGAGAACCATGATAGACCCCGTTTATCATGACAGACACCATCTATCGCGACAAACCAAAAGCACGACAGACGATTGACTCAGTCTATCGTGAAAAACACCATCTATCACGATAGATAGATCTCCCGACAAACACCGTCTATTGTGACAGAAACTATCTATCATGACAGACCAAACTACGATAGACGATAGACCTCGTCTATTGCGATAGACACCATCTATCGCGACAGAAAGGCCCATGGTAGATTACATACACCGTCTATCACGACAGACAACCCCACGTCACAGACATTTTCAGCAAAATATAGAGGGGTAATTTTTTTGAAAATTTGGGCTAACTTTGGGCATATCTGCATCTTCAATCACCCATACCATTACAAAGGCCTTAGAAAAATGCACTAAACTCCTCAAAGGTTCTGTTTTTCTGTTTTAACCCCTTAAATTCTGAACTATCATAACTTTTTCATATGAAATCCATTTTTTGAGCTCTATGGCTTGTTAGAAAGCTTACATGCTATCTCTTTTTGTGTGTTCTTTGAGCTTTTGCCACAGGTTTTAGCTGTACCACCATCTCCAGGAGCTTGCGTAGGTACGATGGAACTCTGCATAGGTCCCGAGAAGACGACCTCTGTCTATCACGACAGATAGAAAAACTTAATATTTTTTGTATGCATGATTCGCATGATAACCTACACCATTAGAGCACTCCAAATCACTAGAAGTTTCTAAAAAATTTGCGTTTTTTCAGTCTATCCGATAGACATCTGTCTATCATGATAGATAGTGTCTATCGTGACAGACAGCGTCTATCGAGATAGACAACGTATATCGCCACAGAGAGAACCTCAAGATAGACCGAGTCTATCGCGATAGACATCGTCTATCGCGATAGACAGAGAACCACGATAGACCCCATCTATCGAAACAGACACCGTCTATCGAGACAGACACCGTCTATCGCGACAGACACCATCTATCACGATAGACATCATCTATTGTGAGAGATACCATCTATCATGACAGGCAAGACCCCACGATAGACCCCATCTATCGTGATAGACATCGTCTATTACGACAGATAGCCCCACGCGACTGTCAGTGTCTATTGCGACAGACACTGTCTATCGCGATAGACAGGCATTTTCGGCAAAATATAGAGGGGCAATTTTTTTGAAAATTTGGGCTAAATTTGGGCATATTTGCATCTTCAGTCACCCATACCATTACAAAGGCCTTAGAAAAATGCACTAAACTCTTGAAAGGTTGTGTTTGTCTGTTTTAACCCCCTAAACCCTGAACTGTCCTAACGTTTTCATACGAAATCCATTTTTTGAGCTCTAGAGTTTGTAAGAAAGCTTGCATGCTATCTCTTTTTGTTTGTCCTTTGAGCTTTTGCTGCAGGATTTAGTTGTACTAACATCTTCAACAGCTTGCGCAGGTACGAGAGAAATCTGCATAGGTCCCGGAAAGACGACCTCTGTATATCGCGATAGATAGAAAAACATAATATTTTTTGAATGCATGCTTGGCACGATAATCTACACCATTAGAGCACTCCAAATCATTAGAAGTTTCTAAGAAATTTATGTTTTTCATTCTATCATGACAGACATTGGTCTAGCACGACAGACAACATCTATCGTGATAGACAGCGTCTATCGCAATAGACATCATCTATCGCGATAGACAGGAACCCACGATAGACCCCATCTATCGCGACAAACATCATGTATCGCGAGAGACAGAGAATCACGATATACCGCGTCTATCACGATAGACACAATCTATCGTGATAGACACCATCTATCACTATAGATAGAGAACCACGATAGACCCCATCTGTCACGACAGACAGAGAACCATGATAGACCCCGTTTATCACGATAGACACCATCAATCGCAACAAACCAAAAGCACGATAGATGACTGATTCAGTCTATCGCGAGAGACACCGTCTATCATGATAGACAGACCTCGCAACAAACAGAGTCTATCGTGACACACACTGTCTATCGTGACACACCAAATTACGACAGACCATAGGCTTCGTCTATCGCGACAGACACCATCTATCGCGACAAAAAAGGCCCATGATAGACAACAGACAGCGTTTATCGCGGCAGACACCCGTCTATCCCGATAGGCAAGACCCCATGATAAATCCCGTCTATTGCAAAAAACACTATCTATCGTGACAAACATCCCCACGTCACAATCAGTGTCTATCGTGACAGGCACCATCTATCGCGATAGACAGACATTTTTGGCAAAAAAATATAAAGGGGTAGTTTTTTTCAAAATTTGGGCTAAATTTGGGCATATTTGCATCTTCAATCACCTATACCATTACAAAGGCCTTAGAAAAATGCACTAAACTCCTGAAAGGTTCTGTTTGTTTGTTTTAATCCCTTAAACTCTGAACTGTCATAACTTTTTCATATGAAATCCATTTTTTGAGCTCTAGGGCTTGTCACAAAGCTTGCATGCTATCAGTTTTTGTTTGTTCTTTGAGCTTTTGCTGCAGGTTTTAGCTATACCACCATCTCCAGCAGCTTGCATAGGTACGATACAACTCTGCATAGGTCCCGGGAAGACGACCTCTATCTATCAAGACAGACCGAAAAACTTAATATTTTTTGAATGCATGCTTGGTACGATAACCTACACCATTAGAGCACTCCAAATCACTAGAAGTTTCTAAAAAAATTACCTTTTTTTTCACTCTATCGCGATAGATACCCGTCTAATACGAGAGAGAGCATCTATCACGATAGACAACGTCTATCGTGATAGACAGCGTATATCGCGATAGACAAGACCCCACGATAGACCCAGTCCATCATGAGAGACACCATCTATCATGACAGAGAGAGAACCATGATAGACCCCGTCTATCACGGCAGACACCGTCTATCCCGATAGACACCGTCTATCATGAGAGATAGAGAACCACGATAGAGCCCGTCTGTCACGACAGACACCCGTTTATCACGACAGATAGAGAACAACGATAGAGCACATCTATCGCGATAGACATCGTCTATCGCAACACACCAAAAGCACGACAGACGACAGACTAAGTCTATCACGACAGACATCGTCTATCACGATAGATAGGACCTCGAACAATCACCGTCTATCATGACAAACACTGTCTATCGTAACAGACCAAACCACGACAGATAATAAACCTCATATATCGTGACAAACACCATCTATCGCGACAGACAAGGCCCATGACAGACGACAAACAGTGTTTATCACGACAAACACCGGTCTATCGAGACAGACAGGATCCCATGATAGACCATGTCTAACATGATAGACACCGTCTATTACGACAGACAATCCCACGCATCAGTGAGTGTCTATCACGACAGACACCATCTATCGTGATAGACAGGCATTTTCGGCAAAATATTGAGGGGCCATTTTTTTGAAAATTTGGGCTAAATTTGGGCATATTTACATCTTCAATCACCCGTACCATTAAAAAGGCCTTAGAAAAATGCACTAAACTCCTGAAAGGTTCTGTTTGTCTGTTTTAACCCCCTAAACCCTGAACTGTTATAACTTTTTCATATGAAATCTATTTTTTGAGCTCTAGAGCTTTTGAGAAAGCTTGCATGCTCTCTCTTTTTGTGTGTTCTTTGAGCTTTTGCTACTGGTTTAGTTGTACTACCATCTCTAGTAGCTTGCGCAGGTGCGAGAGAAATCTGCATAGTCCCGGGAAGACGACCTCTGTCTATCGTGACAGACAGAAAAACTTAATATTTTTTTGAATGCATGCTTGGCACTATAATCTACACCATTGGAGCACTTGAAATCATTAGAAACTTTTAAAAAATTTGCATTTTTTCAGTATATCACGATAGACAACATCTATCGCGACAGACAACGTCTATCGCAATAGACACCGTCTATCGTGATCGACAGGAACCCACGATAGATCCCGTCTATTGCGACAAACACCGTCTATCGTGAGAGACAGAGAACCATGATAGACCGTGTCTATCGCAACAGACACCGTCTATCGCGACACACAGAGAACCATGATAGACACCGTCTATCGTGAGAGACAGAGAACCATGATAGACCGCGTCTATCGCGACAGACACCGTCTATCGCGACAAACAGAGAACCATGATAGACACTGTCTGTCGGGACAGATAGATAACCATGATAGACCCCGTTTATCGCGACAGACACCGTCTATCGCGAAAAACTAAAAGCACGACAGATGACTAACTCAGTCTATCGCAACAAACACTGTCTATCGCGATAGACAGACCTCGCGACAAACACCATCTATCGTGATAGACACTGTCTATCGTGATAGATCAAACCACGATAGACGATAGACCTCGTCTATCATGAGAGACCATATCTATCGTGATAGAAAGGGCCCATGATAGATGACAAACATGGTTTATCGCGACAGACACCCGTCTATCACGAGAGACAGGACCCCATGATAGACCCCGTCTATTGCGATAGACACCGTCTATCGCGACAGATAGCCCCACGTCACAGTCAGTGTCTATCGTGACAGACATAGTCTATCACGATAGACAAACATTTTCGGCAAAATATAGAGGGGTAGTTTTTTTGAAAATTTGGGCATATTTGCATCTTCAATCACCCATACCATTACAAAGGCCTTAGAAAAATGCACTAAACTTCTGAAAGGTTCTGTTTGTCAGTTTTAACCCATTAATCTCTGAATTGTCATAACCTTTTCATATGCAATCCATTTTTTGAGCTCTAGGGCTTGTCACAAAGGTTGCATGCTTTCTCTTTTTGTGTGTTCTTTGACCTTTTGCTGTAGGTTTTAGTTGTACCACCATCTCCAGCAGCTTGCGTAGGTACGATAGAACTTTGCAAACGTCTCGAGAAGACGACCTCTGTCTATCACGACAGACAGAAAAACTTAATATTTTTTTAATGCATGCTTGGCACGATAACCTACACCACTAGAGCACTCCAAATCACTAGAAGTTTCTAAAAAAATTACTTTTTTCCAGTCAATCGGGACAGACACCTATCTATCATGATACACAATGTCTATCATGACAGCCAACGTCTATCATGATAGATAGCATATATCCAGACAAAAAGAACCCCACGATAGACCCAATCTATCATGATAGATATTGTCTATCACGACAGACATCGTCTATCGTGACAGACAGAGAACCACGATAGACACTGTCTATCGCGACAGACACCGTCTATCGCAACAGACAGAGAACCATGATATACACCGTCTATCACGACAGACACCCATTTATCACAACAGACAGAGAACCAAGATAGACCCCATCTATCGCGATAGACACCATCTATTGCCACACACCAAAAGCACGATAGACGACAGACTAAGTCTATCGTGACACACACCGTCTATCACGATAGACAGGATCTCGCAACAAACACCATCTATCGTGACAAACATTGTCTATCGTGACAAACCAAACCACGCCAGGCGATAGACCTCCTCTATCGTGATAGACACCATCTATCGCGACAGACAGGGCCAATGACAGACGACTGACAGCGTTTATCGCGACAGACACCCATCTATCGGGATAGACAGGACCCACGATAGACCCCGTCTATCGTGATAAACACCATCTATTACGATAGATGAGGTCTATTTTCTATCATGGTTTGGACTGTCACGAAACACAGTGTCTGTCACGATAGATGGTGTTTGTCACGAAATCCTGTCTATCTTGATAGACGGTGTCTGTCGCGATAGACTAAGTCTATCGTCTGTCGTGCGTTTGGTCTGTCGTGATAGACAATGTCTCTCGCAATAGATGGGGTCTATCGTGGTTCTCTGTCTATCGCGATAGATGAGTGCCGGTCATGACAGACGAGGTCTATCGTGGTTCTCTATCTGTCGCGATAAACGGTGTCTGTCGCGATAGACGGGGTCTATTGTGGTTCTCTGTCTATCACGATAGTTAGTGTGTGTCGTGATGGGGTCTATCGTGGGGTCCTGTGTGACCCAATAGACGGTGTCTATTGCAATAGACGCTGTTTGTCGTGATAGACGCTATCTATCACGATAGACGGGTGTTTATCGTGGTAGAATGAGAAAACACAAATTTCTTAGAAACTTCTAGTGATTTGGAGTGCTCTAATGGTGTAGGTTATCGTGTCAAGCATGCATTAAAAAAATATTAAGTTTTTCTGTCTATCGTGATGGACAGAGGTCGTCTTTTCAAGACCTATGCAGAGTTCTATCATACCGGCGCAAGCTGCTGAAGATGGTGGTAGAGCTAAAACCTGCAGCAAAAGCTCAAAAAACACACAAAAATAGATAGCATGCAAGCTTTTTGACAAGCCCTAGAGCTCAAAAAATTTATTATATATGAAAAAGTTATGACAGTTCAGGGTTTAGGGGGTTAAAACAGACAAACAGAACCTTTCAGGAGTTTAGTGCATTTTTCTAAGGCCTTTGTAATGGCATGGGTGATTGAAGATGCAAATATGCCCAAATTTAGCCGAAATTTAGCCCAAATTTTCAAAAAAATTACCCCTCTAAAGTTTCCCAAAAATGCCTCTCTATCGCGATAGACGGTGTCTGTCGCGATAGACACTGAATGTCGTGTGGAGCTGTCTATCGTGATAGACGGTGTTTGTCCCCATAGATGGGGTTTATCGTGGGGTCCCATCTGTCGCGATAAACGGGTGTTTGTCACGATAAGTGCTGTCTATCGTCTCTCATGGGCCCTGTCTGACGCAGTAGATGGTGTTTCTTGTGATAGACGAGGTCTATTGTCTGTTATGGTTTGGTCTATCATGATAGACAGTGTCTGTCATGATAAACAATGTTTGTCACGAGGTCCTATCTATCGCAATAGACGGTGTTTGTCGCGATAGACTGAGTCTGTCGTCTGTCGTGCTTTTGGTCTGTCGCGATAAATGTTGTATATCATGGTGCTCTGTCTATCGCAATAGATGGTGTCTGTCAGGATAGACGAGGTCTATCGTGGGGTCTTGTCTGTCGCGATAAAGGGTGTATGTCGCGATAGACAGGTGGTTGTAACGATACGCTGAAAAAACACAGATTTTTTAGAAAGTTTTAGTGATTTGGAGTTCTCTAATGGTGTAGGTTATCGTGCCAAGCATGCATTCAAAAAATATTAAGTTTTTCTCTCTATCGTTATAGACAGAGGTCGTCTTCCGGGGACCTGTGCAGAGTTCTATCATACCTGCACAAGCTGCTGGAGATGGTGGTACAGCTAAAACCTGCAGCAAAAGCTCAAAGAACACACAAAAACAGATAGCATGCAAGCTTTCTGACAAGCCCTAGAGCTTAAAAAATGGATTTCATATGAAAACGTTATGACAGTTTAGGGTTTAGGTGTTAAAACAGACAAACAGAACCTTTCAGGAGTTTAGTGCATTTTTCTAAGGCCTTTGTAATGGTATGGGTGATTGAAGATGCAAATAAGCCTAAATTTAGCCCAAATTTTCAAAAACATTACCCCTCTATATTTTGCTGAAATGTCTGTCTATTGTGATAGACGGTGTCTGTCACGATAGACACTGACTATTGCGTAGAGCTGTCTATCATGATAGATGGTGTCTGTCACGATAGACGGGGTCTATCGTGGGGTCCTCTCTGTCACGATAGACGGGTGTCTGTCGCGATAAATGTTGTGTGTCGTCAGTCATGGGCCCTGTCTCTCGTGATAGATGGTGTCTGTCGGGATAGACGAGGTCTATCGTTTGTCGTGGTTAGGTCTTTTGCATTAAATTGTTGGCAAAATGTGTGCGTTGGTCTGTCACAAGTTCCAGAGGTAATCCATAACGCGGAAAAACATCCTTCATCAGGCATTTTGCCACTGAAAGAGCTGTGGTGGACCGTAAAGCCCAAGCTTCCACCCACCTGGGCATAATCCGTACAAGTCAGTATATATCGATTGTTGCTAAGGGTGGCTGGTGGTGTTATTGGTCCAATAAAATCAAGACCCCACTTCTGAAAGGGTTCCAAAGGTAATACAGGTTGCAAAAGAAAGAAGTGGTGTTGTAATGGCTGTCCAGACCGTTGACAAGTGTCACACTGCTGCATAAACTGAGTCACATCTTCGTACATGGTAGGTCACCAAAGCCCACTTTGCAGAATTTTCCGATGAGTAAGATCGGCTGCAAAATGTCCACCGGAGGGTACTGAATGTGCTATAGCAATAACAGAGTCTACTTCATGTGGTGGGATACAACGAAGTAAGACACCAGTATGATCCAGGTAGTACAGCTGACCTACAATCAACCGGAATCTGCGACTATAAACCGCAATTTTCGTCGCAAAGCAGGAGGAGTATGAGGCGGAAGACACCCGTTAGTTAGGAAGGTTAGTAATGTATCATAGTAGGTAGACGGCACAGGAGGTTCTGTAGATTCATCCGGAGCCGGCTCAGTAGCGTAAATTGCTGGTGTAGTGTCATCAACCCCACCGGAGCTTCACCGGAATCCAACCGAGATAGGAAATCTACCATAGCATGTGCGGTGCCGGGTTGATGAATAACTTCATAGTCGAATTTCTGTAATAATAAAATCCACGCAGGAAAATTCTGCAAAGTGGGCTTTGGTGGTTAGCTAAATTAGCTAACCACCATAAATGTTTGCCATGCCACCGGATTTGACCTAGGAAGCGCATAACTTCTTTCGGTGTGGTGGGGACTAGAGCCTCCGACACGGCTGCAACTTTACCCGGATCAACTTGGATTCCTTGTGCAGATATAATATGTCCGAGGAGTTTGCCACATGAGACCGCAAACACAGATTTTGTCGGATTCAAGCATAACCGGTACTGGTGGCATTTTTGAAAGCAGCACTGTAAATGATACAAGTGCGCCGCAATTTTCCCAAATAAGGAAAAGTCATCCAGATATACTTGCATAAAAGTAGTCAGATAGGGTGAAAAGATTTCTTGCATACAACGTTGAAATGTGCTTGGAGCATTCCTTAACCCAAACCACATTACCGTACAAGCATAAACACCCCAATTCGTGATAAAAGCTGTTTTCGGTATGTCCTGTTCTGCCATTCGCACCTGGTTATAACCACTGTAACCATCCAGAAAGGAGTACATCTCGTGCCCGGCCACTCTGTCTAGCATTGTGTCGAGGAAGGGAAGAAGAAATGGATCAGGTACCGTGGCCGCATTCAGTTTCCGATAATCCACACAGATAAGCAGCTGTTTATTTTTCTTCGGGACAATCATGATCGGAGATATCCATTCAGCGTGCTCAATAGGTACAATGAATCCCACCTTCAATAACCGATCGAGTTCCGCTTTGACCTCTGCTGCATAATTGAGGTTCATTCGGTAACTGGATTGTTTAATTGGCTTCGCCTCAGGCTTGAGCACTACCCGATATTGATAGATCGGCGGATCAAGACCTTTCATATCACGATAGTCCCAAGCAAAAATTCCAAAAAACTCATGCAGGAGTCGGATCAAATCTTCTTGAAATACCTCAGACAATCCTGCCTTAATCTTAACAACTCGCGGGTTAGCCTCATCACCCAAATTATATGTTACTCACTCATCTTCCAGAACATAAAATTGTCGAGGTTTCACCAAATCGTCAGCTGACTGTATAAGCTGATGTAGGGTGGCTCCATCCATAGCAACACTATCATCTGCATCCGCCTCTCCGGTCACTGGAACAACCGTACACGTTGCTGGATTCGAGTTGTCCACTACAGATTGAAGATCAACAGTACCTAAGGAGATCAGATCTTTATTGTTCTTCAGGAACGCCTCTTCTTCATCGTCAGATAAACCATCCAACATGTGGACCGGTACGCTACATATGGTCTCGCATGAAGCTTGCAAGGCTGAATGGCATCCAATTTAATAACATATTTACGGTGGTTATCTTTGAAATTCAATTCCTGCGCTGACCAATCCTCTATAACTTTGGCTTGTTTCAACCATGGTCGACCGAAAAGTAGATTGTAGTCGAGGCTAGATTCTGGTAGTTCTAAGACTACAAAAGTCATTTTGAACGTGGTACCCTGCAAAGTAATCGGGGTATTCCGTACTAGTCCCACCGGATGGACTCGGGATTGGTCTGCCATTTTGACAAAAAATTAGACAGGCTCGGTTTGGGTCCACCCCAATTTCTTTCAGAGGGTTGCAGTTGCTATGTTCACACCCGAACCGCCATCAATTAGCACTTGATTAATCTTTTGATTTTTATGCCAGTCAGTGATTAATGGGACTGAATGATCCACCATAGAGTCAGTTTCCGGTTGTATTGTTGCAGTCGCCAGAGTACCGGGAGATTCAAGACTAACCTGTTGTTGAAATTGATGCCTGACTCCTGGCACCAATGCAAACAACTATCCCAAAGGGAGTGTAATTGAAGCCTTAGATAGAATCTCCCATAAGTGATCTGTTTGAATAGTACTCCTCACCGATTCGGAGGATGATTCTGCTATTACTGGGTTAGGATTTTGTTCATTCGGTCTTGCCTTTGGCAGGGGAACTTGTGTCATTGGAATTGGATCAGGGAACAGAGTTGGCTCTTTAGCGGTCCATTGAATAGCCTTTGTATACATTCGCTGCTGCTCACGTATACCAGGTTCGAACACCTCAGCTGCTAGTTACAACTGCTTACCCGATCTTGTCTGGACCACTACTACTTGTGATTCCACTGGTGAGATATAGACCATGTTGGTCATCGGGTTTTGACGCTCCTTCTTCCTTTTGTCGTATTCTGCTGCATCCTTGCAAAATCTCTGGATGTGACCAATCTCACCGCAAAAATGACATCGAGGTGGTGGTAGAGAAGTACCCTCCGCTGATGTACCCACCTGCCATCGATTGGTATTGAAATTGGGATTCCGCTATCCCCGATAATTTCTGTATCCTTACGACTGATTGTTTCGAATCTATGGTGGCACGTAATGGGTTGCTGGCTGAACTGGTTCTTGTATAATAGCGTTTACAGCTGCTCGTCCCTAAACTTTAGCATTATACGCACAATTTTCCGTTGAGTGTCCGGTTGTGTTGCAGATGGCGTAATACATCTGGTTAAGGGCACATGTAGCACTGGTGTGCCCTGGATTTTTGCACTTGGTACAATACATCTGTTTAGCCGGATCATCTATTACATTCTTATTGGCCTTCAGCCACTCCAAGCCTTCGGTGAATCCTCCAACTTTATGCTCTAGTTGTAGGGCCATCGCAATAACAACATCTAGTGTCATAGCCCCCACACAGCGGATGATCATGATTTTTCTTAGCTGTGGGGTCTGACCGTTACTGAACCACTGGGTTATCACATCATCCGATAGATTAGCATGTGCCGGAGGCAGTTCTCTTAGATGAGTTCTAAACAATGTTGCATATTCCTCAACAGTCTGGTGCGGCTTCTGTCTATTATTCTGTAAATAGTCGAAGATTTTGGCGGGATTCTTCTTCAACCGGAACCTTTGTAAAAATGCATCCCTTACCGCCTCATAGTTAACGAAATGGTTGATATCATACTTTGTTAACCACCTCGCTACTTCATTGACTAATGCTGCCTGAAATACAATGGCCTTGTACGTCGGATCGGATGGATGGTTCAGCATTGCATGGCTTATTTCAAAGGTGCGCACATGTGCATCAGGGTCGTGACCTGGAAAGCCACCGAACTTTGTGTAAGTCACCCCGGTTGGAACCAGTCGAAGTGGAATGATGGGAGCCGGCTGTTGCTGTTGCTCTTGTTGTTGTTGTTGTTGTTGTTGTTGCTCTTGTTGACCACTCATGGTGCTATTAGTGGTATCGTTACTGGTTCCTGAGTTTTGAGGGGGTGTCTCTTTTCCTTCGGACTCTGTATTATCAGATTGCTCATCTTTCGGCTCGAAAATACCGTTAAGTCTCTTACGTATCTCCAAATCAAATAGCCTATCCTTTGCTTTGGTATCAAACGTAGGCAAGCTTACCCCGAACAGTGGTGTACGTAATAAAGATCCACCACGGAGTATCCCACTATCATTGGAAAACTATAAATTCCCATCAACTGGTACCGAACTTTCACCGGAACTTGTCGAGCTATCACAGAAACAGGGTATACTTCCACCGACAACAATCTCTCTCGGTAACACAGCTTTATCCTCGGAAAGTTTCAAATTCTGACCCAATGGTATCGCATCAATTGTGCACTGCGTCCCTGTACACTCAGAAGTCACTGCACCTTCTTCAGAATGCACCGGAATCACACCGGAATCTATCGAAAATTCATCATGTATCACCAAACTGGTACCGGACTCACTGCGAACTGGCTCCGATCCTTCGACAACTGGACCTAAATGGCCTGCACTTCTACCACCTGGGGGTGTCCCTAACAAATTTGGTACTGTCCAGGGATGCTGGTCTCTCCGATACTTTGGATAAGACTCGCTGGACCGAGTAACCGACATACATCACCTCTGCACCACTTGCCTTACTTATTGCTCTTCCTTTACCAATTTCTTAATCACTTGCCATCTTCCCACATACGGCACCAGTGTTAAAAGTGCGTTTTTCGTCATAGACACTTTTAAGCTCTTTTCGGGTTCTTGGGGATGGTAGGGGTCTGATAAATCAGAGGCCCTGTATCTTATTTTCCCAATTAATTTATCAAACAAGCAGTAAGTTATTATCCGGTATGATGTCTTCTACACAGTATTACTGTTCATATTCCGGTTAGGCTTTCCACAATATGTAATGCAGGAGAGTAATTATCGTCGAACAGACTTGTTATCGATAACATAACATTACTGTGTTAATCACAAATTAATGTAACTTAACAAAGTAAGAGTTACAGTACTCAGAATTAAGGAATGCTGCACTACGGCATCTCCATAGGCTGCAAATTGCCGAGACAGGCAGTCTGGAGATCCCGTTCCTCGCTACCAGAGAGCCACCGTAATGTCTTTTCATTAACTAATAGAAAGATACAACACTTCACTACGACCTTTCGGTACATGCGGTATAGGAAAATATAAATTACATAATGCCAATCCGGCGACCTTACAACTGACATCGTCTATCACGACACCGTTTAGGAAATACCTAGCGAGACGCCCTGCTCGAGAGTTACCCACTCCAGCCAAACAAGTGGCCTTATTTCTAGATGGATTGTTAAGTACCAAACTGAGATCATATGTGTACTTGAAGGACCCTAGATCCATAGAGGTATGTGTACGCATGTGCATAGACATAGAGGATAATCTAGGGGAGGAATTAGAGCTCTCAAAGATCTATAAAGATTCAGATAGTTCTTCTAGGCTCGCTTCCTTACAATCCACATCAATTGAGGATCTAGCAGAAAAGGTCGCTCAAAAATTGGGTGTTTCTAGCAAGCAAATTCCTAGATTTTCCCCAGGAAAACGATGCTACACTTGTGGAGGAGACCATATGGCTAATGTGTGCCCTATCATGGCTCAACCCCAAGTTAATCCCAACAGCCAGTACTGCACCATAGAAAGGAGATACACCAATCACACAGCACAAGACTGCCCATGTAACAAACAAGCTGTTAGACAAAATTACCCTCAACCATATCCACAACAAGGAAAGTACCCGAATCAGTACCCACAACAACATTATGGTAGGCCGCAGCAACCCTATCAACCACCCTATCACGGGCAGCAAAGACCTCCACCAGTCCTAACGCCGCAGCCTCCCCCTCCAGCCAATGTGATCCCAATGAAGTATGTAGCTGGAGAAGAAAATTTAAATAGATCTTTAGTGCCAGTGACACCATCGCTTTTGGAAAGTGACCCAAGTGATCATAGTTTCGAGTCTACCCATATTGATAGCCCACATGCTTACTACATGCAATCACCCGAGCATAATGAGTCATACTATTATGAAGAACCGAGTGAGTCTAGTTGGGAGCCAAAATATGCAAATGTCATGTACGCAAACCCCAACTCTAGACCTCAACCTAGGTAGATAAGACCTCCATTTCCTAGAGGACCATGCTTATGATGTCAGGGAGATCACCTCATTTGTGATTCCCCTCTACTTGTGCCCACATTAACCCAATTTGTGACAATTCAAGGCTTTTGTCCAGATTGTGGAAAGGAGCATTTGTTACGAGAGTGTTCCAAGAATCCTGCCAATATGCCAAAAATCGCTCCTATCAATGTTATTGGCTTAGTGGTAGATTCCATGGGAAGTGTGACTTCCACAGCCCTAGTGCAAGTCATCACGAGAGCTCAAGCACTTAAGCAACACCAAGACTTAGGCCAGGGAAAGAATGTGGAGGTTAGCAAGACTGAGGGCCAGAATAAGAAGAGAACAAGAGCTTGGAGAGATAGCTGTGAACGTATGAAAAGGCAATGGGCAAAGAAGATGAGAGAACTCGAGGAAAGTCTACGAGAGACCAAAGCCAAAATCATAGAAATTAGGTCTCAAACGTACTCTCACACATCACCCCCACTACCATCCCCATCACCTTCCTTTCCTCAACCTTCTAATCCACCACACATGACCCACCCAACACCCTCAGTAGGATCAATCTTTGCAAATCCCACTCTGAAGGACATAGATATGATGCTTAGAGCATATCAGGGCAAGATCTAGGAAGGGCCAAATGTAACGGATCATGAAAGGTGTTACCCTAGAGCTGACGTAGAGCTTGAACAAGCCAAGTTGTGTGCCGAGATGGTGGAATTGGCTCAAGCCATGTTTGAGGCTAGTTGCCTCTTCAATTTCTCTAGCTCCACTAGAACACCATTGCATTTTGATGGTCTATTAGATAGATTGGAGAGGATAATTGCAAAGTCTAGAAAAGGAGCTAACTCCCAGGCCAAGGAGAGGGCAAGTGATATACACGGAAGCCAAAAACACCTTAAGGTTTTAGCTGTACCACCATCTCCAGCAGCTTGCGCAGGTACGATAGAACTCTGGACAGGTTCCGAGAAGACGACCTCTATCTATCACCACAGACAAAAAAACTTAATATTTCTTGAATGCATGCTTGGCACGATAACCTACACCATTAGAGCACTCCAAATCACTAGAAGTTTCTAAAAAGTTTGTGTTTTTTCAGTCTATCACGACAGACACGTGTCTATCACGATAGACAGCGTCTATTGTGACACACATCATCTATCACAATAGACAGCGTATATCGCAATAGACAGGACCCCATGATAGACCCAGTCTATGGCGATAGACACTGTCTATCGCGACAGAGAGAGAACCACGATAGACCCCATCTATTGCGACAGACACCGTCTATCGCGACAGACAGAGAACCATAATAGACCCCGTTTGTCACGACAGACAAGCGTTTATCGCGACAGACAGAGAACCACGATAGACCCCATCTATTGCGACAGGCACCCTCTATCGCAATAGACCAAAAGCACCACAGACGACAGACTAAGTCTATGGCGACAGGCACCTTCTATCGCAATAGACAAGACCTCGCGACAAACACCATCTATTGTGATAAACACTGTCTATCATGACAGACCAAACCACGACAGATTATATACCTCATATATGGTGACAGACACCATCTATCGCGATAGACAGGGCCCATGAAAGATGACAGACAGTGTTTATCGCAACAGACATCCGTCTATCGCGATAGACAAGACCGCACGATAGACCTCATCTATAGTGATAGACACCGTCTATTATGATAGACATCCACACGCGATAGTCAGTGTCTATCACCATAGACAGCGTCTATCGCGACAGACATACATTTTTGACAAAATATAGAGGGGCAATTTTTTTGAAAATTTGGGCTAAATTTGGGCATATTTGCATCTTCAATCACCCATAACATTTAAAAGGCCTTAGAAAAATGCACTAAACTCTTGAAAGGTTTTTTTTGTCTGTTTTAACCCCCTAAACCCTGAACTATCATAACTTTTTCACATGAAATCCATTTTCTGAGCTCTAGAGCTTGTGAGAAAGCTTGCATGCTATCTCTTTTTGTGTGTTCTTTGAGCTTTTGTTGCAGGTTTTAGTTGTACTACCATCTCCAGTAGCTTTCGGAGGTACGAGAGAAATCTGCATGTCCCGGGAACACGACCTCTATCTATCGGGACAGATAGAAAAACTAATTATTTTTTTGCATGCATGCTTGGCACGATAACCTACACCATTAGAGAACTCCAAATCGCAACAGACACCCGTCTATCACGACAGACAGCATCAAGCGTGAGAGATAGCATCTATCACGATAGACATCGTCTATCACGACAGACACAAACCCACGATAGACCCCGTCTATCGCGACAGACATCGTCTATCACGACAGACAGAGAACCACAATAGACCGCGTCTATCGTGACAGACACCGTCTATCATGATAGATAAAGAACCACGATAGACCCCATCTATCGCGACAGACAGAGAACCATGATAGACCGTGTTTATCGTGACACACACCGTCTATCGCGACAAACCAAAAGCACGACAGACGATTGACTCAGTATATCGTGAAAAACACCATCTATCACGATAGATAAACCTCTCGACAAACACCGTCTATTGTGACAGACACTGTCTATCATGACAGACCAAACCACGATAGACGATAGACCTCGTCTATCATGACACACACCATCTATCGCTATAGAAAGGCCCATGGTAGACGATGCACAATGTTTATCGCAATAGACACCCATCTATCGTGATAGACAGGACCCCACGATAGACCCCGTCTATTGCGACATACACCGTCTATGGCGACGGACAACCCCACGTCACAGACATTTTCAGCAAAATATAGAGGGGTAATTTTTTTGAAAATTTAGGCTAAATTTGGGCATATTTGCATCTTCAATCACCCATACTATTACAAAGGACTTAGAAAAATGCACTAAACTCCTGAAAGGTTCTGTTTGTCTGTTTTAACCCCTTAAACTCTGAACTATCATAACTTTTTCATATGAAATCCATTTTTTGAGCTAGGGCTTGTTAGAAAGCTTGCATGCTATCTCTTTTTGTGTGTTCTTTCAGCTTTGCCAACGTATATCGCCACAGAGAGAACCTCAAGATAGACCAAGTCTATCGCGATAGATATCGTCTATCACGATAGACAGAGAACCATGATAGACCCCATCTATCACGACAGACACCGTCTATCGTGACAGACACCGTCTATCGCGATAGACACCATCTATTGCGACTGATACCCATCTATCATGACAGACAAGACCCCACCATAGACCCATCTATCGTGATAGACATCGTCTATATCGACAGAAAGCCCCACGTGACTGTCAGTGTCTATCGTGACAGACACTGTCTATCGCGATAGACAGGCATTTTTGGCAAAATATAGAGGGGCAATTTTTTTGAAAATTTGGGATAAATTTGGGCATATTTGCATCTTCAGTCACCCATACCATTAGAAAGGCCTTAGAAAAATGCACTAAACTCTTGAAAGGTTCTGTTTGTCTGTTTTAACCCCCTAAACCCTGAACTGTCCTAACTTTTTCATACGAAATTCATTTTTTGAGCTTTAGAGTTTGTGAGAAAGCTTGCATGCTATCTCTTTTTGTGTGTCCTTTGAGCTTTTGCTGCAGGTTTTAGTTGTACTACCATCTTCAACAGCTTGCGTAGGTACGAGAGAGATCTGCATAGGTCCCGGGAAGACGACCTCTGTATATCGTGACAGACAGAAAAACTTAATATTTTTTGAATGCATGCTTCGCACGATAATCTACACGATTAGAGCTCTCCAAATTGTTAGAAGTTTCTAAGAAATTTGTGTTTTTTAGTCTATCGTGACAGACATCGGTCTATCATGACAGACAACATCTATCGTGATAGACAGCGTCTATCGCAATAGACATCGTCTATCACGACAGACAGGAACCCACGATAGACCCCGTCTATCGCGACAAACATCGTGTATCGCGAGAGACAGAGAATCACGATATACCGCGTCTATCACGACAGACACAATCTATCGCGACAGACACCATCTATCGCGATCGATAGAGAACCACGATAGACCCCGTCTGTCGCGACAGACAGAGAACCATGATAGACCCCGTTTATCACGACAGACACCGTCTATCGCGACAAACCAAAAGCAAAACAGATGACTGATTCAGTCTATCGTGAGAGACACCATCTATCATGATAGACAGACCTCGCGACAAATAGAGTCTATCGTGACAGACACTGTCTATCGTGACACACCAAACCACAACAGACAATAGACTTCGTCTATCGCGACAAAAAAGGCCCATGATAGACAACACACAGCGTTTATCGCGGTAGACTCTCGTCTATCGCGATAGTCACGACCCCACACTAGACCTCGTCTATTGCAAAAAAACACTATCTATCGTGACAGACAGCCCCATGTCACAATCACTGTCTATCGTGACAGGCACCATCTATCGCGATAGACAGACATTTTTGACAAAATATAAAGGGGTAATTTTTTTCAAAATTTGGGCTAAATTTGGGCATATTTGCATCTTCAATCACCTATACCATTACAAAGGCCTTAGAAAAATGCACTAAACTCCTGAAAGGTTCAGTTTGTCAGTTTTAACCCCTTAAACTCTGAGCTGTCATAACGTTTTCATATGAAATCCATTTTTTGAGCTCTAGGGCTTGTCAGAAAGGTTGCATGCTATCTCTTTTTGTGTGTTCTTTGAGCTTTTACTGTAGGTTTTAGCTGTACCACCATCTCCAACAGCTTGCGTAGGTATGATAGAACTTTACAAAGGTCTCGGGAAGACGACCTCTGTCTATCACGACAGACAGAAAAACTTAATATTTTTTTAATGCATGCTTGGCACGATAACCTACACCATTAGAGCACTCCAAATCACTAGAAAAATTACGTTTTTTCAGCCAATCGTGACAGACACCTATCTATCACGATAGACAGCATCTATCACGATAGACAACGTCTATCATGATAGAGAGCATATATCGGGATAAAAAGAACCCCACGATAGACCCAGTCTATCACGATAGACATCGTCTATCACGATAGACATCGTCTATCACGATAGACATCGTCTATCGTGACAGATAGAGAACCACGATAGACACTGTCTATCGTGACAAACACCGTCTATCGCGACAGACAGAGAACCATGATATACACCGTCTGTCACGACAGACACCCGTTTATCACAACAGACAGAGAACCAAGATAGATTCCATCTATCGCGACAGACACCGTCTATCGCCACAGACCAAAAGCACGACAGACGACAGACTAAGTCTATCGTGACACACACCATCTATCGTGATAGACAGGATCTCGCGACAAACACCATCTATCATGACAAACACTGTCTATCGTGACAAACCAAACCACGCCAGGCGATAGACCTCCTCTATCGTGATAGACACCATCTATCGCGACAGACAGGGCCAATGACAGACGACAGACAGCGTTTATCACGACAGACACCCGTCTATCGCAATAGACAGGACCCAGGATAGATCCCCTCTATCGTGATAAACACCGTCTATTACGATAGATGAGGTCTATTGTCTATGGTGGTTTGGTCAATCAGGAAACACAGTGTCTGTCACGATAGACGGTGTTTGTCACGAAATCCTGTCGATCGTGATAGACAGTGTCTGTCGTGATAGACTGAGTCTGTCGTCTATCGTGCTTTTGGTCTGTCGTGATAGACGGTGTCTCTCGCAATAGATGGGGTCTATCGTGGTTCTCTGTCTGTCGCGATAGATGGGTGCCTTTCATGATAGATGGGGTCGCGATAAACGGTGTCTGTCGTGATAGACGGGGTCTATTGTAGTTCTGTGTCTATCGCGATAGATAGTGTGTGTCGTGATAGACGGGGTCTATCATGGGGTCCTATGTGTCCCAATAGACGGTGTCTATCGCGATAGACGTTGTCTGTCGTGATAGACGCTATCTGTCATGATAGACGTGTGTTTATCATGATAGACTGAGAAAACACAAATTTCTTAGAAACTTCTAGTGATTTGGAGTGCTCTAATGGTGTAGGTTATCGTGTCAAGCATGCATTAAAAAAATATGAAGTTTTTCTGTCTATCGCGATGGAGAGAGGTCGTCTTTTCAGGACCTATGCAGAGTTCTATCATACCGGTGCAAGCTGCTGAAGATGGTGGTACAGCTAAAACCTACAGCAAAAGCTCAAAAAACACACAAAAACAGATAGCATGCAAGCTTTCTAACAAGCCCTAGATCTCAAAAAATTTATTATATATGAAAACGTTATGACAGTTCAGGGTTTAGGGGGTTAAAACAGACAAACAGAACCTTTCAGGAGTTTAGTGCATTTTTCTAAGGCCTTTGTAATGGTATGGGTGATCGAAGATGCAAATATGCCCAAATTTAGCCCAAATTTAGCTTAAATTTTCAAAAAAATTACCCCTCTAAAGCTTGCCGAAAATGCCTCTCTATCGCGATAGACGGTGTCTGTCGCGATAGACACTGCATGTCACGTGGAGCTGTCTATCGGGATAGACGGTGTCTGTCCCGATAGATGGGGTCTATTGTGGGGTCCCGTCTGTCGTGATAAACGGGTGTCTGTCACGATAAATGCTATCTATCGTCTGTCATGGGCCCTACCTATCGTAGTAGATGGTGTTTGTCGTGATAGACGAGGTCTATTGTCTGTTATGGTTTGGTCTATCATGATAGACAGTGTCTGTCACGATAGACAATGTTTGTCGCGAGGTCCTATCTATCGCAATAGACGGTGTCTGTCGCGATAGAAAATATTAAGTTTTTCTCTCTGTCGTGATAGACAGAGGTCGTCTTCCCAAGACCTGTGCAGAGTTCTATCGTACCTACACAAGCTGCTGGAGATGGTGGTACAGCTAAAACCTGCAGCAAAAGCTCAAAGAACACACAAAAACAGATAGCATGCAAGCTTTCTGACAAGCCCTAGAGATCAAAAAATGGATTTCATATGAAAAAGTTATGACAGCTTAGGATTTAGGTGTTAAAACAGACAAACAGAACCTTTCAGGAGTTTAGTGCATTTTTCTAAGGCCTTTGTAATGGTATGGGTGATTGAAGATGCAAATATGCCCAAATTTAGCCCAAATTTTCAAAAACATTACCCCTCTATATTTTGCCAAAATGCCTGTCTATCGTGATAGACGATGTCTGTCACGATAGACACTGACTATCACGTAGAGCTGTCTATCGCGATAGATGGTGTCTGTCACGATAGACGGGGTCTATCGTGGGGTCCTGTCTGTCATGATAGACGGGTGTCTGTCGCGATAAACGCTGTGTGTCGTCTGTCATGGGCCCTATCTCTCATGATAGATGGTGTCTGTCGAGATAGACGAGGTCTATCATTTGTCGTGGTTAGGTCTTTCGCATTAAATTGTTGGCAAAATGTGTGCCTTGGTCTGTCACAAGTTCCAGAGGTAATCCATAACGCTGAAAAACATCCTTCATCAGGCATGCTGCCACTGAAACAACTGTGGCGAACCATAAAGCCCAAGCTTCCGCCCACCTGGGCATAATCCTTACAAGTCAGTATATATCGATTGTTGCTAAGGGTGGTTGGTGGTGTTATTGGTCCAATAAAATTAAGACCCCACTTCTGAAAGGGTTCCAAAGGTAATACAGGTTGCAGAGGAAAGAAGTGGCGCTGTAATGGCTGTCCAGACCGTTGACAAGTGTCACACTACTGCATAAACTGAGTCACATCTTTGTACATGGTAGGCCACTAAAGCCCACTTTGCAGAATTTTCCGATGAGTAAGATCAGCTGCAAAATGTCCATTAGAGGATATTGAATGTGCTATAGCAATAACCGAGTCTACTTCATGTGGTGGGATACAACAAAGTAAGACACCAGTATGATCCAGGTAGTACAGCTGACCTACAATCAACCGGAATCTGCGACTATAAACTGCAATTTTTTGTCGCAGAGCAGGAGTATGAGGCGGACGACACCCGTCAATTAGGAAAGTTAGTAATGTATCATAGTAGGTAGATGGCACAGGAGGTTCTGTAGATTCGTCCGGAGCCGGCTCAGTAGCGTAAATTGCTGGTGTAGTGTCATCAACCCCACCGGAGCTTCACCGGAATCCAATCGAGATAGGAAATCTACCATGGCATGTGCGGTGCCGGGTTGATGAATAACTTCGTAGTCGAATTCCTATAATAATAAAATCCATCGAGCCAAGTGACCACCTAAATGTTGCTGTCAAACTAAATACACAAGTGCGGCGTGATCCACGTGAAAGGTGAATTTGCGGCCCAACAAATAATGCCGGAATTTCTTCACAGAGTACACCAACCCGAGACATTCTCTTTCGATCACTGAATAGTTTCTTTTAGCACGAGCTAGTCGGCGACTTGCATAATAGATAGGCCGAAACCACTTGTCAGTTTGCTGCATTCAAACCCTTCCAATAGCTATGTCTGATGCATCTACAAAGACATGGAAGGGGCGTTCCCAATCAGGGGCTTGCAAAATTGGAGCCTACGTCAATAATCCCTTTAAACGATCAAATGCAGTTTGGCATTCGGGAGTCCAATCATACTGCCATGGAGGACTAGTCATAAGCCGATTAAGTGGTGTTGCTAAATGAGCTAACCACCATAAATGTTTTCCATGCCACCGGATTTGACCTAGGAAGCGCATAACTTCTTTCGGTGTGGTGGGGACTGGAGCCTCCAACACGGCTGCAACTTTACCCAGATCAACTTGGATTCCTTGTGCAGATATAATATGTCCGAGGAGTTTGCCACAGGAGACCGTAAACACAGACTTTTTCGGATTCAAGCATAACCGGTACTCGTGGCATTTTTGAAAGCAGCACCGTAAATGATACAGGTGCGCCGCAATTTTCCCAAATAAGGAAAAGTCATCCAGATATACTTGCATAAAAGTAGTCAGATAGGGTGAAAAGATTTCTTGCATGCAACGTTGAAATGTGCTTGGAGCATTCCTTAACCCAAACCACATTACCGTACAAGCATAAACACCCCAATTCATGATAAAAGTTGTTTTCGGTATGTCCTCTTCTGCCATTCGCACCTGGCTATAACCACTGTAACCATCCAGAAAGGAGTACATCTCGTGCCCGGCCACTTTGTCTAGCATTGTGTCGAGGAAGGGGAGAGGAAATGGATCAAGTACCGTGGCCGCATTCAGTTTTTGGTAATCCACACAGATATGCAGCTGTTTATTTTTCTTCGGGACAATCACGATCGGAGATATCCATTCAGCGTGCTCAATAGGTACAATGAATCCCACCTTCAATAACCGATCGAGTTCCGCTTTGACCTCTGCTGCATAATTGAGGTTCATTTGGTAACTGGATTGTTTAATTGGCTTTGCCTCAGGCTTGAGCACTACCCGATATTGATAGATCGGCGGATCAAGACCTTTCATATCACGATAGTCCCAAGCAAAAACATCGGAAAACTCACGCAGGAGTCGGATCAAATCTTCTTGAAATGCCTCAGATAATCCTGCCTTAATCTTAATAGGTCACGGGTTAGCCTCATCACCAGAACATAAAATTGTCGAGGTTTCACCAAATCGTCAGCTGATTGTAAAAGCTGATGTAGGGTGGCTGCATCCATAGCAACACTATCATCTGCATCTGCCTCTCCGGTCACTGGAACAACCATACACGCTACCCGATTCCAGTTGTCCGCTATAGATTGAAGATCAACAATACCTAAGGAGATCAGATCTTTATTGTTCTTCAGGAACACCTCTTCTTCATCCTCAGATAAACCATCCAACATGTGGACCGGTCCGCTACATATGGTCTCTCATGAAGCTCGCAGGGCTGAATGGCATCCATTTTTAACAACATATTTACGGTGGTTATCTTTGAAAGTCAATTCATGCGCTGACCAATCCTGTATAACTTTGGCTTGTTTCAACCATGGTCGACCGAAAAGTAGATTGTAGTCGAGGCTAGATTCTGGTAGTTCTAAGACTACAAAAGTCATTTTGAATGTGGTACCCTGCAAAGTAATCAGGGTATTCCATACTAGTCCCATCGGATGGACTCGGGATTGGTCTGCCATTTTGACAAAAAATTGGACGAGCTGGATTTGGGTCCACCCCAATTTCTTGCAGAGGGTTGTAGTTGCTATGTTCACACCCAAACCACCATCAGTTAGCACTTGATTAATCTTCTGATTTTTATGCCAGACAGTGATTAATGGGATCGAATGATCCACCCTAGAGCCAGTTTCCGGTTGTATTGTTGCAGTCGTCGGAGTACCAGGAGATCTAAGACTAACCTACTGTTGAAATTGTTGCCTGACTCCTGGCACCAATGCGAGCAACTGTCCCAAAGGGAGTGTAATTGAAGCCTTAGATAGAATCTCCCATAAGTGATCTGTTTGAATCGTACTCCTCACCGATTCAAAGGATGATTCTACTGTTACTAGGTTAGGATTTTGTTCATTCGCTCTTGCCTTTGGCAGGGGAACCTGTGTCACCGAAATTGGATCGGGGAACACAGTTGGCTCTTTAGCGGTCCATTAAATAGCCTTTGTATACATTCGCTGCTGCTCACGGATACCAGGTTCGAACACCTCAGCTGCTGGTTGCAACTGCTTACCCGATCTTGTTTGGACCACTACTGCTTGTGATTCCACTGGTGAGATATAGACCATGTTGGTCATCGGGTTTTGATGCTCCTTCCTTTTGTCGTATTCTGCTGCATCGTTGCAAAATCTCCGAATGTGACCAATCTCGCATTTGTGGTGGCACGTAATGGGTTGCTGGCTAAAGTGGTTCTTGTATAATAGCGTTTACAGCTGCTCGTCCGTGCACTTTAGCATTATATGCATAGTTTTTTGTTGAGTGTCTGGTTGTGTTGCAGATGGCACAGTACACCTGGTTAAGGGCACATGTAGCACTGGTGTGCCTTGGATTTTTGCACTTGGTACAATACATCTGTTTAGCCGGATCATCTATTACATTCTTACTGGCCTTCAACCACTCCAAGTCTTTGATGAATCCTCCAACTTTATGCTCTAGTTGCAGGGCCATCGCAATAACAGCATCTAGTGTCATAGCCCCCACACAGCGGATGATCATGATTTGTCTTAGCTGTGGGGTCAGACCGTTAATGAACCACTGGGTTATCACATCATCTGATAGATTAGCATGTGCCGGAGGCAGTTCTCTTAGATGAGTTCTAAACAATGTTGCATATTCCTGAACAGTCTCATGCGGCTTCTGTCTATTATTCTGTAAATAGTCGAAGATTTTGGCGAGATTCTTCTTCAACCGGAACCTTTGTAAAAATGCACCCCTTACCGCCTCATAGTTAACGAAATGGTTGATATCATACTCTATTAACCACCTCGCTACTTCATTGACTAATGTTGCCTGAAATACAATGGCCTTGTACGCCGGATTGGGTGGATGGTTTAGCACTGCATAGCTTATCTCAAAGGTGCGCTGTTGGCATACAAGTCAGATGAAGAGCATATTAGCGCAACGGAGGAGTCATGCACAATACGGCAAGCGCAACGGAGGAGTCATGCACAATACGGCAACAAGGCCCAATCATTTTTTCCCATGGACCATTCACAACTCAAGTGATTTTAATCACTACACAAACATTGTAAATTCCGTTTTTGGTAGAATAGACTCCATTTTGTGCAAGCCGAGGAGTCCTCGATCTTGAGGAGTATTAGAACTAGCTACATACCAATTTTCATAATTTTTAGACTCTGTTTGAGCCCCCAAATAGGCTCTAGAACCTAATTTTTAACTAGGCCGGACACTAGGTCTGGACAAGACCAAAGCTAGCTAGAAAACTATAAAAAGAGCTAGAGAGCTCATTTTTGAGGTTAGAATGTTTGTGAATTGAGCTTATGTAAGAGACTTTTTGACTAATGCAAAGAACTCCATTGTTCCTCTCCTTGTTCTTGCCTTGTGTGCGCGTGTGTGTGTATGTGTGTGCATGCTTGTGTGCTTCTCACTCACACACTTGTGCCTTCACTTGCTCATAGTCTTCATACTAGTCCTCACGTCTCCACGGATTGACAATTATGAGGTGAATCTTCTCACGTTGGTACTCACCATTGTGCTAGAGTGACACCAAATTTGGCGCCGTTGCCGGGGAGAGAGCTTCGAGGACGAGCGTGTGATGGTAAGACGTCGAGTTGAGACATTGGAGTTATAGGTAATATCCTTCCTTCTCTTTATTTTTCTTCATTTTTTCCTTACTTTCGCATCACCATCATCACCATCATCATCCCCACCATCTCTCACCTCCATCTCCATCTCCACCAAAATTTCAGTTTTTGGGTCATATTACACTCCCCACCTCATTTCCCTCATTTCATTGTGTGAGAGAGCGAGAGAGAGCTTGCATGCTAGCTGTTTTTGGTGTGTTTTTGAGCTTTTGTTGCAGGAACTTGCTGTACCACCTCCTCCAGCAGTGTGCGCAGGTACGACAGACTCTGCACAGGTCCCGAGACGACGACCTCTGTCTGTCGCGACAGACAGAAAAACTTAAAATTTTGTGAATGCATGTTTGGCACGGTAACCTACACCATTAGGGCACTCTAAATCACTAGAAGTTTCTCAAAAATTTGCGTTTTTTCAGTCTATCGCGACAGACACCGTCTATCGCGACAGACCAAATCACGACAGACGACAGACAGCGTCTATCGCGACAGACACCGTCTATCGCGACAGACCAAAATTCCACGATAGACACCGTCTATCGCGACAGACACCGTCTATCGTGACAGACCAAATCACGACAGTCGACAGACAGCGTCTATCGCGACAGACCAAAATTCCACGATAGACACCGTCTATCGCGACAGACCCGTCTATCGCGACAGACAGAAACCCACGACAGACAGCGTCTATCGCGACAGACACCGTCTATCGCGACAGACCCAGCTATCGCGATAGACACCGTCTATCGCGACAGACACCGTCTATCGCGACAGACCCGTCTATCGCGACAGACACCGTCTATCGCGACAGACACCGTCTATCGCGACAGACCCATCTATCGCGACAGACACCGTCTATCGCGACAGACACCGTCTATCGCGACAGACAGAAACCCACGACAGACAGCGTCTATCGCGACAGACCAAAATTCCACGATAGACACCGTCTATCGCGACAGACCCGTCTATCGCGACAGACAGAAACCCACGACAGACAGCGTCTATCGCGGCAGACACCGTCTATCGCGACAGACCCATCTATCGCGACAGACACCGTCTATCGCGACAGACACCGTCTATCGCGACAGACCCGTCTATCGCGACAGACACCGTCTATCGCGACAGACACCGTCTATCGCGACAGACACCGTCTATCGCGACAGACCCATCTATCGCGACAGACACCGTCTATCGCGACAGACACCGTCTATCGCGACAGACAGAAACCCACGACAGACAGCGTCTATCGCGACAGACACCGTCTATCGCGACAGACCCATCTATCGCGACAGACACCGTCTATCGCGACAGACACCGTCTATCGCGACAGACCCATCTATCGCGACAGACACCGTCTATCGCGACAGACACCGTCTATCGCGACAGACACCATCTATCGCGACAGACCCATCTATCGCGACAGACACCGTCTATCGCGACAGACACCGTCTATCGCGACAGACAGACATTTTTGGCAAAAATTAAGGGGTAAATTTTTTGGAAATTTAGGCTAAATTTTGGGCATATTTGCACTCTCAAATACTCCTACACTTACAAAGGCCTTAGAAAAATGCATTAAAACCCCTGAAAGGTTCTGTTTGTCTAGTTAACCCCCTAAACCCTGAACGGTCATAACTTTTTCATACGAAATCCATTTTTTGAGCTCTAGGGCTTGTCGGAAAGCTCTTGGCATATACTACACGCCCTCAACTGTTTTTTATAAGAATAACGCGTTGATTTTCAGATAGGATATTTGGAAGTTGACACACAGAGGGGTAGAAACACCAAGGGAGCTCTAGAGGAAATTTCTAGCAATACAAAAGGGGGAACAAGGGTCATTAAGAAAGTGTCTGAAATAAATTGTCTGTCAAGTGAAAGGTCAACTTGGAGCTAATCTTGGGATTGATGCAGGTCTATTGAGAAGAAATTGAGAGCGTCCAAGCAAGGGTTTTGCGCAAGCTTGAGAATCAACTTCTCGAGCACTAAAGAGCAAGGGTCAGCAAGGAAGGTCGGAATACTCTCATCTCCTCTTCGTCAATTCCTAGCTTAGGCTAAGAACGATCAGAAGTAGGAGTAAGTTAGGACGACGATAGGCAACTATCAAGTTGAAGCATACCTAAACTTTCAAGCTCAAGCTAAGGGCATAATCCTTGTACTGTCGAGAATTTTAAAGGAAAAGAACTTAACGTGGAACGATCAACTGTAAGTGCGAAACAACATTCAAATATTCCTGACGACGTGATATCAGACAAGACCTTAAACACGATAAAATAACCAAAAAGAACCAAGCGACTAATCTAAAGTAACTAGCAACGAGGTTGTACTCTGGGCAAAGAATTGGGCTACTTAGATAGACATATGAACCTTAGATCAGGACGACATCTAGTAAGGGAGAGACAAAGCCTTAGATCTTCAGAGGCTAGTGTTAACCACACTGCTAGGTCTTGGGCCCAGCAGTTGAGCCACCACTCGTACTACCCTAGCTCCGAGACCAGTGATTCAGAGATGTCTCAAGGCATGGACAGACCTGCGGGGAGTTCAGGTGTGCCATACTTGTACAGGGTAGAAGGCCCTTACAAAACACAGTTGGAATACCTTAGGAACAACCGATTAGGTGCTAGCATCTATGAGGATGGCTTAGGAAGATCCGTGGTCCAGATTAAAAACCCTGACCAATCCATAGGACTAGAGCATCCAGCGGTCAAGTTTGAAAACGGTGCATACCTGGACAAAGAAGGAACCATATACGTAGTCACCAGTCACCCAGATAGGACAGATGAATTTGGAAATGTAATCTCAGAAGCGGACTTAGGTGACTTGGAACAAGGAAACATGGGAGTAGAACCTAGAACACCCCGAGGCAAATCCGTTCTTACGAGAATAATCACACCAGAGTGGATTCCCCAAGATAATAAGAGCATAGATCTCCTTCTGAACCGAGAAACTGAAGAAGCCTTTTGGAGATATAAATCTGGTCGGCCATTTGATGTAGGAACAATCATGATCTATGAGCTTAAGGATCCGGATAGCCCAGGCAGAGTGACCTACTTAGATCACGCCTCAGAAAGGATCTTCGTGGTGACAGAAAATGACAGGCATGCTTACACTTGGAAAGGTGAAATCATTTTCCCCCAACCAAGATCACATGTATCCTACGGTCACCCTGGAGCGGGAACATCCCAAGCTCATGGAACTCAAAGAGACAGAAATAGAGATAGGCCAGAAGTAAGTTTTGCCAACTCAGGGGGCAGAGAAAGAACGAGGACGGAAATGAATAGAGTAGAACCGGAGATACATAGAGCTCACAGGAATCAAAGAAATGCGGATGAGTTCCCTCTACCACGACCTAGAGAACACACCAGGACTTTGAGACCAACTCAGCTAGTTAAGTCCATGAAAAATTACTTTGATGGCACAGGAGACCCATACGATCATGTGGCAGAGTTTAGGCAAGTCTTGAGAGCAGAACAAGTGGAGGATCTATTCACACAATATAATGCCTTTGGTCTAACCCTTAGAACACAGCCCTTACGTGGTTCCAACCATTGAATGAGAGACAATTTAGGAGCATAGACCAACTCCTGGAGGCTTTCGTTATTGAATTCTCTAAGAGTGGCATAAGACATAATACCTCCTCATTGATTCACAGCTTCAAGCAAACCCCTCAAGAGACTGTGAGACTTGCAGGACGAAGATTTAGGCAATATCTTGAAAGATGCCCTAGTACGGAGCTCCCCACACCAGCTAAGCAAGTGGCTTTATTCTTAGATGGATTGCTGAGTACAAAGTTAAGATCCTATGTGTACTTGAAGGACCCTAGGACCATAGAAGAGTGTGTACGCATGTGCATTGACATCGAGGATAACCTAGGGGAGGAATTAGAGCTTTCCAAGATACACAAAGATTCAGATAGTGTCTCTAACCTCTCTTCCACGCAGTCCACATCAATTGAGGAACTGGCAGAGAAAGTAGCTCAGAAATTAGGTGTCACTGGTAAACAGATCCCAAGGTTTGCCTCTGTGAAGAGATGGTACACTTGTGGTGGCGACCACATGGCGAATGTATGTCCCATTATGGCTCAACCCCAAGTAAATCCTAGTAGCCAGTACTGCACCATAGAACGGAGGTACACCAATCACACCGCACAAGATTGCCCCTACAATAAGCAAACAGTCAAGCAAACTTACCCTCAACCCTATCCACCGCAGGGAAGATACCAGAACCAGTACCCCCCACAACCATATGGCAGGCCACAGCAACCTTATCAGCAACCATACCAAAACCAACAAAGGCCTCAGCCTGTGTTAGCCCAACAACCTCCAGCTCCATCCAACGTGATCCCGGTAAAGTATACAGCTGCAGAAGAAAACCTGAATAGAGCTATAGTCCTTGTAACACCATTGCTTTCAGAAAGTGACCCCAGTGACCATAGCTTCGATTCTACACATGTTGATAGTCCCCAGGCATACTACATGCAGTCTCCTGAACATGGTGAGTCTTACTATAGTGAAGAGCCAAATGAACCTAGTTGGGAATCAGATTACACGAATGTCATGTATGCAACCCCCAACCCCAGACCCCAACCTAGGCAGGTAAGACCCCCATTCCCTAGAGGACCATGCTACCGATGTCAGGGTGATCATCTCATTCGTGATTGCCCCTTGCCTCCACCTACACAACCCCAGTCAGTAACGATCCAAGGTTATTGCCAAGAGTGTGGGAAAGAGCATCTCTTACGAGATTGCCCTAAAAATCCTAATAATATGCCAAAAATCACTCCTATAAATGTTATTGGGTTGGTTGTAGACTCCACAGGGAGTGTGACTTCCACTGCGCCAGTGCAAGTGGTCACAAGAGCTCAAGCCTTGCATCAAAACCAAACTGTAGGCCAGGAAAAGAGCCCAGAAGTTAGTGAAACCGAGAGCATGACAAAGAAAAGAACTAGAGCTTGGAGAGATAGTCGTGAAAGAATGAAAAGGCAATGGGCAAAGAAGATGAGTGAACTAGAGGAAAGTCTACGAGAAACCAAGGCCAAAATCATAGAGATCACATCTCAACCGCACTCTCACACATTCCCACCGCTACCATCCCCATCACCCTCCATCCCTCCACCCTCTAACACACCCCACGTAACCCACCCACCACCCCGAGCAGGATCAGTATTAGCTGATCCCACTCCTGAAGACATAGACATGATGCTTAAAGCATATCAGGCCAGAATCCAAGAAGGGCCAAATGTAACGGATCATGACAAGTGCTACCCTAGAGCTGACCTAGAGATAGAAAGAACCAAGCTTTGCGCGAAAATGGTCGCATTGGCTCAGACTATGTTTGAAGCTAGTCGCCTATTCAATTACTCGGGCTCAGCCAAGACGCAACTACACCTGGATGGACTTCTAGAGAAGTTAGAGGGCATAATTGCAAGATCTGCCAAGGAAGAAAAAAATCAAGAAAGAGATAAAGCAAGCAAAAACATGACCCATCCCCCATCGGAAGCTTATGTACTCAATTCCACTGAACCAGACAACCCCCCTTCTCTGGGAAGAATGGAGAATCTAATGGCACACTCAGAAAAGGAACCTTCCCCTCAAAGAAAGGAAAGGGGAAGAGAACGGATAAGCCAGCCTCTTCAGGAAGCCCATGTGCCTCCTCAAGAAGCTTATCTTTCCCCCCAAAAGGTAGATGAGCCTCCCTCGAAAGCTCACGTACCTCCACAGGTTGCCTACATTCCTTCTCAGGGAGCATATGAGCCTGTTCGGAAAAGTAATAGAATAAGTAATCCTCCCCAGGAAGCTTGTACTCCAAACATCTATGAGAGCGAGGAAAGAGCCAATGATAGAATAAGCCCTCCTTCCCAGGTTACTTATGTGCCTAATTCTACGGAGCCAGACACTTCTTCTTCTATGAATCGATTCACACCAGAATTCCTACGAGAGATTCAAGAAGACAAATGGGCTAAAGAAAGCGAAGTGCCGCCTCCCATTGAACTTGTGGATGATGCACATGACCAATTCCCACAAGACATCCCATCCATTTATGGGGAGCAGGAGAGCACCCAATCTCAAGAAAGATTAGACTTCGAATCTAATTCTCTACAGGAATTACCCCATTTCACGGGGCCATGGGAAGCCAAGTCTACTTGTATGAGAACCCCCACGATCATGGTAAGAAATGAAGATTCAGTCATACCTAGGAACACAGAGGTAGTGAAAAATACTGAAGTGTAGTGCAATCTCAAGTTAGAAGAGCTACTCAAGGTTAGACCTGAATTATGGAAACATGTAGCCAAACAAGTACCAGAGATAGCAAAACCTCGTTACCAGGCAGGATCACATAGGACAGTGCCAGAAATACCCTTGGATAAAATAGGAGATATGTGTGAAGGAGAAGAAGGGAACACCTATCTTCCCATTACCTACCAGGAGTACACCACCAAGGCAATTTTGGACTCAGGTGCAGGAGTTGCAATTGCCACCACTTCCCTATGGAAGCGTTGGGGCAAGCCAGCACTCAGGCCAACGAGAATGAAACTGCAGATGGCCGATGGTCACATAGAGAGACCCCTAGGATTGCTAGAAGGAATAACTCTCACCACCTGTGGTGTCGAGTTCGAACATACCTTTGCTATATGTGACTTTAGCAAAAATCATGCCTATGAGATGATTTTGGGACGACCATTCATGCGACAGTTGCAAGTGGTACAGGATTGGGGAACCAATTCTTTGTACTTGCAACACTTAGGTGTTACAACCAAAGTAAATCTCAAAGATTACTCTCATAGAGATGTACCCCCTATCCAGTGGAATCCCATCCATAGAGCCAAGGATGATACGGAATCTGTGCATTCCATAGGATCAGGATCCTCATGGATGCATGAAGACACCCACTTATGGATGTGCAAAGTGGCAGTAGAAGAAGAGAAGAGAGAGAAGGCCAGAGAGGTAGGTGCAATAGAAACAAATAGATCAATTCAAGACCCAGCCTATGCACCTGTAGTTTTTCCTGATGAGGAATTTGAACCCCATGGCTGGGCAGAAATCCTAGCAACAATGGACGTAGCTATCAATGAAGAACAATGGACACCTCACTGTGATGAGGATGGCTATGATATTTCAGTCTTCTCCATAGAGCCAATCATGGGAGAGGCAGTTCTAGAAGAATGCGAACCTAGCCTTGATGCCTTTGAGGATGCAAGTGACTCCGACCTAGAGTCAATCATCATGGACCCACCATTTGCATCAGATGAAGAATACTTCCATGAAGTAGAATTTCAACCCCAGAGGCATGGAGAGCTTACAAATGATGTAAGATTAGCCACACATGTGACCCCAAAGGAAGAAGGAAAGAAACGGAAGAAGAGAGAAGTCTCACCAGAAGAGGAAGAATCTTTGTTTGAGGTCCCTGAAAATTTTAAGAAATATGAGATAGATGACAGGAGAGTCATGATAAGAATGCCTAAACGAGAGGCTCAAGCAGGAGAGGCCTATGATAACAAAGAAACCACCAAGAAAATAGTTGTAGCACTAGAAGAAGGAGAGGAGAGATGCACATACATAGGCCATGACCTGACAAAAGAGGAAGAACATGCGCTAATAGCCTTGCTAAGGGAATACAGAGATGTGTTCGCTTGGAGTTACAAGGATTTGAAAGGTGTTGACCCTGACATATGTTCACACACTATCCCCATGACCTCACATGCTAAACCCTCTAAGCAAAAGCCTTATACATATAACGATAACTACGCTGCCAAGATCAAGGAAGAGATAGATAGACTAGTTGAAGCTGGATTTATCTATGAAATTGAGCACACTGAATGGGTATCCCCCATTGTGGTGGTGCCCAAGAAGAACGGAAAATTGCGTGTATGCATTAACTTGAAGAAGGTCAATGCAGCCACAATTCGAGATAACTATCCGCTTCCCATCACAGAACATCTCTTAGAAAGAGTGGCAGGCAAGGAAGTGTACTGTTTCCTTGATGGGTTTTCGGGCTACAATCAAGTAGCCATAGCTCCAGAGGATCAGCAGAAGACAGCCTTTGCCACAGAGTGGGGCATATTTGCCTTTAGAGTAATGCCATTTGGGCTTACCAATGCCCCAGCAACCTTCCAGAGGCTGATGTGCCATGTATTTAAGGAGTTCCTGAGGAAGAATTTAGAAGTTTATGTTGATGATCTTTGTGCTCATTCGAACATCAGGCAAACCCATATCCCTGAACTCAGGCAAATCTTCGACAAATGTAGAGAATATCAAGTCTGCCTGAACCCAGAAAAATGCATTTTTATGGTCAGGCAAGGCAAGATTCTAGGACACATAGTGTCAAAGAATGGCATATCCACTGATGAAGAGAAAGTGAGAGCTATAGCAGAGCTACCTAGGCCAAAAAATGTCAAGGAAGTACAAGCTTTTATGGGGCATTGTGGTTATTACCGACGATTTATACACATGTATGCCGTCATTGCAAAGCCCATGTATGGACTTTTGACTAACTTTGAGTGGACGGATGAATGTGAGAATTCCTTCCAGGAGCTTAAACGACGATTATGTTCAGCACCAATCTTGACCACACCAGATTGGAATAAGCCATTCCATGTTCATGTGGATGCATCCAATTATGCCATTGGGTGTGTGCTTGCACAACCTACTGGTGAAGGTAATATGGATCTTCCAATTGCCTATGCTAGTAGACAGTTGAATGCAGCTGAACGAAATTACACCACTACGGAGAGAGAAGGTTTAGGCATGCTATATGCAGTTAAGAAATTTAGACACTATTTGCTTGCAAATAAGTTTAAATTTTTTACTGATCATCAGGCTTTGCTATACCTCGTAAACAAACCATGCAATACAGGAAGATTAGTGAGGTGGTTTCTCTTGCTCATGGAATATGACTTTGAGGTTGTGGTAAGGAAAGGTAGGACTCATTTAAGAGCAGATCATCTCTCTAGGCTCACATCTGGAGAAGCCCCACAAGGAGTATCAGATGATCTTCCTGATGCTTACTTGTTTAATTTGGAAGTTGTACCGCAGTGGGCTAAGCCATTAGTACCAGTATTGACGTACGGGCCTAATCATCCAGTGGTGAACACACGGAATAGGGAGGTTGTGAGAGCCCAAAAGTACCACATCATGGCAGGAAGTATGTACAAGCACACAGATCAAGGGATCTTGGCTTGTTGCGTAGAAGAGGATGAGTACGCTAAATGGTTGCAATTAGCACATGTAGGTCCATTAGAGCAACACTACTCAAAGCAACGAACCTTACAGACACTAAGGAGACTCGGAGTACATTGGCCAACTATGGAAGCTGATGTCCGAAGGTTGTGCAAGGAATGCCCAATCTGTTGCACTAAACCACCTGTGGAACATGCCACACTTTATCAAGTGTCCATAGTGCCAGATTGGAGTGAACCGCTAGTATCCTTCTTAAGGACGAGAACATTCCCTCCAGACATGACTCTGGCTAGGCAAAAGAGTTTAGAACAAGAAGCCCAGGATTATTCACTCATTGGTGATAATCTATACAAGCGTGGTAAAGACGGTTACCTGAGACTATGTGTCCATGAGAGTGAGTATCTCAAGATCTTGGACACTGCTCACCAAGGTGTAGCAGGAGGACACTTTGGACCAGATCGGGTGATCAAGGCAATCCTATTTGCACGCTTCTGGTGGCCTACCCTTCACATGGACGCACATACCTATGTGAAACGATGTGATGTCTATCAGCGAACCCAGTATCCTATACGTAAAGATGAGATGCCACTGAAACCTATGATGGGTGGACGTGCTTTCTCTAAGTGGGGAATAGACTTCGTAGGTCCTATTAATCCCCCAGCTAAGGGTTCCCATGCAGAATATATCATTGTTGCAACAGACTATCTAACTAAGTGGGTGGAGGTAAAAGCCACAACGAAGAACGATGCTCAAACAACTGCTAAGTTTTTATTTGAGAATGTGTTCACTAGATACGGACTACCCATAGAGCTTGTAAGCGATAGAGGCACTCACTTCTTGAACGAAGTTATTGAAAATCTGCTCCAAGAATTCTTAGTAATACATAAGAAGTCTGCCCCCTATCACCCTCAAGCAAATGGCCAAGCTGAGAGCACCAACAAGATCTTATGCAATGTATTGACGAAATTAGTGAATAATAAACGCTCTGATTGGGACAAACAGCTACACCATGCTGTTTGGGCATACCGAGTTGCCTACAAAATGGTACTCCAAGCCACGCCCTTTCAAATGGTGTTTGGTCAAAATGTTGTGCTACCGCTAGACTTTTTGATCCCTACGTTGAAAGTAGCACAAGAGTACGAATGGACAGGTCATGAGCTCTCCTCTAGGATCTTTGACCTTGAACGATTAGGGGAAACAAGACTGAGAGCCGCTGCCGGAATATATGCAGCCAAGAAGAGACAGAAGGCATATTTCGATGCCCATGTGAAGGATAAGGGCTTGAAAGCAGGAGATCTAGTTTTAGTCTATACACTGAAACAACACGCAAGGAAACTAGAAAAGAGAGGCTACGGACCTATGATTATCAATAGGATCTCCACGAGTGGAGCAGTACAATTAGCCACGCTAGAAGGTGATATTCTCCCAAACTATATTAGCGGTTGCAGAGTCAAGTTGTATCAGGAACCCCTCACGGAGGAAATGCTCAGCCGACTCAACACTGCTAAGAAACGCAAAGAGGAAGAAAAGCGAGTTCGAGAAGAAGCTCAAGCAGAAGCTTTAGAACGCATCAGAAGGATGAAGTTACGAAAGCAAGGTAGAGATCAGCCTAGAACGAATGACTATGCAGATCAAGGATATCCTATGGCCATGTGTGAAGTCGCAGGAACAAGCTTGCATAGAATAATTGATCGACGTCCTTTCATAACCCTAGATATAGGACAAGGAAAGAGTGCAAGGACCGTAAGAGCCTTGATTGACTCCGGCGCAGCCACTAGTGCTGTTAGAGTGTCTTACTGTCAAGAGTTGCAATTAATTGTCAATCCTGTGGAAGCATATCTCATAGGATTGGGAGGCGTGGAAACCCCTTGCATAGGCGAGGTGGAACTTCCCCTCTATATTCATGATGAGGCAATGACAGTTAAAGTACTAGTGTGTCAAGATGAGGATCTCACTGAACCTCTTGTCTTGGGTCAAGACTGGATCTATGACCAAGCAGTCAATTTAAACCTAAGAAGTGGACTTCTTTAGGTTTGGGTCAATCATAGTCGAATTACAGTAGAGTTAGATAATGGAGCACTCAAGGAATTAGGAAAGGCACAGACTCCTGGTCCTTCCAGGAATACACATGAAGATGACCATGTTATTCTTGTCCAAGACTATGTGTTGCAGAGGAATGATACTCGCAAAAAAGGAGTCAGGGATGCAAAGGAACTCCCTTCTTTTCCAAAGGCCAGAAGGAGGCAACAACCAAAGGTGGATCCAAGGCAGAAGAAGCAGAGTACTACCTATGTCCGGGATCCAGAGTACCTGCGCAGCAAAATGTCCCAGCAAGTGAAACAAGTGTGGGTGCGGAAAGGCGAACACCCGATTGCACTCCAGCCAAGCACACGGGCAAAGCCTCTTATTAGTCACCAACAACACGACACTAATGAGAAGTCTTTCGAAAATTCTTCTGCTAACGTGAAATCTATTTGGGTGCCCAAGAAGTCGATGAAGGCTAGGCCACAATCAAGACAAATTTGGGTGCCTAAGGCTTGCTTGCGGGCGCAAATAGCTACGCCGAAGCCCCAACCTATACAGCGTAGCCCATTCACTCGCACAACCGGCATCCACTCGTTTTCAACACTCACGAACACACCAAGGCCCATGAGCACAAACAGAATCATTTGTAAATCGGTCCCTAAAGGGCCTCATGTTCAAGCTGATACACCTATAATGTTCTCTAGCGTCTCTACGAAACCAAGAGAAAAACCCTTCCACTGCATTTGGCAGCTTAAGACCTGTAATAAACCCCCTGACCCCAATTTGTAAATTCACCCCCACTTACTAACTGCGTTAGTCTCCTAGGAATACCCAAGCATTAACTACACACACTGTCTTCGTGCACTTACTAACCACTAACTCACCATCTACCTCATGTTAATGTTGTGACGGGGACAACTACGGATTTATTCTGTCCATTACGATGTTAACACATGATTCTATATTCTCACAGAATCAGAAGGCAAGAAGTAAAATGGCAGAAGCGACAGGTTCGGGCTCACAAGTAGGGATACTTACTGCAGGAATTGATGTGGATAGTCTACCGGTGGATGTTCCACCAACTGAACGACCAGGGGAGCTGCAGCACCTTCAGCAAATCCCGGTGCCGGATCCACCCACAGGGATCACAGAAAGAGTCCATGCCAATTCTCATTGGTTCAATGGCATGCCAGGTCCATTAGGAGAGGCCAAGTATATATGGGAGTCTAAGTGCGAGTATGACAGATCATGGGTTCGATTCCAATTTTTCTCCAAGGAGTTCGAGACTTTACAGAACACCGAGGATCTCCAGACCATATGGCAACGAGCAGGGCTGGCAGAATACTTTGAAGCCCCACTACCTAAACCAGATCTCCTCCGATGTTACTATTTGGTCTCCACATTACAAGCTAATGAAGAAAAGGACAAACCCGGATCATTTGTTCTTCCCTCCTTGCTGGGCAACAACGAGTTGAAGAGGTTTGAACTTACTGTGGAGTTGGTAAGCGACGCTTTGAATATGCACGGCACGCATGTACCCTCTGAAAAGGATGCTCTTGTTCCCACTAACATGAAGGATAGGAAACTATTGAAGCTTAAAGACATGGCAGCACTCACACCAAACGTTTCCATCCCTCTCCGTATGTGCATGCAACATTTTGCTTTCCCCGGCCAAGACCGCTTCACACAACCACACAAGAGAATCTGGTTCGCTCTCTATTTAGCGGAAGCAGGTGCGTTACCAATTAAGCTACCAGTATGGATTATAGATCAGTTGTATGAAGCAAATAAAAGGTCTTCTAGGAAATTAGTGGTGAACGGTTGCTGCGCAATCACACTCATTATTTATCGGTGCCTAGCATACGATGTTCCCATTGAACGTGCCTTAACTTGGGCACAATTACAAATGTTTAAGAAGCTCAAGGCATCCACACATCAATCCAAGCGCATGAGGGGTGCGATCCCTTGTGTCTAGAAAAGGGAAGTTCTGACTACTCCGGAGGTATCGCCACGAAGGGAGACCACAGTACCTCCCTTTACCATTAGGATACCCAGGTCGGGATCTGAAACTACGACACAAGCTACCCCTTCAGCTCCTCCTGCTCCACCTGAATTTGAATTTGCTGCAACTGGAGATGCTGAAGGAATGGACCCCCAGGACTTCGAAGCATTCTTACAAAGTACACAATTCTCTGATGTGGAGTTTTATTCAGATACAGAGGAACAAGGCACATCTTCACGAAGAAGAAGGAAATCTACAGACGGCCGACATGTACATTGGAGCGATGCTCAGCAAGGTCAACAACAAGGACAACTAGAAGAAGAAGGAGCTTATGAAGAGGAGACCACTGAAGCCCAAGCCTATACAGCAGAACTCCGAAGGCTGTATCAAATTATGGAAAGAGTGCGATCGCAACAGCTGCTCACCGAACAGAGCAGTAGAGTACTCATGACTCAACTGTTGGAAGAAGCAGGAGTTGACTCAGAATATAGGGAAGGTCTCTTATTGATGGCAGAAACATATGGGGTAGTGGAAGCAGTGCGCACTGCCATTAGGAAGTCTCCAGTTCAATATGATCCACGAAGGTTCCAGACACAACCACGCTCAGGTAAGAATATCCAGATTCCCATTACAACTGCAGAAGAGCCAACTATTACATCTGAACCCATCAGGACAACCGCCCAAGCAACCGAAACGGTTAGCCAAGAGCACTCAGTCACCCATGAGGAATCCACCGAGCCACTACCACCCACACCCCCACCATCGCCTCCTAGAGCAGAAACAGTGGAAGTCACCTCGACCACTCAACCCACCGAACCAACCTTCATCTTCCGTACTCCCATCTCTATTTCAACCCTATTCTCTACTTCTGATAACCCAATCTTTGAAGCAACCCCCATCACGACACAATCCACCGAACCGCTCATAGAGCCTGCCCTAGGACAACCATCCCCCATGCCCTCAGCCATAGGTCATCCTGACCCTAGATCCACATTCATGGGTTTTCCTGCTACCTCGCAACCCTTCATGCCCTCCTCAAATCTACCACCTCAACCCCCGACCTCCATCTCTCCATTTCTACAATCCCTCCATGACCTCCTTGCTAGAACTTTTCAACCAGGGTCTCAACCATTTCCTTCCTTTTCAGCTCCCCACCCCACTTCGCATCTATTCACCACTTCCACACACACACCACCTACCATCCCAATGTATATGGCAGATCCCACACTCACACCCACTCCTGAAGGTATGGACATTTCACCACCCACGGCACCTCCCCCCACGATTCCACCTCCTCCCATTCCCCCTCCACCAATTTCACTCACACACACGACTTCAATAGACACATCATTCACTCTTCCCCATCCCCAATTCCCTTCCCATGCATCTCCCACTGTAAACACCACTCACTCATCTATAGGAAGTGCATTGGACACCATGCTTGCTTGTATATCAAACTTAAGGACAGATTACATTCAGCTCCAGCAACAGAATGAACGCCTGCACGAGCACTCAGAAACACTACAGCACCGCCTCGCGGCACTAGAAGAGGAAAATGCTCGCCTCCACACACAGTTCCAAACTCTCCAAGAAGCTCATGGCATATTGGAGGTACAGCTACAGAACACAGATCAGGAAGCGATACAGGTGGTAGAAGGTCACCTACGGACACAGCTGGAACGCAACTCAAAGCTCCAGCGAAATATGGCTCTACTCAAACGCCATCTCGCGGCCGCTCAGGAAGAGAATCGACGACTGCAAGTACAAAATCAAGAGAACCTGGAGGCAGCTATTGAGAGCACACCGGGGGCACCCATCAGCCCATCCAAGTTTCAAGCAGTGACCCCCGATAATATCAAGATCATATTGGAAGACTATGCCATGCTGCTTGAAGCACATGATAAGCTATCAGAGGAACTGGGACAATTGAAGCAGGAACACCAAAAAGGACAAACAGCAGCCTCCCCAACCACCCCCTCCGCGGCTTCACTTCTCACAGACGCAGAGGCCATAAAAGATCTCCAGAAACAGGTCACTGAATTGCAAACACGTCTACTACAATATGAGAGACCACCTTCCCCTCCAGAGGCTCCCACGGACGAAGAAGTTGTGCAAATTCCTGTGGAACAAACGTTTGACGAAGAATACGATCCACAACCATTCCCAGGAGGTCAACAAACAGAAGAAGCTCAGGACACATTCGAGGCACCACGGCCCCCATGGCTACGTCAAGTGGAGGAAATCGGGAGTTCGCACGAAGAGCGCACAGTAGTGCAAAATCAGGCCATGAGGGTCATAGAGGAAACTGTGCTACAATCGGCTTACTTCAAGAACCTGTCATCGAGACGCCTGATCCTCTCATCTGAACTCCAATACAGGCCGTATTATATTATCTTGGCTGATTATAATGCAGAAATACAAAGAGTCACGGGTCAGATTCCTACCTTTGCGACCCAATTTCAACCCGAAGACCTTCCTCCAGAGGTGCAAAAAGGCAAAATTCGTCAACCCACCTGGCGGCAGAAACTTCTAGAGACATATCCAGAAATGCTACGCACATGGAACAACGCACCTTTACACCTCCTATATAATCCATGCTACGGTCCAGTCCCACGCCGCAGGTCTTGGAAGGCATTCAATATCAAGGTACAGAACAACGCGCAATGCAAGGAATGGCTGAACTACCCGTACATTGCGCCACCACAGGGACCACCGTCGGTAGCATATATGATGGGAACCATTCGCCACTGGATGCCGCGCTTGAAACCCATGCAAGATGTAGCAGCGCAAATGATGCTTAAAATCTTAGATATGATGCAGGTAGTCCTGAAAACTTTTAGAAATGCAGCCGCACCACAGGTACGTCTCCCGGGGTTCAGCAATGGAAATTATGACTTGGTGTATGACATGAGCACCACCCCCAGTATTCGTGTGGCTTACGCCTGGCATGCGCGCATCAAATACCTCCCTGCCTGTTACAAACAGACCTTTGAAGAAATGTTCAGATCAGGTTTCTGGGAGTATCACTCGGAGATTTTCGCACCGAAGCCAACACATCTGCTCCAACTTTTTGCTTGTGAACAAGCAATGTACTCTGAGTACTACACCACCCCGCAACCAGAGGCCCCTGGTGCAATAAATTGGGATGCATTGGAAGCTGATCTAGCAAGAGGCTTAAGGATAGGAGAACATGAACTGGCCACCAATGTCATCCAATACTATATCGACCACCCGAGAGAACAAAGGTCTGTCAGGGGCGACAGACGCTAGGAAGGGGGGAGTGTTGGCATACAAGTCAGATGAAGAGCATATTAGCGCAACGGAGGAGTCATGCACAATACGGCAAGCGCAACGGAGGAGTCATGCACAATACGGCAACAAGGCCCAATCATTTTTTCCCATGGACCATTCACAACTCAAGTGATTTTAATCACTACACAAACATTGTAAATTCCGTTTTTGGTAGAATAGACTCCATTTTGTGCAAGCCGAGGAGTCCTCGAGCTTGAGGAGTATTAGAACTAGCTACATACCAATTTTCATAATTTTTAGACTCTGTTTGAGCCCCCAAATAGGCTCTAGAACCTAATTTTTAACTAGGCCGGACACTAGGTCTGGACAAGACCAAAGCTAGCTAGAAAACTATAAAAAGAGCTAGAGAGCTCATTTTTGAGGTTAGAATGTTTGTGAATTGAGCTTATGTAAGAGACTTTTTGACTAATGCAAAGAACTCCATTGTTCCTCTCCTTGTTCTTGCCTTGTGTGCGCGTGTGTGTGTATGTGTGTGCATGCTTGTGTGCTTCTCACTCACACACTTGTGCCTTCACTTGCTCATAGTCTTCATACTAGTCCTCACGTCTCCACGGATTGACAATTATGAGGTGAATCTTCTCACGTTGGTACTCACCATTGTGCTAGAGTGACATGCGCACATTTGCATCAGGGTCATCACGTGGAAAGCCACCGAACCTTGTGTAAGTCACCCCGGTTGGAACCAGTCGAAGTGGAATGATGGGAGGTGGTTGTTGCTGTTGCTGCTATTGTTGTTGTTGTTGTTGTTGTTGCTGTTATTGACCACTCATGGTGCTATTAGTGGTACCGTTATTGGTTCCTGAGTTTTGAGGGGGTGTCTCTTTTCCTTCGAACTCTGTATTATCAGATTGCTCATCTTATGGCTCAAAAATAGCATTCAGTCTCTTACGTATCTCCAAATCAAATAGCCTATCCTCTGCTTTGGTATCAAACGCAGGCAAGCTTACCCCGAACAGTGGTGTACGTAATAAAGATCCACCAGGGAGTATCGCACTGTCACCAGAAAACTGTAAATTCCCACCAACTGGTACCGAACTTTCACGGGAACTTGTCCAGTTATCACCGAAACAGGGTATACTTCCACCGGCAACAATCTCTCTAGGTAACACAACTTTATCCTCGAAAAGGTTCAAATTCTGACCCAATGGTATCGCATCAATTGTGCACTGCATCCCTGTACACTCAGAAGTTACTGCACCTTCTTTAGAATGCACCGGAATCACACCGGAATCTATCGGAAAGTCATCATGTGTCACCGAACTGATACCAAACTCACTGCGAACTGGCTTCTTCGACAACTGGACCTAAATTGCCTGCACTTCTACCACCTGGGGGTGTCCCTAACAAATTTGGTACTGTCCAGGGATGCTCGTCTCTCCGATACTTTGGATAAGACTCGTCGGACTGAGTAACCGGCATATATCACCTCTACACCACTTGCCTTACTTATTGCTCTTCCTTTACCGATTTCTTAATCACTTGCCATCTTCCCACAGATGGTGCCAGTATTAAAAGTGCGTTTTTTGTCATAGACACTTTTAAGCTCGATTCGGGTTCTTGGGGATGGTAGGGGTCTGATAAATCAGAGGCCCTCTATCTTATTTTCCCAATTAATTTATCAAACAAGCAGTACGTTATTATCTGGTATGATGTCTTCTACACAATATTACTATTCATATTCCGGTTAGGCTTTCCACAATATGTAACGCAAGAGAGTAATTATCGTTGCACAGACTTGTCATCAATAACATAACATTACTGTGTTAATCACAAATTAATGTAACTTAACAAAGTAAGAGTTACAGTACTCATTATTAAGGAATGCTACACTACGGCGTCTCCACAGGCCGCAAATCCCCCAGACAGACAGTCTGGCGATCCCGTTCCTCGCTACCGGAGAGCCACTGTAATGTCTTTTCATTAACTGATAGAAAGATACAACACTTCGCTACGACCTTTCGGTATGTGCGATATAGGAAAATATAAATTACATAATGCCAATCCGGCGACCTTACAACAGACACCGTCTATCACGACACCGTTTAGGAAATACCTAGCGAGATTCCCTGCTCGAGAGTTACCCACTCCACCCAAACAAGTGGCCTTATTTCTAGATGGATTGTTAAGTACCAAACAAAGATCATATGTGTACTTGAAGGACCCTAGATCCATAGAGGTATGTGTACGCATGTGCATAGACATTGAGGATAATCTAGGGGAGGAATTAGAGCTCTCAAAGATCTATAAAGATTCAGATAGTTCTACTAGCCTCGCTTCCTTACAATCCACATCAATTGAGGATCTAGCAGAAAAGGTCGCTCAAAAATTGGGTGTTTCTAGTAAGCAAATTCCTAGATTTGCCCCAGGAAAACGATGCTACACTTGTGGAGGAGACCATATGGCTAATCTGTGCACTATCATGGCTCAACCCCAAGTTAATCCCAACAACCAGTACTGCACCATAGAAAGGAGATAGACCAATCACACAACACAAGACTGCCCATATAACAAACAAGCTGTTAGACAAAATTACCCTCAACCATATCCACAACAAGGAAAGTACCCGAATCAGTACCCACAACAACAGTATGGTAGGCCGCAGCAACCCTATCAACCACCCTATCACGGGCAGCAAAGACCTCCACCAGTCCTAACGTCGTAGCCTCCCCCTCGAGCCAATGTGATCCCAGTGAAGTATGTAGCTAGAGAAGAAAATTTAAATAGAGCTTTAGTGCCAGTGACACCATCGCTTTCGGAAAGTGACCCAAGTGATCATAGTTTCGACTCTACCCATATTGATAGCCCGCAGGCTTACTACATGCAATCACCCGAGCATAATGAGTGATACTATTATGAAGAACTGAGTGAGTCTTGTTGGGAGCCAAAATATGCAAATGTCATGTACGCAAACCCCAACTCTAGACCTCAACCTAGGTAGATAAGACCTCCATTTCCTAGAGGACCATGCTTCCGATGTCAAGGAGATCACCTCATTCGTGATTCCCCTCTACCTGTGCCCACATAAACCCAATCTATGACAATTCAAGGCTTTTGTCCAGATTGTGGAAAGGAGCATTTGTTACGAGAGTGTTCCAAGAATCCTGCCAATATGCCAAAAATCGCTCCTATCAATGTTATTGGCTTAGTGGTAGACTCCATGGGAAGTGTGACTTCCACAACCCCAGTGCAAGTGATCACGAGAGCTCAGACACTTAAGCAACACCAAGAGTTAGGCCAGGGAAAGAATGTGGAGGTTAGCAAGACTGAGAGCCAGAATAAGAAGAGAACAAGAGCTTGGAGAGATAGCTGTGAACGTATGAAAAGGCAATGGGCAAAGAAGATGAGAGAACTCGAGGAAAGTCTACGAGAGACCAAAGCCAAAATCATAGAAATTAGGTCTCAAACGCACTCTCACACATCACCCCCACTACCATCCCCATCACCTTCCTTTCCTCAACCTTCTAATCCACCACACATGACCCACCCATCACCCTCAGTAGGATCAATCTTCGCAGATCCCACTCTCAAGGACATAGATATGATGCTTAGAGCATATCAGGCCAAGATCTAGGAAGGGCTAAATGTAACGGATCATGACAGGTGTTACCCTAGAGCTGACGTAGAGCTTGAACAAACCAAGTTGTGTGCCAAGATGGTGGAATTGGCTCAAGCCATGTTTGAGGCTAGTTGCCTCTTCAATTTCTCTAGCTCCACTAGAACACCATTGCATTTTGATGGTCTATTAGATAGATTGGGGAGGATAATTGCAAATTCTAGAAAAGGAGCTAACTCCCAGGCCAAGGAGAGGGCAAGTGATAGCATAAGCATTCCTCCCACGGAAGCCAAGAACACCTTAAGGTTTTAGCTATACCACCATCTCCAGCAGCTTGCGCAGGTACAATAGAACTTTGGACAGGTTCCGAGAAGACGACCTTTGTCTATCACCACAAACAGAAAAACTTAATATTTCTTGAATGCATGCTTGGCACGATAACCTACACCATTAGAGCACTCCAAATCACTAGAAGTTTCTAAAAATTTTGTGTTTTTTCAGTCTATCACGACAGACACCTGTCTATCGCGATAGACAGCGTCTATCACAATAGACAGCGTATATCGCGATAGACAAGACCCCACGATAGACCCAGTCTATGGCGATAGACACTGTCTATCACGACAGAGAGAGAACCACGATAGACCCCATCTATCGCGACACACATCGTCTATCGTGACAGACAGAGAACCATCATAGACCCCGTTTGTCATGATAGACACCCGTTTATCGCGACAGACGGAGAACCACGATAGACCCCATCTATCGCGACAGGCACCCTCTATCGCAACATACCAAAAGCACGACACACGACAGGCTAAGTCTATCGGGACGGACACCTTCTATCGCAATAGACAGGACCACATGACAAACACCATCTATTGTGATAAACATTGTCTATCATGACAGACCAAACCACGACAGATGATATACCTCATATATGGTGACAGACACCATCTATCGCGATAGACAAGGCCCATGAAAGATGACAGACAGTGTTTATCGCGACAGACATCCGTCTATCGCGACAAACAAGACCCACGATAGACCTCGTCTATCGTGATAGACACCGTCTATTATGATAGACATCCACACGCGACAGTGAGTGTCTATCGCGACAGACAGTGTCTATCGCGACAGACATACATTTTCGACAAAATATAGAGGGGCAATTTTTTTGAAAATTTGGGCTAAATTTGGGCATATTTGCATCTTCAATCACACATAACATTTAAAAGGTCTTAGAAAAATGCACTAAACTCCTGAAAGGTTTTTTTTGTCTGTTTTAACCCCCTAAACCCTGAACTGTCATAACTTTTTCATATGAAATCCATTTTTTGAGCTCTAGAGCTTGTGAGAAAGGTTGCATGCTATCTCTTTTTGTGTGTTCTTTGAGCTTTTGTTGCAAGTTTTAGTTGTACTACCATCTCCAGTAGCTTTCGCAGGTACGAGAGAAATCTGCATAGGTCTTGGGAAGACGACCTCTGTCTTTTGGGACAGACAGAAAAACTTAATATTTTTTTGCATGCATGCTTGGCACGACAAGCTACACCATTAGAGCACTCCAAATCGCAACAGACACCCGTCTATCACAACAGACAGCATCAAGCGCGACAGATAGCATCTATCGCGATAGACACCATCTATCGTGACAGACAAGAACCCACGATAGAGCTCGTCTATCGCGACAGACATCGTCTATTGCGACAGACAGAGAACCACGATAGACCGCGTCTATCCCGACAGACACCGTCTATCATGACAGACTGAGAACCACGATAGACCCCATCTATCACGACAGACAGAGAACCATGATAGACCCCGTTTATCGTGATAGACACCGTCTATCGCGAAAAACCAAGAGCACGACAGACGATTGACTCAATCTATCGTGAAAAACACCATCTATCACGATAGATAGACCTCCCGACAAACTCCATCTATTGTGACACACACTGTCTATCATCACAGACCAAACCACGATAGACGATAGACCTCGTCTATCGCGACAGACACCATCGATCGCGACAAAAAGGCCCATGGTAGATGACACACAGCATTTATCGGGATAGACACCTGTCTATCGTGATAGATAAGACCCCACGATAGACCCCGTCTATTGCGACATACACCGTCTATCGTGACAGACAACCCCACGTCACAGACATTTTCAACAAAATATAGAGGGGTAATTTTTTTGAAAATTTGGGCTAAATTTGGGCATATTTGCATCTTCAATCACCCATACCATTACAAAGGCCTTAGAAAAATGCACTAAACTCCTGAAAGGCTTTGTTTGTCTGTTTTAACCCTTAAATTCTGAACTATCATAACTTTTTCATATGAAATCCATTTTTTGAGCTCTAGGGCTTGTTAGAGAGCTTGCATGCTATCTCTTTTTGTGTGTTCTTTGAGCTTTTGCCGCAGGTTTTAGCTGTACCACCATCTCCAGGAGCTTGCGCAGGTACGATGGAACCTGCATAGGTCCCGAGAAGACGACCTCTGTCTATCATGACAGATAGAAAAACTTAATATTTTTGGTATGCATGATTTGCATGATAACCTACACCATTAGAGCACTCCAAATCACTAGAAGTTTCTAAACAATTTGCATTTTTTCAGTCTATCCGATAGACATCTGTCTATCATGATAGATAGCGTCTATCGTGACAGATAGCGTCTATCGGGATAGACAATGTATATCGCCACGGAGAGAACCTCAAGATAGACCGAGTCTATCACGATAGACATCGTCTATCGCGATAGACAGAGAACCACGATATACCCCATCTATCGCGACAGACACCGTCTATCACGATAGACATCATCTATTGCGACAGATACCCATCTATCATCACAGACAAGACTCCATGATAGACCCCATCTATCGTGATAGACATCTTTTATTACGACAGATAGCCCCACGAGATTGTTAGTGTCTATTGAGATAGACACTGTCTATCGCAACAGACAAGCATTTTCGGCAAAATATAGAGGGGCATTTTTTTTGAAAATTTGGGCTAAATTTGGGCATATTTGCATCTTCAGTCACCCATACCATTACAAAGGCCTTAGAAAAATGCACTAAACTCTTGAAAGGTTCTGTTTGTCTGTTTTAACCCCCTAAACCCTGAACTGTCCTAACTTTTTCATACAAAATCCATTTTTTGAGCTCTCGAGTTTGTGAGAAAGCTTGCATGCTATCTCTTTTTGTGTGTCCTTTGAGCTTTTGCTACAGGTTTTAGTTGTACTACCATCTTCAACAGCTTGCGCACGTACGAGAAAAATCTGCATAGGTCCCGGGAAGACGACCTCTGTATATCGCGACAGACAGAAAAATTGAATATTTTTTGAATGCATGCTTGGCACAATAATCTACACCATTAGAGCACTCCAAAGCATTAGAAGTTTCTAAGAAATTTGTGTTTTTGAGTCTATCGTGACAGACATCAGTCTATCACGACAGACAACATCTATTGTGATAGACAACGTCTATCGCAATAGACATCGTCTATCGCGACAGACAGGAACCCACGATAGACCCCGTCTATCGCGACAAACATCGTGTATCACGAGAGACAGAGAATCACGATATACTGCGTCTATCTCGACAGACACAATCTATCGCGATAGACACCATCTATCGCGATAGATAAGAATCACGATAGACCCTGTCTGTCGCGACAGACAGAGAACCATGATAGACCCCGTTTATCACGACAGACACCGTCTATCGCGACAAACCAAAAGCACAACAAATGACTGATTCAGTCTATTGCGAGAGACACCGTCTATCATGATAGACAGACCTCATGACAAACAGAGTCTATCGTGACAGACACTGTCTATCGTGACACACCAAACCACGACAGACGATAGACTTCGTCTATTGCGACAAACACCATCTATCGCGACAAAAAAGGCCCATGATAGACAACAGACAGCGTTTATCGCGGCAGACACCCGTCTATCGTGATAGTCAGGACCCTACGATAAACCCCATCTATTGCAAAAAACACTATCTATCGTGATAGACAGTTCCACGTCACAATCAATGTCTATCGTGAGAGGCACCATCTATCGTGATAGACAGACATTTTCGGCAAAATATAAAGGGGTAATTTCTTTCAAAATTTGGGCTAAATTTGGGCATATTTGCATCTTCAATCACCTATACCATTACAAACACCTTAGAAAAATGCACTAAACTCCTGAAAGGTTCTGTTTGTCTGTTTTAACCCCTTAAACTCTGAACTGTCATAACTTTTTCATATGAAATCCATTTTTTGAGCTCTAGGGCTTGTCACAAAGCTTGCATGCTATCTTTTTTTGTGTGTTCTTTGAGCTTTTGCTGCAGGTTTTAGCTATACCACCATCTCCAGCAGCTTGCGTAGGTATGATAGAACTCTACACAGGTCCCGGGAAGACGACCTCTATCTATCAAGACAGACAGAAAAACTTAATATTTTTTGAATGCATGCTTGGTACGATAACCTACACCATTAGAACACTCCAAATCACTAGAAGTTTCTAAAAAAATTAGGTTTTTTTAGTCTATCGCGATAGATACCCGTCTAATACGAGAAAGAGCATCTATCATGATAGACAACGTCTATCGCGATAGACAGCGTATATCGTGATAGACAGGATCCCACGATAGACCCAGTCCACCATGACAGACTCCATCTATCACGACAGACAGAGAACCATGATAGAGCCCGTCTATCACGGCAGACATTGTCTATCCCGATAGACACCGTCTATCATGAGAGATAGAGAACCACGATAGACCCCGTCTGTCACGACAGACACTCGTTTATTACGAGAGATAGACAACAACGATAGAGCACATCTATCGCGATAGAAACCGTCTATCGGGACACACCAAAAGCACGACAGACGACAGACTAAGTCTATCACGACAGACACCGTCTATCACGATAGACAGGACCTCGGACAATCACCGTCTATTGTGACGAACACTGTCTATCGTGACAGACCAAACCACGACAGATGATAAACCTCATATATCGTGACAGACACCATCTATCGTGACAGACAACACCCATGACAGACGACAGACAGTGTTTATCGCGATAAACACCGGTCTATCGTGACAGACAGGATCCCATGATAGACCACGTCTATCGTGATAGACACCATCTATTACGACAAACAATCCCACGCGACAGTGAGTGTCTATCGCGACAGACACCGTCTATCGCGATAGAGAGACATTTTCGACAAAATATTGAGGGGCAATTTTTTTGAAAATTTGGGCTAAATTTGGGCATATTTGCATCTTCAATCACCCATACCATTAAAAAGGGCTTAGAAAAATGCACTAAACTCCTGAAAGGTTCTGTTTGTCTGTTTTAACCCCCTAAACCCTGAACTGTCATAACTTTTTCATATGAAATCTATTTTTTGAGCTCTAGAGCTTTAAAGAAAGCTTGCATGCTATCTCTTTTTGTGTGTTCTTTGAGCTTTTGTTGTAGGTTTTAGCTGTACCACCATCTCCAGCACCTTGCGCAGGTACGAGAGAAATCTGCATAGGTCCCGGGAAGACGACCTCTGTCTATCGTGACAGACAGAAAAACTTAATATTTTTTTGAATGCATGCTTGGCACGATAACCTACACCATTAGAGCACTTGAAATCATTAGAAATTTTTAAAAAATTTGCGTTTTTTCAGTATATCACGACAGACACCCGTCTATCACGACAGACAGCATCTATCGCGACAGACAGCGTCTATTGCAATAGACACCGGCTATCGTGATCGACAGGAACCCACGATAGATCCCATCTATTGCGACAGACACTGTCTATCGTGACAGACAGAGAACCATAATAGACCGCGTCTATCGCGACAGACACCGTTTATCACGAGAGACAGAGAACCATGATAGACACTGTCTGTCGCGACAGACAGAGAACCATGATAGACCCCGTTTATCGCGATAGACACCGTCTATCGTGAAAATTCAAAAGCACGACAGATGATTGACTCAGTCTATTGCAACAAACACCGTCTATCGCGATAGAGAGACCTCGCGACAAACACCATCTATCGTGACAGACACTGTCTATCGTGATAGACCAAACCACGACAGACGATAGACCTTGTCTATCATGACAGACCACATCTATCGCGATAGAAAGGGCCCATGATAAATGACAAACATCGTTTATCACGACAGACACTCGTCTATCGCGAGAGACAGGACCCCATGATGGACCCCGTCTATTGCGACAGACACCGTCTATCGCGACAGACAGCCCCACGTCACGGTCAGTGTCTATCGTGACAGACACAGTCTATCACGATAGACAGACATTTTCGGCAAAATATAGAGGGGTAGTTTTTTTGAAAATTTGGGCATATTTGCATCTTTAATCACCCATACCATTAGAAAGGCCTTAGAAAAATGCACTAAACTTCTGAAAGGTTTTGTTTGTGTTAGCCCACAATTTGGTTGGTTTTGATGCACTAATGTGGTTCTATTTGGCAGGAAATTTGTTTGATTTCAGGTATTGAAGAATGAATTTGATAATTGATGAATACTGACGTGCAAAGGAAATTAGAAGCGGCTTTGTTTCAAGGGGGAAATCTCTTCTGCTTCATGGGCTATGGAGATATGCAGATATATGAGAGGGATCCATCTGAGGATGAATATGACATTATCCAAGAGCTAACAGATCTGCCTACCAAATTTCAACAAACAGCTGGAAAAGTGGCTGAACATCTGAGACCAGATGTAATCAAGTGGAAGGATACTTCCAAAGTGTATTTTGATCTTGCGAACCAGCAGATTGAAGAAAGCTTCTCACCATTAATAGGAAGACAATATGCACCATTCTATGCATCGTTGATATCCTATGGGATTTTGCTTCTTCCTCTCATCCTTGTTTTCCATCTCTTTAACCAGATCAAGGTTCTTCTTTTTTTTTTTTTTCTTTAGAGAAAGTATTGCTATTCATTAACATCCACTTAGAAGCATATTTTGCAACACTTTGGCTTGCCTCATTCATCATTGGCCTGGAACCGATGTCCTTCTTCTACTCGAATTCTCTTTCAAGCTACTTGTCCTTGCAGTTACTACGAGCCTTCGGATATCTCATATACCTCATTTTACAGACAGCAAAATTCATCTATTCATGTATCGTGGACACATTGGTTGGAAAGCTTACTGGATGCCTGCAGTGGGTTGTGGCTGTGGGGATAGAGCGCCTATCCTTATCTTATCCACAGGGGGATTTTTTTTTTGGGTTTTTTTTGTGGTTGTTTGTGCAGATATAAGGAGGGAATGAAGGGGAGTTGGGGCGATCCCTCTCGGCGCGCGTAGTATTGAGTGGACGGAGGCCTGCAGTTGACATTTCGCTGCTGGACATCATGGCTGGCGTCTCATCCGACTTATTGTGGCAGCCGGTTGAAGAGCTCGGAGAAGGACAGATGTTGGAAAGCAGGAGATGAAGAGGAAGATACATTGAGGAGGGGATAGCATCGTTTCTGGGGAGTTATGGAGTCGAGGACGGAGAAAATGCATCTGCTGGGGGCTCACTCTATGCACGAAGACGAATAAGAGAAGGGGAATGCACATGGCTGAAGGAGGTCATATCCCCATTTGCTCATAAAGAGAGCAGACTTGGCGTGTTCCAAAGGGGGCGGCTGGCATTTTTTGGGAAGTTTTTTTCGGTGGCCACAGAAAAAGGGGATGAGCGCTGCTATTTAGTGGGAAAATCTGCATCTTCAGGAGGAAACATCGAATCAGAGGGCAGCAGAAAGAAGAAGAGAGGAGGTGGCGGCTTCGCTCACGGGAGAAAGTGCTGCGCAATAGATATTTTGAGGCGCTGTGAATCCAAAGATTGAGGGAAACTGTGGCAGATGGATCAGAGAGAGGCAAACAAAAGATGACGGAATCGGAATCAGAAAGAAAAGGATGATGAATATTGTGAGTAGAGTTTAGTTCACTCCATTTGATTGAACTGCACCAGTTTTTGTTTCGAAGAGGAATTTCAGAAGTTTGCATTTTTCTCTGCAATGAATTATCGTTTGTTTGAACGGCAACAGTGCATGCTCTGTTTAATTAATGTGTAACGAGAGTTCAAAGGTTAAAGAATAGGATTTTGCTTTCTATTTGATGTCCAATACATTTTTTTCTTTTTATCCTTATCCAATGCCAAAAAAATTGTGTGACACTCAAGACTCATCGATTTACAAGGTTCATGTTACAAAGACTCTGCATAATTCGTATTACTGCTTAAAATGTTTTTCAGTTAGAATTGAATGATTAACATGGATGCAATTGATTTTGAGATCATCTGAATCTGATGGCGATCATATGACTATATTGCACATAAATTTTCTTTCTACTCTAAATGGAAACTATGGGAAGTTGGCATATGTGGATTGTGTTACAGATGTGCTGAAGACAAATAGTATCTGTGTAAGAGTACGAAGCACCTGTTTTTGCATAGTCAACTTGTTGCGAAACATGCTCATGTGTTTTACATAAAGCCTTTGTATACTGTAAGCATTTGTAAGTTATGATGTGTGGATTTCAGAAGAGAAACGAGTCATTTACGTTTGATGAGTTCTTGGGCTACAACATTTGATTTATGCTTTCTTCACATTTGAAGGCCACGTTTAGTTTGTGCTCGTTGTAATGCTAACAATTCACAAAAAAATGTCGTTAATAGAAAGAACAAAATACATCAAAACTCATATCAAAGAAACTGTAGGAGGAACTCGATTTTCTCACGACTTCTAGTGTCGTACGGATTTGATTTCTCTTATGAAATAACAAATTAATGGTACCAGAGATTTGATTTGCACGGAGATCCTATTGGCGCAAGTTTCTGAGCTATTGGTTAATGTGTCTAGACGACGTTGGAAAGTTATGATTGATATATGAATAACAATGTATTCAGTTGTTTTGGAAGTAAAGCACGCCATCATGCTTAAGTTTCACTCATAGTATAACTGTTAATGCATTCATCTTCTTGCAATTAAAAACTCCAATGTGGTTTTTTCCGTATATGGTGCAAAAGCATATTTGACCCATATTCATGCCAAACTTCGGAGTTTTTTTTGGAACATACTACTTTCAAAACTGAATTCTTTGTTCAAAGATTTTCACACTGAAGTGAGTTTTATGATTTAAGAAACCTAGGTTCAAAGATGATTAGAAAGTAGGCTTTCAATTTTTGACAGGGTGCTCGAATTCATAATAATTTTTCATCTCATCGATTTCAATGTGAACCTGAAAATATGGCAAATTTTTTTATCCAATCAATCTGCTACATTTTTGTCTTCTTTCATCATACCTGAGCTTACTCCAAGCACCCTGTGTGCGCTGTAATTTTTTGGCGGTCGCCCTGATCCACCGACCGTAGCTTTCGCGCCGACATTTGGTGAACCTGACGTGAACAAATCGGCATTGCAGCTCAGGTACACCCGACGGGAAACATATGAGTTAGTGCATAAACATAGGAAGAACCCATTGCGAGATAATTGTGGGCTCTAGGTAATCCAAGTAAACCGTTTGCGAGGGATTTGAACAAAATAAAGCCTCGTATAATCACTTTTTCCTTGGGCTTAGGAACCATTCATTTTGGTGCGTCTGCCGGGAAGCATATGAACTAGTGCATAGACAAAGGAAGAATCCATTGCGAGATAATTGTGGGCTCTAGGTAATCCAAGTAGACCAATTTCGAGGGGTTTAAGCAAAATACAGGCTTCCACAATCATCTTTTCCTTGGGCCTAAGAGCCTATCATTTTGGTGCGTTTGCCAGGAACATATGAGCTAGTGCATAGACATAGGAAGAATCCATTTCGAGATAATTGTGGGCTCTAGGTAATCCAAGTGGACCGTTTGCGAGGGGTTTGCGCGAAATAAAGGCTTCCACAATCATCTTTTCCTTGGGCCTAGGAGCCTATCATTTTGGTGCGTTTGCCGGGAACATATGAGCTAGTGCATAGGCATAGGAAGAATCCATTGTGAGATGATTGTGGGTTCTAGGTAATCCAAGTGGACCGTTTGCGAGGGGTTTGAACAAAATAAAGTCTTGGATAATCATCTTTTCCTTGGGCTTAAGACGCCTAACAGTTTGTCAGTTTTAACCCCTTAAACTCTGAACTGTCATAACTTTTTCATATGAAATCCATTTTTTGAGCTCTAGGGCTTGTCAGAAAGGTTGCATGCTATCTCTTTTTGTGTGTTCTTTGAGCTTTTGTTGTAGGTTTTAGCTGTACCACAATCTCCAGTAGCTTGCGTAGGTACGATAGAACTTTGCAAAGGTCTCGAGAATACGACCTCTGTCTATCACGACAGACAGAAAAACTTAATATTTTTTTAATGCATGCTGGGCATGATAACCTACACCATTAGAGCACTCCAAATCAGTAGAAGTTTCTAAAAAATTTACGTTTTTTCAGTCAATCACGACAGACACCTACCTATCACGATAGACAGCGTCTATCATGATAGACAATGTCTATCATGATAGACAGCATATATCGGGACAAAAAGAACCCCACGATAGACCTAGTCTATCACGATAGACATCGTCTATCACGGCAGACATCCTCTATCGTGACAGACAGAGAACCACGATAGACACTATCTATTGTGACAGACACCGTCTATCGCGACAGACAGAGAACCATGATATACACCATCTGTCACGACAGACACCCGTTTATCACAACAGACAGAGAACCAAGATAGACCCCATCTATCGCAAAAGACACCGTCTATCGTCACAGACCAAAAGCACGACAGACGACAGACTAAGTCTTTCATGACACACACCGTCTATCGCGATAGACAGGATCTCGCGACAAACATCATCTATCATGACAAACACTGTCTATCGTGACAAACCAAACCACGCCAGGCAATAGACCTCCTCTATTGTGATAAACACCATCTATCGCGACAGACAGGGCCAATGACAGACGACAGACAGCATTTATCGCGACAGACAGCGTTTATCACGATAGACACCCGTCTATCGCGATAGATAGGACCCACGATAGACCCCGTCTATCGTGATAAACACCATCTATTACGATAGATGAGGTCTATTGTCTATCGTGGTTTGGTCTGTCAGAAAACACAGTGTCTGTCATGATAGACGGTGTTTGTCACGAAATCCTGTCTATCGTGATAGACGGTGTCTGTCGCGATAGACTGGGTCTATCTTCTGCCGTGATAGACGGTGTCTGTCGCGATAGACGGGGTCTATTGTGGTTCTCTGTCTGTCGCGATAGATAGTGTGTGTCGTGATAGACGGGGTCTATCGTGGGGTCCTGTGTGTCCCAATAGACGGTGTCTATCACGATAGATGTTGTTCGTCGTGATAGACGCTATCTGTCATGATAGACGGGTGTTTATGGTGATAGACTGAGAAAACACAAATTTCTTAGAAACTTCTAGTGATTTGGAGTGCTCTAATGGTGTAGGTTATCGTGTCAAGCATGCATTAAAAAAATATTAAGTTTTTCTGTCTATCGCGATGGACAGAGGTCGTCTTTTCAGGACCTATGCAGAGTTCTATCATACCGGTGCAAGCTACTGAAGATGGTGATACAGCTAAAACCTGCACCAAAAGCTCAAAAAACACACAAAAACAGATAGCATGCAAGCTTTCTGACAAGCCCTAGAGCTCAAAAAATTTATTATATATGAAAAAGTTATGACAGTTCAGGGTTTAGGGAGTTAAAACAGACAAATAGAACCTTTCAGGAGTTTAGTGCATTTTTCTAAGGCCTTTGTAATGGTATGCGTGATCGAAGATGCAAATATGCCCAAATTTAGCCCAAATTTTCAAAAAAATTACCCCTCTAAAGATTGCTAAAAATGCCTCTCTATCGGGATAGACGGTGTCTGTCGCGATAGCCACTGAATGTCGCATGGAGCTGTCTATCGCGATAGACTGTGTCTGTCCCGATAGATGGGGTCTATCGTGGGGTCTCGTCTATCGCGACAAACGGGTGTCTGTCACGATAAATGCTGTCTATCGTCTGTCATGGGCCCTGTCTGTCGTAGTAGATGGTGTTTGTCGTGATAGACGAGGTCTATTGTCTGTTATGGTTTGGTCTATCATGATAGACAGTGTCTATCACGATAGACAATGTTTGTCATGAGGTCCTATCTATCGCAATAGACGGTGTCTGTCGCGATAGACTGAGTCTATCGTCTGTCGTGCTTTTGGTCTATCGCGATAAATGTTGTATATCGTGGTGCTCTGTCTGTCGCAATAGATGGTGTCTGTCACGATAGACGGGGTCTATCGTGGGGTCTTGTCCGTCGCGATAAAGGATGTATGTCACGATAGACGGGTGGCTGTAACAATATGCTGAAAAAACACAAATTTTTTAGAAAGTTTTAGTGATTTGGAGTGCTCTAATGGTGTAGGTTATCGTGCCAAGCATGCGTTCAAAAAATATTAAGTTTTTCTCTCTGTCGTGATAGACAGAGGTCGTCTTCCCAAGACTTGTGCAGAGTTCTATCGTACCTGCACAAGCTACTGGAGATGGTTGTTAAGCTAAAACCTGTAGCAAAAGCTCAAAGAACACACAAAAACAGATAGCATGCAAGCTTTTTGACAAGCCCTAGAGCTCAAAAAATGGATTTCATATGAAAAAGTTATGACAGTTTAGGGTTTAGGTGTTGAAACAGACAAACAGAACCTTTCAGGAGTTTAGTGCATTTTTCTAAGGCCTTTGTAATGGTAGGGGTGATTGAAGATGCAAATATGCCCAAATTTAGCCCAAATTTTCAAAAACATTACCCCTCTATATTTTGCCGAAATGCCTGTCTATCATGATAGACGGTGTCTGTCACGATAGACACTGACTATTGCGTAGAGCTGTCTATCGCGATAGATGGTGTCTGTCACGATAGACGGGGTCTATCGTGGGGTCCTGTCTGTCACGACAGACGGGTGTCTGTCGCGATAAACGCTGTGTGTCGTCTGTCATGGGCCCTATCTCTCGTGATAGATGGTGTCTCTCGGGATAGATGAGGTCTATCGTTTGTCGTGGTTAGGTCTTTCGCATTAAATTATTGGCAGAATGTGTGCCTTGGTCTGTCACAAGTTCCAGAGGCAATCCATAACGCGGAAAAACATCCTTCATCAAGCATTTTGCCCAAGCTTCCGCCCACCTAGGCATAATTCATACAAGTCAGTATATATCGATTGTTGCTAAGGGTGGCTAGTGGTGTTATTGGTCCAATAAAATCAAGACCCCACTTCTGAAAGGGTTCCAAAGGTAATACAGGTTGTAGAAGAAAGAAGTGGCGCTGTAATGGCTGTCCAGACCGTTGAAAAGTGTCACAATGCTGCATAAACTAAGTCATATCTTTGTACATGGTAGGCCACGAAAGCCCACTTTGCAGAATTTTCTGATGAGTAAGATCGGCTACCAAATGTCCACCGGAGGGTATTGAATGTGCTATAGCAATAACCGAGTCTACTTCATGTGGTGGGATACAACGAAGTAAGACACCAGTATGATCCAGGTAGTACAGTTGTCCTACAATCAACCGGAATCTGCCATTATAAACTGCAATTTTTTGTCGCAGAGCAGGAGGAGAATGAGGCGGAAGACACCCGTCAGTTAGGAAAGTTAGTAACGTATCATAGTAGGTAGACGGCACAGGAGGTTCTGTAGATTCAGCCGGAGCAGGCTCAATAGCGTAAATTGCTGGTGTTGTGTCATCAACCCCACCGGAGCTTCACCGGAATCTAATCAAGATAGGAAATCTACCATGGCATGTGCGGTGCCGGGTTGATGAATAACTTCATAGTCGAATTCCTGTAATAATAAAATCCATCAAGCCAAGCGACCACCTAAATGTTGCTGTCGGACTAAATACACAAGTGCGGCGTGATCCACGTGAAAGGTGAATTTGCGGCCCAACAAATAATGCCGGAATTTCTTCACAGAGTACACCAACCCGAGACATTCTCTTTCGATCACTAAATAGTTTCTTTCAGCAGGAGCTAGTCGGCAACTTGCATAATCGATAGGCCGAAACCACTTGTCAGTTTGTTGCATTCAAACGCTTCCAATAGCTATGTCTGATGCATCTACAAAGACATGGAAGGGGCGTTCCCAATCAGGGGGTTGGAAAATTGGAGCCTGCGATAGAATCTCAGTTTCCGGTTGTATTGCTGCAGTCGCTGGAGTACTGGGAGATCCAAGACTAACCTGTTGTTGAAATTGCTGCCTGACTCCTGGCACCAATGCGAACAACTGTCCCAAAGGGAGTGTAATTGAAGCCTTAGATAGAATCTCCCATAAGTGATCTGTTTGAACCGTACTCCTCACCGATTCGGAGGTTGATTCTGCTGTTATTGGGTTAGGATTTTGTTCATTTGCTCTTGCCTTTGGCAGGGGAACCTGTGTCACCGGAATTGGATCGGGGAACACAGTTGGCTCTTTGGCGGTCCATTGATTAGCCTTTGTATACATTCACTACTGCTAGTTGCAACTGCTTACCCGATCTTGTCTGGACCACTACTGCTTGTGATTCCACTAGTGAGATATAGACCATGTTGGTCATAGGGTTTTGAGGCTCCTTCTTCCTTTTGTCGTATTCTGCTGCATCCTTGCAAAATCTCCGGATGTGACCAATCTCACCGCAAGAATGACATCGAGGTGGTGGTAGAGAAGTACCCTCCGCTGATGTACCCTCCTGCCATCGATTGGTATTGAACTTGGGATTCCGCTGTCCCCGCTAATTTTTGTATCCTTGCGACTGATTGTTTTTCGCATATGTGGTGGCACGTAATGGGTGCTGGCTGAACTGGTTCTTGTATAATAGCGTTTACAACTGCTCGTCCCTGCACTTTAGCATTATACGCATAATTTTCCATTGAGTGTCGGGTTGTGTTGCAGATGGCGCAATACATCTGGTTAAGGGCACATGTAGCATTGGTGTGCACTTGGTACAATACATCTGTTTAGCTGGATCATCTATTACATTCTTACTGGCCTTCAGCCACTCCAAGTCTTCGGTGAATCCTCCAACTTTATGCTCTAGTTGCAGGGCCATCGCAATAACAACATCTAGTGTCATAGCCCCCACACAGCGGATGATCATGATTTGTCTTAGCTGTGGGGTCAGAACGTTAATGAACCACTGGTTATCACATCATCCGATATATTAGCATGTGCCGGAGGCAGTTCTCTTAGATGAGTTCTAAACAATGTTGCATATTCTTGAACAGTCTGGTGCGGCTTCTGTCTATTATTCTGTAAATAGTCGAAGATTTCGGCGGGATTCTTCTTCAACCAGAACCTTTATAAAAACGCATCCCTTACCACCTCATAGTTAACGAAATGGTTGATATCATACTCTGTTAACCACCTCGCTGCTTCATTGACTAATGTTTCCTGAAATACAATGGCCTTGTACGCTGGATCGGGTGGATGGTTCAACACTGCATAGCTTATCTCAAAGGTGCGCACATGTGCATCAGGGTCGTCACCTAGAAAGCCACCAAACTTTGTGTAAGTCACCCCGGTTGGAACCAGTCAAAGTGGAATGATGGGAAGTGGCTGTTGTTGTTGCTGTTGTTGTTGTTGTTGTTGTTGTTGTTGTTGTTGTTGTTGACCTTTCATGGTGCTATTAGTGGTACCGTTACTGGTTCTTGAGTTCTGAGGGGGTGTCTCTTTTCCTTCGGACTCTATATTATCAGATTGCTCATCTTCCGACTCGAAAATATCATTCAGTCTCTTACGTATCTCCAAATCAAATAGCCTATCCTCCCCTTTGGTATCAAACGTAGGCAAGCTTACCCCGAACAGTGGTGTACGTAATAAAGATCCACTAGGGAGTATCGCACTGTCACCGAAAAACTGTAAATTCCCACCAACTGGTACCGAACTTTCACCGGAAGTTATCGAGCTATCACGGAAACAGGGTATACTTCCATCGGCAACAATCTCTCTGGGTAACATAACTTTATCCTCGGAAAGGTTCAAATTCTGACCCAATGGTATCGCATCAATTGTGCACTGCGTCCCTGTACACTCAGAAGTTACTGCACCTTCTTCAGAATGCACCGGAATCACACTGAAATCTACCGAAAATTCATCATGTATCACCGAACTGGTACCGGACTCACTGCGAACTGGCTCCGATCCTTCGACAACTGGACCTAAATGGCCTGCACTTCTTCCACCTGGGGGTGTCCCTAACAAATTTGGTACTATCCAGGGATGCTGGTCTCTCCGATACTTTGGATAAGACTTCGTCGGATCGAGTAACCAGCATATATCACCTCTGCACCACTTGCCTTACTTATTGCTCTTCCTTTACCGATTTCTTAATCACTTGCCATCTTCCCACACACGGCGCCAGTGTTAAGAGTGCGTTTTTCATCATAGACACTTTTAAGCTCTTTTCGGCTTCTTGGGGATGGTAGGGGTCTGATAAATCAGAGGCCCTGTATCTTATTTTCCCAATTAATTTATCAAACAAGCAGTACGTTATTATTCGGTATGATGTCTTCTACACAGTATTACTCTTCATATTCCGGTTAGGCTTTCCACAATATGTAACGCAGGAGAGTAATTATCGTCACAGAGACTTGTTATGGATAACATAACATTACTGTGTTAATCACAAATTAATGGAATTTAACAAAGTAAGAGTTACAGTACTCAGAATTAAGGAATGCTGCACTACAGCGTCTCCACAGGCCGCAAATCGCCCAGACAGACAGTCTGGCGATCCCGTTCCTCGCTACCATAGAGCCACCGTAATGTCTTTTCATTAACTGATAGAAAGATACAACACTTCGCTACAACCTTTCGGTACGTGCGGTATAGGAAAATATAAATTACATAATGCCAATCCGGCGACCTTACAACAGACACCGTCTATCACGACACCGTTTTGGAAATACCTAGCGAGATGCCCTGCTCGAGAGTTACCCACTCCAGCCAAACAAGTGGCCTTATGTAGCTCTGTGATGAGTAGCACCTCCTTTAATGTATCCGGGAAGACGTGAGGATGGTATGAAGACCTCGAGCAAGTGGAGGCACAAGTGTGTGAGTGAGAAGCACACAAACATGCACACACATACACACACACGCGCACACACGGCAAGACAAAGAGTGAGAAGCAATGGAGTTCTTTAGATTACTTCCAAATGCTCATACAAGTTCAATTCAAATACAAGCTAACCTCAAAAATGAGCTCTCTAGCTCTATTTATAGTTTTTGACTAGGTTTTGGCCCTGTCCAGACCTAGTGTCCGGCCTAGTTAAAAATTAGGTTCCAGGGCCAATTTGAGGGCTTAAACGGAGTCTAAAAAATACGAAAATTGATATGTAGGCACTTCTAGGCTCCTCAAGCTCAAGGACTCCTTGGCTTGCACAAAATGGAGCTACAAAAATATGAAATGGTATTTACAATGATTGTTAGTGATAAGAATCACTGTTATAAAGATGTTGATTTGGAAAAATTTGAAGGGCCTATCTGCCAGATTTGCGTCGACTGCTTTGTCTACTTAATCCTTCACCTTGCTCTGACTCTCTCCACTGGCTTCCTTGTCTAGTCAGTCCTTGGGTGCCCATACTGCTCTCAACACCCCCGCCCCTCTCTCGCATCTGTCGTCCCTGACAGACCCTTGTTGCTGGGAGTGTTGGATGTAATATTCCACAACCTGAGTGGCAAGCTGATGTTCTTGTATGCGTAGTCCTCTGGCCAAGTCTGTCATCATATGATCCCAATCAATTGGTCCTGGAATGTCCGGATGAGGCAGACGTAACTGATCTGCATGGATCGCTTGTTCTACTGCGAATAGATGTAGCAAATGTGTGGGTCTGGGAATGAAAATTTCTGAATGATATTCCTAGAATCCCGTAGAGAACATTTCCTCAAATGTCTGCTTGAAGCATGCGGGTAAGTACTTTATTCGTGCATGCCAGGCAAAGATTATAGTGACCGAGGGAGTCTGGCTCATGTCGTAGACTAAATCCTTGTTACCTTGGGAGAATCCAGGGGCAGAGATGTATGGAGCTTGTACCATCCGAAAGGTTTTGAAGACAATGGTCATGAGCTTGAATATTTTCATACACATTTTCGCTGCTATGTCGGGTACATTATTTAGACGTGTAGACCAGTGCCGAATTGTTGATATCATGTAGGCTACGGTTGGGGTCCCTCGAGGTGGAGAAAAATATGGATAGTTAACCCAAGCCGAGCATTCTTTATTGTTGCGTACCTTGATCGCAAATGCTTGCCAAGATCTGCGACGTACCATTGGGCAATAACATGGATTATACTTGATATACAGTGGCATGGTTGCCCAGGTGCTCATCATCTCAGGGTAATCGGTTAGTAGACGTGCACGCCAATTAGGCTGGAAAATCGAGCCCGCACACGCATCTGTCGGTAAGTCCTCTGGCTCAAATTGAGTGGCAAATGTGGGCTCCTTCCCTGTATATCTTTTAACTTCTGCATTATAATCATGTAGCAAGGCAAAATAAGGCATGTATTGCGACTCTGATGTTGTGATTAACCGTTGGTGGGATAGGTTCTGAAAGTAAGAAGACTGAAGGACAGTTTCTTCGAGATTTGTGAGAGATTGCATTTGCACGGCAATGCGATCATCATGTGTCTTACCCACTTTCTCGACCCTTTTGACCCAATCTGGAACTTGAATTTCTAAAGTATCATGTCCTTCCTCTGTAGTCCGACCACCGGGTGTTGGCATCGGCTCGTACGGCTCTTCATAGTTGTCATCGACGGGGATTTCCACTACTGTTTCAGGTTCTGGTTCTTCAGTGGGTGAGGGTGGCCTTTCATATGGTGCGAGGCGTGCTTTGAGTTCTGCCACCTGCTTACGGAGGGTCTCTAATTCTTCTGTGGAGCGTTCCAAGATTATTGACTCCTGTTGAGTTGTGGGGGCACGGGCTATCTGTTTCTTTAGGTCTGCACATTCAGTCTCTAACTTTTCATATGACTCCAAGAAATTTTCATGCTCCTCTAGTAAGATGCGAATGTCTTCTGATGGGACTGCTCTATACTTGGTAGGGCTAATGGTTGCTCCTGCAGTTCCTTCCATAGCCGCTTCAAAGTTGTCTTGGTTTTGTTGTTGAAGCCTCTTGTTCTTTTCTAGTGCTGCTGCCATATGCTTCCTTAATAGCCCAAGGTTGCGTCTGAGTGTAGCATTAGATATCATTTGCGCTTGGAGCACTGTTTCTAGTTCCTTGACTGCTTTATCATCTACTATCGATGTCTTTGATTCCAATTCGGAGTGAGCCTGCTGTAAGGTGGTATGCTCGGTTAGGAGCGTTTGGTAATCGGCTTCAAGAGTGTTGACTCTAGCTTGCAGACGTTGAGATTCTGCCTGGAGGGCAGTAGTGCGTTCTTCCAATTGATGGTATTCTTGTTGTAGTTGATGTGCACACTGAATTAATGTATTGAACGTGCTATTTACATTATGAGATGCAAGGGGAAAATTTTGGAATGCAGGGGAGGTGGGATTGGGGAGGGAGGTAGTGAATGCTGTGTGTGCCAATGATGTGGTGAGTGGTGAGGTGGGGGGTAAGGGAGGGGGAGATGGTGGAATCGTGGGGAGAGGTGTTGTGGTGGATGAAATGTCCATTGGGTCAGACAGAGTGGTGTGTACAGGGGCTACCATGTAGGTGGGTATGGTAGGTGAAGTGAGTGTGGTGTTCGTGTAAATTGATGTCGTTGTGAGCATCGGGGAAATGTGCCTTTGAAACATTGGAGAGCGGATGAACTGCTCCACAAAGGACGGGTATTGGGGTGGTGAGGTCAGGTTGAAAGAGGTGTAGGGGCCAGATGGGAAGTGAGGGTCATGGAATGGAGGTACCCGTATTGGGGGACAGGCTGGGAAACACAGGGTGCCTTCTGTGGGTGCTGGGTTTCCAAACACACTTGGGATTATGGGATGGCCAGTTATGGGTTCGGAGGATAGAAGGGTTGAAGTGTACAAGGGATTGGTGATGAAAGAGAAGAGGGTGTCTTGTGAGGTGGGTTCTTGAAATGAGAATGATGTGAATGAGGATGGGTTATAAGTGAAGCTAGAGGTGATGACTGTCGTTTCTTCCATGGTGGGAGGTGGTGGTGGGGGTGGAGAAGGTGGTGATGGGGGATGCTAGGGTGAGATGGGTGATGTCTGAACGAAGGTTTCAGCAGAGAGGTCAATGGTGGTGATGGGGGTAGCTGTGGTTTCAATGGGTACTTCTTGTTCTGTGATGGGTATCCTAATAGTCTTACCTGCTCGGGGTAATGTGTCAACTCTGCGTTTGTCATACCTCACGGACTGGTGGACTGCTGTGTGGACAGCCTCCGGAACTCCTAAAGATTCTGACACTAATTTGAGGGTGTCAATGAAATGTTGATCCACCCCATCATCTGATAGCATTTCTTGCATCAAAGCTTGACCTGATACAAGAGAGAGTTGATGCCTTTCTTGTACTGCTTTGATTGTGTCGTATAACCTTTGTAGTTGAGCTGTATATGCAGGTGCACCTACAAGTTCTGGCACTTCTTGTTGCTCATCATGATGCTCTTGATCATAATCCTCCTCATCTTCCTCCTATTCTTCTTCTTCATTATCCTCTTCATCCACTTGAACTGTGGTGACAGGTACTTGGGAGGTTGTTGCTTGCGTTTGCACATTCTCCACTTGTTGTGCCTCTTCTGCCTCCAGCTCTACATCTTGTAATAATTGTTCGAAGTCTTCATTCGTGAGTTCTTCCAAAGGTGCACCACTGGGAAATTCAAGATCGGTTGGGATGGGAGGGAATATCAAGTTAGGACCATCGGTGCTGCGTCTTGGAAGTCGGAGTGTGAATGGTCGGACTCTTCGGGGTGGAGGGGTGACGTCTGGTGTTAGGGTGGCTCCACGTGGTTGAGCACAAGGGACTTGGATAGTACCTCTCATCTTCTTAGAAGGGGGTCCAATGGATGTCCTGCCTCTAAACTGCTCTACACGATTCCACATTAGGGCCCGTTGAATAGGGATGTCATAAGCCAAACACCTATAAATGATTCTCGTCAGAGCACAGCATCCATATAAAACCTGTTTCCGCGGCCATCGTTTGTGAGCTAGGTGTATCTGATCAATTATCCAGTGGGGTAAGTTGATGGTGAGGCTCTGTGTCTCTGCCAGATACAAACTAAACCGAATTTTTTTGGGCGGTATGGTGAATCTATCTTGGGCAGGAAAAGCAAAGTGTTGCATGCACATGCGAAGGTGTATTGCAATATTAGGCGTCATGGACACCATGTCCTTGAGTTTGGTGAGACTTCGATTCTTCATGTAATCCGGTACTAGGGTTTCCTTCTCTGTAGGAATATGCATTCCGCGCATATCTAGAGCCTCTATCACCAAGTTGTTGGATAACCTAAACCTCTTGAGATCATTTCCTTTTGTTAGAGATGGGATCACAAATGAGCTTGCACCTTTTGGGTTCTTTTTTGGAGTCAAGGTGTTGATGAGATAGTAGCATCTCATGAAGTCAGGCTTTGGGAGCCGTGCACTGAAATATGCATTCAATCCTGCCTTCTCCCATACCGAACGTAGACCTTCTGCATTTTGTAACTTCTCAAATTCTCTTGTAAAGAAATGGTATTTACCTTGCTTCCCATTGAAGTCCAACTCTGATTCCCATAGGTATGTTCCCTCTCCTAAGGGTCCTGCCACTTCACTAAACCAGTGGGAAGTTTTTCCTATGGGCATGGTATGGCCACTAGGAGGGTCCGCTATAGGTATGATTTTGATGGCCTGCAATTCTTCTGGTCTTTCATTTGTCTCAGGGGGTAAACTGTCTAAGTCCACCACTTGCTGGCTCGTTTCTGTTTGAGAGCTAGTTCTTGCCGCCTCAGCCATGTTGAAAAATTCGCAACCGATTCTGTGAGAATATATGAATAAATGTTAACATTGCAATGGACACAAAAAATGACACTGTGTCCCCAGTACAACATTAACAGGAGGTTCGGGAGAGGTTAGGGGGTCAGTAAGTGCTCGGTGCTTGTGTGTGTAGTTAGGAATTGGGTAGACCTAAGAACTAAGCGGAATGATGTAGTGTGAGAGTGACGTAGTTAGTAGGTGGACATGGATTTACAATTGGGTCCGGGGGTTTATTACAAGTTTTAGGTTGCCAAATGCAATGGATAGGTTTTGATCTTGACTTTGTGGAGACTCTGGAGAGTGTGATAGGGTATTTACTTGAAAAATGGGGCTTTTTAGGGACCCATTTACAAGTGATTCTACTTGTGCTCTTGGAAGAATACGTGTTCGTGCGTGATGTGTAAGACTGGGCCTCAGATGTTCGCGTGAGTGAAACATGTTGTACAGGGTTTGGCCTTGGTGTAGCTATTTGAGCCCGCAAGCAAGCCTTAGGCACCCAGATTTGTCGTGATTGTGGGCGGGCTGGCCTTCATTGACTTCTTGGGTACCCAAATAGACTTCACTTTCGCAGAAGAATGTATGAAGGACTTCTTATTAGTGTCGTGTTGTTGATTACTAATAAGAGGTTTTGGTCGTGGTGTTGGCCTGGTCGGAACAGGGTGTTCGCCTTTTCGCCTCCATACTTGTTTCATCGGCTGAAACAATCTGCTTTGCTCCTTTCTTTGGCCTCCAGTATAGGTAGTGTTTTGCTTCTTCTGTATTCGATCTGCCTTTGGTTGCTGCATCCCTCTGGCCTTTGGAACAGAAGGGAGTGCCTTCTTATCCTTGACTCCGTTGTTGAGACAATCCTCTTTCTGCATCATACATTTTTGGACAAGAATAGCATTGTCAACTTCATGTGCACCCCTGGAAGGACCAGGAGTGCGTGCCTTACCTAGTTCCTTGAGTGCCTCACTTTCCAATTCAATTGTAATTCGACTATGATTTACCCATACCTGAAGAAGTCCACTTCTTAGGTTTAGGTTGACTACATGATCATAGATCCAGTCCTGACCCAAGACAAGAGGCTCAGTGAGGTCCTCATCTTGACACACTAGTACTTTGATTGTCATTACTTCGTCTTGAATGTAGATGGGAAGTTCCACCTCGCCCATGCAAGGGGTTTCCACACCTCCCAATCCTATGAGATATGCTTCTATAGGATTGACCGTTAATTTCAACTCTTGACAGTAAGACAATTTTACAGCACTAGTGGCTGCACCTGAGTCAATCAAGGCTCTTACAGTCCTTGCACCCTTTCCTTGTCCTATATCTAAGGTTATAAAAGGACGTCGATCACTTATCCTATGAGAGCTGATACCTGAAACTTCACACATAGCCACGTGATATCCTTGGTCTGCATATGCACCTAGCCTAGGTTGCTCTCTGCCTTGTCTTCTTAATTTCATTCTCCGTATGCGCTCTAAAGCTTCTGCTTGAGCTTCTTCTCGAATTTGCTTTTCTTCTTCTTTGCGTTTCTTAGCAATATTGAGTCGACTTAGCATTTCCTCTGTGAGAGGTTCCTGATATAACTTGACTCTGCATCCGCTAATGTAGCTCGGGAGAACATCACCCTCTAAAGTGGCTAGTTGTACTGCTCCACTTGTGGAGATCCTATTTATGATCGTAGGTCCATAGCCTCTTTTCTCTAGTTTTCTCGTGTGTTGTTTCAAAGTGTAGACTAGTACTAGGTCGCCTGCCTTCAAACCTTTATCCTTAACGTGGGCATCAAAGTATGCCTTCTGTCGTTTCTTAGTTGCATATATCCCTGCAGCCGCCCTCAGTCTTGTTTCTCCTAATCGTTCAAGGTCAAATAGTCTAGAGGAGAGTTCATGACCCGTCCATTCATGCTCTTGTGCTACTTTCAGTGTTGGTATTAAGAAGTCTAATGGTAGCACTGCATTTTGGCCAAACACCATCTGAAAGGGGGTGGCTTGGAGTACCGTTTTGTAGGCGACTCGGTATGCCCAAACAACATGGTGTAGCTGTTTGTCCCAATCAGAGCGTTTATTGTTCACTAATTTTGTCAACACATTGCACAGAATCTTGTTGGTGCTCTCAGCCTGGCCATTTGCTTGAGGGTGATAGGGGACAGACTTCTTATGAACTACCAAGAATTCTTGGAGCAGATTTTCAATAACTTCATTCAAGAAGTGAGTGCCTCTATCACTAACTAGCTCTATAGGTAGCCCGTATCTAGTGAACACATTCTCAAATAAAAACTTAGCTGTTGTTTGAGCATCGTTCTTCGTTGTGGCTTTTACCTCTACCCACTTTGTTAGATAGTCTGTCGCAACAATGATATATTATGCATGGGAACCCTTAGCTGGGGGATTAATAGGACCTACGAAGTCTATTCCCCACTTAGAGAATGCACGTCCACCCATCATAGGTTTCAGTGGCATCTCATCTTTACGTATAGGATACTGAATTCTTTGACAGACATCACATCGTTTCACATAGGTATGTGCATCCATGTGAAGGGTTGGCCACCAGAAGCCCGCAAATAGTATTGCCTTGATCACCCGATCTGGTCCAAAGTGTCCTCCTGCTACACCTTGGTGAGCAGTTTCCAAGATCTTGAGATATTCACTTTCATGGACACATAGTCTCAGGTAACCATCCTTACCACGCTTGTAAAGATTATCACCAATGAGTGAGTAATCCTGGGCTTCTTGTTCTAAACTCCTTTTCCTAGCCAGAGTCATGTCTGGAGGGAATGTTTTCGTCCTCAGGAAGGATACTAGTGGTTCACTCCAATCTGGCACTATGGACACTTGATAAAGAGTGGCATGTTCCACAGGTGGTTTAGTGCAACAGATTGGGCATTCCTTGCACAACTTTTGGACGTCAGCCTCCATAGTAGGCCAATGCACTCCGAGTCTCCTTAGTGTCTGTAGGGTTCGTTGCTTTGAGTAGTGTTGCTCTAATGCACCTACATGTGCTAATTGCAACCATTTAGCGTACTCATCCTCTTCCACACAACAACCCAAGATCCCTTGATCTGTGTGTTTGTACATACTTCCTGCCATGATGTGATACTTTTGGGCTTTTACTACCTCTCTATCCTGCGTGTTTATTACTGGATGGTTAGGCCCGTATGTCAATACTGGTACCAATGGCTTAGCCCACTGCGGTACAACGTCCAAATTAAACAAGTAAGCATCAGGAAGGTCATCTGACACTCCTTGTGGGGCTTCTCCAGATGTGAGCCTAGAGAGATGATCCGCTCTCAAGTGAGTCTTCCCTTTCCTTACTACAACCTCGAATTCATATTCCATTAGCAAGAGAAACCATCTTACTAATCTTCCTGTATTGCATGGCTTGTTCACGAGATATAACAATGCTTGGTGGTCAGTAAAAAAAGTTAAACTTGTTTGCAAGCAAATAGTGTCTAAATTTCTTAACTGCATATACCATGCCTAGTCCTTCTCTCTCCGTAGTGGTATAATTTCGTTCAGCTGCATTCAATTGTCTACTGGCATATGCAATTGGGAGATACATATTACCTTCACCAGTAGGTTGTGCGAGTACACATCCAATAGCGTAATTGGATGCATCCACATGAACATGGAATGGCTTGTTCCAATCTGGTGTGATCAAGATTGGTGCTGAACATAATCTTCGTTTAAGCTCCTGGAAGGAATTCTCACATTCATCAGTCCACTCAAAGTTAGTCAGAAGTCCGTACATGGGCTTTGCAATGACAGCATACATGTGAATGAACCGGCGGTAGTAACCACAATGCCCCATGAAAGCTTGTACTTCCTTGACATTCCTTGGCCTACGTAGCTCTGCTATGGCTCTCACTTTCTCTTCATCAGTGGATATGCCATTCTTTGACACTATGTGTCCTAGAATCTTGCCTTGCCTAACCAGAAAACACACTTTTCTGGGTTCAAGCAGACCTCATATTCTCTACATTTGTCAAAGATTTGTCTGAGTTCAGAGATATGGGTTTGTCTAATGTTGGAATAAGCACAAAGATCATCAACATAGACTTCTAAATTCTTCCTCAGGAACTCCTTAAATACATGGCACATCAGCCTCTGGAAGGTTGCTGGTGCAGTGGTAAGCCCAAATGGCATTACTCTAAAGGAAAATATGCCCCATTCAGTGGCAAATGCCGTCTTATGCTGATCTTTTGGAGCTATGGCTACTTGATTGTAGCCCGAAAATCCATCGAGGAAGCTGTACACTTCCTTGCCTGCTACTCTTTCTAAGAGATGCTTGTGATAGGGAGCAGATAGTTATCTCGAATTGTGGCTGCATTAACCTTCTTCAAGTTAATGCACACATGTAGCTTTCCATTTTTCTTTGGCACCACTACGATGGGGGATACCCACTCAGTGTGCTCAATTTCATAGATGAATCCAGCTTCAACCAGTCTATCTATCTCCTCTTTGATCTTAGCAGCATAATTATCATTGTAAGTGTATGGCTTTTGCTTAGAAGGTTTGGCATATGAGGTCATGGGGATAGTGTGTGAGCATATGTCAGGGTCCACTCCTTTCAAATCCTTGTAACTCCAAGCGAACACATCTCTGTATTCTCTTAGCAAGGCTATCAATTCGTGCTCTTCGTCTGCTGTCAGGTCATGGCCTATGTACATGCATCTCTCCTCTCCTTATTCTAGGGCCACTACTATTTTTTTGGTGGTTTCTTTGTTATCATAGGCCTCTCCTGATTGTGCCTCTCGTTTAGGCATTCTGATCATGACTCTCTTGTCATCTATCTCATACTTCTTAAAATTTTTCAGGACCTCAAACAAAGATTCTTCCTCTTCTGGTGTGACTACTCTCTTCTTTCTTTTCTTCCCTTCTTCCTTCGGGGTCACATGTGTGGCTAGCCTTACATCATTTGTAAGCTCTCCGTGCCTTTGGGGTTGAAATTCTACTTCATAGAAATATTCTTCATCTGATGCAAAAGGTGGATCCATAATGATTGACTCTAGATCAGAGTCGCTCGCATCTTCAAATGCATTAGGGCTAGGTTCACACTCTTCTAGAACTGCCTCTCCCATGATGAGGTTTCCATTGTTCTTCATTGATGGCTACATCCATTGTTGCTAGGACTTTTGCCCAACCGTGGGGTTCAAATTCCTCTTCAGGAAAAACTACAGGCGCATAGGCTGGGTCTTGAATTGATCTATGTGTTTCTTTTGCACCTATCTCTCTGGCTTCTTCTCTCTTCTCTTCTTCTACTGCTACTTTGCACATCCATAAATGGGTGTCTTCATGCATCCATGAGGATCCTGACCCTATGGAATGCACTGATTCTGTATCATCTTTGGCTCTATGGATGGGATTCCATTGGATAGGAGGGACATCTCTATGAGAGTAATCTTTGAGATTCACTTTGGTCGTAACACCTAAGTGTTGTAGGTACAAAGAATTGGTTCCCCAATCCTGTACCACTTGCAACTGTCGCATAAAGGGTCTTCCCAAAATCATCTCATAGGCATGATTTTTGCTAAAATCGCATATAGCAAATGTGTGCTTGAACTCAACACCATAGGTGGTGAGAGTTATTCCTTCTAACAGCCCTAGGGGTCTCTCTATGTGACCATCGGCCATTTGCAATTTCATCCTTGTGGGTCTGAGTGCTGGCTTGCCCCAACGCTTCCATAGGGAAGTGGTAGCAATTGCAACTCCTGCGCCTGAGTCTAGAATGGCCTTGGTGGTGTATCCTTGATGGGTGATAGGAAGATATGTGTTTCCCTCTTCGCCCTCACTCATGTCTCCTATCTTGTCCAAGGGTATTTCTGGCACTGTTCTCTGGGATCCTACCTGGGAACGAGGTTTTGCTATCTCTGGTACTTGTTTGGCTACATGTTTCCATAGCTCTGGCCTTACTTTGAGTAGCTCTTCTAAGGTGAGGTTATATTGTACTTTAGTGTTTTTCACTACCTCTGTGTTCCTAGGTATGACTGAGTCCTCATTTCGTACCATGACCGTGGGTGCTCTCATACAAGTAGACTTAGCTTCCCATGGGCCTGTGAAGTGGGGTAATTCTTGTAGAGAGTTAGACTCAAAGTCTAATCTTTCCTGAGAGTGGGTGCTCTCCTGCTCCTCATAAATGGATGGGATGTCTTGTGGGAATTGGTCGTGTGCATCATCCACAAGTTCAATAGGAGGAGGGACTTCACTCTCTTTAGCCCATTTGTCTTCTTGAATCTCGCGTAGGAATTCTGGTGTGAACCGATTCATAGAAGATGATGTGTCTGGCTCCGTCGAGTTAGGCACATAGGCTTCAGGCACATAGGCTTCCTGGGCAGGAACGCTTACTCTTTCACTTGCCTTGTCCTTGTGTTGAGAGGCGGGTTCCTTTTCTGATTGTGCAATCAGCTTCTCTATTCTTTCTAACAGTCCATCAAAGTGTAACTGTGTCTTCGCTGAACTAGAGATGTTAAATAGGCGGCTGGCTTCAAACATGGTCTGAGCCAATTCCACCATCTTAGCACAAATTTTGGTTCGTTCTAGCTCTAGTTCTGCTCTAGGGTAACACTTTTCATGATCAATTACGTTTGGCCCTTCTTGGATCTTGGCCTGATAGGCTTTGAGCATCATATTAAGGTCCTCGGGAGTGGGGTCTGCTAGGACTAATCCTACTCTTGGAGGTGGTGGAATTGTGTGAGGTGGGTTGGAAGGTGGCGGGTCGGATGGAGACAGGAATGGTGGTGGTGTGGTAGTGTGAGAGGGAGTTTGAGATGTGAGTTCAGTTATCCTGGCCTTTGTTTCTTTGAGGCTTTCCTCGAGTTCACTCATCTTTTTTGCCCATTGCCTTTTCATTCTTTCACGACTATCTCTCCAAGCTCTAGTCCTCTTCTTTGTCATGCTCTCCGTTTCACTAACATCTGGGCTCTTTTCCTGGCCTACGCTTTGGTTCTATTGCAAGGCTTGGGCTCTAGTGATTACTTGTACTGGTGCAGTGGAAGTCACACTCCCTGTGGAGTCTACAACTAACCCAATAACGTTGATAGGAGTGATTTTTGGCATATTGCTGGGATTCTTTGGACAATCTCGTAAGAGATGCTCCTTCCCACAATCCTGGCAAAAGCCCTGGATCGTCACTGATTGGGGTTGTGTAGGTGGAGGCAAGGGGCAATCACGAATGAGATGATCTCCCTGACATCTGTAGCATGGTCCTCTAGGGAATGGGGGTCTTACTTGCCTAAGTTGAGGTCTAGGGTTGGGGTTTGCGTACATGACATTTGTGTAATCTGACTCCCAACTAGGTTCGTTTGGCTCTTCACTATAATAGGACTCACCATGTTCAAGAGATTGCATGTAGTAAGCCTGGGGACTATCAACATGTGTAGAATCGAAGCTATGGTCACTGGGATCACTTTCTGAAAGCAATGGTGTTACGGGGACTATAGCTCTATTCAGGTTTTCTTCTGCAGCAGCATACTTTACCGGAATCACATTAGCTGGAGCAGGGGGTTGTTGTGCTAGCACAGGCTGAGGCCTTTGTTGGTTTTGGTAGGGTTGGTAGGTTTGTTGAGGTCTCGCATACTGCTGAGGTGGGTATTGGTTCTGGTATCTTCCTTGTTGAGGGTATGGTTGTGGGTACGTCTGTCTAACGGTTTGCTTATTGTAGGGGCAATCTTGCGCGGTGTGATTGGTGTACCTCGATTCTATGGTGCAGTATTGGCTACTAGGATTTACTTGGGGTTGAGTCATAATGGGACATACATTCGCCATGTGGTCGCCACCACAAGTATAGCATCTTTTCACAGGGGCAAACCTTGGGATCTGTTTGCTAGTGACACCTAATTTCTGAGCTACTTTCTCTGCAAGTTCCTCAATTGATGTGGATTGCGTGAAAGAGAGGCTAGAGGCACTATCTGAATCTTTGTATATCTTGGAAAGCTCTAACTCCTCCCCTAGGTTATCCTCGATGTCAATGAACATGCGTACACACTCTTCTATAGTCCTAGGGTCCTTCAGATACACATATGACCTCAATTTGGTACTTAGCAATCCATCCAAGAATAAAGCCACTTGCTTAGCTGGCATGGGTAGCTCAGGGACAGGGCATCTCTCCAAGTATTGCCTAAATCTTCTTCCAGCAAGTCTCACGGTCTCTTGAGGGGTTTGCTTGAAGATGTGAATCAGCGAGGAAGTGTTATGTCTTATGCCACTTTTAGAGAATTCGATAATGAATGCCTCTAGAAGTTGGTCTATGCTCCTGAACTGCCTCTCGTTTAGTGGATGAAACCTTGTCAGGGCAGTGTTCCTAAGGGTTAGACCAAAGGCATTGTATTGCGTGAACAGATCTTCCACTTGTTCAGCTCTCAAGACTTGCCTAAACTCAACCACATGATCGTATGGATCTTCAGTGCCATCGAAGTAGTTCTTCATGGACTTAACTAGCTGAGTCGGTCTCAGAGTCCTTGTGTGCTCTCTAGGTCGTGGTAGAGGGAACTCATCCGCATGTCTTTGATTCCTGGGAGCTCTAAGTACCTCAGGTTCTACTATGTTTGTTTCCGTCCTCGTTCTTTCTCTGCCCCCTGGGTTGGCAAAGCTTACTTCTGGCCTATCTCTACTTTTGTCTCTTTGAGTTCCATGAGCTTGGGATGTTCCAACTCCAGGGTGACCATAGGACACATTCGATCTTGGTTGGGGGAAAACGAATTCACCCTTCCAAGTGTAAGCATGTCTATCATGTTCTGTAACCACAAAGATCCTCTCTGAAGCGTGATCTAAGTAGGTCACTCTACCTGGGCTATCTCGATCTTTAAACTCATGATTGTTTCTATATCATTTGGTCGATCAGATTTATACCTCCAAAAGGCTTCATCAGTCTCTCGGTTCAGAAGCAGATCTATGCTCTTGTTGTCTTGGGGAATCCACTCAGGAGTGAGAATTCTCGTAAGAACAGATTTCCCTTGAGGGGTCCTGGGCTCTGCACCCATGTTTCCTTGTTCTAGGTCCTCTATGTCCGTCTCAGGGATCACATTCCCGAATTCATGTGTCCTCTCCGGGTGACTAGTGACCACATATATGGTTCCCTCTTTATCAAGGTATGCACCATTTTCAAACTTGACAGCAGGGTGCTCTAGCCCAATAGATTGGTCTGGGTTTTTGATTTGGACCACAGATCTTCCTAGGCCGTCCTCATAGATGCTAGCACCTAATCGGTTGGTCCTAAGGTATTCCAGCTGCGTCTTGTACGGGCCTTCTACCCTGTGCAAGTATGGCACTCCTGAACTTCCCGTAGGTCAGTCCATGCCTTGAGACATCTCTGATTCTCTGGTCTTAGAGCTAGGGTAGTATGAGTGGTGGCTCAACTGCTGGGCCCAAGACCTAGCAGTGTGGTTGACACTAGCCTCTGAAGACCTAAGACTTTGTCCATCTCTCCCTAGATGTCGCCCTGATCTAAGGTTCATAAGCCTAATTGAATAGGCCAAATTTGCCCAAGTACAACCTCGTTGCTGAGTTCTTTTTTATCAGTCACTTGATTCTTTTTTAGTCGATTATCGTGTTTATGCTCTAGTCAGAAATCACGTCGTCAGGAATATTTGAGTTAATTTTCGCACTATAAGTTGATCGTTCCACGTTAGATTCTTTCCTTTAAGGTTATCGCATCACGAACAGATTATGTTTAATCTTGAACTTGAGTGCATAGGTAGTCTTCAACTTGATTGATGCCTATCGTTGCCCTGACTTACTCCTAGCACTAGTGGTTCTTAGCCTAAGCTAGGAATTGACAAAGGGAGTTGAGGATTTTCCAACCTTGAGTTTCTTTCCTTGTGTTGTTGCCCTAGTGTGCTCAGGACGTGTGTTCCCAAGCTTGCACTTACTCTTGCTTAGAATGCCCTCAAGTGCTCTTACTAGACCTGTAAATGTCCCACAATTAGCTCAAGACTTAGATTCAAATGACACAATAGACCACTTTCATGCATGTAACTCACAGACCAAATTATCCTTTGCCTTTATGGAAAACAATCCCAAGGATCCCTCAGTTTTCCTACCTCGGGGTATGGTCAACTTCAAAAAACCCTATCTAATAATCTTGATATTAATTTTCACATAACCAGTGGAAGTTTTGGTTGTATTCCTCACGAGCTTTCCAACAAGACAAGAATCACAGCAAACGGATTTTGTATGAGGAAGTTATGTCAGTTCAGGCTTCAGGGATTAAAAAAGGGTTCAAACAGGCCAACAGGGCAACAGGTTTTCCTCGGGTTATTTGCCTATAGCCTCCTTATGTGCTCTAGAGTCCATTATCCATCTCCAAAATTAGCCAAAATCTTCAATTTAAAAAACCCTAAAAATTTAGCCGAAAATGGCTGTCAATCGCGATCGACTGGGCTGTCAATCGCGATGGACAGGTGTCAATCGCGATGGACAGGTGTCAATCGCGATGGACCGGTGTCAATCGCGATGGACCGGTGTCAATCGCAATGGACCGGTATCAATCGCGATGGACCGGTGTCAATCGCGATGGACCGGTGTCAATCGCGATGGACTGAAATTTTTGGGGTTTTCTGTGAATTTGTGTCAATCGGGGCTCTATATGTCGCGATGGACAAGAATCTCGGTGAAATGGGGTGTCAATCGTGATTTTTCTGTCGATCGCGATGGACAGGGGTGTCCGTCGCGATGGACACGTGTCCGTCGGGGTCTGTCAATCGCGATGGACTGGCTGTCCGTCGCGATGGACAGTGTCAATCGCGATTGACTGGCTATCAATCGCGATGGATTGAAAACATGCAAATTTTCCAAAATTTTTTGTGGATTTGTGATGTGCAAGGTCTCTAGTCTACTGTGGTACACTTAATTTTACCAATAGATGAAATTTTATGTCAATCGCGATGGACAGAAGCTTGTGACACAGAGACAGTTCTGCACATTTCCGTACCTACGCGACGTGCTGGAGATGATGGGATGGCCAATACCTTCAAGCAAACTCAAAAAACATGCAAAAACAGTGCACACAAGATCGCTCTCTTGCTCTCTCTCACAAGTGAAATGAGGGAAATGAAAGGAGGAAGGAGATATAGTCAAAAAACTGAAATTTTTGCGATGATGGAGATGGAGGTGGAGGATGATGATGATGATAGTGATGATGGTGGTGAGGTAAGGAAGAGAAAAATAAGAATAGTAAAGAGATTACCTACAACGCCAACGTCTCAAATCTACGTCTTACCATCACACGCTCGTCCTCAAAGCTCGATCCCCGGCAACAGCACCAAAATTTGGTGTAGCTCAGTGATGAGTAGCACCTCCTTTAATGTCAATCCGGGAAGACGTGAGGATGGTATGAAGACCTCGAGCAAGTGGAGGCACAAGCGCGTGAGTGAGAAGCACACAAACATGCACACACATACACACACACGTGCACACACGGCAAGACAAAGAGTGAGAAGCAATGGAGTTCTTTAGATTACTTCCAAAAGTTCATACAAGTTCAATTCAAATACAAGATAACCTCAAAAATGAGCTCTCTAGCTCTATTTATAGTTTTTGACTAGGTTTTGGCCCTGTCCAGACCTAGTGTCCGGCCTAGTTAAAAATTAGGTTCCAGGGCCAATTTGAGAGCTTAAACGGAGTCTAAAAAATACGAAAATTGATATGTAGGCACTTCTAAGGCTCCTCAAGCTCAAGGACTCCTTGGCTTGCACAAAATGGAGCTACAAAAATATGAAATGGTATTTACAATGATTGTTAGTGATAAGAATCACTGTTATAAAGATGTTGATTTGGAAAAATTTGAAGGGCCTATCTGCCAGATTTGCGTCGACTCCTTTGTCTACTTAATCCTTCACCTCGCTTTGACTCTCTCCGCTGGCTTCCTTGTCTAGTCAGCCCTTGGGTGCCCATACTGCTCTCAACACCTTATTTCTAGATGGATTGTTAAGTACCAAACTGAGATCATATGTGTACTTGAAGGACCCTAGATCCATAGAGGTATGTGTATGCATGTGCATAGACATTGAGGATAATCTAGGGGAGGAATTAGAGCTCTCAAAGATCTATAAAGATTCAGATAGTTCTACTAGCCTCACTTCCTTACAATCCACATCAATTGACGATCTAGCAGAAAAGGTCGCTCAAAAATTGGGTGTTTCTAGCAAGAAAATTCCTAGATTTGCCCCAGGAAAACGATGCTACACTTGTGGAGGAGACCATATGGCTAATGTGTGCCCTATCATGGCTCAACCCCAAGTTAATCCCAACAACCAATACTACACCATAGAAAGGAGATACACCAATCACACAGCACAAGACTGCCCATATAACAAACAAGCTGTTAGAAAAAATTACCCTCAACCATATCCACAACAAGGAAAGTACCCAAATCAGTACCCACAACAACAGTATGGTAGGCCGCAGCAACCCTATCAACCACCCTATCACGGGCAGCAAAAACCTCCACCAGTCCTAACACCGCAGCCTCCCCCTCTAGCCAATGTGATCCCAGTCAAGTATGTAGCTGGAGAAGAAAATTTAAATAGAGCTTTAGTGCCAGTGACACCATCGCTTTCGGAAAGTGACCCAAGTGATCATAGTTTCGACTCTACCCATATTGATAGCCCACAGGCTTACTACATGCAATCACCCGAGCATAATGAGTCATACTATTATGAAGAACTGAGTGAGTCTAGTTGGGAGCCAAAATATGCAAATGTCATGTATGCAAACCCCAACTCTAGACCTCAACCTAGGTAGGTAAGACCTCCATTTCCTAGAGGACCATGCTTCTGATGTCAGGGAGATCACCTCATTCCTTATTCCCCTCTACCTGTGCCCAAATAAACCCAATCAGTGACAATTCAAGGCTTTTGTCCAGATTGTGGAAAGGAGCATTTGTTACGAGAGTGTTCCAAGAATCCTGCCAATATGCCAAAAATCGCTCCTATCAATGTTATTGGCTTAGTGGTAGACTCCATGGGAAGTGTGACTTCCATAGCCCCAGTGCAAGTCATCACGAGAGCTCAAGCACTTAAGCAACACCAAGACTTAGGCCAGGGAAAGAATGTGGAGGTTAGCAAGACTGAGAGCCAGAATAAGAAGAGAACAAGAGCTTGGAGAGATAGCTGTGAACGTATGAAAAGGCAATGGGTAAAGAAGATGAGAGAACTCGAGGAAATTCTACGAGAGACCAAAGCCAAAATCATAGAAATTAGGTCTCAAACACACTCTCACACATCACCCCCACTACCATCCCCATCACCTTCCTTTCCTCAACCTTCTAATCCACCACACATGACCCACCCATCACCCTCAGTAGGATCAATCTTCGCAGATCCCACTCTCAAGGACATAGATATGATGCTTAGAGCATATCAGGCCAAGATCTAGGAAGGGCCAAATGTAACGGATCATGAGAGGTGTTACCCTAGAGCTGACGTAGAGCTTGAACAAACCAAGTTGTGTGCCAAGATGGTGGAATTGGCTCAACCATGTTTCAGGCTAGTTGCCTCTTCAATTTCTCTAGCTCCACTAGAACACCATTGCATTTTGATGGTCTATTAGATAGATTGGAGAGGATAATTGCAAAGTCTAGAAAAGGAGCTAACTCCCAGGCCAAGGAGAGGGCAAGTGATAGCATAAGCATTCCTCCCACAGAAGCCAAGAACACCTTAAGGTTTTAGCTGTACCACCATCCCCAGCAGCTTGCGCAGGTACGATAGAACTCTGGACAGGTTCCGAGAAGACGACCTCTGTCTATCACCACAGACAGAAAAACTTAATATTTCTTGAATGCATGCTTGGCACGATAACCTACACCATTAGAGCACTCCAAATCACTAGAAGTTTCTAAAAATTTTGTGTTTTTTTAGTCTATCATGACAGATGCCTGTCTATCGTGATAGACAACGTCTATCATGACAGACAGCATCTATCAAAATAGACAGCGTATATCGCGATAGACAGGACCCCACGATAGACCCAGTCTATGGCGACAGACACTCTCTATCGCGATAGAGAGAGAACCACGATAGTCCCCATCTATTGCGACAGACACCGTCTATCGCGACAGACAGAGAACCATGATAGACCCCGTTTGTCATGACAGACACTCGTTTATCGCGACAGACAGAGAACCACGATAGACCCCATCTATCGCGATAGGCACCCTCTATCGCAACAGACCAAAAGCACGACAGACGATAGACTAAGTCTATCGGGACAGACACCTTCTATCGCAATAGACAGGAGCTCGCGACAAACACCATCTATTGTGATAAACACTGTCTATCATGACAAACCAAACCACGACACATGATATACCTCATAAATGGTGATAGACACCATCTATCCCGATAGATAGGACCCAGCAAAGATGACAGACAGTGTTTATCGCGACAGACATCCGTCTATCGCGACAGACAAGACCGCACGATAGACCTCGTCTATCATGATAGACACCGTCTGTTATGATAGACATCCACACGCGACAGTCAGTGTCTATCACGACAGACAGTGTCTATCGCGACAGACATACATTTTTGACAAAATTTAGAGGGGTAATTTTTTTGAAAATTTGGGCTAAATTTGGGCATATTTGCATCTTCAATCACCCATAACATTTAAAAGGCCTTAGAAAAATGCACTAAACTCCTGAAAGGTTTTTTTTGTCAATTTTAACCCCCTAAACCCTGAATTGTCATAATTTTTTGATATGAAATCCATTTTTTGAGCTCTAGAGCTTCTGAGAAAGCTTGCATGCTATCTCTTTTTGTGTGTTCTTTGAGCTTTTGTTGCACGTTTTAGTTGTACTACCATCTCCAACAGCTTTGGCAGGTACGAGAGAAATCTGCATAGGTCCCGGGAACACGGCCTCTGTCTATCGGGACAGACAGAAAAACTTAATATTTTTTTGCATGCATGAAAAACACCATCTATCACGATAGATAGACCTCCCAACAAACACCGTCTATTGTGACAGACACTGTCTATCATGACAGACCAAACCACGATAGACGATAGACCTCGTCTATCGCGACAGACACCATCTATCGCGACAGAAAGGCCCATGGTAGACGACACACTGCGTTTATCGCGATAGACACCGGTCTATCGTGATAGACAGGACCCCACGATAGACCCCATCTATTGCGACATACACCGTCTATCGCGACAGACAACCCCACATCACAGACATTTTCAGCAAAATATAGAGGGGTAATTTTTTTGAAAATTTGGGCTAAATTTGGGCATATTTGCATCTTCAATCACCCATACCATTACAAAGGCCTTAGAAAAATGCACTAAACTCCTGAAAGGTTCTCTTTGTCTGTTTTAACCCCTTAAACTCTGAACTATCATAACTTTTTCATATGAAATCCATTTTTTGAGCTCTAGGGCTTATTAGAAAGCTTGCATGCTATCTCTTTTTGTGTGTTCTTTGAGCTTTTGCCGCAGGTTTTAGCTGTACCATCATCTTCAGGAGCTTGCGCAGGTACGATGGAACTCTGCATAGGTCACAAGAAGATGAACTCTATCTATCACGACAGATAGAAAAACTTAATATTTTTTGTATGCATGATTCGCATGATAACCTACACCATTAGAGCACTCCAAATCACTAGAAGTTTCTAAAAAATTTGCATTTTTTCAGTCTCTCCGATAGACATCAGTCTATCATGACTGACAGCGTCTATCATGACAGACAGCGTCAATCGGGATAGACAACGTATATCGCCACAGAGAGAACCTCAAGATAGACCGAGTTTATCGCGATAGACATCGTCTATCGCGATAGACAGAGAACCACGATAGACCCCATCTATCGCGACAGACACCGTCTATCGCGATAGACATCATCTATTGCGATAGATACCCATCTATCATGACAGAAAAGACCCCACGATAGACCCCATCTATCATGATAGACATCGTCTATTACGACAGAAAGCCCCACGCGACTGTCAGTGTCTATCGCGACAGAAACTGTCTATCGCGATAGACACGCATTTTTGGCAAAATATAGAGGGGTAATTTTTTTGAAAATTTGGGCTAAATTTGGGCATATTTGCATCTTCAGTCACCCATACCATTACAAAGGCCTTAGAAAAATGCACTAAACTCTTGAAAGGTTCTGTTTGTCTGTTTTAACCCCCTAAACCCTGAACTGTCCTAACTTTTTCACACGAAATCCATTTTTTGAGCTCTAGAGTTTGTGAGAAAGCTTGCATGCTATCTCTTTTTGTGTGTCCTTTGAGCTTTTGCTGCAGGTTTTAGTTGTACTACCATCTTCAACAGCTTGTGCAGGTACGAGAGAAATCTGCATAGGTCCCGGGAAGATGACCTCTGTATATCGCGACAGATAGAAAAACTTAATATTTTTTGAATGCATGCTTGGCACGATAATCTACACCATTAGAGCACTCCAAATCATTAGAATTTTCTAAGAAATTTGTGTATTTCAGTCTATCGTGACAGACATCGGTCTATCACGACAGACAACATCTATCGTGATAGACATCGTCTATCGCGACAGACAGGAACCCACGATAGATCCCGTCTATCGCGACAAACATCATGTATCGCGAGAGATAGAGAATCACGATATAGCGTGTCTATCGCGACAGACACAATCTATCATGACCGACACCATCTATCACGATAGATAGAGAACTACGATAGACCCCGTCTGTCGCGACAGACTAAGAACCATGATAGACCCCGTTTATCACGACAGACACCGTCTATCACGACAAACCAAAAGCACGACAGATGACTGATTCAGTCTATCACGAGAGACACCATCTATCATGATAGAGAGACCTCGCGACAAACAGAGTCTATCGTGACAGACAATGTCTATCGTGGCACACCAAACCACGACAGACAATAGACTTCGTCTATCGCGACAGACACCATCTATCGTGACAAAAAAGGCCCATGATAGACAACAGACAACGTTTATCACGGCAGACACTCATCTATCACGATAGTCAAGACCCCACGATAGACCCCGTCTATTGCAGAAAACACTATCTATCGTGACAGACAGCCCCACATCACAATCAGTGTCTATCGTGATAGGCACCATCTATCGCGATAGACAGACATTTTCGGATAAATATAAAGGGGTAATTTTTTTCAAAATTTGGGCTAAATTTGGGCATATTTGCATCTTCAATCACCTATACCATTACAAAGGCCTTAGAAAAATGCACTAAACTCCTGAAAGGTTCTGTTTGTCTACTTTAACCCTTTAAACTCTGAACTGTCATAACTTTTTCATATGAAATCCATTTTTTGAGCTCTAGGGCTTGTCACAAAGCTTGCATGCTATCTGTTTTTGTGTGTTCTTTGAGCTTTTGCTGCAGGTTTTAGCTATACCATCATCTCCAGCAGCTTGTGTAGGTACGATAGAACTCTACACTAGTCCCGGAAAGACGACCTCTATCTATTAACACAGACAAAAAAACTTAATATTTTTTGAATGCATGTTTGGTACGATAACCTACACCATAAGAGCACTCCAAATCACTAGAAGTTTCTAAAAAAATTACATTTTTTTAGTCTATCGCGATAGATACCCGTCTAATACGAGAGAGGGCATCTATGATGATAGACAATGTCTATCGTGATAGACAGCGTATATCACGATAGACAGGACCCCATGATAGACCCAGTCCATCATGAGAGACACCATCTATCACGACAGAAAGAGAACCATGATAGACCCCGTCTATCACGGTAGACACCATCTATCCCGATAGACACCGTCTATCACGAGAGATAGAGAACCATGATAGACCCTATCTGTCACGGCTGATACCCATTTACCACGACAGATAGAGAACAAGGATAGAGCATATCTATCGTGATAGACACCGTCTATCGCGACACACCAAAAGCACGACAGACGACAGACTAAGTCTATCACGACAGACACCGTCTATCACGATAGACGGGACCTCGAACAATCACCGTCTATCGTGACAAACACTATCTATCATGACAAACCAAACCACAACAGATGATAAACCTCATATATCGTGACAGACACCATCTATCGCGACAGATAAGGCCCGTGACAGACGACAGACAGTGTTTATCGCGACAAACACTGGTCTATCGCGACAGACAGGATCCCATGATGGACCACGTCTATCGTGATAGACAGCGTCTATTACGACAGACAATCCCACGCAACAGTGAGTGTCTATCGTGACAGACATCCTCTATCACGATAGATAGGCATTTTCGATAAAATAATGAGGGGTGATTTTTTTCAAAATTTGTGCTAAATTTAAGCATATTTGCATCTTCAATCACCCATACCATTAGAAAGCCTTAGAAAAATGCACTAAACTCCTGAAAGGTTCTGTTTGTCTGTTTTAACCCCCTAAACCCTGAACTGTCATAACTTTTTCATATGAAATCTATTTTTTGAGCTCTAGAGCTTTCGAGAAAGCTTGCATGCTATCTCTTTTTGTGTGTTCTTTGAGCTTTTGCTACTGGTTTTAGTTGTACTACCATCTCCAGCAGCTTGCCCAGGTACGAGAGAAATCTGCATAGGTCCCGGGAAGACGACCTCTATCTATCGTGACAGACAGAAAAACTTAATATTTTTTTGAATGCATGCTTGGCACGATAACCATCACCATTAGAGCACTTGAAATCATTAGAAATTTTTTAAATATTTGCGTTTTTTCAGTATATCACGACAGACACCCGTCTATCATGACAGACAACATCTATCGCAACAGACAACGTCTATCGCAATAGACACCGTCTATCGTGATCGACAGGAACCCACGATAGATCTCGTCTATTGCGACAGACATCGTCTATCGTGACAGACAGAGAACCATGATAGACCGCGTCTATCGCGACAGACACCGTCTATTGCGACAGACAGAGAACCATGATAGACACTCTCTGTCGCGACACATAGAGAACCATGATAGACCCCGTTTATCGCGACAGACACCGTCTATCGCGAAAAACCAAAAGCAGGACAAATGACTGACTCAGTCTATCGTGACAAACACCGTCTATCGCGATAGACAGACCTCGCAACAAACACCATCTATCGTGACAGAAACTGTCTATCGTGATAAACCAAACCACGACAGACTATAGACCTCGTCTATCATGACAGACCACATCTATCGCGATCGAAAGGGCCCATGATAGATGACAAATATCGTTTATCGCGATAGACATCCGTCTATCACGAGAGACAGGACCCCATGATAGACCCCATCTATTGCGACACACACCGTCTATCGCGAGTGACAGCCCCACGTCACAGTCAGTGTCTATCGTGACAGACATAGTCTATCATGATAGACAGACATTTTCGGCAAAATATAGAGGGGTAGTTTTTTTCAAAATTTGGGCATATTTGCATCTTGAATCACCCATACCATTACAAAGGCCTTAGAAAAATGCACTAAACTTCTGAAAGGTTCTGTTTGTCAGTTTTAACCCCTTAAACTCTGAACTGTCATAACTTTTTCATATGAAATCCATTTTTTGAGCTCTAGGGCTTGTCAGAAAGGTTGCATGCTATCTCTTTTTGTGTGTTCTTTGAGCTTTTGTTGTAGGTTTTAGTTGTACCACCATCTCCAGCAGCTTGCATAGGTATGATAGAACTTTGCAAAGGTCTCAAGAAGACGACCTCTGTCTATCACAATAGACAGAAAAACTTAATATTTTTTTAATGCATGCTTGGCACAATAACCTACACCATTAGAGCACTCCAAATCACTAGAAGTTTCTAAAAAAATTAGGTTTTTTCAGTCAATCGCGACATACACCTATCTATCACGATAGACAGCATCTATCATGACAGACAACGTCTATCATGATAGACAGCATATATCCGGACAGAAAGAACCCCACGATAGACCCAGTCTACCACGATAGACATCATCTATCGTGACAGACAAAGAACCACGACAGACACTGTCTATCACGACAGACAGAGAACCATGATATAAATCGTCTGTCATGACAGACACCCGTTTATCACAACAGACAGAGAACCAAGATAGACCCCATCTATCGCGACAGACACCGTCTATCTCCACAGACCAAAAGCATGACAGACGACAGACTAAGTCTATCGTGACACACACCGTCTATCGCGATAGACAGGATCTCGCGACAAACACCATCTATCGTGACAAACACTATCTATTGTGACAAACCAAACCACGCCAGGCGATAGACCTCCTTTATCGTGATAGACACCATCTATCACGAGAGACAGGGCCAATGACAGACGACAGATAGCGTTTATCGCGATAGATAGGACCCAAGATAGACCCCGTCTATTGTGATAAAGACCATCTATTACGATAGATGAGGTCTATTGTCTATCGTGGTTTGGTCTGTCATGAAACACAGTGTCTGTCATGATAGACGGTGTTTGTCACGAGATCCTGTCTATCGTGATAGACGGTGTCTGTCCCGATAGACTGAGTCTATCGTCTGTCGTGCTTTTGGTCTGTCGTGATAGACGGTGTCTCTCGCAATAGATGGGGTCTATCGTGGTTCTCTGTCTGTCATGATAGATGGGTGCCTATCATGATAGACGGGCTCTATCGTGGTTCTCTGTCTGTCGCGATAAACGGTGTCTGTCGCGATAGACGGGGTCTATTGTGGTTCTCTATTTGTCACGATAGACAGTGTCTGTCATGACGGGGTCTATCGTGGGATCCTGTGTGTCCCAATAGACGGTGTCTGTCACGATAGACGCTGTTTGTCGTGATAGACGCTATCTGTCACGATAGACGGGTGTCTATCGTGATAAACTGAGAAAACATAAATTTCTTAGAAACTTCTAGTGATTTGGAGTGCTCTAATGGTGTAGGTTATCGTATCAAGCATGCATTAAAAAAATATTAAGTTTTTTTGTCTATTGCGATGTACAGAGGTCATCTTTCGGGACCTATGCAGAGTTCTATCATACCTGCGCAAGCTACTGAAGATGGTGGTATAGCTAAAACCTGCAGCAAAAGCTCAAAAAACACACAAAAACAGATAGCATGCAAGCTTTCTGACAAGCCCTAGAGCATTTAGTGGGTTAGGGTTTAGGGGGTTAGAACAGACAAACAGAACCTTTCAGGAGTTTAGTGCATTTTTCTACGGCCTTTGTAATGGTATGGGTGATCAAAGATGCAAATATGCCCAAATTTAGCCCAAATTTTCAAAAAAATTACCCCTCTAAAGTTTTCCGAAAATGCCTCTCTATCACGATAGACGATGTCTGTCGCGATAGACACTGAATGTCGCGTGGAGCTGTCTATCGCAATAGACGGTGTCTGTCCTGATAGACGAGGTCTATCGTGGGGTCCCGTGTGTCACGATAAACGGGTGTCTGTCACGATAAATGCTGTCTATCGTCTATCATGGGCCCTGTCTGTCGTAGTAGATGGTGTTTGTCACGATAGACGAGGTCTATTTTCTGTTATGGTTTGGTCTATCATGATAGACAGTGTCTGTCACGATAGACAATGTTTGTCGCGAGGTCCTATCTATCGCAATAGACGATGTTTGTCGCGATAGACTCAGTCTGTCGTCTATCGTGCTTTTGGTCTGTCGCGATAAATGTTGTATATTGTGGTGCTCTGTCTATCGCACTAGACGGTGTCTGTCACGATAGACGGGGTCTATCGTGGGGTCTTGTCTGTCGCGATAAAGGGTGTATGTCGCGATTGATGGGTGGCTGTAATGATACACTGAACAAACACAAATTTTTAGAAAGTTTTAGTGATTTGGAGTGCTCTAATGGTGTAGGTTATCGTGCCAAGCATGCATTCAAAAAATATTAAGTTTTTCTCTCTGTCGTGATAGACAGAGGTCGTCTTCTCGGGACGTGTGTAGAGTTCTATCGTACCTACACAAGCTGCTGGAGATGGTGGTACAGCTAAAACCTACAGCAAAAGGTCAAAGAACACACAAAAACAGATAGCATGCAAGCTTTCTGACAAGCCCTAGAGCTCAAAAAAAGAATTTCATATGAAAAAGTTATGATAGTTTAGGGTTTAGGTGTTAAAATAGACAAACAGAACCTTTCAGGAGTTTAGTGCATTTTTCTAAGGCCTTTGTAATGGTATGGGTGATTGAAGATGCAAATATGCCCAAATTTAGCCCAAATTTTCAAAAACATTACCCCTCTATATTTTGCCGAAATGCCTGTCTATCGTGATAGACGATGTCTATCACGATAGACACTGACTGTCACGTAGAGCTGTCTATCGCGATAGATGGTGTCTGTCACGATAGACGGGGTCTATTGTGGGGTCCTGTGTATCACGATAGACGGGTGTCTATCGCGATAAACGCTGTGTGTCGTCTGTCATGGGCCCTATCTCTCGTGATAGATGGTGTCTGTCAGGATAGACGAGGTCTATCGTTTGTCAACTTTATCCGGATCAAGTTGGATTCCTTGTGCAGATATAATATGTCCGAGGAGTTTGTAATAGGAGACTGCAAACACAGATTTTGTCGGATTCAAGCATAACTGGTACTCGTGGCATTTTTGAAAGCAGCACCGTAAATGATACAGGTGCGCCGCAATTTTCCCAAATAAGGAAAAGTCATCCAGATATACTTGCATAAAAGTAGTTAGATAGGGTGAAAAGATTTCTTGCATACAACGTTGAAATGTGCTTGGAGCATTCCTTAACCCAAACCACATTACCGTACAAGCATAAACACCCCAATTCGTGATAAAAGTTGTTTTCGCTATGTCTTGTTCTGCCATTCGCACCTGGTTATAACCACTGTAACCATCCAGAAAGGAGTACATCTCGTGCCGGCCACTCTGTCTAGCATTGTGTCGAGGAAGGGGAGAGGAAATGGATCAGGTATCGTGGCCGCATTCAGTTTCTGATAATCCACACAGATATGCAGCTGTTTATTTTTCTTCGGGACAATCACGATCGGAGATATCCATTCAGCATTTTCAATAGGTACAATGAATCCCACCTTCAATAACCGATCGAGTTCCGCTTTGACCTCTACTGCATAATTGAGGTTCATTCGGTAACTGGATTGTTTAATTGGCTTCACCTCAGGCTTGAGCACTACCCAATATTGATAGATCCGCGGATCAAGACCTTTCATATCACGATAGTCCCAAGCAAAAACATCAGAAAACTCACGCAGGAGTCAGATCAAATCTTCTTGAAATGCCTGAGACAATCCTGCCTTAATCTTAACAGGTTGCGGGTTAGCCTCATCACCCAAATTATATGTTATTCACTATTCTTCCAGAACATAAATTGTCGAGGTTTCACCAAATCGTCAGCTGACTGTAGAAGCTGATGTAGGGTGGCTCCATCCATAGCAACACTATCATGTGCATCCGCCTCTCCGGTCACTGGAACAACCGTACACGCTGCCAAATTCCAGTTGTCCGCTACAGATTGAAGATCAACAGTACCTAAGGAGATCAGATCTTTATTGTTCTTTAGGAACGCCTCTTCTTCATCGTCAGATAAACCATCCAACATGTGGACCGGCTCCGCTACATATGGTCTCGCAGGGCTGAATGGCATCCAGTTTAACAACATATTTACGGTGGTTATCTTTGAAAGTCAATTCCTACGCTGACCAATCCTGTATAACTTTGGCTTGTTTCAACCATGGTCGACCGAAAAGTAGATTGTAGTCGAGGCTAGATTCTGGTAGTTCTAAGACTACAAAAGTCATTTTGAACGTGGTACAAAGTAATCGGGGTATTCTGTACTAGTCCCACCGGATGGACTCGGGATTGGTCTGCCATTTTGACAAAAAATTGGATGGGATTGATTTGGGTCCACCCCAATTTCTTGCAGAGGGTTGCAGTTGCTATGTTCACACCCAAACCTCCATCAATTAGCACTTGATTAATCTTTTGATTTTTATGCCAGATAGTGATTAATGGGACCGAATGATCCATCGTAGAGTCAGTTTCCGGTTGTATTGTTGCAGTCGCCGGAGTACCGGGAGATCCAAGACTAACCTATTGTTGAAATTGCTGCCTGACTCCTGGCACCAATGTGAGCAACTGTCCCAAAGGGAGTGTAATTGAAGCCTTAGATAGAATCTCCCATACCTGATCTGTTTGAATCGTACTCCTCACCGATTCGGAGGATGATTCTGTTGTTACTGGGTTAGGATTTTGTTCATTTGGTCTTGCCTTTGGCAAGGAAACCTATGTCACTGGAATTGGATCAGGGAACACAGTTGGCTCTTTAGCGGTCCATTGAATAGCCTTTGTATACATTCGTTGCTGCCCACGGATACCAGGTTCGAACGCCTCAGCTACTGGTTGCAATTGCTTACCCGATCTTGTCTGGACCACTGCTGCTTGTGTTTCCACTGGTGAGATATAGACCATGTTGGTCATCAGGTTTTGACGCTCCTTCTTCCTTTTGTCGTATTCTGCTGCATCCTTGCAAAATCTTCGGATGTGACCAATCTCACCGCAAAAATGACATCAAGGTGGTGGTAGAGAAGTAACCTCCGCTGATGTACCCGCCTGTCATCGATTGGTATTGAAATTGGGATTCCGCTGTCCACAGTAATTTCTGTATCCTTGCGACTGATTGTTTCGCATCTGTGGTGGCACATAATGGGTTGCTGGCTGAACTGGTTCTTGTATAATAGAGTTTACAGCTGCTCGTCCCTGCACTTTAGCATTAAACGCACAATTTTCCGTTGAGTGTCCGGTTGTGTTGGAGATGGCGCAATACATTTGGTTAAGGGCACATGTAGCACTGGTGTGCCCTAGAGTTTTACTCTTGGTACAATACAACTGTTTAGCCGGATCATCTATTACATTCTTACTGGCCTTTAGCCACTCCAAGTGTTCGGTGAATCCTCCAACTTTATGCTCTAGTTGCAGGGCCATCGCAATAACAGCATCTAGTATCATAGCCCCCACACAGCAGATCATCATGATTTGTCTTAGCTGTGGGGTCAGACCGTTAATGAACCACTGGGTTATCACATCATCTGATAGATTAGCATGTGCCGGAGGCAGTTCTCGTAGATGAGTTCTAAACAATGTTGCATATTCCTGAACAGTCTGGTGCGACTTCTGTCTATTATTCTATAAATAGTCGAAGATTTCGGCGGGATTCTTCTTCAACCGGAACCTTTGTAAAAACGCATCCCTTACTGCCTCATAGTTAACAAAATGGTTGATATCATACTCTGTTAACCACCTAAAAAGCCACCGAACTTTGTGTAAGTTACCCCGGTTGGAACCAGTCGAAGTGGAATGATGGGAGGTGGTTGTTGTTGTTGCTGCTACTGTTGTTGTTGTTGTTGTTGCTATTGTTGACCACTCATGGTGCTATTAGTGGTACCGTTACTGGTTCCTGAGTTTTGAGGGGGTGTCTCTTTTCCTTCGAACTCTGTATTATCAGATTGCTCATCTTCCGGCTCGAAAATAGCGTTCAGTCTCTTACGTATCTCCAAATCAAATAGCCTATCCTCCGCTTTGGTATCACACGTAGGCAAGCTTACCCCGAATAGTGGTGTACGTAATAAAGATCCACTAGGGAGTATCGCACTGTCACAAGAAAACTGTAAATTCCCACCAACTGGTACCGAACTTTCACCGGAACTTGTCGAGCTATCACCGAAACAGGGTATACTTCCACCGGCAACAATCTCTTTGGGTAACACAACTTTATCCTCGGAAAGGTTCAAATTCTGACCCAATGGTATCGCATCAATTGTGCACTGCGTCCCTATACACTCAGAAGTTACTGCACCTTCTTCAGAATGCATCGGAATCACACCGGAATCTACCGGAAATTCATCATGTGTCACCGAACTGGTACCGGACTCATTGCGAACAAGCTCCGATCCTTCGACAACTAGACCTAAATGGCCTGCACTTCTACCACCTGGGGGTGTCCCTAACAAATTTGGTACTGTCCAGGGATGCTGGTCTCTCCGATAAGCCGGACCGAGTAATCGGCATATATCACCTCTCGCACCACTTGCCTTACTTATTGCTCTTCCTTTACCGATTTCTTAATCACTTGCCATCTTCCCACAGACGGCGCCAGTGTTAAAAGTGTGTTTTTCGTCATAGACACTTTTAAGCTCTTTTTGGGTTCTTGGGGATGGTAGGGGTCTGATAAATCAGAGGCCCTGTATCTTATTTTCCCAATCAATTTATCAAACAAGTAGTACGTTATTAAGCAGTATGATGTCTTCTACAGAGTATTACTGTTCATATTCCGGTTAGGCTTTCCACAATATGTAACGCAGGAGAGTAATTATCGTCGCACAGACTTGTTATCGATAACATAATATTACTGTGTTAATCACAAATTAATGTAACTTAACAAAGTAAGAGTTACAGTACTCAGAATTAAGGAATTCTGCACTACGGCGTCTCCACAGGCCGCAAATCGCCCAGACAGACAGTCTGGCGATCTCGTTCCTCGCTACCCAAGAGCCACCATAATGTCTTTTCATTAACTGATAGAAAGATACAACACTTCGCTACGACCTTTTGGTACGTGCGGTATAGGAAAATATAAATTACATAATGCCAATCCGGTGACCTTACAATAGACACCGTCTATCACGACACCGTTTAGGAAATACCTAGCGAGATGCCCTGCTCGAGAGTTACCCACTCCAGCCAAACAAGTGGCCTTATTTCTAGATGGATTGTTATGTACCAAACTGAGATCATATGTGTACTTGAAGGACCCTAGGTCCATAGAGGTATGTGTACGCATGTGCATAGACATTGAGGATAATCTAGGGGAGGAATTAGAGCTCTCAAAGATCTATAAAGATTCAGATAGTTCTACTAGCCTCGCTTCCTTACAATCCACATCAATTGAGGATCTAGTAGAAAAGGTCGCTCAAAAATTGGGTGTTTCTAGCATTTGCCCCAAGAAAACGATGCTACACTTGTGGAGGAGACCATATGGCTAATGTGTGCCCTATCATGGCTCAACCCCAAGTTAATCCCAATAGCCATGACTGCACCATAGAAAGGAGATACACCAATCACACAACACAAGACTGCCCATATAACAAACAAGCTGTTAGACAAAATTACCCTCAACCATATCCACAACAACGAAAGTACCTGAATCAGTACCCACAACAACAGTATGATAGGCCGCAGCAACCCTATCAACCACCCTATCACGGGCAGCAAAGACCTCCACCAGTCCTAACACCGCAGCCTCCCCCTCCAGCCAATGTGATCCCAATGAAGTATGTAGCTGGAGAAGAAAATTTAAATAGAGCTTTAGTGCAAGTGACACCATCGCTTTCGGAAAGTGACCCAAGTGATCATAGTTTCGACTCTACCCATATTGATAGCCCACAGGCTTACTACATGCAATCACTCGAGCATAATGAGTCATACTATTATGAAGAACCGAGTGAGTCTAGTTAGGAGCCAAAATATGCAAATGTCATGTACGCAAACCCCAACTCTAGACCTCAACCTAGGTAGATAAGACCTCCATTTCCTAGAGGACCATGCTTCCGATGTCAGGGAGATCACCTCATTCGTGATTCCCCTCTACTGTGCGCACATAAACCCAATCTGTGACAATTCAAGGCTTTTGTCCAGATTGTGGAAAGGAGCATTTGTTACGAGAGTGTTCCAAGAATCCTGCCAATATGCCAAAAATCGCTCCTATCAATGTTATTGGCTTAGTGGTAGACTCCATGGGAAGTGTGACTTCCACAGCCCCAGTGCAAGTCATCACGAGAGCTCAGGCACTTAAGCAACACCAAGACTTAGGCCAGGGAAAGAATGTGGAGGTTAGCAAGACTGAGAGCCAGAATAAGAAGAGAACAAGAGCTTGGAGAGATAGCTGTGAACATATGAAAAGGCAATGGGCAAAGAAGATGAGAGAACTCGAGGAAAGTCTACGAGAGACAAAAGCCAAAATCATAGAAATTAGCTCTCAAACGCACTCTCACACATCACCCCCACTACCATCCCCATCACCTTCCTTTCCTCAACCTTCTAATCCACCACACATGACCAACCCATCACCCTCAGTAGGATCAATCTTCGCAGATCCCACTCTCAAGGACATAGATATGATGCTTAGAGCATATCAGGCCAAGATCTAGGAAGGGCCAAATGTAACGGATCATGAAAGGTGTTACCCTAGAGCTGACGTAGAGCTTGAACAAACCAAGTTGTGTGCCAAGATGGTGGAATTGGCTCAAGCCATGTTTCAGGCTAGTTGCCTCTTCAATTTCTCTAGCTCCACTAGAACACCATTGCATTTTGATGGTCTATAAGATAGATTGGAGAGGATAATTGCAAAGTCTAGAAAAGGAGCTAACTCCCAGGCCAAGGAGAGGGCAAGTGATAGCATAAGCATTCCTCCCACGGAAGCCAAGAACACCTTAAGGTTTTAGCTGTACCACCATCTCCAGCAGCTTGCGCAGGTACGATAGAACTCTGGATAGGTTTCGAGAAGAGGACCTCTGTCTATCAGCACAGATAGAAAAACTTAATATTTCTTGAATGCATGCTCGGCACGATAACCTACACCATTAGAGCACTCCAAATCACTAGAAGTTTCTAAAAATTTTGTGTTTTTTCAGTCTATCACGACAGACACCTGTCTATCGCCATAGACAGCGTCTATCATAATAGACAGCGTATATCGCGATAGACAGGACCCCACGATAGACCCAGTCTATGGGGACAGACACTATCTATCGCGACAGACAGAGAACCACGATAGACCCCATCTATCGCGACAGACACCGTCTATCGCGACAGACAGAGAACCATGATAGACCCCGTTTGTCACGACAAACACCCGTTTATCGCGACAGACAGAGAACCACGATAGACCCCATCTATCGCGACAGGCACCGTCTATCGCAACAGACCAAAAGCACGACAGATGACAGACTAAGTCTATCGCGACAGACACCTTCTATCGCAATAGACAGGACCTCGCGACAAACACCATCTATTGTGATAAACACTGTCTATCATGACAGACCAAACCACGACAGATGATATACCTCATATATGGTGACAGACACCATCTATCGCGATAGACAGGGCCCATGAAAGATGACAGACAGTGTTTATCGCGACAGACATCCGTCTATCGCGACAGACATCCGTCTATCGCGATAGACAAGACCGCACGATAGACCTCATCTATCGTGATAGACACCGTCTATTATGACAGACATCCACACGCGACAGTTAGTGTCTATCTAGACAGACAACGTCTATCGTGACAGACATACATTTTTGACAAAATATAGAGGGGCAATTTTTTTGAAAATTTGGGCTAAATTTGGGCATATTTGCATCTTCAATCACCCATAACATTTAAAAGGCCTTAGAAAAATGCACTAAACTCTTGAAAGGGTTTTTTTGTCTGTTTAAACCCCCTGAACCCTGAACTGTCATAACTTTTTCATATGAAATCCATTTTTTGAGCTCTAGAGCTTGTGAGAAATCTTGCATGCTATCTCTTTTTGTGTGTTCTTTGAGCTTTTGTTGCAAGTTTTAGTTGTACTACCATCTCCAGCAGCTTTCGCAGGAACGAGAGAAATCTGCATAGGTCTCGGGAAGACGACCTCTATCTATTAGGACAGACAAAAAAACTTAATATTTTTTTGCATGCATGCTTGGCACGATAACTTACACCATTAGAGCACTCAAAATCGCAACAGACACCCGTCTATCACGACAGACAGCATCAAGCACGACAGATAGCATCTATCGCGATAGACACCGTCTATCGCGACAGACAGGAACCCACAATAGACCCCGTCTATCGCGACAGACATCGTCTATCGCGATAGACAGAGAACCACGATAGACCGCGTCTATTGCGATAGACACCGTCCATCATGACAGACAGAGAACCACGATAGACCCCGTCTATCGCGGCAGACAGAGAACCATGATAGACCCCGTTTATCGTGATAGATACCGTCTATCGCGACAAACCAAAAGCACGACAGACGATTGACTCAGTCTATCGTGAAAAACACCATCTATCATGATAGATAGACCTCCGGACAAACACCATCTATTGTGATAGAAACTGTCTATCGTGACAGACCAAACCACGATAGATGATAGAGCTCGTCTATCGCGACAGACACCATCTATCGCAACAGAAAGGCCCATGGTAGACGACACACAGCGTTGATCGCGATAGACACCCGTCTATTGTGATAGACAGGACCCCACGATAGCCCCTGTCTATTGCCACATACACCGTCTATCGCGACAGACAACCCCACGTCACAGACATTTTCAGCAAAATATAGAGGGGTAATTTTTTTGAAAATTTGGGCTAAATTTGGGCATATTTGCATCTTCAATCACCCATACGTTTACAAAGGTCTTAGAAAAATGCACTAAACTCTTGAAAGGTTCTGTTTGTCTGTTTTAACCCCTTAAACTCTGAACTATCATAACTTTGTCATATGAAATCCATTTTTTGAGCTCTAGGGCTTGTCAGAGAGCTTGCATGCTATCTCTTTTTGTGTGTTCTTTGAGCTTTTGCTGCAGGTTTTAGCTGTACCACCATCTCTAGGAGCTTGCGCAGGTACGATGGAACTCTGCATAGCTCGCGAGAAGACGACCTCTGTCTATCACGACAGATAGAAAAACTTAATATTTTTTGTATGCATGATTCGCATGATAACCTACACCATTAGAGCACTCCAAATCACTAGAAGTTTCTAAACAATTTGCGTTTTTTCAGTCTATCCGATAGACATCTCTCTATCATGATAGACAGCGTCTATCGGGATGGACAACGTATATCGTCATAGAGAGAACCTCAAGATAGACCGAGTCTATCGCGACAGACATCGTCTATCGCGATAGACAGACAACCACAATAGACCCCATCTATCGCGACAGACACCGTCTATCGTGACAGACACCGTCTATCGCGATAGATACCCTCTATTGCGACCGATACCCATCTATCATGACAGACAAGACCCCACAATAGACCCCATCTATCGTGATAGACATCGTTTATTACGACAGACAGCCCCACGCGACTGTCAGTGTCTATCGCAACAGACACTGTCTATCGCGATAGACAGGCATTTTCGGCAAAATATAGAGGGGCAATTTTTTTGAAAATTTGGGCATATTTGCATCTTCAATCACCCATACCATTACAAAGGCCTTAGAAAAATGCACTAAACTCTTGAAAGGTTCTATTTGTCTATTTTAACCCACTAAACCCTGAACTGTCCTAAATTTCTCATACGAAATCCATTTTTTGAGCTCTAGAGCTTGTGAGAAAGCTTGCATGCTATCTCTTTTTGTGTGTCCTTTGAGCTTTTGCTGCAGGTTTTAGTTGTACTACCATCTTCAACAGCTTGTAGAGGTACGAGAGAAATCTGCATAGGTCCCAGGAAGACGACCTTTGTATATCACGACAGACTGAAAAACTTAATATTTTTTGAATGCATGCTTGGCACGATAATCTACACCATTAGAGCACTCCAAATCATTAGAAGTTTCTAAGAAATTTGTGTTTTTTAGTCTATCGTGACAGACATCGGTCTATCATGATAGAAAACATCTATCATGATAGACAGCATCTATCGCAATAGAGATCGTCTATCGCGACAGACAGGAACCCACGATAGACCCCGTCTATCGCGATAAACATCGTGTATCGCTAGAGACAAAGAATCACGACATACCGCGTCTATCGCGATAGACACAATCTATCGCGACAGACACCATCTATCAGGATAGACAGAGAACCACGATAGACCGCGTCTATCACGACAGACAAAGAACCATGATAGACCCCATTTATCACGACAGACACCATCTATCGCGACAAACCAAAAGCACGAGAGATGACTGATTCAGTCTATCCCGAGAGACACTGTCTAACATGATAGACAGACCTCGCGACAAACAGAGTCTATCGTGACACACATTGTCTATTGTGATAGACCAAACCACGACAGACGATAGACTTCGTCTATCGCGACAGACACCATCTATCGCAACAAAAAAGGCCCATGATAGACAACAGACAGCGTTTATCGCGGCAGACACCCGTCTATCACAACAGTCAAGACCCCACGATAGACCCCATCTATTGCAAAAAACACTATCTATCGTGACAGACAGCCCCATGTCACAATCAGTGTCTATCGTGACAGGCACCATCTATCGCAATAGATAGACATTTTCGGCAAAATATAAAGGGGTAATTTTTTTCAAAATTTGGGCTAAATTTGGGCATATTTGCATCTTCAATCACCTATACCATTACAAAGGCCTTAGAAAAATGCACTAAACTCTTGAAAGGTTCTGTTTGTCTATTTTAACCCCTTAAACTCTGAACTGTCATAACTTTTTCATATGAAATCCATTTTTTGAGCTCTAGGGCTTGTCAGAAAGCTTGCATGCTATCTGTTTTTGTGTGTTCTTTGAGCTTTTGCTGCAGGTTTTAGCTATACCACCATCTCCACCAGCTTGCGTAGGTAGGATAGAACTCTGCACAGGTCCCGAGAAGACGACCTCTATCTATCAAGACAGACAGAAAAACTTAATGTTTCTTGAATGCATGCTTGGTATGATAACCTACACCATTAGAGCACTCCAAATCACTAGAAGTTTCTAAAAAAATTACGTTTTTTCAGTCTATCGCGATAGACACTCATCTAATACAAGAGAGAGCATCTATCACGATAGACAACATCTATCGCGAGAGACAGCATATATCGCGATAGACAGGACCCCATGATAGACCCAGTCCATCATGACAGACACCGTCTATCACGACAGACAGAGAACCATGATAGACCCCATCTATCACGGCAGACACCATCTATCCTGATAGACACCGTCTATCACGAGAGATAGAGAACCACGATAGACCCCGTCTATCATGACAGACACCCATTTATCACGACAGATAGAGAACAACGATAGAGCACATCTATCGTGATAGACATCGTCTATCCTGACACACCAAAAGCACGATAGCGACAGACTAAGTCTATCACGATAGACACCGTCTATCACGATAGACACCGTCTATCACGATAGACAAGACCTTAGACAAACACCATCTATCATGACAAACATTGTCTATCGTGACAGACCAAACCACGACAGATGATAAACCTCATATATCGTGACAAACACCATCTATCGTGATAGACAAGGCCCATGACAGACGACAGACAGTGTTTATCGCGACAAACACCGGTCTATCGTGACAGACAGGATCCCATGATAGACCACTTCTATCGTGATAGACAGCATCTATTACGATAGATAATCCCACGCGACAGTGAGTGTCTATCGTGACAGACACCATCTATCGCGATAGATAGGCATTTTCGACAAAATATTGAGGGGCAAATTTTTTGAAAATTTGGGCATATTTGCATCTTCAATCACCAATACCATTAAAAAGGCCTTAGAAAAATGCACTAAACTCATTCAAAAAATATTAAGTTTTTCTCTCTGTCGTGATAGACAGAGGTCGTCTTCCCAGGACCTGTGTAGAGTTCTATCATACCTGCACAAGCTGCTGGAGATGGTGGTACAGCTAAAACCTGCAGCAAAAGCTCAAAGAACACACAAAAACAGATAGCATGCAAGCTTTCTGACAAGCCCTAGAGCTCAAAAAATGGATTTCATATGAGAAAGTTATGACAGTTTAGGGTTTAGGTGTTAAAATAGACAAACAGAACCTTTCAGGAGTTTAGCGCATTTTTCTTGAAAAAACACAATTTTTTTAGAAACTTCTAGTGATTTGGAGTGCTCTAATGGTGTAGGTTATCGCGCCAAGCATGCATTCAAAAAATATTAAGTTTTTCTTTCTGTCGCGATAGGCGGAGGTCCTCTTCTCGGGACTTCTGTAGAGTTCTGTCATAGATGCACAAGCTGCTGGAGATGGTGGTACAACTAAAACCTGCAGCAAAGGTTAAAGAACACACAAAAACAGATAGCATGCAAGCTTTTTGAGTTCTTTCATACCTACGCAAGCTGTTGGAGATAGTGGTACAGCTAAAACCTCCAGCAAAAGCTCAAAGAACACACAAAAACATATAGCATGCAAGCTTTCTAACAAGCCCTAGAGCTCAAAAAGTGGATTTGATATGAAAAAGTTATGACAGATCAGGGTTTAGGGGGTTAAAACAAAAAAACAGAACCTTTCAGGAGTTTAGTGCATTTTTCTAAGGCCTTTGTAATGGTATGGGTGATTGAATATGCAAATATGCCCAAATTTAGCCCAAATTTTCAAAAAAATTACCCTTCTATATTTTGCCAAAAATGCCTGTCTATCGCGATAGAGGGTGTTTGTTGCGATAGAGACTGACTGTCACATGGGGCTGTCTATTGCAATAGACCATGTCTGTCACGATAGATGGTGTTTGTCGCGATAGACGGGATCGATCGTGGGATCCTGTCTGTCGTGATAGACGGGTATCTATCACAATAAACACTGTCTGTCGTCTGTCATGGGCCTTGTCTGTCACGATAAACAAGGTCTATTGTCTGTCGTGGTTTGATCTGTCCCGATAGACAGTGTTTGTCATGCTAGACAGTGTTTGTCGAGAGGTCCTATCTATCGCGATAGACTGAGTCTGTCGTGTGTCGTGCTTTTGGTCTGTCGCAATAGACGGTGTCTGTCGCGATAGACGAGATCTATCGTGGTTCTCTGTCTCTCGCGATAGATGGGTGTCTGTCGTGATACACAGGGTCTATCATGGTTCTCTATCTGTCGCGATAAACGGTGTCTGTCGCGATAGATGGGGTCTATCATGGTTCTCTGTGTGTCGTGATAGACGGTGTCTCTCGTGATAGATGGGGTCTATCGTGGGGTCCTGTCTATCGCGATAGACAGTATCTGTCGCAATAGACAGTGTATGTCACGATAGACGTTATCTATCGCGATAGACGGGTGTCTGTCACGATAGACTGAAAAAACACAAATTTCTTAGAAACTTCTAGTGATTTGGAGTGCTCTAATGGTGTAGGTTATCGTGCGAAGCATGCATTCAAAAAATATTAAGTTTTTCTATTTGTCGCGATAGACAGAGGTTGTCTTCTTGGGACCTATGCAGAGTTTTGTCGTATCTACATAAGCTCGTGCAAGCTTTCTCACAAGCCTTAGACCTCAAAAAATGGATTTCATATGAAAAAGTATGATAGTTCAGGGTTTAGGGGGTTAAAACATACAAACAGAATCTTTCAAGAGTTTAGTGCATTTTTCTAAGGCCTTTGTAATGGTATGGGTGATTGAAGATGTAAATACACCCAAATTTAACCCAAATTTTCAAAAAAAATTACCCCTCAATATTTTGCCGAAAATGCCTGTCTATCGCGATAGATGGTGTCTGTCGTGATAGACACTGACTGTCGCGTGGAGTTGTCTATTGCAATAGACGGTGTTTGTCGCGATAGATGAGGTCTATCGTGGGGTCCTGTTTGTCACAATAAATGTTGTCTATCATCTATCATGGACACTGTCTGTCGCGATAGATGGTCTCTCTCGCGATAGACGAGGTCTATCATCTGTCGTGCTTTGGTCTGTCAGGATAGATAGTGTCTGTAACGATAGATGGTGTTTGTCACGAGGTGCTGTCTATCACGATAGACAGTATCTGTTGCGATAGACTGAGTTTCTCGTCTGCTGTGCTTTTGGTCTGTCATGATAGACGGTGTCCGTCGAGATAGAGGGGGTCTATTGTGGTTCTTCTGTGTGCCGCGATAGACGGGTGTCTGTCACGAGAGACTGGGTCTATCATGGTCCTCTATCTATCACGATAAATAGTGTCTCTCGCGATAGACGGGGTCTATCGTGGTTCTCTGTCTATCGCGATAGACGATGTCTGTCGCGATAGACGATGTCTGTCACGATAGACGGTGTCTATCACGATAGACAGTGTATGTTGCGATAGACAGGGTCTATCATGGGGTCCTGTCTGTCGCGATAGATGTTGTCTATCACGATAGATGGGTGTCTGTCGTGATACACTAAAAAAATGAATTTTTTTTAGAAACTTCTATGATTTGGAGTGATCTAATGGTGTAGGTTATCGTGCCAAGCATGCATTCAAAAAATATTAAGTTTTTTTGTCTGTCGTGATAGACAAAGTTCGTCTTCCTGACACCTGTGCAAAGTTCTATCGTACCTCCGCAAGCTGCTGGAGATGGTGGTGCAGCTAAAACCGGTAGCAAAAGCTCAAAGAACACACAAAAATAGATAGCATGCAAGGTTTCTAACAAGCCCTAGAGCTCAAAAAATGGATTTCATTTGAAAAAGTTATGACAGTTCAGGGTTTAGGGGATTAAAACAGACAAACAGAACCTTTCAGGGGTTTAGTGCATTTTTCTAAGGCCTTTGTAATGGTATGGGTGATTGAAGATGCAAATATGCCCAAATTTAGCCCAAATTTTCAAAAGAATTACCCCTCTTTCTTTTGCCAAAAATGTCTCTCTATCGCGATAGATGGTGTCTGTCGCGATAGACACTGATTGTGACGTGGGGCTGTCTGTCACGATAGACGGTGTCAGTGGCAATAGACGCGGTCTATCGTGGGGTCCTATCTGTCGCGATAGACGAGTGTCTGTCGCGATAAACATTGTCTGTCGTCTGTCATGGGCCCTGTCTATCACGATAGATGGTGTCTGTCACGATAGACAAGGTCTATCATTTGTCGTGGTTTGGTCTGTCGCGATAGACAGTGTCTGTCACGATTGATGGTGTTTGTCACAAGGTCCTGTCTATCATGATAGACGTTGTCTGTCACAATAGACTGAGTTTGTCGTCTATCGTGCTTTTGGTCTGTCGGGATAGACGGTGTCTGTCATGATAGACGGGGTCTATCGTGGTTCTCTGTCTGTCGTGATAGACGGGTGTTTGTCACAATAGATGGGGTCTATCATTGGTTCTCTTTCTGTCACGATAGACGGTGTCTGTCATGATAGATGGTGTGTGTCACGATAGACGGGGTCTATCGTGGTTCTCTATCTATCACAATAGACGGTGTCGATCGCGATAGACGAGGTCTATCATGGGGTCATGTCTGTCGTGATAGATGGTATCTATCACGATAGACACTGTCTGTCGTGATAGATGCTGTCCGTGACGATAGACAGGTGTTTGTCGCGATATACTGGAAAAACGTAAATTTTTTAGAAACTTCTAATAATTTGTAGTGCTCTAATGGTGTAGGTTATGGTGCCAAGCATGCATTCAAGAAATATTAAGTTTTTCTGTCTGTCCCGATAGACAGAGATCGTCTTCTCGGGACCTGTGCAGAGTTCTATCATACCTGCACAAGGTGCTGGAGATGGTGGTACAACTTAAACCTGCATCAAAGTCTCAAAGAACACACAAAAACAGATAGCATGCAAGCTTTCTAACAAGCCCTAGAGCTCAAAAAATGGATTTCATATGAAAAAGTTATGACAGTTCAGGGTTTAGGGGATTAAAATAGACAGACAGAACCTTTCAGGAGTTTAGCTTTTTCTAAGGCCTTTGTAATGGTATGGGTGATTGAAGATGCAAATATGCCCAAATTTTCAAAAAAATTACCCCTCTACATTTAGCTAAAAATGCATGTCTATCGCGATACACGGTATCTCTCAAGATAGACACTGATTGTCGCATGGGCTATCTGTCACGATAAATGGTGTCTATCGCGATAGACGGGGTCTATTGTGGGGTCCTGTCTATCGCGATAGATGGGTGTGTGTCCCAATAAATATTGTCTATCGTCTGTCATGGGTGCTGTCTGTCGCAATAGATGGTGTCTGTCACGATAGATGAGGTCTATTGTCTCTCGTGGTTTGGTATGTCATGATAGACATTGTCTGTCACGATAGACGGTGTTTGTCACGATAGACGAGGTCTGTCATGATAGATGGTGTCTGTCATGATAGACGAGGTCTATCCTGGTTCTCTGTCTGCCGTGATAGATGGTGTCTGTCGCGATAGACGAGGTCCATCGTGGTTCTCTGTCTATCATGATAGACGGTGTGTGTCGCGATAGACGAGGTCTATCATGGTTCTCTGTCTGTCACGATAGACGGTGTCTGTTGCGATAGACGGGGTCTATTGTGGTGTCCTTTTTGTCGCGATAGATGGTGTCTATCGTGATAGATGTTGTCTATAGCGATAGACGGGTGTCTGTCACGATACACTGAAAAAAACATAAATTTTTTAGAAACTTCTAGTGATTTGGAGTGCCCTTGCCAAGCATGCATTCAAAAAATATTAAGTTTTTTTGTCTCTCCTGATAGAAAGAGGTCGTCTTCTCGGGACCTGTGCAGAGTTCTATCGCATCTACGTAAGCTGCTAGAGATGGTAGTACAGCTAAAACCTGCAGCAAAAGCTCAAAGAACACACAGAAACAGATAGCATGCAAGCTTTCTGACAAGCCCTAGAGCTCAAAAAATGGATCTCATATGAAAACGTTATGACAGTTCAAGGTTTAGGGGGTTAAAACAAACAAACAGAACCTTTCAGGAGTTTAGTGCATTTTTCTAAGGCCTTTGTAATGGTATGGGTGATTGAACATGCAAATATGCTCAAATTTAGTCCAAATTTTCAAAAAAATTACCCCTCTATATTTTGCCGAAAATGCCTGTCTATCGCGATAGACGGTGTCTGTCGTGATAGACATTGACTATCGCGTGGAGCTGTGTATCGCGATAGATGGTGTCTCTCGCGATAAACGGGGTCTATCTTGGGGTCCTATCTATCGCGATACACGGGTGTCTGTCACGATAAACATTGTCTATGGTTTGTCATGGGCCCTGTCTGTCGCGATAGATGGTGTCTGTCGCGATAGACGAGGTCTATCGTCTGTCGTGGTTTGGTTTGTCATGATAGATAGTGTCTATCACGATAGATGGTGTTTGTCACGAGGACTTGTCTATCGCGATAGACGGTGTCTGTCGCAATAGAGTGAGTTTGTCATCTGTTGTGCTTTTGTTCTATCACGATAGACGGTGTCTCTCGCGATAGACGGGGTCTCTCTTGGTTCTCTATCTGTCATGATAGACGGATGTCTGTCATGACAGACGGGGTCTATCATGGTTCTTTGTCTATCGCGATAGATAGTGTCTATCATGGTTCTCTGTTTGTCGGGATAGACGGTGTCTATTGCGATAGATGGGATCTATCGTGGGATCCTATCTATCGTGATAGACGGTGTCTGTCGCGATAGACATTGTCTATTGTGTTAGATGCTATCTGCGTGATAGACGGATGTCTGTCACGATAGACTGAAAAAACACAACTTTTTTAGAAATTTGTAACAATTTGGAGTGCTCTAATGGTGTAGGTTATCGTGCCAAGAATGCATTCAAAAAATATTAAGTTTTTCTGTCTGTTATGATAGACAAAGGTCGTCTTCTTGGGACCTATGCAGAGTTCTATCGTATCTATGCAAGTTGTTGGAGATGGTGGTACAGCTAAAACCTGCAGTAAAAGCTCAAAGAACATACAAAAACGGATAGCATGCAAGCTTTCTGAGAAGCCCTAGAATCAAAAAATGGATTTCAAATGCAAAAGTTATGACAGTTCAGGATTTAGGGGGTTAAAATAGACACAAGAACCTTGTAGGAGTTTAGTGCATTTTTCTAAGGACTTTGTAATGGTATGGGTGATTGAAGATGCAAATATGACCAAATTTAGCCCAAATTTTCAAAAAAGTTACCCCTCTACATTTTGCCGAAAATACATGTCTATCACGATAGACGCTATTTGTCGCGATAGACACAGACTGTCACGTGGGGCTGTCTGTTGCGATAGATGGTGTCTATCACGATAGACGAGGTTTATCGTGGGGTCTTGTCTGTCGCGATAGACGGGTGTCTGTCGCGATAAACGCTGTCTGTCATCTGTCATGGGTGCTATTTGTCGCGATAGACGATGTCTGTCGCGATAGATGATGTCTGTCACGATAGACAAGGTCTATCGTCTGTCGTGGTTTCGTCTGTCATGATAGACGGTGTCTATCACGATAGACGGTGTTTGTCGCGAGGTCCTGTCTATCGCGATAGACAGTGTCTATCGCAATAGACTGAGTCTGTCGTTTGTCGTGCCTTTGGTCTGTCGCGATAGACGGGGCTATCGCGGTTCTCTCTCTATCACGATATACGGGTATCTGTCGTGATATACGGGGTCTATCGTGGTTCTCTGTCTGTCGTGATACACGAGGTCTATCGTGATTCTCTATCTCTCGCGATAGACGATGTCTATCCCGATAGACAAGGTCTATCGTGGGGTCCTGTCTATCGCGATAGATGGTGTGTGTCGCGATAGATGCTGTTTGTCATGATAGATGTTGTTTGTCATGATAGACGTGTGTCTATCGCGATAGACTGAAAGAATACAAATTTTTTAGAAACTTCTAACGATTTGGAGTGCTCTAATGGTGCAGGTTATTGTGCCAAGCATGCATTCAAAAAATATTAAGTTTTTCTGTTTGTCGCGATAGACAGAGGTCGTCTTCCTAGGATCTGTGCAGAGTTCTGTCATACTTGCGCAAGCTGCTGGAGATGGTGGTACAACTAAAACCTGTAGCAAAAGCTCAAAGAACACACAAAAACAGATAGCATGCAAGCTTTCTGACAAGCCCTCGAGCTCAAAAAATGGACTTCATATGAAAAAGTTATGACAGTTCAAGGTTTAGGGGGTTAAAACAGACAAACAGAACCTTTCAGGAGTTTAATGCATTTTTCTAAGGCCTTTGTAATGGTATGGGTGATTGAAGATGCAAATATGCCTAAATTTAGCCCAAATTTTCAAAAAAATTACCTCTCTTCATTTTGCCAAAAATGCTTGTCTATCGTGATAGACGGTGTCTGTCGTGATAGACACTGACTGTCCCGTGGGGCTGTCTATCGCAATAGATGGTGTCTATCGTGATAGACGGGTTTTATCGTGGGATCCAGTCTTTCACGATAGACGGGTGTCTGTCACAATAAACGTTGTCTGTCGTCTATCATGGGCGTTGTTTATCACGATAGATGGTGTTTGTCACGATAGACGGGCATTTTTTAGGGACCTCAAACAAGGATCCTTCCTCCTCTGCTGAGACTTCTCTCTTCTTCCTCTGCTTTCCCTCACTCTTGGTGGTCACTTGCGTGGTTAATCTCACCTCATTTGTAATCTCTTCATGTCTCTAAGGGTGAGCTTCTACTTCATAGAAATAGTCATCCTCTGATGCAAAGGGTGGGTCCATAATGATTGACTCTAGGTCGGAGTCACATGCATCCTCGAATGCATCAGTGCTAGGTTCACATTCTTTAATAATTGGATCACACATGATTGGCTCTATTGTGAAGACTCAAATGTCATAGCCATCCTCGTCACAATGGGGTGTCCACTGCTCTTCATTGATGGCTACATCCATTGATGGCTACTGAAATGTCATAGCCATCCTCGTCTGTCATGACAGACGGGGTCTATCGTGGTTCTCTGTCTATCGCGATAGACAATGTTTGTCGCGATAGACAGAATCTATCCTAGTTCTCTGCTTGTCGCGATAGACGGTGTCTACCGCGATAGACGGGGTCTATCGTGGGGTCCTATCGATCGCGATAGATGGTGTCTATCACGATAGACGCTGTCTATCGCGATAGACACTGTCTGTCATGATAGACGGGTGTTTGCCAGGATAGACGGATGTCTGTCACGATAGACTGAAAAAACGCAAATTTTTTAGAAACTTCTAGTGATTTGGTGTGCTCTAATGGTGTAGGTTATCGTGCCAAGCACGCATTCAAAAAATGTTAAGTTTTTCTTTTTGTCGCCATAAACAGAGGTCGTCTTCTCGGGACCTATGCAGAGTTCTGTCGTACCTGCGCAAGCTGCTGGAGATGGTGGTACAGCTAAAACTTGCAGCAAAAGCTCAAAGAACACACAAAAGATCAAAGCCAATGACAGACGACAGACAACATTTATTGCGATACACACCCATCTATCGCGATAGACAGGACCCCACCATAGACCCCGTCTATCATGATAAACACCGTCTATTACAATAGACAGCCCCACGTGACTGTCAGTGTCTATCGTGACAGACACTGTCTACTGCGATAGACAGGCATTTTTAGCAAAATATAGAGGGGCAATTTTTTTGAAAATTTGGGCATATTTGCATTTTCAATCACCCATACCATTACAAAGGCCTTAGAAAAATGCACTAAACTCTTGAAAGGTTCTGTTTGTCTGTTTTAACCCCCTAAACCCTGCTCCTCTTGGCTAGTTGAACTGCTCCACTTGAGGAGATCCTATTGATAATCATTGGCCCATAGACCCTCTTCTCTAATTTCCGTGCATGTTGTTGTGCCTGTCACGATAGACGGGGTCTATCGTGGGGTTCTGTCTATCGCAATAGACGATGTCTGTCGCGATAGGCGTTGTCTGTCATGATAGATGCTATCTTTCACGATATACGGGTGTCTGTCGTGATAGAATAAAAAAACACAAATTTTTTAGAAACTTCTAGTGATTTGGAGCGCTGTAATGGTGTAGGTTATAGTGCCAAGCATGTATTCAAAAAATATTAAGTTTTTTTGTCTATTGCGATAGACAGAGGTCGTCTTGTCGGGACCTCCGCAGAGTTCTATCATACCTCCACAAGCTGTTGGAGATGGTGGTACAGCTAAAACCTACAGCAAAATCTCAAAAAACACACAAAAATAGATAGCATACAAGCTTTCTGACAAGCCCTAGAGCTCAAAAAATTGATTTCATATGAAAAAGTTATGACAGTTCATGGTTTAGGGGGTTAAAACAGACAAACAGAACCTTTCAGGAGTTTAGTGCATTTTTCTAAGGCCGTTGTAATGGTATTGGTGATTGAAGATGCAAATATGCCCAAATGTAGCCCAAATGTAGCCCAAATTTTCAAAAAAATTACCCCTCTATATTTTGCCAAAAATGCCTGTCTATCGCAATAGATGGCGTCTGTTGCGATAGACACTGATTGTCGCGTGGAGCTATCTGTCACAATAGACGGTGTTTGTCGCGATAGACATGGTCTATTGTGGGGTCTTGTCTGTCATGATAGACGGGTGTCTGTTGCGATAAATGCTGTCTGTTCTCTGTCATGGGCCCTATCTGTCGCGATAGATGGTGTTTGTCACAATAAACGAGGTCTATCGTCTATCGTGGTTTGATCTCGATAGTGTCTATCATGATAGATGGTGTTTGTCGCGAGGTCTTGTCTATCACGATAGACGGTGTTTGTCCCGATAGACTGAGTCTATCGTCTGTCGTGCTTTCGGTTTGTCGGGATAGACGGTGTCTATCGCGATAGACGGGGTCTATCGTGGTTCTCTGTCTGTCGCGATCGACGGCTCTCTGTTGCGATAGACGGGGTCTATCGTGGTTCTCTGTCTGTCGCGATAGACAATGTCTGCCGTTATAGACAAGGTCTATCATGGTTCTCTGTCTGTCGGGATAGATGGGGTCTATCGTGGGGTCCTCTCTATCGGGATAGATGGTGTCTATCGCGATAGACACTGTCTATCGCAATAGATGCTGTCTATCATGATAGATGGGTGTTTGTCATGATAGACTGAAAAAACACAATTTTTTAGAAACTTCTAGTGATTTGGAGTGCTCTAATGGTGTAGGTTATGGTTCCAAATATGCATTCAAAAAATATTAAGTTTTTTTGTCTGTCGCGATAGAGAGAGGTCATCTTCCCGGGATCGATGTAGAGTTCTATCATACCTGTGCAAGCTAGTGGAGATGGTGGTAAAGCTAAAACCTGCAGCAAAAGCTCAAAGAACACACAAAAACAGATAGCATGCAAGCTTTCTAATAAGCCCTAGAGCTCAAAAAATGGATTTCATATGAAAAAGTTATGACAGTTCAGGGTTTAGAGACTTAAAAGAGACAAACAGAACCTTTCAAGAGTTTAGTCCATTTTCTAAGGGCTTTGTAATGGTATGGGTGATTAAAGATGCAAATATGCCCAAATTTTCAAAAAAATTACCCCTCTATATTTTGCCAGAAATGCCTATCTATCGCGATAGACGGTGTTTGTTGCGATAGACACTGTCTGTCGTGTGAGGACGGTGTCTATCATGATAGACGGGGTCTATCATGGGGTCCTGTTTGTCGTGATAGACGACGTCTATCGTGGGGTCCTGTCTGTTGCGATAGACAGGTATCTGTCGCGATAAACGTTGTTCGTGATAGACGGGGTCTATCGTGGTTCTCTGTCTATCATGATAGACAATGTCTGTCGCGATAGACGGGGTCTATCGTGGGGACCTGTCTGTCGCAATAGACGGTGTCTGTCGCGATAGACATTGTGTGTCGTGATAGACGCTATCTATCACGATAAGCCAATGATATCTCCCATGTTGGAGATGTATCTTTGGATGACAAGGAGGAAGGAAGATGTCTCAAAGGTGTCTTGCATGTACCTACCATCACAAAGAACTTTGTGTCCATTGGGCAAATGGTTGAAAGAGGCTATCAAGTAAGGTTCAACAAAGGTGGATGCTTTGTGGAGAACCCTAAGCAAGGTTACAAGGTCATAGCAAGAGGAAAGAAGCAAGGGAGACTCTTCACTTTGGAGGTAAATTCTCATTCCACTCAACATGTCTACTTCACATATGGAAACAAGAGGATTTCGGAGTCGGACTTGTGGCACAAGAGATAGGTCACATCAACATACAAAGAATGAAGGAAATGCAATTCAAGAGGCTGGTTGAAGGTCTTCCCAACTTCCAAGGACAAGGTATGAAGCATTTATGTGAATCTTGTCAACTAGGGAAGCAAGCGAGACTTCCATTCAAGAAGAGTGGCTACATAAACCAACATCCATTGGAGTTGATACATATAGATGTGTGGGGGCCAACCAAAGAGCAATCCATTGGAGGTAACAAGTACTTTGTCACTTTTATAGATGATTGCACAAGGATGGTTTGGTTTTATTTTATAAAAAACAAATTAGATGTGTTTACATGTTTCAAAGCATTCAAGGCAATGGTAGAGAAGGAAACAGGTACATATATCAAGAAGCTAAGGTCCGATGTAGGGGGAGAATATTTCTCGAATGAATTTTCTTGATGTTTTAATGGATCAAGGCATCAAGAGGCAAGTAACATGTAGGTACACACCCCAACAAAATGGATTAGCAGAGAGAGAAAGAATAGATACATTGCGGAGATTGCTAGAGCAATGCTTAATGAGATGAGTGTACCTAACATGTTTTGGAGTGATGCAGCAAATATTGCCATGCATCTTATGAATAGGGCTCCTACCTCATGGATCCATGACTTGACACCATATCAAGTCTAATATGGTAAGAAACCTGATCTTTCCCACTTAAAGATATTTGGGTGTACTTGTTATGTACATGTGCCAAGTGAATTGAGGCACCAACTACAACCAAAGGCAAAAAAGTGTGTGTTTCTAGGATATTCAAATGATCATAAAGGTTACAGGTGCTTCAACCCAAACACAAAGGACTTGAGGATATCAAGGGATGTAGCATTTGATGAGCTACTCCCTTGGTATAAGAAGTATGATTGTATGCAGGAATATGAAGAAGAAAAGCATGCACATGATGAAGAACAAATCGACCTAGAGCTAAGCGGCCCAAGGTGTTCCATCAATGAAGATAGTTCAAGCATGAACTCACCATGGAGGGGAAGATATTCATCAAGCTATGAAGCACAAACAATAAAAAAGGCAAAGCAACATTGGTGGAGTTGGATGAAGAAGGTAATGAAGTTGAAGATGATGGACACATGATGGAGAAAGAAGCCACGTCAAAGAAAGAGATCAAGTACCCAAGGAAAAGGAGGTTTATTCCTCCAAAAGGTGAAGAAAGGAAGTCTTCTAGAGTTAAGTATCCAACTCAAAGGTTTACTTATGATTCATACATGACAACTCATTATGCATATATGAACAAAGTAGTAGAAGATCATGAGCCTGATTGCTATGAAGATGCAAGCAGGTACACCAAATGGAAAGAAGCAATGCAAGAAGAGATCAACGCACTTGAGGAGAATCAAACATAGATTCTAGTGCCCAAGAAGGAGAACATGAAGGTAATAGGTAATAAGTGGGTGTATAACATAAAGAGGAATTCAGATGGATCTATTTCTAGGTTCAAAGCAAGATTGGTGGCCAAGCGTTTTGCACAAACCTATGGAGTGGACTTTGAAAAGACATTCAGCCCCGTGGCAAAGATGAGCACCATTAGGGCACTCATTGCAATGGCTGCTAGCAAAGGATGGAAGCTCTTCCAATTGGATATCAAGAATGCCTTTCTCAATGGAGACTTGGAAGAAGAGGTATACATGGAGCAACCACTAGGTTTTGTTCATAAAGAGTTTCCACATCATGTTTGTAGGTTGAAGAAGGAAATTTATGGCCTAAAGCAAGCTCCAAAGGCTTGGAACCAAAGATTGGTGGACTATTTAATCAAATGTGGTCGCTTCATCATTGCATAGGGGTTGAGATACTTCCCCCATCAATGTATATGTATATGTATATGTATATGTATATGTATATGTATATGTATATGTATATGTATATGTATATGTATATGTATATGTATATGTATATGTATATGTATATGTATATGTATATGTATATGTATATGTATATGTATATGTATATGTATATGTATATGTATATGTATATGTATATGTATATGTATATGTATATGTATATGTATATGTATATGTATATGTATATGTATATGTATATGTATATGTATATGTATATGTATATGTATATGTATATGTATATGTATATGTATATGTATATGTATATGTATATGTATATGTATATGTATATGTATATGTATATGTATATGTTTATGTATATGTATATGTATCGGCTGGTACAAAGCAGGTTTTAGCAGTACCTACTCAATCTCTTGGATCATCCATCCATTTCTCCCAACAGTGGTATCAGAGCAAATAAGGTAAAATGGGAGATGGTTTTCCTTCATTTATTGACAAATTGGACAGGAACAACTATCAAGCATGGTCTCTAAGGATGAAGACCTACTTACAAGGAAGGAGTCTCTATGGATACATCTCAGGAGATGAGGAATTGCCCTCATTCAAAGCAAGAGGTTTGCCAACCAAGGAGGAGCAAGAAAAACTCAACACATGGTGGGCAAGGGATGCATTGGCAAGGTCCTATTTTCTCAACTCTATATCTGACTTTCTTTTACCTCATATCAGAAATTGTAAGACTTCCCAAGAGACTTGGGAAACCTTGTCATCATATTTTTCCTCTAATACAAGGGCTAGGAAAAATCAGTTGTGGATTGAATTCACAACACTAAGGAAGCAACCTAAGCAAGCTGTTTCAGAATTTGTGACCAAGATCAAAGATGTTGCAGATCAGTTAGCAAGCATAGGAGAAGAAATTGAAGAAGAACAAATTGTAAGGCAGGTAATTAATGGAATCAAGGCTGATGACAAGTGGGAAAGCTTCACCACTGCAATGGATCTCTACATGGACATGCACACTCCAGATCTTACAACTCTCATGGGTCAACTATTCACACATGAAGCAAAGCTTACCAAGAGTGGAGATACTACCAAAGGTAACAACTCTTCTGCCCTATACACTGATAAGAAATCTAAGGATAAAGGCAAGACTAAGAAGGTGGAAGATGAATGCTCTACCTCCCAAGCCAACTATGCAGGGAGAGGTAGATCTTCAAGAGGTAGCGGCAGAGGAGGTAAGCAAGGTAGGGGGAGACCCTATAACTCATCACCATGTAACATTTGTGGTTTGTCAAACCACACCACAGATGAGTGTTATAGGAATTTTATATGTATATGTATATGTATATGTATATGTATATGTATACGTATGTGTACATGTATATGTATGTCTACATATGTATATGTACATGTATATGTATTTGTACATGTATATGTATATGTACATGTATATGTATATGTACATGTATGTTCATGTATATGTATATGTATATGTATATGTATATGTATATGTATATGTATATGTATATGTATATGTATATGTATATGTATATGTATATGTATATGTATATGTATATGTGTATGTATATGTATATGTATATGTATATGTGTATGTATATGTGTATGTATATGTATATGTATATGTATATGTATATGTATATGTATATGTATATGTATATGTATATGTATATGTATATGTATATGTATATGTATATGTATATGTAAATGTATATGTATATGTATATGTATATGTATATGTATATGTATATGTATATGTATATGTATATGTGTATGTATATGTATATGTATATGTATATGTATATGTATATGTATATGTATATGTATATGTATATGTATATGTATATGTATATGTATATGTATATGTATATGTATATGTATATGTATATGTATATGTATATGTATATGTATATGTATATGTATATGTATATGTATATGTATATGTATATGTATATGTATATGTCTATGTATATGTATATGTGTATGTGTATGTATATGTATATGTATATGTATATGTGTATGTATATGTGTATGTATATGTATATGTATATGTGTATGTATATGTATATGTATATGTATATGTATATGTATATGTATATGTATATGTATTTGTATATGTATATGTATATGTATATGTATATGTATATGTATATGTATATGTATATGTATATGTATATGTATATGTATTTGTATATGTATATGTATATGTGTATGTATATGTGTATGTATATCTATATGTATAAGTATATGTATATGTATATGTATATGTGTATGTATATGTATATGTATATGTATATGTATATGTATATGTATATGTATATGTATATGTTTGTGTATATGTATATGTATATGCATAGGTGTTGTTGTAAATCACAAGCCTACACATTTGGCTTGAAAGATATTTTGAAGACCCTACAATGTGAAGAAGCATAGGAACTAGTGCTAGTGGTTAATTACCACTCTATCTCCTTGTAAAAGTCAAATTGACTTGGAATCTTTTGTAATCACCTACCAAAAGGATTCTTGGAAAAAGTTAGCTATTTGATTAAAGGAATATCTCCTAGGATATAGGAGCTTGATCATAGGGAGCCAAAAGTTTGAATTTGAATTCAAATTTTTACTCATTCTCTATAAAAATGGTCATGGAAAAGTCACGGGTAGAACTCATCACTCCCGAGCTTCTCATTACTAATTCTGAGTGTGTGTGAGGCCTACACTCTAGCCCACACCTATCTACACCATTAGGCAATGATTTTCATGCCAATGGATTTGTATACAAGTGTTCATTAATACATACTTTCTCATTGTTCATTTCTGAGTTCTCTGTCATACTACTCAAAAGTCTGTCAACTTGTGGAGTGCATATCTCAGTCATTTCTTCACCAAATTCAGTGATTCAAAGCTTTTTGGATTCCGCTCAAAGGTCTCTAAATATTATCAAAGTTTGAAGAGATTCTATTCAGACATTTCAGAGAAATTGGCGTCGAGGTGATCACTGGTCAATGTCTGCTACAGTCCTAAAAAATCGGGGGTATAGCTTCATTTGCTAAATTGATTTCTCTTAGCATAGTTTATCTTTTTACATCATTCCACTTGGAATAGTTAGATTTCTAAGCTAGTTAAATATCCCTAGAAGGAAGTTTTCCAATTCCTACTGTGCTGGTCATACTGAGCAAAAGATCCAGGAGGTGTCAAGACATAAATAGAAGGTTTTCTTGAGATTGTGAGTTTCAAAGTTATCTATTTTGGTTCAATCATTGCACACATTATTTCCAAAGTACATAGGTAATATTATGGTATCATTGGAAAGCTAAGGAGGTCCACTTATCAAGTCTGAAGCAAAAGAGGGCTGGTACAAAGCAGGTTTTGGCAGTACCTACTCAATCTCTTGGAGCATCCATGCATCTTTCCCAATAGTGGTATCAGAGCTTACTAAGGTAAAATGGGAGATGGTTTTCCGTCATTTATTGATAAATTGGACAGGAACAACTATCAAGCATGGTCTCTAAGAGGAAGACCTACTTACAAGGGAGGAGTCTCTATGGATACATCTCAGGAGATGAGGAATTGCCCTCATTCAAAACAAGAGGATTACCAACAAAGGAAGAACATGAAAAGCTCAACACATGGTGTGCTAAGGATGCATTGGCAAGGTCTTATTTACTCAACTCCATCTCTGATTCTTTTGCCACATATTAGAAATTGTAAGACATCCCAAGAGACTTGGGAAAACTTGTCATCTTATTTTCCCTCCAACACAAGGGCTAGGAAAAATCAGTTGTGGATTGAATTCACAACATTAAGGAAGCAACCTAAGCAAGCTGTTTTAGAATTTCTGACCAAGATTAAAGATGTAGCAGATTAGTTAGCAAGCATAGGAGAAGAGATTGAAGAAGAGCAGATTGTAAGGCAAGTGATCAATGGGATCAAGGCTGATGACAAATGGGAAAGCTTCACCACTGCCATGGACCTCTACATGGACATGCAAATACCAGATCTTACGACTCTCATGGGACAATTGTTTACTCATGAAGCAAAGCTCAACAAGAATGGAGATACATCCAAAGGTTATAACTCTTCTACCCTATACACTGATAAGAAGTCTAAAGATAAAGGCAAGAGCAAGAAGCTGGAAGATGAAGGCTCTACCTCCCAAGCCAATTATGCAGGGAGAGGTAAATCATCAAGAGGAAGGAGCAGAGGAGGTAAGCAAGGTAGGGGGAGATCCTATAACTCCTCACCATGCAACATTTGTGGTTTATCAAATCATACTACAGATGAGTGTTTCAAGAATTACAAGAATCAGAGAGGAAGAGGATACCAAAGAGGTGGATACCCATAGTCAAGAGGTAGATTTAATCATCACCAAGGCTACAATAACAACTACAACAACAATTACAACAATAATTACAATGGCAACTACCAAGGAGGATTCAAATCAAGGAAGGACTACAACAACTACACAGAGGAGCAGGATGACTCTCTTTTGATCATGAACATGACTTCAAAATCAGGTACAAATGATGACCACCTATTCTACATTGACTCAGGGTGCTCAAATCATGTGGCTGGCAATGTAGCACTACTCTCTGATCTTGAGGAACCAAAAGGTAAGCATCAAGTCCAAATAGGTGATGACACCAAGAACTCAGTAGTTAAAGTTGTAAATGTTAAGACTTGTGATGGAAATCAGAATTTGTTGAGCAGGGTACTCTATGTACCAACCATTACCAAAAATTTGCTGAGTGTTGGGCAGATTGTGGAGAAAGGTTTGCAGGTTAGATTAAACCAATATGGAGCATTTGTGGAGGATCCAAGGCATGGGTTCAAGAGGATTGCTGAATGAGAAAATAAAGTAGACTTTTCACTTTTGAGTTGGAAGACACAAAGAATATTGCACTATACAGTTATAAAGATCAAACAATTTCAGAGCTTGAGATTTGGCACAAAAGATTAGGGCATATAGGAGAAAGAACTTTGAAGAAAATATGCAGGGATCAATGTGTGCTTGGAATACCTAATGTATCCAAGCAACATATGATTTACAAGTGTGGTGCTTATCAATTTGGGAAGTCTCACAGGTTACCCTTCTCAAGGAAAGGCTACATGCATGAAGAGTACCTAGAGCTTTTCCACACAGATGTATGGGGACCAAGCAAAGACCCCTCAGTCTTAGGTTCAAGGTACTATGTATCTTTTATTGATGATTATAGCAGATGGAATGTATTGTACTTCATGAAGCACAAGGATGAGGTGCTTAATTGCTTTGAAAAATATCTTGCACTTGTTGAAAACCAGACAGGAAAGAATTTGAAGAGGCTAAGGTCAGATGGGGGAGGTGAGTACTTCTCCAATGAGTTTGAAAACTTCTTGCAAGATAGAGGCATCAAAAGATAAATAACCACAAGGTATTCTCCTGAACAGAATGGGGTGGCTGAAAGAAGAAATAGGTTGATTGTTGAGACAGCTAGGTCTATGTTGAATGAGAAAAAGTTACCTAATTATCTATGGGCAGAAAGTGTTTCAACTGCCACTTATCGCATAAACAGGTTACCATCTAAATCCCTTGATGGGATGACACCCTATGAAGCATGGCATGGTAAGAGACCCTCACTAGACCATTGCAGGATCTTTGGATGTGTAGCATATGTACACATTCCTTCTCGGATAAGAGGAAAGCTAGACCCAAAGGCTGAAAAGTACATCTTTATTGGATATGATCTAGATAAAAAAGGTTACAGGTTTTATAACCCTACCAATAAGGGATTCATGGTGAGTAGAGATGTTGTCTTTGATGAAAATGATTCTTGGTATGAGAATGAATGTAGGAAGGTTAAACTACCCTATGATTTGGAAGAGGAGTTTCCAAATCCTGCAAAGGAGGAACCTACTTAGAATGAAGACTCAAGTTCAGAGGATGAAGATACTATCAACCTTGAAGAGTTTAAGGCATGGAAGTCCAAGGGCAAAATGAAGATGAAGAAGCTTGAAGACATACCTGAATCTTCAACTCAATCAATCAGAAGATTACAAAGAGAAAGCAAAAAACCTATCAGATATGGGTATGATACATCTCTTGTTACTAAACATTCTGCTTATCTTGCCAAAGATTTGTCAATTGAAGAACCAAGATCATATGAAGAAGCCATAACCAAAACAGAATGGAAAGAAGCTATGAATGAGGAGATTGAAGCACTCAAGGAGAGTGACACATGGGAGTTAGTACCTAAGAAGGACTCCATGAAGGTAGTAGGATCTAGATGGATCTATAAACTTAAAAGAAATTTTGATGGCACAATTAATAGGTACAAAGCCAGAATGGTAGCCAAGGGTTTTGCACAAACCCAAGGCATAGACTATGAAGAGACATTCTCTCCTGTGGCCAAGATGCCAACTATCAGAGTGTTGGTAAGTGTGGCTGCATCAAAAAATTGGAATATGTACAAATTGGATGTCAAGAATGCTTTCTTGAATGGATGGATTTCAGAGGAGGTATATATGTCACAACCTCCTGGCTATGAGGACCCTAAGAAGGTAACATATTTTTGCAAATTGAAAAAGGCTTTATATGGATTAAAGCAGGCACCTAGGACATGGAATTACATGTTAACTACATACCTCCAAGACCAAGGTTTTGTGAGCAAGGCAGATACTTCTCTATTCATCAAGAGAAGTAATTCAGAGGTAATATACCTTCGTTTTTATATTGATGACATCATCATTACTGGTAATGATGTCAATGGAATCAGATATATCAAGAGCCAGATGATGAAGGAGTTCAAGATCAATGATCTTGGTATATTGAAGTATTTTCTTCGGCTTGAGTTAGTCTATACTAACTCGGGAATATACATTACTCAGAAAAAATATATACAGGACATGTTAAAGAAGTTTCATTTGCAGGATGCCCAAGTAGCAAGCACTCCAATGGAGGTAAACCTAAAACTAAGTGCCCATGAAGGTGATGAAGTAAATGACATTACATGTTATCAAAGTATGGTGGGTAGTGTGAACTATGCTACCTTAACAAGGAGAAGCAGAGTATAGACGGCTGGCTAATGCCACACAAGAAGCCATATGGATCAAGCTTTTGTATACAGAATTGGGTTTATATACTAGGTCTCCAATAATCTTTGGAGATAATACAAGTTCTCTTCACCTTGCAGCTAATCCGATCTATCATGCTAGGACCAAACATATAGAGGTCCATTACCATTATGTGAGAGAGAAGTTGATAAGCAAGGGCATTCAACTAACCTATGTATCAACCAACATGCAATGTGCAGATTTGTTGACTAAAGCTTTGGATGGAACCAAACTTTGCAGGTTCAAAGCAATGATTGGATTGCAGGATATACATGAAGATTGAAGATGAAGACCAAGCCAAAATGTTTGGCTTGAGGGGGAGCTGTTGGTGTAAATCACAAGCCTACACATTTGGCTTGAAAGATGTTTTGAAGACCCTACAATGTGAAGAAGCATAAGAACTAGTGCTAGTGGTTAATTACCACTTTATCTCCTTGTAAAAGTCAAATTGACTTGGAATCTTTTGTAATCACCTACCAAAAGTATTCGTGGAAAAAGTTAGCTATTTGATTAAAGGAATATCTCCTAGGATATAGGAGCTTGATCATAGGGAGCCAAAAGTTTGAATTTGAATTCAAATTTTTACTCATTCTCTATAAAAATGGTCATGGAAAAGTCGTGGGTAGAACTCATCACTTCCGAGCTTCTCATTACTGATTATGAGTGTGTGTGAGGCCTACACTCTAGCCCACACCTATCTACACCATCAAGAAATGATTTTCATGCATACAAGTGTTCATTAATACATACTTTCTCATTGTTCATTTCTGAGTTCTCTGTCATACTACTCAAAAGTCTCTCAACTTGTGGAGTGCATATCTCAGTCATTTCTTCATCAAATTCAGTGATTCAAAGCTTCTTGGATTCAACTCAAAGTTTTCTACATACTCTCAAAGTTTGAAGAGATTCTATTCAGCCATTTCAAAGAAATTTGCGTCGAGGTGATCACTGGTCAATGTCTGCTACAATCCTAAAAAATCGGGGGTATAGCTTCATTTGCTAAATTGATTTCTCTTAGCATAGTTTATTTTTTTACATCATTCCACTTGGAATAGTTAGCTTGCTAAGCTAATTAAATACCCCTATAAGGAATTTTTCCAATTCCTACTGTGCTAGTCATACTGAGCAAAAGATCCAGCAGGTGTCAAGACATAAATAGAAGGTTTTCTTGAGATTGTGAGTTTCAAAGTTATCTATTTTGGTTCAATCATTGCACACATTATTTCCAAAGTACATAGGCCATCTTATGGTGTCATTGGAAAGCTAAGGAGTTCCACTTATCAAGTCTGAAGCAAAAGAGGGCTGGTACAAAACAGGTTTTGGCAGTACCTGAAAGATCCCAATTAGCTATCTGCCACTCTCCTCCCAACCTTAAATAGCCCTTGCCCTTGGCACCTCTAGAATCTTCTCTAAGGTCCAAACACTCCTCATATGGCCACTCTGAGGAGATGGAATAACCTTGAAGAATCGTGCTAGAGCCTTGTCTCCCCCGAGCTCTGGTCCTTGACCCGGCTAGGGTCCTCGACCAAATGCAGGTAGACCAATGGTAGACCATGGAGGTCTAAATAAATCTAACACTCTCTCCCCCTTCTAGAGATCACTGTCCTCAGTGATCAAGGAAGGAAAGTGTTTGCGAATCAAAGCTTCTGATTCCCAAGTAGCATCTGTGAGTGGACGGCTAGTCCATGCTACTAAATACTCTGGTATGGAGCAATTTCTCAACTTTCGCTCCCTCTTATCAAGAACCTGAAATGAAACATCTGGCTGAGATGCTCTATTTTCTAAAGCAACTAAACCATCTACACAATTCTCATCTCGAGAAATGTATGGTCTCAACTTGCTAACATGGAAAACTGGGTGAACTTTGCAATTATCTGGCAATTGCAATTTATATGCGACATCACTAATCTTCTTGATTACTATCCAAGGTCCACAAAATCTAGGGGATAACTTGGGTTTCTGACCCACTGTCAACGATGAACCAAGTGGAACCTGTAAAAACACACGATCTCCCTCTTGAAACGTTCGTGGTGTTCGATGTCGATCTACAAATGCTTTCATCCTTTCAGCAGCTTGTTGGAGATTGAACTGAGCTATTTTTAAGTTAGCTTGCATATCTATCAAAAACTATGAAGCACTCGGAGATTTCCTAGGTAATCCAATGGTAGCTGGACTAGCTGGAATAAATCCATAGATAACCTCAAAAGGTGCAAGCCTAGTAGTCTTGTGCTTCCAACTATTATAAGCAAAGTCAACTAATGGGAGAAAACTATCCCAATCTGTTTGCTTTTCTGAAACATATGCCCGTAGCATATCTTCCAGTATCTGATTAACTCTTTCGGTCTGACCGTCTGTCTGTGGATGCCCTCCACTACTCATCTTGAGTTGAACTTGAAGCTTATTGAACACGTGTTTCCAAAAATTTCCTGTAATACTGGGATCCCTGTTTGAAACTATAGATCTAGGTCGACCATGTAGTCTAAAAATGTTCTGAATAAATAGTTCCGCGACTTGCGGAGCCTCCACTGATTCCTTTGTAGGAATAAAGTGTGCCATTTTTCTCAGACGATCAACCACTACAAGAATAGCATTCTTCTGTCGTGGTGTTCTAGGTAAACCCATCATGAAGTCCATGGAAATACTATAGCAACAATACTGTGGTATCTACAATGGCTGTAGCAGACCTGGAGAACTAATTCTCTCTGCTTTATTCACCTGACATTTAAAACACTGAATTATATAATTGTTTACATCTCTGACCATCTTTGGCCACCAAAAGGTACGTCTGATCAACTGCAAAGTTTTCTCAATACCAGGATGTCTTGCACAAGGTACATCATGGTTCTCGAAAATAACCTCTTTTCTAAACTTCCCTTCTTGGGAATTAGGCACACAAATCTTCCCCTTTCTTTTGAGCAAACCTTGCTCCACTTGAAAATTTGAGAATGCTTGATCTTTATCATTTTGTGATAACTTGTTGATTATAGACTGAAAATAATCATCCTCAATCTGTGAATCTTTGATCTCTTGGGTCAAATCACTATCAAGAACTGTGAAGCTAATCTGATGCAAAATGCGAGATAATGCATCTGCAACTGTATTCATTTTTCCTTTTCTATATAGAATTTCCATATGAAATTCTTGCATCAACTCAGCCCATCTAGCCTGTCTCCCCCGAAGATCAGGCTAGGAACAAAAATACTTCAATGTGTGATGATCTGTATACACTTTAAAAGTTGCACCATATAGATAGTGTCTCCAAATCTTCAAAGCATGAACTATTGCATATAATTCTTGTTCATGGACAGGCTAGTTTCTGTGAGCTGGAGAAAGTTTCTTACTTTCAAAAGCTACTGGTCTACCATCTTGAATCAAAACTGCACCAACTGCGATGCCACTAGCATCTATTTCTATTTCAAAAGGCTTTTGGGGATCTACCACCAATAAAATTGGGGCACTTGAAACTGCTTGTTTCATTGTGTCAAAAGCTTTCTGTTGTGCACTAGTCCATACAAACTTCTGATTATTTTGTAATAAATCCGTCAATGGCGCAGCTATGTGTGAATAGCTGGCAATGAATTTCCTATAGAAGCATGATAATCCTAAGAATGATCGCAACTGACGCTCATTCTAAGGAATCGGCCAACCAAGGATCATAGAAACTTTCCGTGGATCCATTCTAATTCCATCTGCAGAAATTATATGTCCTAAGTACTCAACCTCAGATAAACATAGTTGTGTCTTCTCTAGATTGACGTACAAAGTATTGTCATCCAACATTTGAAATACTGTACGCAAATGACATTCATGTTCTTCCAAACTTTTACTATAAACCAACAGATCATCTACAAAATCAACCACAAACTAACCAATAAAAGGACAAAAAATATCATTCATGAGCATCATAAAAGTAGCTGGTGCATTAGTTAAACCAAAAGGCATTACAAGATACTCATAATGACCAAATCTAGTACGAAAAGTTGTTTTATGTACATTATCGTCCTTGACTCTTATTTGATGGTAACCACTTTTTAAGTCTATTTTACTATATACAATAGCACCTCCTAGTGCATCCAGAATATCATCAATGTGAGGCATCAGATATCTGTGTTTTATTGTAACTTTATTTAGTGCTCTAAAGTCTATACACATCCTAAAAGATCCATCCTTTTTGTGAACCAAAAGCACTGGGACTGCAAAAGGTGAATAACTGGATCTGTTAAGTCCTTTTTCAAGATACTCCTCGACAGTACGACGTACTTCTGCCTCCTCTTGCAGACTCATTCGATACGGCTGTCTGGCCGGCGGATGAGCTCCTCGTACTAGCTCAATCCTATGCTCCACTTTTCTGCGAGGCGAAAGACCTAAAGGTAACTCTGAAAGAAACAAGTGGTGGAATTCAGTTTTCATTCTAGAAGCTAGCTGAGCCTCCAGACTAGTTTGAATCTGTAAATTTAACAACTCTTTATGCTCAAAATATAAGAAATACAAATACTTACACTCTGCTTTTACCATTGCAGAGATAGATGCTCGTCTGTACACCTTGACGTCTGGCTCTCCATGGATGATAATGCGGCGACCATTATGATTGAACTGATATATTTGGGTCTGAAAATCAATAGTTGGCTTCTTACTTGCATGCCACTGTTTAGTGAGGACGAGATCAAATCTAGCCAACCTGGCGATCTCGAAATCTAGCTCATCTCTATAAGTTTGTATCTGGACTGGTAATCCAACAACTCGTCGATCCTAGATCTCAGATCCCTTCCCATCTGCCAACTCTACCCTATAGGTGTATGCAGATGGAGTAGTCTTCAACTTCAGTTTCTTGACTAAGGAAGAGTTAATAACATTATGTGTGGATCCTGTATCAAATAGAACTTTAACGAGATGTCCATGAACTTCCCCACTCATGATGACCAACTCAGTGTCTGGAAACTGATACCCTTTCTGAGCTACTAGGGATAACACCACATCTGGAACATTCTTAACCTTCTTAGTCACTGTTATATTTAAGATGGGTTGTTTATCTTTAGATGGAGGATCCATCTCAGTGTCTGTAGCTAGAAGATCAAAATCTGAAGGAGATGATGGAGTGGATGGCCAGGACTGCTGCCTCTCCACCACCATCGCTGCAGATATCTTCTTTTTCTTCTTAGGACACATCCTGTGAGGATGCTGACCTAATCATTCATAACAAAGACCCTCACGGCGAGCCTTTTCTTTCTGTTGCTGAGTCAAGCTGGATCTCTAAAAAGCTCTATCTGCCATGGATGCACTTACTTTCCTCTTCCCATGACTCGAAGTCTGAATGACGTTCATCTGTCTGTTAGATGCTGGAACTGAAACTATAGGCTTCTTGAATCTTGTCCAAGTATTGTTTTGTCCAGAAGGCTACAATCGAGAGCGTCGCCCATCCTCCAACACCAAAGCAAGTTCTACTGCCTCATTTAGGGTGTGGCAGCGCTCCTTGCGCACAAGTGGACGCAACGTCTCCCTAAGCCCAAGAACAAATTTATGCACCTGAAGAAAATCAGGCACCTGATCTGGAATCTTCAACAAGATTTCCCTATATTTGTCTACATACTCTTGCACTGAAAGTTGTCTCTGCTGTAGGAAAAACCATGCATCTAGAGCCCTAGTACGCTCATCTGGAGGAACAAAATTATTGTAAAATATAACTTTAAAGTCTGCCCAAGTGGCCGGTTCTATCTTATCTTGCTCTATTTTCCTCCACCATCGATGAGCAACATCCATCAAACTATAAGTGGCATACTGTATTTTTTGTTTTTCATCCTCAATATTACAAAGTCGAAAAGACTGTTCCCACTTACTTATCCATTGCTCCACGCATCTGCTGTCTACTTCGGTGGGTTTAAATCTTTCACTTGCCATCTAACATCTCTACCAAAAGAAGCCCCCACATCTGTCAATGGTATTTGTGAACTAGATGGTTCAGCAGATGGAACTTCCACCTGCATAGGTGTGTCGATGGGTGGCACCTCTGGTTTGTTAATTGCTTGGAGGATCTTCTGAAGGGTATCCTCCATGCCTCTAACTTTAGCATTGAGATTTGTAATCTCCGTAGTATAAGGTCGCTCAAGCTCGACCTCTTCCATGGGAGTTACAACCTCATCGGGATTCATTCTCTAAAAGAAAAAAAACATAGAACAACTAATAAGTCATGTGAATGCAAAGAGGTAATACCAAACTAATGATATTCCTAATCGATAGATCGCTCGTGTAAAACATGAATTAAAAGATGTACGCTCGATCCTCTCTTAATCCCATACATTGATCACACCACAAACCCAAGTCCTATACAAGTCTACATGATGACAATACAAGCGATGGAAAATTCCTAGAATACATCCGGCGATAAGCGCCAAGTATAAGCTATACAAACTAATACATTTTCAAAAATGCTAATAAATGATCCTATAAAAACTATCAATCTATTACATGCTAAATCCAAGTGATTTTTCTCTAAAAGTTACAGTTTGAAGTCTTTGATCACTTCCTCTAACTTCTTATATCAAAAAGTGCAGTACCTGCAAAAAGACCAGAACATTAGAAATACTTAAATATATCCAAAAATAATGCTTTTTGGTATACATATAGCTCTAGAAGTTAGCTTTCACCTCCAAGTAAAATCAAATGAATTGGAGCTATGATCATGAATTTATGACCAAAACTCTACAAACCTATACCTATGTATAGGAGGTCTTGGAAGTGAGACATAGCTCCCAAGATCCACTGCAGAGACCTATCAAATGAACTCCAAATTCAGTGAAATTTGGGTCATTGGAAAGCTTATCTAACCACCTATTTGTACACTAAGTTTCATTTGCATATCACTCTCCAATTGAGAGAAACAAGCAAAATAGTGTCTGCAATACCTGCATATTTTTCACTACTCAGAAATTAGACTATAGGGAAGATTATAATCATAGAGTCCCGAAATAAATTTCAAATGACTTAAAATTTTGTGATAACTAAGATGACATAGATAGCAAACATTTCCAAAAGAGTTTTCCTCAATTAGACATTCCATAAAAGAGAAATGGCATAATGACCAGACCTCTGTGCACTTCTCTGGCGAGTCCTCGCCAAAGGGACCAGAGAGCTAAAATAGCCTTTACACTCCTTAAAACTTACCCAAATCATATGAAATTTATATATGTCTATTGCAACACTATGTTCCAGCACATATCTAAATTTCATATCATTTGGACAAGTGGTGTGAGAGAACCACCCAAGTTTCTGCACACCTACAATAAATTGCCAGAGAAAATTCCCTGCACAATGACCAGAATGAATTTCACTTTTCTCTTAAGTAAAAAATCCAAATGTACTGAAATTTGGAGGACAAAACAACTAAAATAGGTAAGCTTTAAAACCCAATAAAAAACTCTCCAAATGGATATTTCCACCAAGAGATATGACTCTTACAAGACACTCCTGTCAACATTCCAGAGGGTGTTCCAAGTAACAACATCTCTGAAGTATTGGAATCCTTTGACCTACTAAAATAACTCCAAAAAACATAAACATTGGTGAGTAGGTTAACAACTATATCAAGTACCATCATACAACTTTTCATGGAAATTGGAGCTTTCTACATGACTTTATGATTATCATAACATGCAGCAGTACCATTTCAAGTTGCTCAACCAACAAATTAAAAATACTCTCATGCTTTTCTGTATGTATTTGAGCTTACTCACCTATAATAAAACCATATAATGAAGTGATATGCATAAATATGCTTCCATGAGTAATAAAAAGATTCATATGCAACAAATCATTTATCATGAATTTATTTATTTACAACAAGCAAACTATGCATTGGTTCTAGTTCTAACAAAACACATATAGCGAATTGTAAATGCTTAAATCAATAGAACTATATGTATATGTAAATTGATTATTAGAACAAACTCTTTGGTGAGTGCATGCACATTAATGTCCATAGATTACCAAAATCATATTTTTCTTTCAATGCATACATCCACTCACTCTTGTGTAAACAACTAGTTTTAATATTAATTGTATCTTCAAATTCATACAACTGAATTTCAATGAAGAAGAATAATAATAAATGCATTAATGAATGTCCATGTACAATTGAATATTCACTCTTTATTCAATCATAAACGCAAACAAAATCAATCAATGAAGAATTTCAATATCTTATGCATCCTAATAGAGTAGCTATGAACAAAATCCTCTTCCTTTCTTCTACATCGTTTTCTATAAGAAATTTAAGATTTGACATGATTTTTTATGACCCTAAATGAAGATAAATATGAGGTAAATTATCTCCTATGGATAGAAACCATGTGCAAAAACATCTATGAAAGAAATAAGAATTTATTTATGCCTAAAGACTCCCTCATGATACTATTCAGTCAACTTCCAAGCTCTGTACAGATGGTCATATCTACTCAAAAACTATCAAATAACCTATTATTGGAAAGATCTTGAAGCAAGGAATCCATAGCACTTTGAATTTTGGAATTTGGATATTCCTAGCTCAAGCTATGGCCATTTTAGAGCACCTAGGTAGGTGTTTCAGAAGTGAAAATTAGAGAATTTCTTCTTCTATGTCTCTCTCCCTCTCTCAAATTCCGCGCCCTCAGAGGAGGAGAGCGCGCGCGGCGCTGCACATCCCACATAGCTAGACATCTTGGAGTTAGCCTATATAAGGGGCATGAGAAGAGCTTATTCTTATCTCCTAGGAAGGAAAAAGCTAACATGCAGTTTCTCCATCCCCGTGAGATTGTGGGGGAGGATTCAAAGGGATCCTTGAAGCCCACATGAATACAAGGGAAGTAAGCCTTACCTCTTGCATAGAACAGCCGACGGATGTCTGCTAGGCTAGCTTCTTGATTCCTTTGATGCACACATACGGAGGCGGTTCCTAAACTTTTCCACGTGCTTCCTTTGCTACTCACGAACGGAGGGGGTCCCTCTCTCCAAGACTACCAAAAAAAGCTTCACGCGAACTGATGCTGTCTTCGTGCAAGCTCCATGAAAGTTTATTACTAAAAACCTTCTTTCAAGAAGATGATGAGATGGCTTCTTCTCCAAGACTTTCCTCCTCTCTCTCTCACTCTGGCTCTAATACCAAATGAAAGATCCCAATTAGCTACCTGTCACTCTCCTCCCAACCTTAAATAGCCCTTGCCCTTGGCACCTCTAGAATCTTCTCTAAGGTCCAAACACTCCTCATATGGCCACTCAGGAGATGGAATAACCTCGAAGATCCGTGCTAGAGCCTTGGCTCCCCCGAGCTCTGGTCCTTGACCCGGCTACGGTCCTCGACCAAATGCAGGTAGACCAATGGTAGACCATGGAGGTCTAAATAAATCTAACAGTACCTACTCAATCTCTTGGAGCATCCATCCATCTTTCCCAACAATATGTATATGTATATGTATATGTATATGTATATGTATATGTATATGTATATGCGTAGCTCAGTGGTGAGTAGCACCTCCTTTAATGTCAATCCGGGAAGACATGAGGATGGTATGAAGACCTCGAGCAAGTGATGTGCACAAGTGGTGATTGAGAAGCACACAAGCATGCACACACATACACACACACACGTGCATACAAGCAAGAACAAAGAGAGACAATGGAAGCTTTGATTAAGATCAAAACAAAATTACAAGCGCTCTTCTTTAGTTCAAACTACAATTTGTTCTCCCAAAAATGAGGTATTTAGCTCCTTTTATAGTTTTTGACTAGCTAGTGGCCCTGTCTAGACCTAGCGTCAGGCCTAGTTAAAAATTAGGTTTCTAGCTTATTGTGGGGGCTCAAATGAGCTCTAAAAATTATGAAAATGTGTACATCAATACTTCTAATACTCCTAATTCTTGAGGAACCCTCGGCTTGAACAAAATGGAGTCCAATCTACCAAAAATGTTATTGACAATGTTCATGTAGTGATGAGAATCACTATTAAAAGGGAATTAGCTTGGAAAAATTGAATGGCCTATTTGCCAGATCTTCTTTGACTGCTTTGCCTGCTTGCCCCTTCTCCGTGCTCTGATTCCTAATGTTGGATCCCTTGTCTTGAGATGCCCTGACTGCTGCCAACACTCCCCCCTCTCGCATTTATTGTCTCTGACAGACCCTTTCTGAGCCGAACGTTTGACGTAATATTCGACCACATCTATGGCCAAGTATGCTCTTCTAGCCTCATTCCTCTGGCTAGATCTTTGAGTAAGGCATCCCAATCTACTGGCTCGGGTACCTCTGAATGTGGCATAGGCAGCTTGTCTGAATGTAGTGCTTGCTCCATAGCAAATAAGTGTAACAGATGAGAGGGTCTGGGAATGAATATTTCTTAGGGATTCTCCCAGAACCCTGTGATAAACATTTCTTCAAATGTTTGTTTGAAGCATGCTGGGAGATATTTGATACGAGCGTGCCACGCATATACAACATTGATGGATGGGGTGGTGCTCATATCATAGACTAGATCGAGGTTGCCTTGATTGAAGCCTAGGGCCGAAGGTGAGGTTCTTTAACATTTTTGAATGTACGGAATGTGACAAGCATGAGTTCGAATATTTTGAGGCACATCTATGCCATTACATCTGGTACGTTCTTGAACCTAATGCCCCAATGCCGAATCGTGGAAATCATATATGCTACCATTGATGGGCCACGCGGCGGTGCAAGATATACATAGTTAAGCCATTTGTCACATCCTTTGATATTCTTTACTGTGTTAGTGAACTCAGGCCATGATCACCGTCGAAAGACAGGACAATAGCAGGGGTTATACTTAATATACAAGGGCATGTTATTCCATGTATGCACCATCTCCCGGTAGCTTTCTAGTAACCGTATTCTCCATGTAGGCTGGAAGATGGTTCCCTGCATGGCACTTTCAAGAATTTCTTCAGGAGCAAATTGGGTTGCAAAGGTTGGCTCTTTCTTAGTGCAATGCTTGATCTCTATGTTATAATCGGCTATTAACACACAAAATGGGACATACAAATCATCAGAAGTACCAATCCACCGATGATGGGATAAGTTCTTGAAGTAGTCCGATTTGATGATGACTTCTTCCAGACGAGACATGGACTATATCTGCACTACTACTCTGTCATCATGAGTTGCACTGACCTTTTTGAACTTCTACAACCGTTCCAAAGCTTCAATCTCGAATGTATCGATTCCTTCCTCTGTTTGTCGACCTCCAGGTGCAGGCATAGGTACGTAAGGGTCCTCAAATATCTCTTCCACTTCAATCAGCACTAGCTCTTCAGGCTCTAACTCCACCATGGGAGAAGGTTGCCGTTCATATTGTAGGAGTTTATTTTGCAAATTGGCCACTTTTGCTTTTAATTCTATTACCTCTTCAGACGTGGCAGTTGTAGAAGCTCCTGCCTTTGGTTGCTCTCTTTGTCTGGCCAGTTGCTTTCGTAATTCATCACACATTTTTTCTAATGTGTCATATGCCTCTAGGAGGTCTACATGTGTATCCAATATTTTCTCCATGTTGGCTGAAGGGAGTGCCTTGAACAGCTGCAGGTCGATCTCTTTAGGTGAATCTTCCATCATCACTTCTAGATTTTCTTCATTCTGTCTTTGGAGTCTTTTATTCTCTTCTAATGCTGCTAACATGTGTTTTCTCAGTAATGCGAGCTTACGATGTATCTTGAGATTGTCTACTTTTTGGGTGCGTAGCATATGCTCGAGGTGTTGTTGTGCCTGTGTATCAAGTTGGGGGGGATTGGCCACCAATTCCTCTTATTGTCGTTGTAAGGTATCATAATTGTGTTGTAGTTGCATCTTGTCCTCCTCCATGTTTGTGATTCTTTCTTGTAATGTCTCATGGACTTTGAACAAGTTTGTATGTTGTGCATCTAAATGCTGGTAATTTTGTTGTAATTGAGACACACATTGATATAAAGTGTTGAATACATTGTTTACAGGGGTGGATGTTGGGAAGGTTTGGAATGCAGGAGGATAGGGAGGAGGGAAAGGGGTGGTGAATGCTATGGTGAGAAGTGGTGATGTTGGTGGTGGGGGAATGGGAGATTGTGGAAATATGGGGGGAGGGAGAGGTGCAATTGTGGGTGATATGTCCATGTGGTCGTGTGTGGATGCAGTCGTGGGAGTTACCATATACATGGGAATGGTAGGTGTGGTGATTGTGGTGAAAGTGTACAATGGTGTGTTTAATTGTGCATGTGGGCCACCGAGATGCGTGATAGGGAAAATGGGATTCCCTACAACCATGGTTAGAGTCCTATAGCCCGTGGCGATAGTTACAGTGGTAGTGGTGTCAGATTGTGAGAGTTGTGAGGGTTGACCCATATTGTGTGATTCCCTAAGGGTGGTGGAGACTGTGGCGGTTACAGTAGAGGCAATGGAGGTGGTACGAGGTGAGGGGGTGGAGTTGGGGGGGGAGGGTGGTAGGGGTGGTGATGGGGGTGCACTTGACACGTGGGTTTCTTCAGTATGTTGAGTGGAGTGTGTCGTGCCAGTGGTTGCGGAAGTGGTGCCATGTGGTTTTGATACTATAATATGTAAATGCTTTCCTATCTTGGAGGGCTTCTCTCGTGTCTTTGTTCAAATCTTTGAGAATGGGTAAGGGCAGTGTGCACAGCCTCTGGCACCCCCAATGCATCAGCAAGCATGTCGAGGGAAGCTCTGAATTGGTCATCCACACCTTCTTCTTCAAGTATCTGGTTCATTAGGGCCTTCCCAGATGCCAAGGATAGTCTATGTAACCATGTTCATAGTATCGTACAATCTTTTTATTTGCATTGTGTATGATGGGGCTCCTGCAAGTTCCGATATAACATGTTGCACATATTCATGCTCCTCTTCATCAAGTGGTCCTTCCTGCTCTTCATCTTGTTCCTCTTCTTCAGTCTCCTCCTCATCTTCCTCTACTTCGACTATGACTAGTTGACTTTGGTCGGGCCGGTCCGTGACTGTTTGTTGTCCCCTTAACTGCTCTGCTTCAATTTCCAAGTTGGCTGCATTGATAATTATGACTACTTCCTCATCAGTTAAATCCTCAAGTGTAAATCCATAAGGGAACTCTAGATCTGTGGGGATTGGTGCAAAGATAAGATAAGGCCCCTTTGCACTATCCCTTGGTAATCAGATAGTGAAGGATTGTACTCGCCTTTGGGGTGGCGAAGTCGTGTCTAGTCTCAGTGTAGCGCCCTGAGCCTGTGCACATGGCATCTGAACACTTCCTCTCATTTTCTTTGATAGAGGTCCCATAGTTGATACCCTTCATTGAAATTCCTGCACCCTAGTCCAAATGAGTGCCCTTTGGATTGGCACATCGTATGCAAGGCATCGATACACAATTACAGTAAGTGCACAACATCCATATAGCACTGACTTCTATTTCTTATACTAGTGTTGATGGTCAAGATGAATCTGGTCGATAATCCAATGTAGCATGTTTATTGTCAGGTTCAGTGTGTCTGCCAAGTATAAGCTAAACCAAATCTTCTTGGGTGGCATTGTAAATCGTTCTTGGACTGGGAACGCGAAGTGTTGCATGCACATTCTGAGGTGGATGACAATAGTCGGGGTCATTGCCACCATGTCCTTCAGCTTAGTGAGGTTCTTTTTCTTCATATTGTCTGGGATCATTGTCTGCTTCTGAGTAGGGATGTGCATACATCTCATTTCTAGAGCTTCCCTCACCAAATTGTTGGTTAATTTAAAATGCTTAAATTCATTCCCTTGTGTGAGAGAAGAAGTACAAATGTGTGTGTCCCCTTCTTATCTTTGCTAGGAGTGAGTGTGCCAACTAAGTATGAACATCGTAAGAAGTCAGGTCTAGGTAACTGAGCATTGAAATAGTCATCCAATCTAGCCGTCTTCCATATCGGTCGCAATCCTTCACTGTTTTGAAGCTTTTCAAACTCTCGCGTAAAGAAATGGTAATGGCCCCACCGTCCATTAAACTCTATCTCCCATTCCCATAAATAGGTGCCATCCCCAAGGGGTCCTGCGACTTCACTGAACCAATGGAAGTTCTTGCTAACTTGCGATGTGTGCCCCTGGGGAGGATTTTGAATGGGTATGATGTGTACTTCTCTTTACTCCTGTGGCCATTCCTTCAACTCCTCCTAGATAGGGATACTTTCAATGTCCACTATTTGAGGACCAGTGCCTGCCTGGGAACTTGTTCCTGTAGCCCCTCTCATGTTGAGGGTATTGATTGCCGATTCTTTGAGAATATATAAACACATGTTAACATTGCAATGGACACAAAATGACCATTTGTCCCCGTTGCAACATTAACATGATAAACTGTGATGTAGTTAGCAGGTTAGTTAGTGCTCCTGTGGTCGTGAGTGTGAAGTGTGGTTAGTGGATGAAGGGTTCCTAAGTGATAATTGGAGTAGTGCAATGTAGTGTGGATACAGTTAGTATGCAGATGAGGTTTTACAGTGGGATCAAATTACAAGATTTGGGCTGCCAAACATAGTGTATGTCTTTATCTTTTGATTTTGTGGAGACTTTGGAAGGCTTTATAAGAATGTCTACTTGGAAATGAGGCTTTTAAAGACCCATTTACAAGTGATTCTGCTTGTGCTCGTGGATGAATATGTGATTGCACGTGTCAAAACATGGTGGGTATCGGCTGTTCGAGTGTGTTAATCATGTTGGACATTGTGTGGTTTATGTGTGGCTATTTTAGCCCGCAAGCAAGCCTTAGGCACCCAAATTTCTCTTGATTGTGGGTCGGCCTTCATTGACTTCTTGGGTACCCAAATAGACTTTACTTTCGTAGATGAATCTTTGAAAGACTTCTTATTAGTGTCCTATCATCGATCACTAGCATGACATTTAGTCAGTGGTTGTAACTTGATCGCAACAGGATGCTTTCCTTTCCGTATCCATACTTATTTTGGTGGTTGAGACACCTTGCTTTGTACTTTTCTTTGGCTTTGAGCATAGGCCATCTGCTTCCTCTACGTTCGGTTTGGTACTCCTTTGGTTGCCATGTCTCTATCACTTTTGGAAAAGAAGGGAGTTCCATCATATCCTTGGCTTCTTTGTCGAGAACACCATCCCTCTACATCACAGAGTTTTGGACAAGAATAGCATTGTCATCTTCATGTGTACTCCTGGAAGGACCAAGAGTTGGTTCCTTTCCTAGTTCCTTGAGTGCTTCATTTTCTAACTCAATTGTAATGCAATTTTGATTTACCTAGGCTTGAAGAAGTCCACTTCTTAGGTTCAGGTTGACTGCATGATCATAGATCCAATCTTGACCCAAGACAAGAGGCTCGATGAGATCCTCTTCTTGACACACTAGCACCTTAACTGTCATAAGAACATCTTGAATGTAGAGGGGAAGTTCCACCTCGCCCATGCAAGGGGTTTCCACACCTCCCAATCCTATGAGATAAGCTTTTATAGGATTGACTTCTAGTTGCAATTCTTGACAGTAAGAAAGTTTAACAGCACTAGTAGTTGCATCTGAGTCAATGAAGGCTCTTACATTCCTTGCATTATTTCCTTATCCTACCTCTATGGTTACAAAAGGTTTTCGGTCAACTATTCTATGGGAATGGACTCTTGGTGTGCCACACATGGCCATGTGGTACCATCGAGCTTCATATGCATCTAATCTAGGCTCATCTCTACGCTGTGTTCTCAATTTCATTCTTTGAATGCACTCTAAAGCTTCTGCTTGCGCTTCTTCTCGAATTCTTTTTTCTTCTTCCTTACGTTTCTTGTCAATGTTGAGTCAATTAAGCATTTCCTCAGTGAGGGGTTCCTTATATAGTTTGACTCTGCATCCACTGATGTAACTAGGGAGGACATCACCTTCTAGAGTAGCTAATTGGACTGTTCCAATTGTTGATATTTTGTTAATAATCATGGGTCCATATCCGTGCTTCTCTAGCTTTCTTGCATGTTGTTTTAGGGTGTATACCAAAACTAAGTCTCCTGCTTTCAAACCTTTATCCTTCACATGGGCATCGAAGTATGCCTTTTTTCTTTTCTTGGATGCATAAATCCCTGTGGCTGCTCTCAGTCTCATTTCACCTAACCATTCAAGATCAATGATCTTCGAAGAGAGTTCATGACCTGTCCACTCATGACCCTATGCTATTTTCAGTGTAGGTATCAAGAAGTCCAATGGTAGCACTACATTTTGGCCAAATACCATTTGAAAGGGTGTGGCTTGGAGCACCGTTTTATAGGCAACTCGGTATGCCCAAACAACATGGTGTAGCCGTTTGTCCCAATTAGAGCATTTATAATTCACTAATTTGGTCAGCACATTGCATAGAACCTTATTAGTGCTTTTGGCTTGCCTATTAGCTTGTGGATGATAGGGGGCAGACTTCTTGTGTATCACCAAGAACTCTTGGTGAAGATTTTCAATGACTTCATTCAAGAAGTGAGTGCCTCTATCACTTAATAACTCTATCGATAGCCCATATCTAGTGAACACGTTCTCAGATAAGAACTTAGCTGTCGTTTGAGCATCGTTCTTTGTTGTGGCTTTTACTTCTACCCATTTAGTCAGATAATCAGTAGCAACAATGATATACTCCACATGGGAGCTCTTAGCTGGGGGATTATTAGAACCTACAAAGTCTATTCCCCACTTAGAGAATGCACATCCACCCATCATAGGTTTCAATGGCATCTCATCTTTACATATGGGATATTGAGTTCACTAACAAATGTCACACCACTTCACATAGGTATGTGCATCCATGTGAAGGGTTGGCCACCAGAAGCCTGCAAATAGTATTGCCTTAATCACACGGTCTGGTCCAAAGTGTCCTCCTGCTACACCTTGGTGAGCAGTTTCCAAGATCTTGAGATATTCACTCTCATGGATACATAACCTTAGGTAACCATCTTTACCACGCTTGTATAAGTTATCTCCAATCAATGATTAGTTTAGTGCCTCCTGTTCTAAGCTCCTTTCTCTCACCAAAGTCATCTCTTGAGGGAATGTTTTTGTCCTCAGAAAGGCTACTAATGGCTCGCTCCAATTTGGAAATAAAGACACTCGATACAGAGTGGCATGTTCCATTGGAGGTAAAGTGCTACGGATTGGGCATTCCTTGCACATCCTATGAACATATGCTTCCATTGTTGGCCAATATACCCCTAACCTTTGTAGAGTTTGAAGGGTTCTTTGTTTCGAATGGTGTTTCTCGAATGCACCCACATGTGCTAATTGCAACCACTTAGTGCACTCCTCCTCTTCCACACAATAGGATAATATTCATTGATCTGTATGCTTGTACATACTCCCTGCCATGATATGGTACTTCTGGGCTTTTACTACCTCCTAAATTGATCTATGAGTTTCCTTTTCATCTACCTCTCTGGCTTTTTCTCTCTTTGCTTCTTCCACGGCTACTTTACACATCCATAAGTGGGTGTCTTCATGCATCCATGAGGATCTTGATCCTATGGAATGCATTGAATCCATATCATCTTTAGCTCTATGGATGGGATTCCATTGAATAGGGGGTACGTCTCCATGAGAGTAATCCTTGAGATTGACTTTGGTTGTAACACCTAAGTGTTGAAAATACAAAGAATTGGTTCCCCAATCTTGTACCACTTGCAACTGCCGCATAAATGGTCTTCCCAAAATCATCTCATAGGCCTGATTCTTGCTAAAGTCACATATGGCAAAAGTATGCTTGAACTCAACATCACATGTTGTGAGAGTTATTCCTTCTAGCAGTCCTAAGGGTCTTTCTACGTGACCATCGACCATCTGCAATTTCATCCTCATTGGCCTTAGTGCTGGCTTGCCCCAACGCTTCCATAGGGAAGTGGTAGCAATTGCAACTCCTGCACCTGAGTCCAAAATTGCCTTGGTGGTGTAACCTTGATGGCTAATTGGAAGATAGGTGTTTCATTCTCCTTCGGTCATGTCTCCTATCTTGTCCAAGGGTATTTTTGCCACTGTTCTATGAGATCCTACCTAGGAACGAGGTTTTGCTACTTCTGGCACCTGATTGGCTACATGTTTCCATAATTCTAGCTTAACCTTGAGTAGCTCTTCTAAAGTGAGATTGCACTGCACGTTAGTGTTCTTTACTACCTTTGTATTCCTAGGTATGATTGAGTCTTGATTCCTTACCATGACCGTGGGTGCTCTCATACAAGTAGACTTAGCTTCCCATGGGCCTATGAAATGGGGTAGTTCCTATAAGGAATTAGACTCCAAGTCTAATCTCTCATGGGATTGCGCACTCTCCTACTCTCCATAAATGGAAGGAATGTCTTGTGGGAATTGATCTTGTGTGTCATGCACAAGTTCAATTGGAGGAGGATTTTCACTTTCTTTATCCCATTTCTCTTCTTGAATCTGTCTTAGAAATTTTGGGGAATATCGATTCATAGAAGATGATGTGTTTGGTTTGGTGGAGTTAGGCACATAAGCTTCCTGGGGAGGAAAGCTCATTCTTCCACTTGCCTTGTCCTTACCTTGAGAGGTGGGGTCCTTTGCAGATTTCGCAATTAGCCTCTCCAATCTTTCTAGTAGTCCATCAAAGTGCAACTGTGTCTTAGCTGAACTAGAGAAGTTAAAGAGGCGACTGGCTTCAAACATCGTTTGAGCTAGTTCCACCATCTTAGCACAAATTTTAGTTTGTTCAAGCTCTAGTTTAGATCTAGGGTAACACTTTTCATGATCCGTTATGTTTGGCCCTTCTTGGAGTCTGGCTTGATATGCCTTAAGCATCATGTCTAGGTCCTCAGGAGTGGGATCTGCTAAGACTAATCCTACTCTAGGGGTAGGTGGGATTGTGTGAGGTGGGTTGGAAGGTGGTGGATTGGATGGAGATGGGAATGGTGGGTGTGGAGTGGTGTGAGAGTGAGTTTGAGATGTGAGTTCAATTATCTTGGCTTTCGTTTCTCTCAAGCTTTCCTCAAGTTTGCTCATCTTATTTGCCCATTGCCTTTTCATTCTCTCTCGACTATCCCTCCAAGTTCTTGACATTTTCTTAGCTAGGCTCTCAGTCTCACTAACCTCGGAGCTCTTTTCTTGGCCTAAGCCTTGGTTCTATTGTAATGTCTGAGCTCTAGTGATCACTTGCACTGGGGCAGTGGAAGTCACACTTCCCATGGAGTCTACCACTAACCCAATAACATTGATAGGAGTGATTTTTGGCATATTGGTGGGGTTTTTAGGACAATCTTATAGCAAGTGCTCCTTCCCAGAATTTGGACTGAAACCTTGAATTGTCACCGATTGGGTTTGTGTAGGTGCAGGCATAGGACAATCACGAATGAGGTGATCTCCCTGACATCCGTAGCAAGGTCCTCTAGGAAGTGGGGGTCTTATCTGCCTAGGTTGGGGTGTAGATTTGGGGTTTGTGTACATGAAATTTGTGTACTCTGGATCCCAATTAAGTTCACTTGGGTCTTCATAATAATATGACTCATTATGCTTAGGTGACTGCATGTAGTAAGCCTTTGGGCTATCAACATGAGCGGAGTCAAAACTATGATCACTTGGGTCACTCTCTGAAAGCAATGGTGTTACTAACACTAAGGCTCTATTCAAATTTTCTTCTGTAGTTGCATACTTTACTAGAATCACATATACGTAAACGCATACATATACGTAAACGTATACATATACATATACATATACATATACATATACATATACATATACATATACATATACATATACATATAAATATACATATACATATACATATACATATACATATCCATATACATATACATATCCATATCCATATAAATATACCTATACATAAACATATACATATCCATATACATATACATATACATATACATATACATATACATATACATATACATATACATATACATATACATATACATATACATATACATATACATATACATATACATATACATATACATATACATATCCATATACATATCCATATACATATCCATATACATATACATATACATATACATATCCATATACATATACATATCCATATCCATATAAATATACCTATACATAAACATATACATATACATATACATATACATATACATATACATATACATATACATATACATATACATATACATATACATATACATATACATATACATATACATATACATATACATATACATATACATATACATATACATATACATATACATATACATATACATATACATATACATATACATATACATATACATATACATATACATATACATATACATATACATATACATATACATATACATATACATATACATATACATATACATATACATATACATATACATATACATATACATATACTGTTACACTCCGATTCGGAACCCGGAATTGCTATCATTATGTCATAAATTGGGATTCTGACCCTTAATTTTGTACCCTACTTTGGCTATGTATTTCCATTTGAAGTTACAAACTGACACCATAAGAACACGTCGAAATGATGGCTCATAACCCTTGGAGATGGATATAGTCTTCCCTTGTTTATTCCCCTTGGACATGCATACACTTGCCTTTGGATTTTATGTAATTCCCTTGGATGTAAGAATCACGAATGTTGTAATTGCCTGTGTTACTATCCATCATACACACATGGTAACTACCCTATAACCTTTTAGGTATGAGCTTGAAAAGGCACATGGGCATTTTCTACCTCTCCCTATTAAGCACGTGGATATTGGACTTCCTACTTGGGAGAAATTCAAGGCCATTGTCCCCGCATGAAATTTTGTAAGGATATTGGATTTAATGAAAAAAGGGGAAAGAGAGAAAAAAAGAGGTCATTAATAGTGGTTGTTTCCCACTCCCCTCTCTGGCCGGCATGTGTCAAATGGGATGACAGATTGCATCAGGGGGGTGGATACTTTGTGCTAAAAGGAACGCACAAGGGTAGGAGGTCTCTCGGTGGGGGATTCTGGGGAGTTCCGCCCCCATCTACCATCCCTCTCTCCATGGCTCAGCATGGGAAAGGAGATGAGAACAAAGCTAGGGAGGCGACCACTACTGCAGTGGAACAACTGCTGCTGTTGTCCTCATATTTGGTTGCAGAATATTTGTGGGTGTTTTAGTCGGGACAATCGGCATCAATGTCTACTTTTAAGGCATCCTCTTTGTTTCCGGAATGGAAGATTTTGTTGGCAAGAGTCAAGGGGGGAACACTCTCCCGCTCTCTCTCAGGAGAGAGGTAAAGAAGATAAAGCGTGGAGGGATCCTTCATAGATAGGTTGTTTCTGAAACAATCTAAGAGGAGATGCTTACGTTGATTGTCAACAATGGTATTATCAAGGGTCCAATGGACTTTCGGACCATGAGAAGCAAATTCCATTCCGGCCATTATTGTTGTATTGAGTTGTTCCAAAAAGGTATATTCTTGATATGTGATAATGTTATGAAATATAATGGTGACGGTACATTAAAGAGGTTACAAAAAGAATCTTTCGGGACTTCAAGGTGTGAGGAGGCCAATGAATGTGGGACAAACCCGAGGAATGGGACCAGTGGTAGAAAACAATGAGAAACATGAAGTTTGCAGGAATATGGGATCACCCAGTGATGTCAGATTACAGGATGAATTATCAAGTTATTTATTTGATAGGAAATCTCAACCGATGGGTGAGAATCTTCGGAGCACAGTTGTCCCATTAAGTTTGTCACCCCTAGGCAATGGCTACCTTATGACCACCATAAGCGAAGAATTTGCACTTTGTTCGATCAGATAGATAATCCATAGTCCAAGAGCTTAGCTCTCTTTACTATTGATTTGGGCTCATCTGTTTGGAGAATAGTAGCTGAAAGATTAGGTAAGTATTTCCAGGAGGCTGTACTTTTAGGCCTGGTTGGATTGGTGAAAGGGAGTCAAATAATGTTTTCATAGCGCCATCAACAGCAAGCAGTCGTCTATGCATTCTGATCAAGCAGCTTACAAAGTTTTTTAGCCATAATGGTGTTGTGATTTCATCCGACATAGTTTTGTCAAAAATTCAATCAAAGACCAACATTTGAAGGCAAGGGAATGCTCGAGAAAATCATGGAATATCTAAGAACGATGAGCATCAATCAGTGGTGCAGTGTCTTGTAGCCCTTGCTACTGACATGGTGGTTCTGGTGGTATTTGGACATCCTCCAATGCAGAAAGAAATGGCAGATGCAGTTCATGAGACATCTGAGGAATCTTCTATTCCAGTAGAGCCTATCTCCAAATTGCATGGCTTGGCAAACAACGATAGACTTGTGGATAAAGCTTCATTGCTAGCTGAGAAGAACTAACTAAAAGTCGATCATTTGAGGTTAGTCATCTAGTTAGTGCTCAGTTTAATGATGGAACAAGCATGGACAATGGCGAATCAAACTAGAACATGTTCAATGAGAGGGATCCTGATGAGAACAAAGAGCTCTCTGTACCAGCAATAAGTAGCATTTTCGCTCATGTTGTCAATGCGGTAGGTCAAGCTGTTTTCAAAATGGTGCGTTTGGTTGTAGGCTCTGCAGATTGACATGAAAATCTCAGCAAAAACTAATCCAAGAGAAAGAGAAGTGGATATTGATAGTCCAACTTAGTTTGAGGTAGTGGTGAAGATGGTCGCCATGATTTCTCATATGACAAGATCGAGAGGAAAGGCATCGCTATGATCGGTTTCATGTGGCACCTTCCACCACTTCTGTCGTTGAAGGTTTGTCTCACAGTACTATGGAAGATGACCTTTACAAAGCTCTGACTGAATCGGTTCCATTACAGTATGCTCGTGTAATTCATTTATTTTCCATATGTACATACTACAAGGAAGGAGATGGAGATATTGCATGAAGATGGCCATGATCTTGATGGGTGCTGAGTATTTCTTGGAATGTAGTAGTAAACCAACTAGATGTGTGGGAGGTGCTCAAGCTGAGTCGACTTCTGGTGCTAACAAACCTGGCATTTTGACTATTGGCTGAGTGTGCAACATGTGTGGCTGTGTGAATTTTTCTTGCCATATTGTTTTGCTTTCAGTGCAATGAAAGCAGTTCAGATGATGTCCCCACAACAGACACATCGATGGAAACAGGGGAACGTAAGCGGGTCAGACACACATCTTGGTTGTCTGGGGCCTTAATGAACAGATCACTGAAGATATGCTGCATTTTGAGCTCTCAAAATATACTCCATTGAAGGATGTGTGTTTAAAGGATCATCTTGTGCTAAGACTTTGATGCTCGACATTTGGGAAGACAACCACCTCTTGATACTATTTTTTGCCTGCTGGCGAGGCAGCAACATGGAATGGACAATTCCTATGAGCAGGGAACTTTGGAGCCACAAGGCTCTTTTAGGAATCCCAATGAACAAAGAATTCCAAAGAGATTCTCAGAAATCAGGGCATCTAATGATAGCGACGAAAGAGATTGGTGGATTAGCGATATCAAGCGGTCTTCTTACTCAACAACCATCAAACCTGAGTCTCGAGATCCTTCTGACTATCCTAATTATGGACGCCTTCGGCAGTCGCTGCCAAAGCAACTTCGGGCTCTACTCCCTTCCCTAGGAAATGTTATTACTCGCAAGTAGGCTTCCCATTTAGAAACTGATGTTGGATTAGGTGCTTATGCTGATGGATATGGTGAGGCTATCGGTCCATTCAAGGAAGAGAATAGGCCCTCACTAGAAAATGATGAAGTTTGCCTTGATAATCATGATTTTTAAGCTGTAGATGTACAAAGTTCTGAACAGCAGGTGGAATCTATCTTATCAGAGGAAGTGGTGATATCGGATGCTGGATCGCAGTTCTCTGAAGACACTGTTG